>CM061043.1:50604206-51327275 GCA_030762985.1 Adelphocoris suturalis | reverse complement strand
TGGAAACAGAAAACGTTTTTACCTGATCCGTTTGATTATTGAAGTACTTAGGCATTTCCGAATAAAAATTTCCAAACCCGGCTCAACATGGTCTACGATATTAGTATGCATCTCTTGGTGTTAATTATTTCTTCCAAGTACCAGATAACACTTTGATAGGCATTTATTCTTATGACTTATCAATAAAATTCAAATTTAATGATGAAAACAACCATTTTCAGACTAGAGTCGCTGAAAATTGTGATGCGAAATTGATTCTGACATCAATCTTGTCACAATATCTATGTTGACATTTTGATCTATTTACATCAAGTACATGGTTTTCTTCGTTTGTTGCAGGGGACGTGCTCGCAATCATGAGGCAATTTCATGTGAGTTATTTGTTAGAATCACCCGATTTTCACTGCAATTAATTAATGTATTTTGTTGAAAAATCGTCAATCACGATATGTGCCAAATTCAAACTCGTGCGATAAGAGAGTCGTTTACCTGATGGTTTTGGAGCCAGGGCCGAAAATAGGTAGTAATTTGAGGAGAAGGTTTGAGATCAGATTTTGAAAACCGTCCGTTCTGAGTGAGAAAATCTTCGTCTGCAATCTTAAAATCGGTAGAATACAAAATGGCGGCATCATAGATGGCTTAATTTGCCCATTTTAATGTTTCTTTCTAATAAATCCAAAACCGTACTTCCTACAGAAATGTTTATAAGTTTTAGAGCATAAAAATACAAAACGATTCGATCACAAAACTATGAATTATCTCTTAAAATGAGCGAATTACAAACAATTAAAAACTTTGCGAATTTTGTGCGAGTACTCTCCTCCCCCCGTTTAGACTTTTGCTCTTCAAAATTGCCTAGTGGCGCTAATGTTGATCTGATGTCAGTTTGCCAAAGCTCGTTCTCAAGATTGAATACTTCGAAAAGTTTATATCAAGCGTATTTTAGCTGAGACCTCTCCCCATTGACTTACTACCGAACTTATGAATTTTTTAATGTCATTTAACACGTAAAGTTCGCAAAAACAGCCTTTTACTTTGTACTATAATGAGAAACGGTCTGTGCAAAAACTTGCTCGAACAGAACTTTAGAAAGTATTTAATCTGAATCGAATGAGGTTTGGCAGACCTGAGTCAGACCAATATTGAGGTCGCTAGGGTTTTGAAGGGCAAAAGTCTTGACTGGGACAGGAGAGGACTAAGCCAAAACTAGCCCGATTTTGAATTGTTTGTAATTCGCTTATTTTATGAGATAATTCAGAGTTTTGTGATCGAATCGTTTTGTATTTTTAATCTAACAACTTTGCTACGTATAATAAACTTTCTATAGGAAGTACGGTTTAGGATGTATAAGAACTGGAACTTTAAAATGGGCAAATGAAGCCATCTATAAGGCCGCCATTTTGTATTCCACAAATTTTGAGATGGCAGATAAAGATTTTCCCACTCGGAACGGACTTAGTTTTCAAAATCTAATCTCAAACTTTCTCATCAAATTACTACCTACATTCGGCCCTGGCTCCAGTACTATGAGGTATTTCCTTCCCTCGCCCTACCAATAGTTTGCAACGGGTAGGTCAGGAAACCCCATCGGCATTCGTTAATTTTTCCTTATAAACCCGAATGTGGGAGAAGAATAATGTAAAGAGTCCTAACATGGAATAGAAATCTCAATTATTAACATTTTGTTTAGAAGACGAAACCTCTATACTTAAGACTCATTCTACGAATCTCTCACTACTTATAGTCACTCGCGTCACAATTTTGTGTATAACGAGACTGCTAAGGAACAGTAATTTGGATTTGATCCAGAAAATTTGATTGTTTTTTATATTTTACTTGAGGAAACTGGAGGACTATTGTCAATTTGAAGGGTCAGGCCAGGTAAACCACGACTGTTCCTACCGCGGCACGAGTTTAGTTCTTCATTGGCCTCATCTCTAAATTA
Organism: Adelphocoris suturalis; assembly: GCA_030762985.1. Lineage (NCBI taxonomy): Eukaryota > Metazoa > Arthropoda > Insecta > Hemiptera > Miridae > Adelphocoris > Adelphocoris suturalis. The sequence goes on along the minus strand of CM061043.1, from coordinate 51,325,330 downwards.
TTGATTCTTGAGTTATCTCTGATGATCATCACTTAGACAAGCATATGTATGAATGCTTCTGATTACAACTTCTTATCTGAAAATTTATCATGGTCTTTTAATACACCTCCAATCATTGGTAATTACTTTAAATTATTTTTGGTTTTGCTTTCAGTTTTGCGCTTTACACGTTTGCCGAAGAAGTTTTTTTTTCACCCCATTAACGTCAGGTAAGAACCGTGATCTCTGTCATCCATTACCAGTTAATAACATTGCATGCACTCAAATGATGAAACTCTTGGAATTACCATTTGATTGAAATAATGAAACCAATTTTTCTGGCTGCTTATATCGCTGACTTGAGTGCTTTCTGTATTACTCGTAAATCAGTCGGTTTCCGTTATTCATTGGTTAATTTCCCCGTTTCATTTTTTTCAGACTGTGAAGCATCCCAAGTCCAACGAATGGAACGATGGCTATTTCAAATTGTAAGTCCTGCTAAATCGTAACTTATTACGCAATTTTACGTTAATTTTCCCTCTCAAAATGTTTCCCTCTATCATCTTCGATTTGTACTGTGTGTGATACACAATACTAGTATTAGCCCAAGCAAATTATACCAAAATATGAGAAATAGAGGAACTAACCTATGTATTATTGAAAAAATGTTCAGGAATCTCTTTGGGAAAGGGGTCCTCTAATGAATACATGATAGTTGAGAATAAAATCACCCTGCCGCCGAGGGAAGGGGGGAGAGGTAAAGGTCGCTTTTTGCCGTTTTTCGCTCATAACTCGTAAACGATGCGCCCTTTGTGAAATGTTTCTTGAGACAAAAAGTGAAGCTCACTAAATTTCCAACAACTTTGATCTATACATTATGGCGGAAAAACGCGTAATTTTCGAGTTATCGATGCTAAACAACAGATAATTGTGGAACAAAATTGTTTGCCCTACGTTTTTGGTCGAACTTTTATTTCTATCTCAAATAATGGAAAATGAAGAATGACTCCCTAAAAAAATTCGAGTTCGCAGCCGGTTTCTACATATTTTTTCACGCTGAATTGAATGGTAACACTTGCATATCTCTCCAACTCCGTAGTAGAGTTTTACACTTTAACTAACTAGTTTTACCCTTAAAAACACATAAAATATTGTTCATTACAAATAATCAAAAATTCGTGCGTTAAAGTGTAAAACTCTGTTATAACGGAGCTGGGGAGGTCTACAAGTGTTGCCATTGTGAAAAAATACGTAGAAACTCGTGAAAATTTCATGTTCAGGCGGTTTTTTCACCAAATGAATCCTATTGAAAATTTTTGATTTGACATTAGATAAGAAGGAAATTTAAAGCTTTTTCTAACTATCTTTTTCTATCCTCAAATTTAAACATACTTTTTAAGTTATTGTAGTTATTGCTATTTTATTGACTTCAGGACGGAAAAGCGAAAAGAATCTCAAATTGAATTACCCAAAAATTAAGCGTTTAAAAAAATCTCTAAAAGGAACTTTCGATCAGAAATGAGCTCTGGAATCACGCCCTGAAGGTCGAACTTCTATTTCTATCTCAAATAATGGAAAATGATAAATGACTCCAAAAAAATTCGCAGCCTGTTTCTACATATTTTTTCACGCTGAATCGAATGGTAACACTTGCATATCTCTCCAACTCCGTAGTAAAGTTTTACACTTTAACTAACTAGTTTTACCCTTAAAAACACATGAAATATTGTTCATAACCAACCTTATGCGGGGTACCTTGCGACCTGACCCCATGTCTTCACTCTGGTACATGAAAAGGAGGTACATGACCCTGATACATGAATACCTTTCAGATTGCACCTTTTTGGAAAGCTTACGTTCAGATCTTTCAGTTGATGGAATGATGGGATATTTATGTGAAATTGTACCCGGTAGCCGAATGCCATAGCTTCACTTGCTTGCTACATCGAATTCCGCCGTGGTATTCACTCCACCAGCATGGCCAATTACAGCATGCACCTATTCATAAATCCAGATTTTTCGTTCATTTTCTGTTTCTGTCAAGCTAATCCTTGATTAGCATACACTATTATTAATTTAACTTAATGCTCTTAACAAATTTTTCATGAATGATGATAAACACGTCATGCACCACGCATAATCAACTTCAGCCCTAAAGGCTTCGTTTTGATGATCGACTTATCTGATTTTGCTTCTAACCTATCTGATTTATTTAGGAATCAAAAGCAGTTTCTTCTAATTCCTTTGTGTTTTTGTGTTCCAGATATACGTGCTCGGGGTGTGAGGTCTTCAGCTACCTACACACTACGACACACAATCGACAGGTGTGTATTTCGATTTTTCGACATCACGTGTTTGTGAGAAATTTACTTCTTAAGTACCTAGACCATTTTCGTATCAATCTTAATCATTCCCCCTCCCCCCAATTAGAATTTAACTAATTTGTTTTCTCACTAGGTTAAGACTTAATCTTGATTTCGCGAGTTTTCTTCATTTGTACAAGTTTCTTTAATAAGGCATTGAGGTGATGATGATGATAGTCAACCGAAACAAACATTATACCGGTTTCACGTTCAAAGTCAATGAAAAATAGATTCAGTTAGAAACTGGTTAATCGTACGTTAGTAATGTTGAACTCGAAGTGAAAAGTTAAGAAGGTAAAATGAAAGATTTTTTAATTAAAAGTAGATTCGTATTATTGTTGTCTCGATATTTTACTAGGAATTCTTTAGTAGACTACCTTAACATTGAGAGAGCTCGGTGCTGTCGTCTACCTGCCGTTCGTGTTAGGTTGTTCGGTTGAACATGGTTAAATTTATTCTGGATTCTACGTGTTTGCTCTCTCTATATTTTGTTATAATAGTGAGACATGAAATGATGATTGTTATCCCTGCCTGAGAATTTGTTGTTGAGAAAACAAACATTATGGTAACTTAAAACGATCTGATCATTTCTCACTATATACATATCTAGGTCGATCAACCCTGAAATTGGTTGGTGACACAAGGAACCCTTTCGGTTAAGCACTTCAGAATATTTAACTGTCTCATTTCGGTCGCGCTCCTTGGTTCTTACTCAAAAAATTGCCATCGGTTCGATCATTTCGCGATGAAGTTCAAGCAATCTTCAATAAATTAATAAGAAATAATCACTAGTAAAATCAAATGTGAAATGAGATGAGGGAGCGCATAAATCACGGCAAGAGGTGCCTAATAACTATAATCACTTTTTTCACCCGTGAAATTATTTTTTGTTGTGAATTGTTGATTTATAACGTATCAATACCATCAGAAAATCTGCTGCTAGGGCTGTTACTGGTGTTATAACTATTATTGTATCCTTGTCACAACCTGGGTTCAAGTTGTTATTTCAAATTAAGTATTTTTTGTCAAGTCCCTTCACTCAAATTCATTATTACTTAATGGTTATCACAGGCTGAAAATTCATTGTTGAACAACCAAATATCATAGCTTTCAACGACTTTTTCGGTGATTGATCGATGGAACTAAATCTAACACAGTGATGGATTTCTAACATTCCTTACAAAGAAATCATGATTTTCCCCTCTTTATTTAAATTCTCACCAAAATTATATACAATCCATTCATAGGGACATCCCTGTGATGCATGCTTTACTTACCCATGTTTCTTTATTTGTCATAAGTCAATGTATCAGAGTTAGCTGCTGGGTTGTTTGTGTTGATGGTCAGGGCCTCCCCACCCATTCTCTGCACACTTTTCCCTGTTACATCTTTTGCCTACCTTCCGTGCCTTATGGTCTTCTGATATTCCCCTTTCAATATTGAGCTTTGTTTGATATTCAAATCAGCATAATTTGTTACAACTCAATGACTCAATGCAGTCATTTTCCATTTGATACATTCTGTTCGTTGTTCAGAGGTTCACCATGATGATTACAATTTGAGACAAGTATATGTCTGATCTACTCTGATTATAATTTTGTACTGAGTGAAACCTCCAATCCATAGATTGAATACACGAATAATCACACTGAAAGTTGTTCAGTTGAGCCCGCTACTAGAAGACTGTTGTTTCTACTGTTACTAGTTGATAGGAACTGGGGATGACGAATTGGTAGCTTTGTTGGTGATGGTAAAATCAAACAGTTCAGTAAGTAATCGGTTCTTCTATAGGTGCATACCGGTTCAGTTCAGTTCATTTCGGTATGTTGGTGACAGTTGGTTCCGATGTGTAAGAATCCGGGATTTCATTTTCATGTCTTATTTTGAGGAGGAGTGATAGAGGAGGAAAGTTCAGTTTTGCTCCTGGAATTGTGCAGGACGTTGCATTATTATTTATTGGGAGACAAGTTTTCTCTTGCCTCGTCAATGTTCTAAAGTTCTAGGGATCGCAAAACATCTGGCAGGTACAGTTCAACGGAGGCTGGCACATAAAGGGTGGCTCAGGGACAATATCTGGAAATATATATTTTTAGTAGTGTCAGGGATTTCGACAATGAATGGAAACCGATGCCTTATCCCGTGGCAGACACTTCGGGATATCACTGAAAACTGTGTATGTACTACTTGTTGAAGGGCTTGGTTGTTGTAAACCTTCAATGGATTTCTTTAGTTAAAATTATATTACCAAAACGTGCGTATCCTTCATTGGAAGAGGTTTATAATAATAATGCCTTATTGTGAGGACTTTGCCTTGAAATTCTGATATCGCCAGCTTGTTGAGTTTTAAAGGTTATCAATGCTAAATATATTCTGAACGCGTCGATTTTCCTGAATTTGGTTATAGTGAGACTTTGAAATGATGATTGTTATCCCTGCCTGAATATTTGATGTTGAGAAAATAAACATTATGGTAACTTAAAACGATCTGATGATTTCTCACTATATTCGGTATCTCTGTATCGAATCAACTCATATATATGATTGGTGATTAGTAAGGTGGAGGAACCCTTTTGGTTAAGCATTTCAGAATTTTGGTTTCTTTTCGGGAGCGCGCCCTGGACGTGAAGATTTTAAATTTGAAACAAGTGTATGTCTGATGATACCTAGTTGATTATTATTATTTTCTGGGTGAGTGCCACCTCTTTGAGATTAGTTCTCCATTTGATCTCGAGTCCCTCGAATCCTAGTTTCTCGTCTCTTGCATGTAGTATTTTGGCAGAATACAGTCATTAGGTAGTGGTTCACTCGCAAAATTCTTCGCTAACACTGAACTACCATTTTCCTATCCAAACGGAGTTTTTTTTTTTTTTTTTTAATTGGCGGTCTTGAATTCCATGATGACTTTTTACCCTAAACCTAGCTCTCTGAAAGGATTGCTGACTAATTGCACCTGAAGATTTAAGACACGCTCTCGATTCAAAATAACTCTCCAGACCTTGTAGATTTCGTTATTCATGATAATTTTGAATGAGTTGCTCTAAGGAATGTTGTTCTTCTTCGAAAGGTTTTCTGTGGGTGATTCATTTGGCAATCTCTCTCATAGTCCCTTTCATTATAAATTACGATTGTAAGCAATTTCTGGAGGGGGGGGGGGGGGGGTGTCTCAATTATTTGTTCCAACTGAGTAGTGTATAAAGGCATATCTTGATCAGTAACAAGTTCATATGACTGACTTGTTGCTATAATAGTATGCCATAACAACTTCTGTACCGAGTCACAGAATCTTTTTCTATTTGAAATTGGTTCTAGGTCATGTGTACAGTACACCATCTTTCAAGAAGTCCAGATTGACACGTTACATTTCCTATATTCGCTACATGAAAGATGACGTATATGCCGATAAATAGTAGGGTTTCATAATTTGAAAGTCTAGAAATAAGTTTCGCACATAATAAACCTTTTAACTTCCTACTAATGATTGTTGACATGATGAAAATATTGGAATTACCATTTGAGAAAATCAATGAAACCAAAAACCTTTGGCTGCTAATATTTACTGATTCAACAATCACATCAACTTATACCAGTGATCACTATTAACTAAAGGTTATAGGTATACCCAAGATGTATGTATATCTCATGTAGTTTATTCTTGGGAGTACGCTCTGTTAAGGATATTTGCGTACTGTGGCCTATTTTTGAATTACAATATTTTCTCCATTAATCAAAAAAGGATTTGTAGTGAAATAGGTAACGTGTCAATATATAACTCCATACTTGATTTGGTTTAATATTAATCTTTGTTTGGATTGTGTGTAAACCACGGAACTGCAATAATTTAGCAAATTTGTATCATCTAGTGCTCTTGAATGATGAAACCCTTTATATGAAGAGAGTGATTACATTTTCTATACTAAAGCCAAAAGGATTCTGATATTTTATAATTCTAAGCTATTTTATGGATTGTTTAGTGCAGATTTATTAGCAGTCACGTTCATTGTAGGGTATTTGATTTCTTGTTTCAGAAATACCTACTGTTCGGAAATTGCTTTTGCTGAACTTGGACGTGGTACGTATTATTTTCAATGCCATAATTACGAAATACAGGGTGGCCTCCTACTGGAAACGTCATGGAAAACCTGGAATTGTCAGGTAATTCTTTGCATCGGGAAAAGAGGGAATTCTGCAAAGACCACCAAATGTCAGGGAATTTTTAGTGAAAACTTCGTGTTATAGTTTAAAGCGTTTTGAGGTATATTATACTCCCAAACAATCAAATTTCAATATCGTACTTTACCATAATAGGTACAAATTATTTCATAGGTGAGTTATACGAATGACAAACATAATTATCAAGAGTTGTAGTCAACTATTCAAAAGTAACAACGCTACACGCACATAAAAAGTGAATGGATAATAGCGCTTCCCTAACTACGTCACCTAGACTAAACCATTTGTGAGAAAAATCAATTGAGTATTGAACTAGGGAGAAAAAACCCAGCAGAATAGTGGATTGATTCAGTAAGAGTCCCGAAACTAGTTTGTATACATAAGCTAGGACTTTTCAGGAGGGTTAAGGAGGGGGAAATTGGCCCATTGGAATGAAGAGTCATCTGTTATAAATTCACAGAGCAACTTTCCTACGAACAATTTTGTGGGATGGGAAATCAGGAAGTTACACTCCCTCTGGCAACGATTGACAGTAGGTGAAAAAAAGTGTGACATTTTTTGCTGTCGGACGAAAATATTGAATTATCCCCAGAGCTAAGAAATCCATGTAAGGAAAAATGTACTTCAACAAATAGCTTCAGATCATAAATTGAGAGACCATAAAGAATTGAATAAAAAGTGATGCAGCATGATCGTACGGGTGAATTTTCGTAAATTATCGTATTACATTTAGGTTAAATTGTTATGATATTTGAGCACTTCAAGGGCAATGAAATTGTTGAATATAAGTAGTCTATTTTTGTCTCCTTTAAATTATACGATTTTCGTTTAGAAGCATTAAAGGTACAATAAAATGACGAGAAACCAAAAAAAAAAAAAAAAAATTGAATTTGATATTTTCTATCTGGGAAATCTGAAGTTTGGTCAGGGAAATGTCAGGGGAATTGAAAATTTCCGTTTGGGGGCCACCCTGAAAATATGTTAGTTAGGTGTGATCGTTTTATTCTAATTCAATACTTAGTATCACAAATTCCAATGATGATTAGTTGTGTCATTCATATTTATTGAACAATAAAAATAATGGCGATAATTATTTATGATTGATTTTCCATGATGATAATCCTTTTATGAATGTAAATGATTACATTATCACTAGATAAGCCAAAAGGATTCTGAACAACTTGAATGATGTACTAAACATTTAGCCTTTTTATTTTGTTCAAGTACTCACGTTTTTCTTTTATTCTGTTTGGTATCAGGTTTTACTTACGTTCATTTGCTGATGCCTTCCCACATCTCTCATCAATCTCCTGAGGTGAGTTATTTCTAACTAATCTAATTATTTTTAACTAATTTCCAACTAGCTTTATCTAATGCAGGGGTCTCCAACCTTTTTTACTGAAGGACCACACTATAAAATATTTGAGACAAGGTGGGCCAAAAATGTACTAATATTTTCCCGAGTTTTCACTTTCGGGAGAAAAACAATTTTTGGTCTCCATTATCAATATTTCCACTCGCATTTTACGTTTTAGACCATTCTGTACAACTTTGGTTCCGTGTCTGTCTTTCTGTCTGTCGTGTGTCCGCCAATTCTTGTAACCAGCTTATTTTCCACAGTTTTCATCCTATTTGGATGAAATTTTCAGGTGATGTGCGGGCTAGGGGGTAGACGGTCCCATATCAGTTTCATTGTTGCCAAATCAATGCTTCATTCTGCGCATGCGCAAACGTAAATTCCATTATGCTCCATTTTTTCACACTCTAGTCGTTCGATTTCGCTTAAATATGGATGATAGTTTTAAGAAGATGACTTGATTACCTCATATCAATTCCAACACGATTGTATCAATAATAGCTACTGCGCATGCGCCTATGTGAAATACTTGTAATGACCTCAATTTCCACCGTTTTCATCCTATTTTGTTGAAATTGTAAGCGATTGTGCAGTTTAGGTTGTAGGTGGTCCCATACCTATTTCATTGTTTTCAACTCATCAGTTCATTTTGCGCTTGCACAAACGTAAATTACATTGAGTATCATTTTTTTCGTTTCTTAATTGATCAATTATGACATTTCACGCTACTTCTTGAGTTACTCTTTTCCGCTATAGAATTTTTCAAGACTATTTAAAACTTCTCAATGATCTATACTTTCATGATAGGCGAACGAGGAAGCTATGTGCCACACCCAACATGGCATCCCCCCCCCCCCCCAAATACCATATACCTGAATTTTTAACATGATGATATTCGATCTATGATGAAAATGATTACATTTTCTAAACAAGCCAAAAGGATTCTGAAACAAATCCCTCCCCTCGGTTAGCTCTTATCTCGGCCAATAACGATTTTTATAACTGTTTTGTTTCTTGATTTCAGATCTGCTGGAGATCAGTTGGAAGATATTTGAATTATGTTTATTGGGTAAGCACTTACGTACTTCATATGTCTAGTGTTTAGTTGATTGATTATTAGATTGCACAACTAACTTTCTTCATCAGTATCTTGATAGCGTTGATAAGCATGTCGAAGAGAGTTGTGAAATTTCTTTCTCATCACGTCCATCTCCACATTTCGGAGAGCCGCGATTTCACAAGTTTTTCTCTCCAAACTTTTCATATTCTAAAATTTATGAAACCACATATTGCACCAGCTTAGTTTTTCCATTAAAAATTTCGTTGAAACTGCAAGTTTCATAATTTAAGTTCGTATTGAAATGCGTTATTATTAGCATGAAAATGGAGAATTGTCATGACTATTTTCTATTAGCCCAATGGAATGATCTGAGCGTTGGGCTTTTCAAAACGGTGCCATATGATGGGCGCCGTATTGGTAACCAGTAAAAACGGCTCCTGAAATACATTTGCTCTATTACGTCACAATCCCCTCGTCACAGCTCTCATCTCTCGCATACTACGAGTTAACGTCCTACCCGTTTATTGCCTTTACTAAACGGTCTTACAAGATAAAATTCGCTACTTTAGGGGTTTTCAAATGCGCTGAATTCTAATCTGACGTCAAAACCGTTAGTTTCCAATATATGCCATTTCTACATTGGCATAAATACTTAGCGTTATACTTTTTTGCTTCCTCAATATCGAAGACAGGGAAGCTTTGTGTTCGTGCAAGAAGTCAGCAAAAATATGTGTTCCCCAAAATCAAACTTTCCTCTTGGATTTAGAGTTTCAGTGCTTCCGTGTATGTCTGTAGTAAATCTGTCACGCCATTACACTAAGTTTTAGTTCGGTTTTGATGAAATTTTCAGAGATTGTGCGGGTTTGCTCCTAGATGCTAGATGAATGCCTAGATAAGATAATAATAATAAGATGCCTAATATCTTATAATGTCGATTTCTCGTCATCTACTGTTCCGATTTCGTTCAAACTCTGGGAATAGTTGGTTAGGTATATGTTAATAGAAAACTCCCTATGAATTAGGATTGCGCAAGCGCAAAACTGAATTTGATTGACACAGACTAAACTCGGAGACTAACGGGCCGATTTTGAGGGGTAGTACGGATTAGCTCCTAGATGGTGCCTATTGGTCCGATTTCGTTCAAAGTTGGTGAATAGACATTCCGAGAATAATGAACCGCTGTTGACGAATTTTAAATTATTTACATTGAATTCGCGAATGGGCAAACATGAATTAAGCCCCTATTTTGCATTCTAGCATGTATATTGTATACGCAAGATACAGTTCTAATTTGCATTAAATTATTTCCCGACTTGTACTTCATTTTTCTACTAATTCTATACGTCCATGTTAAAATGTGAGGAAGCTACACCACCCTCCCCTTGTTAGGCGTTTTTCATTATATTGTACACGTGTTTAGTTCTCACTAATCTTCTTGAAGTATTGAAGTATGAGTTTTTTTTCTAAATCAAACAATTTGAAAGTTTGTGAAATTTGAATTTAATGGCATGTGAAGTTGTGCATTTGAAGTTTTCAGTTATGATGAATGGAATGTATACGCTATGTTGAGTTATCAACTAACAATGAAATAACACCATATCCAGACTTGCCCTATCTGAGTGAAACTTCACCAAAATCTGTCTGTTGTAAAAATCTAGAGTAGGTACCAACCATGATTTAATTTTGGACATTCTTCTGTTTTTAGTCGGATTACTCCTGATTTCCCGAAGAAACTTCCAGTCAAACATGTAAGTTGTGTGCTATTCTCTGTCGTAGTTCTAACGTTTTCTTTACTATTAGCATGAGAATATGATTACCCGCTAAACATATTGGTAAGTAATGAAGTACTGCACAGGACCAAAGTTATTGAAATTTTACTCTAGTTCATACATCGGCCTGGGATGTGCCAGTAACATCTGCATCACTTTTGATCAACCTTAAGGGATAAAATTTGAGGGCTAAATGATTAAAGAATCAAGATCGGGATAACAAGAATAAAGTTACAGTGTACGGAAGCGCGCTGATCAGCTGAGGGACACTCACACACACACGCATATAAATAAATAATTATATATATATATATATATATATATATATATATACACGCTTTGAACTCTAGGATTCGTTTCAGAATGCCTCAAAACGGATTTATTCGAAGAAAATTCTAATTTTTTTGGAGCCATTGCCAGTTTTATTTATTTATTATTTTTTTAATTCGCTAAAACACGGCTTTTGCCTTGAAAATCCTAATTTCTCTACTTTAAAATTAGTTCAAACTGTTGATCTTATTCTGTGTCTAGTCTCCCATGTGCGCAGGTATATAAAACCTGTACAGTACAGTACAATACAATAAATAGCACAAATTAAAAAAAATATATATATATCAATTTAAAAAAAAAGGCTAAAATAGTAGTTCAAATTCAGTTTACGTGCTGCACTCTACCTCGAGCTTCTACGTTGATTTTAATACTTCAAGATTCTTACCATTGATCCGGTCTGCAGTTTTCCTCGTTTCTGTTAATCTCGTTTCCTCTTTACAGAAATGAAAATTTACGTGTTGCCTTAGACATTTTTGGATGTTATTAACCAGCATTTGTGACCATGGTTTTACTTGAGTCATATAAAGAACGGTTGCTCAATGAGAATTTTGAATGCTTTAATCTCAAATTGTATTTATTGGCATTTGTGAATACTTACCGTTGTGCAAGGTATTTTGTGTGTAACACAAACTCATGACTTCGAATGGCGTTCAATATTAATATTGTAACATTATTGTTGTGAAGTTTCCTCTGATGAATGGAATGTATACGCTATGTTGAGTTGTTAACTAACAATGAAATAACACCATATCCAGACTTGCCCTAACTGAATGAAACTTCACTTTATTCCCTTGCATTTTGTACAGATTTCTAAACCAGGTTATTAATTTCTGTTTTCGTTGTTCTTGATTCCAGTTGGAGAATGAATCGGCCAGATATTAAGGCAAGTTTGCGTTTCTTGATCACTGCATGCGTTTCTTGATTCTTACAAATCCAATGTTTTTCTAAGATTTTATTCAATAAAGCTAACTGAATGCATGAGTTTGAGTGTTGAAATTGGTGGTTCCCCACCAATCTAATTCCCATTCCTCTTCTCCTAAATTAGGAACAAAATTTCTTGAGAGATAATCTTCTTTAGTATATATTTATATGAACAGAGGAGATGCAAAAATTATTATTGCTCCAACCTTGTTATGTCTCGTTAAAATGGTTTATTTCCGTTTTGATTTCACTAAAACTAACTATCTTATTGTAGAGAAGAACCTATGTGCTTACTTCAATTAGGCTACGTAAATATCATTTTGTTATTATTGAAAAAATGGAACAATTGCTTAAATCTATAAGATTACTACATAATCAAACGAGACGTTCGCGAACAATCAAGTTTAGACACGAGACTTGACACCCTTACTTGCGTACCTACTGCGTGGCATTCCCAGCTCTCCAGTCGCCATGAGATTTTACACAGATAAGTTTTCTGCTTAGATTAGTGGTCTCAAAAACACATAACATCAAGCAGTCAATCCCTTAGTATGAATTTAGATTAGTTGGTCAGAGTCTGTCTTGTGTCTCAAATTGATTGTTCGCGAACGTCTCGTCATAATCAATTTCTTGAAACGCACAAACTAGTTTTTGATACTTGGAAGCCAAGCAACCGTTATAGAAGAGTAGTAACATTTTGGATTTGATGCCATGGTTGAACGGAGAAATTCGAGTTAATTCAATTTTATTAACATTGCGTTGCTGCATACATGTTTCAACTTTTTGAATGTTTGTGATCTCACGGTTACAGAAGCGAACATGTCCAGCTCCACTGCTGATTTGAGGGAGGAAGAGGTTCCCTGCCTTCCAGATGATGGCTCCCTCCGATCAGTGTTGGGCATAATCTTATCATCGAATACGATTGTAATCGCGATAATTATTCGTTGATTCTGAGTCAACTGAGATTATAGTCGTATTCGTCATCAGTTTCAATAGGGCGTCCCTCTTATAGGCGAAGCCTTGCTAATATTACCTAGGTTCAGATGGACTCCCTTAAATCGAATTCAACGATTGGAGCCCAGCCTATTTGTCTCAAATCTATTTCAATAAGACGTTCCTCGGAAGCTAGGTAATATTAGCAAGGCTTCGCATATTATAGGAGGGATGCCCTATTGAAATTGATGACCGTGACGCATTTTTATGGGTTGTATTCGTGTAATCGCGGACAGACGAATACGATTACACGAATACGAATATAATCGCAGTTGACTCAGAATCAGCTAATAATTATCGCGATTACAATCGTATTCGAAGATAAGATTATGCCCAACACTACTGCCGATCATGCCTCCTCCTCTGCTGACAAAGGTACGCAATGCGACCCTCCCACCTTTGTCTACTTCTTAACTAACTCTGCTGACCTGAGCTGTGGCTGATCCAGCAGTTTGGTAACGGCAACTGCACCGTAGGTAGACCGTTGATAGATTTATGTCCTGTGTCGAGGAAGAATTTGAATTTCGACCTATAAAGATATATTATGTAATGATCTATGTATTTTCGAATAATAAACAAACAAAAATTAAACTACACTGTTTTCATTGATCCATCCTCGTTCATCAAATCCCAACCATTTGACGTATATTTTATTTTTTGGTTTAGATCGAATTACCTTTTCTATTAGTTAAAAAGTATCGTCAAATTTAGTCTTCTTCCTGGTAGAGTCTGCCTTTCATATTTTCACTTCATCAACAAGAGTATAGGGAACAGGAGAAGATGAATGAACATATTGAATTACGAATAACTCTGGCGACCAATTGCCTGTGAAACCTCTAGCAAATATTCCTTTAGTCTTTGAACGACGCACAACATCGTTAACTTTGAATTTCTGAGAGAAAGATGAGAGTCACAATGACTTTGTTTAGTGACAAGAGGATGTAAAATAAGTGTAGTGTTCCCGAGTTGATAAACTTTGGGGTCACTGGACCCCTGTATGCACTACTCGACTACTTGTAGCAAACAAATATGTATGCACTCCTAGGGTTGATGAACTTCTTTTGACTAAAATTCTTGAAAAAAAAAAAAAAAAAAAAATTTCAACAATTTTTTGCAGCTTTAATAGATTTTTTTTTTTGCGTATTCTATGAAATTTGACTTCTTTAATGTGCTCAAAAAATGCTGGCCAACAGACTCATACTTTCATTTGGAAAGCTTGAATTTTTTGGAGCAAGAAAGGAATTTTTATCTCAATCCTAAGAGTGCCTATCTCTGTTTCAGAGTGTCTCAAAACGGATTTCAATGAAGAAAATTTTCAATTTACCTAAAATGTAAAAAACAGAGTAACTGGTTGTTCTACTTCACATTGGAACTGGTTCCGTTAAGCGTTCTGTTACTCTGTGTTGGGAACTCAAATGAGAGAGCAGGCAAACTTGGATAAAGATTAGCAAAACTTTAGATAGGTAACTCTAACCAATCGCACGACATAAATTAGTGGATGAAACTTCTTCTTAGTTCTTACATGGCCTCGATGGGGAGTGTAGATTTTGGTGGACACCATTTTTTTTTCAGGTGTCCTTTCTCAATATCTTGGAAATGACCCAAGGTACACAACTTTACCCTACCGTGTAGATTTCGTGTTTATACGATCGAAATCCTTTAAAATGGGCATAAACTTGATATTTGCAATCCTTGGTAAGTACAAAATGATCAAATCAATAGCATAGCCAGAAGTACTTACTAAGTCGATTACCTATCAGGGTCTCCAGGGAAATCACTGTTACAGAATGCAATGAGTTCATCATTAGTTTCAAGTTTGGAGAAAGAAATTCCCTCATTATTCGTTCCATTTAGTTATCGAAGAGACCTTTTTACATTGGCAACATCCAGTTCAGATGGATTTTCCAAGTGTCTGCTGGTGTTCCCAACATGTAACACAGGTAACATGACATTAAAACAGGTACCCAGCCAAGCTGCTATTCGTGTGATCCCATTTACAAAGTTTCAATTTTCTACCCCTAGACTACGCATCCTTTGAATGAATAATGGAAAGAAGATCTTCGCCCATGCTATGATCGACCCATCGAGTAGTCCATGAAGACTGTATCAAGGACATAATTGGAAATAAACACATACACACTTCTAGCTATTCAAAAACATTGCAAATTGCAAAAACTGATAACTTAAGACTTATAAATTAAATTTTTAATACCTCGCTTAGTTTGATTTCGAGTTTATTTTTAAAATGATTACAATTTATTCTTCGTGACTTATTTGAAAGTTCCGAAATCGTGTATATGTACGCTTTGTATACGGTTTCTTACGGCCTGTACAATCGTGTCAATTTGATCGTCTATGATTTTGACAGATATATAGGTAATTACTTCATTTAATACAAAGTAACAGTGGGATTTTAACGCTTTATAGATGAACTCTATAACCAGCTTATCGACTATTCGTGTCACAGGATTTCCGGATTCAGCTAAATCCTCCAAGGGCTGGGGAAGTTATTGATTTTTCGCGTTACATAATGTGAATCGCATCCCCCTTTGATTTAAATGCCGCACCCCATCGCTCGGAGTTTCTCCAGGCAAAATGTTTGCTTTGAAGTACTACTGGATCCTCTACATTTATTGTACGTCGGCCGGCATTTTCAGTCTGTTTCTGTTCATCCACAAGCAGTGTGAAGACGCCAGGGACTGGGTCTTTTACGGAGATTTCGACTCATCGATCCAAAAGGAATACGACTTTATTGTTGGTAAGATAATTCCTTATGTACATATCAATTTATTCGTAAGTGCATAGAGGATGCTGGCTACGTTTTATCTAACCTTAGCCGTTTTCCGTCATTAGGTACTAGTGGAATGTTTGTTTAGAAACCACGTTCGCTCGACAATCCAGTTACCCGTTTCGTAATATACCTAAAAGGTTTGAGATTTTTAGACTTTCTTGTTGCAGTTTTTATAGATTTGTCAGCAAATATTCATGAAATTCAAGTACATTTCTCTGGTTGATAAATTTCTTTTGACTAAAATTCTGCAAAAACCTCAAAATTAGTTGGTTTACGTTTCGAGATATATGTATATTCGCAGAATCGATTTTAAAAGAAAGCAGTCAATCCATTAATAACCGTAGCAACGATAAGGTTGTATTCAATAATCATCAGAAACTCTTGCATACTAGTCAGCAACACATTGGGACATTTTATGTCTTTAGTTGCAGACTCGTAGGCAAGCTCTAAGAGCCACTCAGCTGATCCGGACCCTGGGCATCGTCAAGTAAATGTCCTAAAGAGGCTACATACGAAATCACAGCTTCCTAGAGTGCAAAGCATAGAAATTACCTTTAAGAGCCACTCATCTGATCCGGACCCTGGGCATCGTCAAGTAAATGTCCTAAAGAGGCTACATACGAAATTACAGCTTCCTAGAGTGTAAAGCATAGAAATTATCTATTAAAATGATTTAACCACCGCTTCACAAATCAACCCGTTCTCGCAATATTCGGATCACCTGCTGTGAATCAAATCATCGAAACACCAGCTCAATGAAATCATCAGAAATTAACAAGCGGTTACAATCATGTTCACAATATCAATTATTGAGAATGATCACCTGAGTGTACACAATTATTCAAATAACCATGCTCATAACGCAGCTTGTTGGCCACGCTCTTCGCAGAAGTTAACATAACATAGTTGGATAAAGCGAGAGCTTTCGAACGAATGGTCAACGAATTTTGTAGGATGAAAAACGACGAAGTATCATTTTCCTAGCAACGAATCGGTTGTAAGCGAAAATCATCAGAATATTTTCGTGAGCAATTTTCGTGACGTTTTTTTAGTTTATGTTCCATAGCAAAAACATAAAATGTCAATAAATGTCGCAACCAAAATATTTTATTTGCAACGTAACTGGATATCATTTCATTTTTGTTTGTTTTTTTTATAAAAAACTTCCAAACTAGCCAAACCTTCAAAGTTGGGTCCTTCCAGAGATGGGTCATCAACCCTCCTCAAAAATTCTTCTAAGAGATAAACAATAAGTTTGAAATTTTTTGAGATATTGTTGATTGTAATAACAAGTAGGTATTGTTATGTCCTGTGGAAGGCATTCTACTTGGCTAACATCATAACACCCACGATGTATTCTAATGTTCATATTTAAAGGCTGATCAGCTGAGTGGGCTAAATTCTCTCCTGTTCATCCAACGAATTTTAAATTTGATAGGGAGCCTCTGAGACATCAAGAGAGGATTAAAATGATTGGCTCTTTTCTTATCAGCCATAGGGAATTTGAATTTGACAAGGGACCTCTCTCTGGGAGAACTCCCAGACATTCTGATCAGCTGATTTTGCTCTATTCTCTCCTTCTCATCCTGAGATGTTGAAATTTGGTAAGGAGCCTCTCCTGGACAAGATAAGAAAAATGAAACGTCAGCTCCACCATTATCAGCCTGATTGTAGGTTTTGGAAAGTCTAGTTACGCCCTTCTAATTTCTTTGAAAATGGGAAGGTTAGCAAGTAGTAGGGGATTCCTGCACTACCTATTGGAGCTTTTCATCATATCATCATACTACATTTTTCCCATATGTAAACGAAAATAATAAGATTTTAAGGAAAGACATATCCATGATCTTTTGTTTCTCCCATTAATGGAGAAATAGGTTTTTCATAAACTTTGATCCAGTTGTTTTGGATAAAAGCTATGTACGGCTTCTATTAAAATTTCAGAATCAACGTATCTTGAAACGTAAAACCTAGATGAATGGCTCAACCTGGGTAAGTGGTTAGACCTGGATAAGTGGTTCAACCTGTGTAAGTGGTTCAACTACGTTTGCTCGTCTTGTGGTCCTGAAAAATTAAAATCACGGGCCATCCAAGAGACATGAATCATGTCAAAAATTGTTTTTCTTGGTCAATTACAAAGGTCCATTATTGAAAATAACAACAAAATACCCTTGACTCACCTGGTGGGTCAAACGCACTGAACCTGTTGAAAAGTTTTCAATTCCATAGAATTGGAGCTGAATTTTAAGAGTTATTGTACTCTTGCTGATAGGAGTCCGCTATGGATTATCACCTAAAAACAGGGTCCACCAAGTAAACTCGATGGCTAGCCCCTTGGACCCCCGGTTACCTCTATTTACATACTTTGAATGAAATTATTGAAACACAGAATGTGTTTTAGCTCATGCGTTTTACATAAACCCGTGAAACCCGAATATAAGAATGACTTAGATTTTGTGGTGTATTTAACACTAGATGTCAAGTTTTTTCATTTATTTATCACCAGCGCCATATTTGAAACCTCCTCGTCATAAGCTTTTATTCGAGCCCTCACACGAAAAATGTATATTTTACCCCCCTCCCCCTCCTCGTCATAAGCTTTCATTTATTCATTTAATATAAATTATCAGAAATTAACAAGCGGTTGCAATCATGTTCACAATATCAATTATTGAGAATGATCACCTGTATGTAAACAATTATTCCTATAACCATTCTCATAACTCAGCTTGTTGGCCACACACTTCGTAGTAGTTAACATAATATAGTTTGATAAATCGAGAGCTTTCGAACGAATGGTCAACGAATTTTGTGGGATGAAAAATGACGAAGCACCATTTCTCTAGCAACGACTCTGTTGTAAGCGGAAATCATCAGTAAATTGTTGCAACACATTTTCGTTAACACAAAACGTTTCGTTTTTGGTTGGAGATGCCAAGGCTAAAACATATTCTGTGTTAATATATAATATTGTTATATATAATATAGGTATATAATGTTTTTCAACCTCCCGAACAAATAACAAGATTCCCTACCTCTGGCTGTGAAAAAGGAAAGTTAGCTTTCAATTCAAAATTCATGTTTGTATCAATTTATTACCTTACTAATTCATATTTCTATTGTATTTTTTAGTGGGTGGTGGGTCAGCCGGCGCTTTGGTCGCAGGTAGACTAGCAGAGGACAAGAAGTACACAGTACTCCTGATAGAGGCTGGCGGCCAGCCCTCGCCTCTCCATGATATTCCTCTCACGTCTCCCATGCTCCAACTGTCACCCTATGATTGGCAGTACGTAACTCTACCTCAGGAATCTGCATGTCTAGGCACCACAAACAGAGTCTGTACTGGTTTCACGTTTCTCCTTATCTCATTTTTCTTCTTTCAGTAGAATTATTGAACCTTATTCAGTTTGATTTTTTTCAAATTCCGTGTTATTATGCTAGATATTATTTATATTCTTCAGAGGCCCTAAACTCCTCATTGTTGTTCCGTGGGGGCCGCAGCACGTTAGGGGGAATGGGACCCAGAGAGGGGAACGTTAGGGGGAATTATTTGTGCCCGTTAGGAGGAAAGATATACGGGAAAAAAGGCACGTTAGGGGGAACTCCTATTTTAACCAAATCGAGGTATTAGAGGAAACGAGCGAATTTTCCTTCCCACTTGACCAGACTTAGGACTGGCTACGATCGTATATAGGTGTGGTTAAAACTTGCTGCCCTCCTAGACTTAGGATTGGCTACGATCGTAGGTGTGGTTAAAAATTGCTGGCCTCTGAGGTCATTGTCGTTGTCAATAAGAGTTACTATTCCGTCGAAAAATACGTACGGTACACAGGCGCTACTTTCTGTCCTACTTTTTCAAAGTATGAGGCCCCCTAGACAACAACTGAACTGGTGTGATTCACGAGTCATACGAGCAAGAAACCTCGACCGATAAGGTTTTCTACCTTTGCCCCCTAATGGGTTTTGCACCATTCACCCTATCGGGTTCAAATTCACTGACCTCCCGCCAGCCACATTCCCCCTAACGGGCTACGGCCTCAGTGGGTACACTGTATTGTGTATATGAGTAGCTTGGGTTCCGCTTTTCTCATCTTCTGGGATATTTAGGGCTGTACAAGAAAATAAGTAATACGTTGATACGTTAATACGTTTCCAGTGAAAGATGGATTGTTTTCTAATTAAATAAATTGAAAACATCATCGAAGTATTTGAAGCGTGGTAACTAGTACCTCAAAACTAAAAATTGGAAGAAATTTGTGATTTAGAACAAGAAACGGATCTTGTTTCATGGCTACAAAATTCCAGCTTAAAAAGTTGAATAGCAAAGAAATTCGCTCCAGCTCACTCAGATGATAATTGAAACTTCAATTATTTCAAATTAGGTAACTGCTTGATATTCTCTCCTCCACATGTTATTAACTACCCATGACTTCGTTTGCTCGTCTCGCGGTCCATCAAAAATTCAAATCATGGGTCATCCTAATGATATGGAACATGTCAAAACCCTGATATACTTCTAGGTAGATGCTGTTTACATTTAAAATTAGCGCTTGGGTGGTATTGAAGTTTCAGGAAATCACCCGATGTAGACCAGTAGTTTGTGAGAAAAAACTTCGAATGGCAGACCGACTTGTTAGCGTGGAACACGCTTTTACCGGGATCTATTGCTGAAAAAGGTTGTATTTTGAAAGACCAAAATATGTCACAAAGTAGTGGAAGAACAGTCTTGAGCTAAATTCCTTCCTGATCAGCTGAGTGAGCTAAATTCTCTCCTGTTCACCTTAGGAAGTTGCAATTTAATAGGGTGACTCTCTGGGACATTAAGAGAGATTAAAATGTAAAATGTTTCGGGTTTCTCGAGGGTTGGTCAATATAAAGTTTATATTCTATGCCGACGTTTTGAAATATTTATATTTAATCTTCAGGGCCTGGAAACCTGTAGTTGGACGCTTATTTCATATCAATCCTCGTCATAGAGCTTTAGTAGGTAGCTATCTACTTAAACAACATCTTTGGGTATATTGAGAAAACTGAGAAAAAACTTTTTTGGGGTAGGTATACTGAGAAAACATTATTTAAGTTATACTGAACAGAGACGAAAATTGAAGTTATAAGAGGTGTGTACGGTCGAAGTTGCTGTTATACACCTCTTATAGCTTCAATTTTCGTATCTGTTCAATATAACTTGAATAATGTTTTCTCAGTATACCCCAAAAAAGTTTTTTCTCAGTATACCCAAAGATGTTGTTACCAACTAATGCAAAGTAGATAGTTACCTACTAATGCTCTATGAGAGGATTGATATGAAATGAGCGTCCAGATACAGTTTTCCAAGCTCTGAAGATGAAATATAAGTATTTCGAAACGTCGGCCTAGAATATAGACTTTTTATTGACCAACCCTCGAGAAACCCGAAACATTTTACATTTAATTCAGTGGTCGGGAAAACCCAGCCTGAGAGATTAAAATGATTGAATCTTTCCTGATCAGCCGAGTGGGCCAAATTATCTCTTGCTCATCCTAGGAAATTTAAATTTTGCTGACACCAGACGTAAATGCGTGTTCCTCGTCCTTCAATGTTTAGACGTGGTGGTAGAAAATGGGGGTTCGGCTAGACAGTGGAGTGTCGAGTTTTTCCTGGTAGGTTACAGAGGTTTATAATTGGGGGAGGGGAGATTGATTTCCACCACTGAAACGTTGTTTACCTTTTGCCACTGTGTTGTTTACCCTTTGCCACTGTGTTGTTTACCCTTTGCCAATGTGTTCTGTGCTCATCCATTAGAATAGTAATGCCCATTGGTTAGGTGCCCTTCATTATCCATGATTAGGGGTGTGAGGGGATGAGTAGATAGGCACATGAGGCCCTTGCTCTCCCCAATTCTTTCCTTTTTTACTTTATTTTCCTTAGTACAAGTTATGAATCACTTAATACTAATGGACCCTATTATATCATACAACTTAAGCAGTCAACTTCATAAATATCCCCAAACGGTGTGTGCTGTTAACTGACGATATCAAATAATCTTCAATAAAACATGTACAAATGCCATACTGTTCAACTACACGTTAATACTCCCTGATGAGGCCTATATTGGCGAAAGCGCTCGGATGGAAAATAAACTGATGAGAAAACGTCCCTAACTATCTACTCATCCCCTCACACCCCTAACCATAGAATAGTAATGTGTACCTACCCTTCATTTTTCTGGACCTCTTGTATTGAATGAGGAACTTGCATGAGTCATGGATTTGCCTAAATACCTATATTTTTTCCTATTATTTAGCCTTCAATGAGATGAACAATTGACTTGGGAACGGCTGGATGGAACAATTAATAAGCATTTAAAAATTAAGCTCACACAACTACGTTCATGTTGATGCATAAACATACACCCACCAGACACAAACTCACACACAGATATTTGATGTGTGTGGGTAAGCGTGTGGTATTTTGTGGTGGCATTTGTATCATGCCTCATGTCTTTCTTTGCTCCAGAAATTGAACAGATTCTGATATTATGAATTTTTCTGAGGATTCTTCACAGTACCCTCTAGCCAAGGAAGCTGGTGGCAGGTGAATAGACTATTGCAATGCTATTACAAGTTATTGCAATGACTCCAACAATTTTAAATTTAAAAAATTCGAAAATTATCTTTTAGCGAATTTTTGAAGAAAATTAAGCTATTGCTCTCGCCTCAAAATTTGTAGAATGTGAATTTTTGAAAAAATTTTATGCAGAAATTCGTTTCAGGCTATTTTGAATCATATTCTGAAGTTTAACGCATTTTTTTAATGTATGTATGTATGTATATAATGTATGTATGTGTCATTCCAGACGATAACTGTCCGTAGAATTGTGCTAGAAACTTCAAACAAATTTTAAAATGTTAAGGACACAAAACGAAAGTTCAAGTTCGTTGGCCAGCATGATCGGATTACATCTTCGGGTTGAAATTTTCAAAAATGTAGTCAACAATTTCAAAATAGCCTGTGTTTTGCGATTTGTTGTGCGAAATAATTTTTTCAGCATACTAACATGTGATATATTCGGAATCAGCGTAAAATTTCCTATAAGAATATGTATCAAGTTTTCAAAAATTTCTAAGTTGAAAAATCAGTCAAAAATCGAAATAATGCCGTTCGCTAGTTGTAAAAATCGGTAATATTTGCATGAAACATTGTCCAAATTCAGATTGAACTACTCTTACGGAAGTATCCCTGTATAACCAATCCTAGAACCATGCGTCTTTAAATCTACAAGATTAGTTTAATAATAATAAAGTATGAGTACCTCCTAATTATTTTTAATAATTTGATTCCATGTTTGTCTATCAAAATCATAACCTAAAATTTCTCTACACGATCAATAGCGACTGAAATGTCGAAGATTTCTTCAAAAATTCGCTCATGGGGTCATGCATGACTGGACTTTATTGAATTGGGGGGGTTACTTTTGGGACACCCTGTAAATGAGTCCGATTCAGCAGCATAAATCGTCCCCTGGGTCCTGTACGCCTAAACCACCTCATCTGTAAAATTTCCGAGTCCACCACATAAAAATCCAATTTTCAATCGAATGGGAAGGCTATACGCTACCCACCAGGTCTCAACGAACATTGGAACTAGAACTATTTACCTTATTAATAATATTAATATTAATATATTAATATTAATTATTTGAACTTGGTTCTATTCTCATAGCAATTAAGTGGAGCGTAGCGAGATTTGATGGTGAAAAAATGCTGATTGTCCCATGATAAAGTTAGATTATAAATATGGAAAGGACGCCGCAGGAGGTATTTTTGTTTACAGACTTGTCTCTACCAATATCTAGGGATGAGGCGTTCCGACTGGAACCGTTCTGCAGAACCCGTTCTAAATAAGAAATGGAATAATCAGTTTCAGATGGAACAGTTTTAGATGGCTCCCAAAAATTGTTTTTCTATTTCAGGCCGCTGTGCACTGCTTGGATGTTGTAAGAAATCTCTCTTGATGTTAGCAAAACTGATTTCATAACAGACGGAATCACCGAGTAGCAAAATAACTGAACTGATTTGGGGAAAGGAAGAACGTTAACTGAACCATGGAAATTTTACCGGTGAAATAACCATGCATGAACGTGAACGATAATGGAAAATTATGAGAAGAAAAAGCTCCACTCTTGTTTTGTGATTTCCTCAAGAGTTGACCATCAGAACTGTGGTAACAGTTCCAGTCCAGGAACCGTTACTGGGGTGGTTTGGATTTCTACAGGAATGCCCCATCCTTACCAACATCCAACATCTAGTTGGTGCTGCCATTGCAATCTTCACGCCATCCCCAGTTGATTTTTCGTTTTTATTCGCTCCATGACCATAGCTATGGCAAATTCACACTCATGCTAGAACTCTGCATTGGCAAAGGATTAACAATCAGCTAATCTAAGGAACTCCTTTTCATAATATTATCTTTGTACTATTCTTCCTACTATCTTTGCCCCTATCCTTCCTGAAAATAATAAAATAATATTAGGCACTATTGAATGTTTTTCTACTCAGAAATAGATGACTTACAGATTGATTCTCCTGATAAAAATATTTCAAACTCAACAGTTATGGTTATTTTATATGTATATATATATTTGTATATTCTATTCATGTATTCCATTAATTTTTCCAGGAAAGCCGATGGCCAAGGGGAAAGGTGTTGGGAGGAACCAGTAGGCTGAACTACATGATTTATCTGCGGGGGCATGAGGCAGACTACGATGGCTGGGGGTGGTCCCGAGAAGATGTTATGTATTATTTCAAAAAGTCAGAAAATCAAGCTGGGCGATTTTCTGGAGACAGTAAGCATATGAGTTACTTTGTTTTCCATTATACACACACCTGAAAATAATAGAGGAATCACTTTTCCTTGTAGACGCCAAGCACCCTTTGCTTACGAACTAAAAAACTAAATCACTCGCGACGAAGTTGTGGAAACCCATTTCAAAACGGAAGTTAGTGAAAAACGTTGTCTATTTCCTCGAAAAATAAAGAGTTACACTGTTAAATCGATTTCGACGGTTAGGCCATCATCAGTAACAAACAATAACCCTTTGCTTTCCATTATACACGCACCTCAAAATAATTGAGGAATCACTTTTCCTTGTAGACGCCAAGCACCCTAGCTCAGGACAAAGTCCATATTATATCTCATGGTTAGGTACCTAATGGAGATGGGATGCACCCTATCATTTTTGTTTTTTCTCAACCACAGACTAAGACTAGCGATATCAAGCTCCTGGGGTCTTTGACGTCTACAAGAAAAAGTGATCCCTTAATTATTTTGAGGTGTGTAGTTATAATAAAAGTGGGTTTGCATCGCTCTCTATAACTTCATCTTTATCAAAAATATATCAGATTTAATACAATATATTGTTGAGTAGGGAATTCGTTGTAATTGTACCATTCCAGTTGGTTGAAGCATAAGGCCAGGTTAGCATGCATGAAATCGGCCCAATACTACACAAGTTGTTTATAATAATTAAACCTGTTGATGCTAATGTCAAAATTCTGGCAATCTGATGCACAAAATTATGAATTGCTGATTGCGAGCTAAAAATAACCAGGGAACGGATTGAGACGAGGTTGAGGATTGATTCTTGGGCAGCACACATGGTTTTATCATACCAATAAAAAATTATTTTATACGAAATTCATCCTGAGTCGCCTCAAAATACATGCTTAAGACTCCTTGAAAGAAGTCCATATAATGGCCAAAATGACTGAAATCTTACATTTTAATAAAGTTAAGGTTTATTTATTGATTTAAAAAAAAAGTTAATCTCCTAAATTTGTTTACGTGATTTATGATTACTGTTACATTCGTACGTGGATCAGCGGTCTTTATGGCAGGGCTATCCCATAGGTTCAGAAATAATAAACTTTAAAGTAATAGTTTGCAGCATTGTCAATTTAGCTAAAATCATCAGAATGCCAACGTGGGTTTGGAAGCAAAATACCTAATAATATTGATACAAGAACATTTAGCATCGCTTAATTCACAGGTGCTCACCACGGTGTCAAAGGTGGAGTGTACATCTCAGATTTGGCCTACCGCACTGGTTTGAGTGATGTGCTCCTGTCTGCCGCTGAGGAGCTCAATTTTCCTCGAGTGGATCTGAACGATATGAAATCCTCTCCTGGAGTCATGGAACCTCAGGTTACAGCCCGAGGAGGAGCACGCTGGAGCTCAGATTATGCGATGCGCCTCATTGCTCCTGACGAGAAGAATCTGCATGTTCTGACAAACAGCTTGGTTGAGAAGGTTCGCAAAAACATTGATTTTATGTACATGTGTACTGGTGATTAGATGAAAAAGACAAATAAGAAGTACTCCACCACTTTTGCCATGGGAATCATTAATTTTCATTTCCTGCAGAGGAATTATTGATCCTCCCTACAGAGGATCAATAATTAATCCAGAGTTAATCCACTTATCTCACTGCTGCTTTTGAGGTATAACTCCCGACTCTGGATTATCTTCCCTTTAGACCTCTATGGCCTGAATCAGTCTAAAATACAGCTAGGGTCCATGGCGTGAATTTGGTGATTCATCATTGAATTCCACGTGGTGTGATGAAATAAGTATGTGACTCCATGATGAACTTATTTATTGATCACTGCTGCTTATTTTTGCTGAAATGTTGGGAAACATTTCCATCTGGAGCAAGAATTTGAATATGTTATTATCTAGTGCCTTCACAAACTGTAATCACTTCAATACATTATGGTATCAGTTGGCATTATTTCAAATAGCATAAAATATGTGTAAAAGATGCGGTAGAAGATTTTGTGTTACCAACCTATTTATAGTGATGCTAGTGAAAGAAGTTGATTGAATCACTAAAAAAAAGAAAAGAAAAAAAGAGAAATCTACCAAGGAAGGTCCATTCTTGGACCTTCCAAGGATAAATTTTCTGGGTCCAAAAAACCACGTAGGTGCATTGTGCGGTTTGCGAGTCAAAGGTTTTCATCTTTTCAGGGAGGTTTTTTTCTCAATATTTCGCAATCAGCAGTGTATTCACACTGTGTCCAGGGATGGATGACACAAGGGTTATTTAGCCACAAACAGAGTCTTTTGGAGCTGGCTAGTCCATGAGTATTTCATAAGTCTCTGCCAGTCGCAAAGAGCACTGTCTTGTCGGTTAATTCCCCTTAATTTAAAAATCTTTCACCATCAAGTCTTCTAAATAAATTAAAAATCATACCAAAACCCTTTGGATCAGTTGGAGAAATACCGCATCAGGAATCCCCCTTCGGCTATCCAGGCTAGAAAATGGATTTTGCTGGATGGGAGTCTGTTACGGCGCCCAGGGTAACCTGACCAAGGGGCCTGAACTGACTGAACTAAAAAACATCTGTTTCCACAGCTAGGAATAAAAACCCAAATTGAAGAGCCTCTCGAATTGGTTATGTGGCCTCTGGAAGCTGCCGATCGTGGATCCTGAGACTTTATTTAGCGTCGATCAGAGGATAGATATGGGTTAGGAAAAATGTGAATGGGATGCTGAGGGATATAAGGAAACGCTCCTGAATAAAGAGCTTCCATCAGCCTCTGCCTACTGTACGTAGTGGTGTTTTTATGCCATTCTGCTCTGTAAGAAATAGAAGCGACTCTGCCATACAGCAAGCACTGCATCTCCCTATGAATAGGCCAAAGTTGGGGTATTTCGCGGATAACTCTCCTAAGAAAGAGAGGAGTGGGATGAGGAGGACCCAGAATGATAACTCGACACCGATTAAAAAGTGTAAATATAGTGAAACAGCTCAGGGAATCAAAGTGGCAGTGTTTGACAAAACTGGCAATGAACAGATGCCACTCACCAGAATTTCAGTTTATTCCAAGAGCTTCAAACAGTCCTAGCACCTAAAAATAATTGCATCTTGCATAGTTACAAAATGTGCAAATGCTGAGTATCACTGCTTTTAAGATACGACTTTAACACTCAAGTTCATCAAATTCCACTTACTCAGCTTATTAATTATGAGACCTATATCTTAGGCCACGTCATTGATTTCTTGTTGACTTGGAAAGTGTGGTATCGCTGCTAGTTAGGAATTATCAGGTTCCAGTTTGAAACGGCAGTCTCCACTGTCCCTTGAATCACTTGAAGAAGAGACACTCCCTTATTCCACTGCACTGGATAAGTGAGAGTATAGGAAAATCTGGGGTTTGTGGCAAACGAACAAATTGTGGAGGAAGGAGTTGTGTAGTGTTATGAATTGAAATGTACATAGTGGTTTGGAATAGTATGACTCATTTCCATTGTTGATGAAATAAAAAAATATTTGCAGGTGTTGGTCAGGGGTGGGGTAGAAGCTTATGGAGTCAGATTCAGGAGAGCTGGAGGTACAGGAGAAGTTATGGCAAAGAATGCTGTCATTCTGTCTGCTGGAGTTGTTGAGTCTCCAAAACTTCTAATGCTCTCTGGAATCGGCCCAACACGTCACCTCACTCACCATCGGGTAAGTAGGAAGTATGTGTTCATTGTCCAATAAGATGGAAACCATTGCATTTGTGGCAATAAAAATATCTTCTTTAATTTCAGATAGACCCTATACTCGATCTGCCAGTCGGAAACAACCTTCAGGACCATGTTACAACTGGCTTAGATCTTGTACTTCTCAACCAATCTCTACCATTGTCTGAAAAAGGTGTACTCGCCTCGCCAATTCACGCGTATGATTACTTCATCAATGAAGGAGGTCAGTTTATAGATACTATGTAGTGTACTTTTACTTTGTAGATACTCTGACACAATATAACCATAAAATGCTTGTCGTCGCTTCCTTCATGTATCATTGTATGCATACAATCATGTATCATGTATGCATACAAAGATTGTATTTTCTGGGCTGCCTTCACAAAAACCATGTGAACTCTGTTTGTCAGGATATGAGTTCAATGTAAACGGTGGATTGATCTCAGTTTGAATTTGTTTAGGTTTCCATGATAATAAGGTGATAATGATTATAATGAGGTGATTGCACGAGAGCGTTGTTTCTCATTTGTTCGACTATTTGTGCCATGAATGCATGTTTGGTTTGTGTCGTAGTTCATTGCAGATTTGGATTAAACACACCTTGAATCGTATAATAACAAAGTTTGGGGGAGGGAGTGTTATGAATTTATTTATTAATAATCACATAGGGCTTATATTGGGGAAAAATTCTTTGAATTTCCTCCTCTGGATATGGACGGTTCTATGTGCCATCGCCTTGCTGAAGCCACTCAGGTCAGCTGTTGTTTGAAAGCACCTGGTAGCATATAACTGCAAGTTGTGCATCAACTGGACCAAATAGTGGTCAACGGGGATGCCACTGGCCGTACCTGTCTTACTCACAGACACCTGCTTGGTGCAGAAGAGGTGTGAAGAGGAGCGTAGTATTGTGTGTGGGAGATGTGGAAGTGATCAGTCCATTCGCCACTTCCTGGAGGACTGCCTAGACCTTATGGGCCTCCAAGTCCAGCATCAGCCCCCTCAGTTTCTTGACTTTTCGTCTGGACCAGACAGAGTCCAATCCCTGTTGTTGTATCTGAGAGCGGCTGAGCTCTACTACGAACTATGATATCTAATCTGTGATTTATTTATGTAAAATCTAGTCATGGTTTTGTTTCACTTATATGTGATAACATATATTTAGTTATAAGCCTATTCTTCATCCAGTCTTAGTTGTATTATTGGTTTTTTTTTAAATCCGCTTCAGGGGCTAAACAGTGGTTATCACTGAACCCCTCATTTTTACCACTCCGTATGGTGATGGAGGGTAACATAGCTCCCCTTAGAATCGCGCCACTTGCAGGTTCATTTAGCTGTTGTCCCTTCTGGTCAATTACTTGCACTAGTTGTCTGCTGCTAAGTTGATTATTTTTTTCCCCGCTTACCTGTCACTAGGGTATTCTAGCTTGTGCTCACTGCGCTCTAGAACCTCAATAGCTATGTCTTGGAGAGTTGGTATCTTGTGATGAAGGATCTTGTCCTCTCTTTGAACAGTCTTGAATGGGGAATGGTAAAATATCACTATCCTGCTCAAAACTTTTAGCACCCTTCTTCATCCATAACACACGAGAATTTAAGGAAAAGTTTGATGTTGTGCGGTAAGCGAGGAGGAGCAACGAAGATTGATCCGAGTTTAACCCCCTTAACTCGCCAAGGGGGCGATTCAACACCAAAAGTCGATTGATCGAAGATCAGCCCTGAACTTCCATGGTGAAATTCAATATTGTTTATATGTTTTGATACGGGCGTAGCCCAATTACAATATACATGACAAAAAATAGATGTATATAACAAAACAGAAAAGTTCATGACATGGATGCTGGAGTTCATGAAATTTCTTAAACTTAACCAAAATTACAAGGTACAGGAAAAATACATCAACAATTAACACGAATTTCAATAAAGAAGGTCACAGGACATGAGAAATCAAAACCGAACTAAATATTAAATTAGGGACAAAACCTGCTTCTTGAAGTAACTTAGACTGGAGGTGAACAGATCTAAATCTTTGGACAATGAAGCTAAATAATTTATATGTCTCTGAATTCTAGTAATAGGGCTATTTTATAAATAATTAGTGTGGATGTGAGGAATAGAGAAAATGAAATGGTGGCGCATGTTGTAGTTGGGGACATTTAAATTAAATAAGGACAAGAGTGAGGGACAGTCGATTCCACCATTGAACAGCTTGACAGCTGTTGTGGACGATTTTTGTTCAATAATAGAACCTCGTTTTGGAACTTGGATCGAAACCATGGCAAAATTGGCCCTTACTATCAGACTTCTCAATGGGAATACGACAGAATGATAGAAGTGATTATCGATTATGATATTAATTGTTTGGTTCATTCCCTCCTTTATATGTTTGTCCATACTGTGGTGGAACTCTCTGTTGATGGGTCAAAGGTGACACGTCAGTGGGTGCACTGATTCACGTTGTTATTCCAGGTATAGGTTAGGTTCCGTTGGAAAGAATACGTATGTTTGGTTGGAAAGATGGTTGTAGGACGGAATAAGGTTAAATGAAGAAGGTGTTATGAGTGCAGTTAAGTGATTTATTGGTGGTTCCTCTGCTCTTTATGTATACAGTCGCAGGCTTGGAAAGCATTCCTAATACCGCATGGAATTGGAGTCTACTTCTTGGAGTAGACCAGTTCCTCCACTCCTTACCAGTTGATATTTCAGCAGACTCATTGAATTTATTAAAATTAAGAAAACTTCACTTGTGGTAATTAGTAGATAACTATTTGATTCAGGAGTTACCTTTCCCTATCTCCTCCAACCATATGGCAACCAAGTTACTCTATTCTATTTTGTGGAACACCTCCCCCCTTCCTACCCCTCCACCACGTTCGAGAGGCACTTAACCACCTTGTTAAGTTGCAGTTTATTAACTTTCGTTTTCCACCTTTAAATATCTACTGAATGTAAGAAATGATGTTGAGTTATTAATTACTTATTTATTCTGTTCTCCTTTGAATTATTAGGTCTGTTGACGCACCCTGGTTGTGAAGCTATTGGACTGTTCCACGTTGAAGGAAAAGTCAAGCCTGACATTCAGCTGATGGTTCTGCCTGCTGGTCTTTCAACAGACGCCGGTGTAGTTATGAGGCCTGACATGCACA
Source organism: Adelphocoris suturalis (assembly GCA_030762985.1). Lineage (NCBI taxonomy): Eukaryota > Metazoa > Arthropoda > Insecta > Hemiptera > Miridae > Adelphocoris > Adelphocoris suturalis. The sequence continues at coordinate 51,293,948 of CM061043.1, read as the reverse complement.
TTTCTGACAAGGTGTTTGCATTTACCTATTCAATCCCTCTGCATTGTACTCTTGCATTTTTATTGAAAGGACAACTTTTTATTGCTTTCAAACGCCAAAAAGGAGTTTTGACTAAAATTGCAGATACCACGTGCTGCAAATTATATGATTGTTGTATTATGTGATATATTTGGTTCCTTACCATAAATCTCACGTTTTGTTCTTTCAGGTTTGGTCTGAATATTTCGCCCCTCTGGTTGGACAGCAAGTGATTACGATACTCCCCACACTTCTCCACCCCAAGAGCAAAGGTTGTCTCCGGCTCAGGAGTGCTAACCCCGAGGATCCCCCCCTTATCAACCCGAGGTACCTCACTGTCAAAGATGATGTGAGAACTCTAACATTAGGCAAGTCAAATAATATATCAAACATATTTATTTTAATATCAGACATAGGTTAATAATTAATGGTTTATACAGTATTTTTACTGCTGCCCATAGACGTTAAATATCACTGTGGTGTTGTGAAGGGTTTTACTGGTGTGGGGAGTTGTTCTTATGTTGAAGAAAACTAATAGATGTTCGAAATTAGGGTCCCTTAATACTTTCAATGCAGTCGATTTAATTTGACATCCATTCCCAAAGAAAGTTCCCGTTTCTTTTTTATTTCCCTATGGAGACAGAAGAGGTTTAGAGTACCTTCATTGGAATTTTTCTCACCTTTAGAAACCTAGATACCTAACCACCAGAATTCGTTGTTTTTGGCTGTGGGGTGGTATCTGTGATAAAACAATGACCACACATATCTAAATATTCCACATGTGAAATATTGAAGAATACATTTTTCTTCTGTGAGGGCCATTAACCAGCGGTACCTCACTGAAAGGCAAATGACCCCAGTACTTAAGTGGAAATAGTCTGAAAGCCTGAAACATTAAATACATAATTACCTTCTTAGAATCAAGTAGGAACTAAGTGTTTGCTCACTGTCGAGGTTGGTGTTATATCCATGATAAAAAGAATCGAGTGCACCCGTCATTGGATCAAAAGCACTCATAGGCTTAAATCCACAAATTCATAAAATATATCATCTGAATAGAACAGGAACTCTTGCCCCGCGTTCTGAATCACGCCAAAAACGATTGTGCAGCCCGTGCAGCCCCAAAAAACATGCCATCAGGCGGTCCGTTTCTTGCCATCGGCACCCAAATCGCCACATCTATGACACCACGGATTTCTCCCACCCTTTGACACATTTCTCGAAGTAAACTTAAACATGATGGATGCATCTTCCATCATCGACCCACGTTTGGAGCTGGGTCGTTGTGATAAGACGGGCGATAACATTACAGATATTGCAAATGAGCGCAAATTTTGTCATTGTATGTCTTCACTTTGACACATGGACTCGATAAGCGTTGCGTTATGAAAAAGCGTTACAGTTGATTTCTAATGATTTTCACATACAACCAAGCCGTTTCTGAGGAAATTAAACTCCTCAAGTAAGACTGTTTGGGAAATGAGTTGTAAACGTTGATTATCATATAATTACGTTAATTATTGCTATTTGTTTACAAACAGTATTGTTTTTTGTTTACCAACAGTATTTTGTGTCATGGTTTGAGTCGAAATGTGCAAGATAACTTAGGTACGTACATTAATATGCTTGACAATAATTGGGTTTATTGAGTAGGTACCTGTAGCGAATAATGGTGGTATAAACTACTTCATGGTATTCCGTTTTGGAACATTATAAATATATTTTGTATGTATAGTATTACAGAAAGCAAATTATCTACCTACTAAAGATCTTTATAATCGAAAATTGCTAGTTATTCCCAAAAATCAAGAAATCTGAAAATAGGATGATACCCAAGAACACGTTTCGTGATCACCAATAGAGATGTACCCATCCAAAACGGGTTCGTATAGTTGAACAGTAGGTAGGTACCTCGTTGGATATATCATTGTTTAGTTATGTATGGACGAATTCCATAAATTTCATTTTATACATAAAGCTCAACACTGCTTGAAAAAAAAAACTAGGTACATAGGTAGGCAGATACTAAAAACTCTTTAAACAAAAGAAAAAACTAAAAGATCACTGTTTAAATAAAAGCGCAGTATGCGATAAATAAGCGGGATGCGGGAGGCCGAGGGGAGAGGGAACTGCCACCCCTCCGTGACGTCATAGTTGTGAGGGGAAGTGCCTCAACTGGCTTCACCTGGAGTGGCGAAAGTGGCGTCGCAATCGTGATTGCGCACCCTTGGGTGAATAGCGGACGCCATCTAACAAAACAGGCCAGACACATCATCCACCAGCTGTGTTCCCTGTATTCACTCCAGAGTCCATCCCCATCTTCAGCAAATTCATAGATGGATGAAGAATGGGGAAATTTGCATGGTTATTTGTTCAATAAAAGACCTGAGCGAGAGCTTTCCAAACGGTGTTATATGATGGGTATCTGACCAATAATAAGGCTCATGCAATTCATTTGTGTGATAACGTCACGGCCCCTGCCCGCCTGGTGGGAACTCTCAGCTCCTTTGCACTATTACGCCATGTGTGATCTTCCCACTCGTTTATTGGCCAAACTAAACTGTCTTTGAACTGAAAATTACTACTTGGGGGTTTTCAAGTTGCTGAATCCGAATCTTAAGAAACAAGTGTGAAATTCCAACAGACAGAAGTTAGCGAACGATGCAGTTTTTCCACAATATTTGAAGAGCATTTTTTCATGATGTACCTATCTTGGCTCTTAAGTTTTATTGACCAAATATAATTTACATCTGTTTTCCAGTATTCAGATAAAGTAGAAACCTAACGTCCCAATAATGTTGGAAAACATGTTCATCCAATCTTTCATCATTTAACAAGTATATACTCGTAATTGCTGGCTTTTGTTCATTTTGTAGCTTGTAGTACAAAAAAGTATACAACCTTATCAATTAATAATTCTTTTTTTGGTTGTAGGAATTCGGCTAATTGAAGATTTGGTCCGCACAAAAGCAATGAGTTCGATGGGCGCCAAGCTAAATACTACTCCAATGCCTGGTTGCCAGAACCACACATTTGACTCGGATTCATATTGGGAATGTTATCTCCGTCACTTGACCCTCACGGCTTATCATCCTGTGGGCACATGTCGAATGGGGGCCGATCCGTCGAACTCAGTTGTTGGATATGACTTGAGGTAGGCATGATATTAAATCTATTGGATTAGTTTAATCCAAATAATTTTCGTAAATTATTGTACTATGTTGTGTTACATTGTTTTGAAAATTAAGGACTTAGAGGGAAAAGAAATTGTTAAATACCAATTTTATGGCAAAAAAACAATTTAATAAAACAAGCATGTGGCTATTCCTCATTTTACTATAGGTATTTTGGGTATAAAGCTAGTCTCTAGTCATTTACTGGTGATTTGATTGTAATTTCTTGTTGTATGAGAAATACATGTTGGTATTTGTAAATTTTACAGGGTTCACAACATATCAAAACTATTTGTCATTGATGCTTCCATCATGCCGACAATGCCAAGTGCAAACATCAATGCTGCTGTACTCATGATCGCTGAGAAAGGTGCGGATTCTGTGCGTTTGGCCACCCACACTTCCCGTCACACCTGTTCACTAACTGACGTCTTCATCAAGCCTATGTCGACGCCAGCCCTTTGAGAATTGCAGGTGGGCAATGATTTCAACTCTTTCCAGCCAAGTGTTTCATCTCTATCTCATCGAGAGTTTAGGTGAATAATGTGGCTCAAAAGAATAATTTACCACAAAGTAAGTTTCAATTTGTAGTCAATTATGAGTATCTACCTGTTCAAACTTGTTAATCCCTTCTAACATGCAAACTGTCGGTCAGCAAGTTTCAGAAAAAAAAAAAATACCTTTTTCTTCCCCTTTTGAAATTAACCTTTATCTTCTGGTAGGTAGCCTTTGAGTCAAGCTTAGATTCAACTCCCAGACCATAACTGTTTACTTACAAGCTTCATCTGTGATCAACGATATTGTGTCCCTTCTCAGAGTGGCTTTCATGAAAACTCGTATGGAGCAAGGGCATCTCCTACTGACAAATAGTAGTAAGCTTGAACATCCAAAATAGTGCATTTCATACACAAAACAGCAAAATTCAAAGTTCAGCAGATCTCTTTGTTTTCATGAAGTTATTTCCTTGGACACATTCCATTGCGAAAATTGTTAAAATACTATGGTAAGCAACGTTTTCTTCTTGGCAGAACAAAACTATTCCAATGGCTGTGGGAAGTCATGTAATCTGGTTAAAAATATCAGGAACTCCCTCAAAATTTGGCCTTGAAGTGAAGCCATGCTGAAAACTTGTTGGTATATATGTGTGTTTGTTTGTCTCATCGTAACTGATGAGAGGCATAGCGATCTGTCCATACCTTTCCGCTGAGGATCCCGCATCCAAGGAAGAAAGGAAAATATGGCTCACCCCTGTTTTAAACAGTGTAACGTGGATACTACACACGACCTTGGCAGTACCTCAACGATGCTCCTCGGAGTTACTATAGTTCACTATTGCACTCACTATAAAATAGACTATAAACAAAAACTAGACGAGCCGTTAGTGAGCTACATAACATACTGTGATAACATATAAATATAGAAAGCCTTTGAGTAATAATAATGAGAAGAGAGTGAACATATGTCGCTATCTGGTGGATACCATAACAAGCTTGTAACTACATTGCAGTATCGTACAGGTAGAGCTACTGTCTTTAGCTGCACGCTCAATCCTACCTAGTGAACCTTCTTCTTTCTCTTCTTCCATGCCACATCCTTTAGTGATATAATTTTTAAAACTTGCTACATTTAAGTGAAAGAGAAACTAAAATATGTTGCTTATCAATTCTATTTTCACGATTTTCTTATTCAGATATGTGCTGTGGTCTTCCAGCTGTTTACAATCTCGCTGTAAACGGTTTTCCTTTTAATTCTCTGGGGCCCACTTCCACCAAAAACTTGAATGAGGTTAAAAAATAAAAGATTGGAAATTAACGGAGATTACAGTCCACCTTCTTTCGCCACAGCGCTGCACCAGTTTGAATTCCTACTGTGGTTTAATCTCCGTTAGCAGTGATATCAATATACCCCCTTAGCTTTCATGTGTGGTTATTATTTATACTTATAAAAATGATATTTAGAATAAATCATAATCGTTGAAAACTCGTGTAATACTGAGGTACGTGGATGTTTTTGTGGTAGGTATTCGTTACTAGTTGGTATATCTCTTCAAAAAGATGGCAAATATTCAACATGCCTGCACCTCATAAGGTAATCCTTCGTATTTCATCACTTAACATAATGAGGAACGAACCTCGTTGTATAATAGAACAATTTATAGCGCTCCAGATTGAAGTTGAAATATCCACATCATATACACAACCTGACACCGTGTAGCTGCCAAGCACAAGGATAAAAAGGAAGTTAGGTGTAATAGATGCTAATATCAAGATACCACATTATGATAGGATAATGAATAGCATGCGCCCTTATTGAGTTGGTACTTACGTCACACGGATATTGATTACGAAATATGCAAAAGTTCCCAATTTCATGTACAAAAGTCTACTATAATCTTGATTCTCTGTTATCTTGTTATTATTTTGGTAATTAAAATGTAAGTGGGACTGATCAACAGTCCTGTTGAGTACTGGTGGTTGCAGTGACTTTACTGTCCTGACAAGTCACATTGTCCAACTTTGATTGGACAGTTTGTTTTAACTTTGTTAGGTAAACTCTGTTATTCCAATCCGAGTTCAAACGAGTTTTGGACGAGTTTTGGATTGTTGAAAAACGCCTAGGTTTGATACTCGCAATTAGCTTCAGTGGGGTTGGGCTAAACTCAAACAATTTTTTGGTGTAAGTGGGCCTAAGGAGTTCATTTTGTTTCCCAAATCTTGTTTTGTTCGCTTTCACTCCATCTGATCGGTTTACTTAGTGAACGTCTGCTAAGTACACGTTTGAACGCTTTTTGAAGTTTCCATTCAGTGCTGATTTGAATCATAGTCTAGTTTCATTTTTTAATCATTTTATTCTACAGGCATGATTTAATGCTACTCTCCATCATTTATTGTATTGCAGCTAGTTTTTTTTTAAGCACTTTGTATTTTATAAAAACTCCAGATGATTTCATGACGCATGAGTCAGTCTAGAATTTTTTTGGAGTTATAGGGCCCAAAATGTATAACTCCCTATTATTGATATAAGGGAAAAATTCAGCTTTGTGGAACTCAAGTAATTTCTCCCCCAAGTCAATAACCTATAATCTAGGTTAGGCACTAGGATGGAGTTGTAACTAAAAAGCTATCTTCTAAATAGGAGTCATTTTCTGAAATGGTAATGAGTGGAACAAGTTCAATACTTCATACTGCTCGATGATTATTATTATACGAAATTATGTAATTACCTGGCATCAATTCGTTGACATATCATTAAATTAAACTTTTTATACAATCATTAGCAGAAAATTGTTGAACGTCAAGGGCTTAACTAGTCATTTTTGTTTGTAGTCTAGCATCGCGTAGTGCGAATAGCAAAGAATGTAAGCTGGTCCCAATCTGTATGAACCTCATATTGTATTATGAAGCAGAATAAAGTAGAATTCTAAAAAGTTTGATAATCTTAAGAGTGATACCAGAAAAACATTTGAGGCTCCTTAAAACGCAACTCTCTTAAATGATAAAGAAACATAACGAGTTGTTCAAATCGTCGAAATCGATTTAACATTCTATCTCTTTATTTTCGTGGAAATGGAGAAAGTTCTTCACTAACTGCAGTTTTCTTCATATTTGAGCTTCTACTGGAAATATCATTTCGAGTATTGTATTCTTTGGTATAAATTATCATTTAAAGTTTCAGACGGTGAATTAGAACCAACTATAATCAATTCTCTACTATTTATTATGATTGAAGATTTATTCCTACCTTTATATTGGAACGAAAGGACCCCACACCAATTCCTTTGCCACGATTTCACTTGAAAATTTGGAAAACAAGATTTTAGAATCAGTATCGTACGAACTTCAAATTTAATTTTAGACATTTTCCACGTCATATCAACGCAATGTATATCGACGGCATTCTTACACTTACGAATTCGAACAGTTTTCTACAAATTCCGTATTCATTTCGTGTAACAGTTTGGAGGGGATCGAAAAGACTGATGAGATAGCCCGATCCCATTACATTTCAAATTTTGATTCCGCCTGTCTGTGTTCAACCCAAATCCTGCGCTTAACAATACTAACTTCCATTCCGACTTCCATTAAATGTTGAAGGATTGTGCGGGTTAGGGCCTAGATGGTCCTCTATTGGTTTCATACATGACTGGAGGTCAATAACAAGCGTGTGGCAATATGCACATAATCAGTAATAGGGTTAATTTGATTCCCCATTAGTTTTTGAAAATTAAATAAACTATCAACGGCGCATGTGCAAACATATTGTCAGATAGACACTTCTCAGTCAAATCTGGTGACATTTTAGGGATCGTTTGGGGCTGCATGTAGAAGATTCCCTACAGGTTTTATTAGTGAGATAAAGTGGCGAATAAAAAAAAACGCATCGTAATTTACTCATCTTCTAATTCGTAGGGGATGGGATTTCGCTGTAATGATCAACGATCTTGTCTCGATGTAGTGGTAACGTAAAATTTTGCGTTAACTCTCCACGTCATTCGTGATTGTCTTCTTTTGTGGTTTCTGTGGTTTTGTGATTATGCAGCTGAACGAAGTCGTGGAGCTGCATAAGTGGGCCTCATCACTACGCCAGAAATGTATGCAGCAGTGGTGCGGTACCTCGGAAGAAAGGTTAATAGGCAGGAATTAGCACTATACGGGCTGTTCGAATTGCGGAATTTCACTTGAGATCAATCAAAGCTCCTACTCAGGCAAGAGTGAAAAATTAGCATGATTAAAAGAAGTAATTCATTTAGCATTACGAAGAGTCCCTGGACTGTTACCGTGGCATGTAAAACTCTACATGGACAATTGACAAATTTAAGTTAACGCCGTTACTTTTGGTAAATTTCAGTTAAATTTTCGGGAATTCAGCTAGTAAGCCTCTATAAAGTTCCTAAAGGCCGTATCACACTAGCATTTTTTCGGCATTTTTAATGCCTAAACGTGAAGAACAAGTGCTTTTTTCCAAGGTAAGCTTTTTCGACCATTGCGCATCCTGGCGGAGAATTTTACCTCAACACGAAAAATGCTAAAACGTAACCCTTGGGAAAGTAACAATCCAATGGGAAACCCCTAGGAGCCCTAATCTGACAGACTTAATAAAACTGCATTCCGCCAGAATGCGCTGTTTTTGCACTTATTCCTCCTCAACATTCACAGCTGACCTTGGAAAAAAGCACTTTGCCTTCTTCACGTTTAGGCATTAAAAATGCGGAAAAAATGCTAGTGTGATCAGCCTTTGTACATTTCTTTGGCGTTGAAAAATAATAGAATTCAGCCTATAAAATTTATTAACCAGATGCAGTAGGAACAGCAGCGTTTGAAAATAGGTTGTGCGCGATCGTATTTGAATACATTATTCAATAGGAACGAATAATCGATTTTCCTCTCCTAAAATTGTTATTGAGTTCAGGATTGGGATCACCCTGTAGGTAGGTACTGTGATTACTAAAATTGAACCTTACCTTAGCCCAAATGGGTTAGCTGCATATCAAAATATTGTAACTTATGTGCGTTTGGTTAGAGCGAGGTTGTTCCTAGCATTTAATATAGTAGGTTGCACTCCATATATAAATGTGTTGCACAGAGGACCCTACACAGTTTAAGAACTGATAGATTACATTACGACGCCACAGAACCTAAAAATTCATGAACTTGTTTTCTTTTTTCTCATGATGTGATCATATTTGGTTTAGTGTCGTAATGTGTTTGTGTACAACCGAAATTGATCAATGGATTCAGGTTGAATAGTGGGTTTTCTGTCTATTCTCCTACATTTGTATGATTTTATCCATCCAAATAGATTTCTAGATGTCTTGAAAAATGTTTATATTAATTATAAAAGTCATATTAATGATTAATTTGGTCATAAAATGATATCAACTTCAACATTTGTTTCTAATTGTCTCAGTAATTAGATTTTGAACTTTGAATTTGTGATGTTAGTTGAGCATATTTTCGAACCACCCCGATCCTTTAATAGGTTTGTTTTCTCTGCTGTACCAGAGCAGGTTCAGTTCAAGCCTCATCCACACATGCGGAGTTTGGCGAACTTCGAGAGCAAAAGTTTGCCAAATATCCACTAGTGTGGACGGATGTTCGCTATTTGCCAAACCGCAAATGTTCGGGATTCGGGATGCTCCATCCTGTGTCGGTAAATTGTCCGCTTCATAGGATTCAAATGTTTGCCAAATATCGAGCATCACCCGCCAAAAAGCCCCATCCACACATTCAAGTCGCTTCCCGAATAGTGGGGGCCTCTGTAATTCACACTTTTCCTTGGTTTTTCCCGTATGTGGTACTTTCTAAGTCAGGTTTTTTTCTCTGAGGTGTCGAGCGGCAGGACCCTTCGATCCGTTCCATGGAAGAAGGAAAAAATCTTCCTTCCGTTCTTGGAATCTTGAATGGTTGTTGAGACGACGCTGAAAGCATACAGAAACAGAATGTTGCTGCCCTCTCCCTTGTTTCCTGCTAATACTTACTTACAGAATTTCTCTTGAGTTATGGACTCACAGATTGAGTTGGAGAATTATATATGCCTGTAAAGAAAGAAAAAAAAAAGAAGTACTATCTAGTCTGGTAGACGTCTGTCTACTATGCTTGTCGTTGCCCGAGACGAGCACGGTGCCCGCCAAACCCTGCCTCGCTTCATGGTGAATACCGAATCGGCTGACCGCGAGTTGCTTGGGGTTTGCCAAACATTCGGTACTTGTCCTACCCCGCATGCGTGGACGCAGCTTCAGATCAAGCGCACCTCCATCACTGTTCAGCTCAGATGGCAGCGGAAACGCAAGAGGAAATGTTCAGGGCAGCAACGCATGGATAGATAAAGATCCATGAAAATGAAGTCATGATAGCGGTACATACTTGAGCAAAAAACCCTTATTTTTGTGTTCTCTGACGTCCGACCATCTGTTGTTGTTCTGTGTAGGGTTATAGAAGCTTTAGAAAGGGTATATCGGGTTATCGAAAGTTCTAAAGAGCGCATGCACAGAACAAGCTGCACTTGGTCTTTCGGTGGGGCAGAAAGTTTGTGTTTGGTTCATGTTCCTTGTGTAGTGGAAACATGGCTATCTTGCACCGAATATGGACAGCTAGGTACTGAATTTTTTATTTTTAGTCACATACTTCCTAAACGTAGTTTTCTTTATGGAGAACAGAAGAATTTTGAAATTTTAGTGAATCAAACAAAAATTCTTTGGTTTATAGTTTGCAAATAAAAATGTTTTACAAAGAATACTTCTTTGCTTTGGTCTGGTATTCATTTTCGTCAAAAACAAAGAGTTACATTGATTTTTTTTAGGTCCATTTAGGAAAACAGATGAGCGGTCTTAGATACATGCCTTATCCGATTGCGTGCTCTAGGAAGCATACCCGTTGAAGGTCAATTCCAAACAACCACCACCCTATTGACTGTCCTGACTCCTCACAGTGCTCCCATAGACGAAATGGACAACAAACAATTAACTCGTACGACTTAAATTTCAACTATTACCCTTACCCTGCCTTTTGTGTGACGTTTCCTTTACATCCCCCCCCCCCCCCCCTCATTGATTTTTCCCCTCCTTCCGGTTTCTTGTCACTGCCGCCTCTGAGGTTATACCTGGAGCATTTCAGCTTCCTTGCTGGATGCTGCATGCTAATCGCCTCAATCGCCTTTCTTGAATGGCTCGAAATCAAGGTTATTACGTTTATACATTTTGAATATTTTGTGTCGTTGTTTCAACTAATTAAATTTTGATTTCTTGGTAATTATTTTTAGAATACGCTATGTTTTTATGTTGTATGTCATATGTTGATTATTGCGATGTATTGTCACCTCGAATCCAAATGATCAATTTCACTCCTCGTGTCAATTTGAGACTCTTTACTACCTTAAGGCTGTAGACTGAAAATAATTTTAAACCGTTCTAGTCTTTTTAAATGCCAATGAGGTTACTATAATTTGTAGTTGTACCAATTTTAATGAACATGTTGTTACATGATGTTATTGTCGATTCTTCATTTACTAGGTATCTATTCTTGTAAATAAAAAGTTGTTTTGACAATGGACAATTTGTGTGTGTTGGAATTTCTCATTTTTGATTCAAGAGTTGTATCATGCACCTTTGAAAACCCCTGACTGCAAATTTTTAGCTAGAAAGTCCAAGAGGATTGAACAGAAAACCGATAAAAGAAACTGGATTGAAGTCATGGGTGGACGGCGCTGGGGTTCACAGGCGGATGCAGGGTGAGGATATTCCTTTATGACTTCAGTTAGCTTTCTTTACCTCACAGTTTTGGCCACTTCCAATCATCCAATACCTTTCATACCCTTCAAATTTTCGTGATCTTCGAGCTCTTTTCGAGATCTTCCAGCTGATGGAATAAAATAGTATAGATGAAATAGCCCATTGTCAGTTTCTTCAGATGCATATTCATTTGGAAAGTTCGTATTCGTATCACGATTCGAATGGTGAAGCAAGAGGTTGGATTTCAAAGTGGTTTGCGTTGTTCCGATGTATATAAAAGATGAGTTTTAGTGTGCAGCATGATCCATGAGCAAATTTTCGTTTATTTATCTTCTGGTTTATTATTTTCAATGATAAACCTTTGTAATCAACCAAGGAAATAGAAATTTTAACCCCCCTCCTCCCTCAAACTTTGTTGGCTTACGTTTCAAAATGCGTAAAATTCAAAAATCGAATTAAAAAAAAAATAAAAATAAATAAATAAAAAATAAAAATAAAAATAAAAAAGCTGCCTGCCAGACGCTCTATGTTGTCCACCATCCAGAGGTTTTCTTCAAAACTGCTGGACCAAAGTTTATGAAATTTGGTTAAAAAATCATGCATTCGCCAGGGATGTGTCAGTAACATCGGCATCAATTTTGATTAGTCCTAAAGGGTAGTAATTATGTGCTGAAATATTGATTCCAAGGTAACAGTAATTTTTTTGGGTCTCATTTATAGACATAATCTCAAAGTTTCGGATGAAACCACCCAGGTTGCTGTACGTTCATCCTCTCCCAAAGTGCCTAAACTTTGGCAGAAAAAAAAAGTCAAAAACATGGGAGCAAATCAAAACTGGTGAAACAAAGCAAAAATCGCGATTTATTTTGGATCCGGAAATATTTTGGATCTATATTTCAATTTATCGTGATGCTGTGGCTCTGTTGTCTGTCAGTGAAATTTTTCCAGTTGTTCACCAAGAACGACCAAATCGTACTCGATTTAACTACCTATATATTTGTAGGGTGGCCCCCAACTGGAAAAGTCAGGGAAAACCTGGAATTGTCAGGGAATTTTGCAAAAACCACCAAATGTCAGGAATTTTTTAAATGAAAACTTGGTGGAATAATTTAAAGCGTTTTTAGGTTTATTATAACTCCTATACAATCAAACTTAAATAGCGTACTTTATCATACTAAGTATATATTATTTCATAGGTGAGTTATACGAATGACAAAAATAATTATCAAGAGTTGTGGTTAAACTGTTCAAAAGTAACAACGCTACACGCACATAAAAAGTGAATGGATATGCCATTGGCTTCCCTAGTAACTACATCACCTAGAGTAAACCATTTGTGAGAAAAATCAACTGATTATTGAACTAGGGAGAAAAAAACCCAGCAGAGTTGTGGATTGATCCAGTAAGTCCCAAAACTAGTTTGTATTCATAAGCTAGGACTTCTCAGGAGGGTTAAGGAGGGAAAATTGGTCCATTGGGATATTTGAGCACTTCGAAGGCAATGAAATTGTTAAACATAAGTAGACTACATATATATAAGTAGTCTGTTTTTTTTCTTTAAATTATAAGATTTTCGTTTTAGAAGCATTAAAGGTGCAATAAAATGACGACAAAAAAAAAAAAAAAAAAGAATTTGATATTTTTTTGTCAGGAAATCTGAAGATCGGTCAGGGAAATTAAAAAATTCCATGTGGGGCCCACCCTGATCTGCCAAGCAGTAGCGATTTCTGTTTCAATTCAGCAAACATTAGGGGGTCCTGGAATTTATGTTATAATCAAGTTCTGTGATGGCTTCTGGTCAAGAGGATTAATTTTTTTTTTTTTTTTTGCAATAGTTTGAGTTAAAATCTATGAGCTTTACACTATCTGTTCTGGCGAAATATGAAACTTAGGCATGTGTGGACTGTAATTTAAGGAACACTAGGAGAACCCAGGGGTTCAGACTTATCGGTTGGTGCTTTAGACGAACTAACTCTGAATCGTGGAGGCCGCACAACTAATAAGTTGAAGGGAACAATCTGGGGAAGGTATAAGAAGTTTGAGAGGATTTATATCGTGGCTGTGGTGTTGATTACTGCGATTCGGGGTTGATTCGATGGATTTTGGTGGAGAACCAACTTCCGGAAAACTATGCCTTTCCTCTAGGATGGAAACACCAGAAGGCACCAATTGATTGATGAAACCTACGGTTCCTGACGATTTCAATGTTATGCAACAGGTTTATAATAACTCAAACGAACGTATTACTCAAACGATTGTAATTGTGTGTTTAGCTGACCAGACTAGGGGCAGCCTAGGCACGAGACGTTCCAGACCCGACGGGAGCACCTCCCACCCCACTGTCTTTTCCCCTCCGTTTGTTAAGAGTGTCACAAGCCTGCCATCTGTGACTGCGCGAAACTAGCGCTCGTTATGGATACTGAGGAAATCACAGTCTGACCGGCTATGAGTAGGGGAGTTCTATGATTGTTCACTGGTTCTTGTAGTCCTCTGTAGACTAGTGGATAGCACAACAGACTACTGAGTCAAAGGACCGGAGATCGATTTTTGCATTTGAATTCACCTCCGAATCATATTTTTAAACGTCATCATTTTAAGCCATATTTTAGAACGTCATTTTGATCTATTCGTCTAACTAATCCGTATTTTGCTTACTTCTTGATGTCATGTATTTTTGAGATGCAAGCTTGTGAGTGTTCAGACCACAAAACTATACAAATCATTCTGATCTATTTGTCTAACGAATCTGAATTTTTACTAAGAGATTGACTACTTGGATCAGAAAGAGATAAAATAGCTTTAAAATACAGTCGTTCAAGTTGAATTAAGAATATTTTGTTTGTTCATTTGACTGTAACTCCCTACAGTTACGGATATTTACGAAGGTTGGCAGCACTGAGGGGTTGCTTTGTGGGGAGGAACAGGATGGAGTGGGAGTTGCTCGCGTTGGGTCTGGAACGTCTCGTCAGCCTAGGCTTCCTAACCCCTAACAATCCAAGACTCACTTCAGAAGACTCCGAAAAGAATTCATATCTAGAATATTCTTGAACATGTAATTTTAGAGTTTTCGGAGCCATTGCAATTGTTCTTCGCCTATTCTTGAACTACGAATTTCTTTATTTAATAAATTATTAGGCCTGCAAAAGGTCCGACTTGGGAGAGCTTGGTAAAACTCATCTATTGTTATCTTCTTGATTTTCGTTTCTCTTTTCTTAGGCTAATTGACAGACTTAGAATTAGGTACCGAATATATTGTTTGCCGCATACTACCAGTCCCGCCTTGCTGCTTTTTCTTAAAACATTTGATATGACTCCGAGTAAAATTTAACTACTGGTTAGTTAATTATATTTATAAAATGTGTATGATCTAATGACACGTAACAAATTGAAAATTGGCACTCTATCATAGCTCAAGCGTCAATTAAAGTGGATTGAGAGGATAGAAATCCGTTATACCAACAAGTTTCTAAATTCAGCTCTACAAATTAAATAGGTAAACATATAAGAAAAAATAGGTCTCCGTAAAATCGTATTCTGCGTTAAAAATAATGAACGACACGTCTGTTAACTAGATAAATATATTTAACAATTCATATATTACAATAATATTTACATTAGCTCGGTGCTCCACAACATTTCATCCAGCGGTTTCTATGCACAGCACATACATCTTTGGAATATTCGTTTAGAAATACATGAACAGCAATACATGAACCATTTCAGTGAGACATTTTTGTTTCAATGCACTTTTTCAAAATCATCGTAATACGGGGGAGTTCCCGTTTGACAATTTGTTAATCCGTAAGTAGGTAGGTAGGTACTGATCTACTTGAAATGAGTTATAGGGTAATACCCAGGTGTCTCTTGAATATCTTTGAATGAAATTTAAAGTAGACTATGATGATTGAATTAGCTGATCTACTTGCATAAAAAAATTAATAAAGATTTGGTTTCCTGTCCTATGTCTATTCCTCATTTTATTTTCCTTGCATCTTAAGACCTATTCACTCTGCCCGAGCATTCGTCGCGAGCAGGGGTGACGAACGAGCATTCGTTCGAGGCTCAGGCAGTGTGAACGTAAACAGTCGCCTTGAGCCTATCAAGGTCCAAGTGAATGCTCGTTCGTGGTCGGACCTGATCCACCCGATGTCGGTTTCAGCGGCTCGTTTGCCGCTCGCTGTGTGTAAACACCCTGGGATTCGTCGAATGGTGTTCTATGAATCTACTTCTCGTCTAGCTGTTGAAGGGTACACTTCTCCCATTTTGTGTGTGGTGTTTTGTTGCTTTTTAAGTATTATAGTGATGGAGTGGGAAAATGAAAAGTGCCTTTTGTTAATTTCTCTGTATGCGGAGCACCCAGAGCTGTAGCAGCCAGACCATAAATTGCTAAATTGCGGCTAAAATTGCTGAATAGCCTACTGTTATCCTCCTTCAAATCCTTCAGCAATAGGGAGTAATTTCTTTTCTTTAAAAATGACGACTCCCACATGCGACGCCTTTTCTTTTTTCGCTTTTCCTCCGCTAGATGGTCTAAAATGAGGATAGCCGCCGCGGAAACCGCAATTTTGGATAGCGCAGGTGCCATCTGTTTGTTGCGAATCCTCCCGAGCAACTGATCGTCACAAATGCCCAAGCAGTGTGAACAGAGGGCTTGTCTATGTTCGTGCTCGTTGAAAACTGGCGAGCAACGATCACCAATGCTCGATGCTCGGGGATGTTCAGGCAGTGTAAACGGATCTTTAACTGAAGGTTGGTTAAACGTGATGGTATAAATTTATCCACGCGAATCATAAAGTACAGTAGATGTACGTACATAACAGATTATCTTGAATTCACTAATCTGTATAATACAGAGATAACAAACGTAGTCAATTGTTCTCCTACATTGAGGTAATATTTCTATGTTTATGCATACTTTTAGCTAATCTCATACCCAGTAGAAAGTAATGGTCAGAGACGAGATAATGAGTGCTAACTAATTATCTTTATTAGTTCAACAAGAAAGAAAGATGACAAGAATGCACCCACCTACACATGGAGTGTTTTTCAGGCTTTCAAGTCCTAGTATATTACAACAACTGTGAATTACTCGACATTTAAATTTGAGTAAACAATTCAAAAGTGCATTTTAAAACAAAAATGCAACCCTTCAGATTCCTACAAGTTGCATACTTTTACACTAAGTTAGTAGGATCCCTACTACATTCTTCGCACTATTAAGCAACTCGATATCTTCGACTCATTCGTAGGTTATCCTGTCCACAGAAAGATTCAAAAATTACCGATACACTTAGAATACAAAAAATCTCATTAAGAGATAACAACAATAGCGTATACAACGATTTGAAGCGTTTGACCAACAAAAATAAACTATGCCGAATAGAATTTAATATCGATAAAATAATTTTCGCAACGCCATGTTTCCAAAAACTCATGGTATGTTGGTTCCCAAATACTACTACATTTTAATACTCTACCTCTACAGTTTTCAGAAAATGAAAAGCCGATGCGGAACGTCAACTTTTCTCATCACCGTAGATCGGTAACATTTAAAAAAATCACAACCCACATCATGGTCAATCATTTTGGTTTATAGGAACATCGAAATCAAAGAGTTTTAAACCTAAAAACGCAAAATAAATAAATCTTAGAATTAAGAGAGTTAGAGATCTAGCAATGAACTTTTTTCATTTTGACTTGTTAGTTAAAAATCTATGAAAATGGTTTTAAATTGTTATTTACTACGTTTTATAAACACCGGTCGGTGCAAGGCATGCCGTGCCGGTTTGTTAGAAAGTACGCTCTTTGAAGTAACTAATTCGTAATGTATTGAACGGTTTGAGCTAGTATTGATGAGGACGTATAGTGTTAGTGTGGTAACATCTTCCATCGTCCAACTTTGGCATAACGTCTCTCAAACAGCGCAAAAAAGTGAACTTTGTACGCAAACTGTAAGTATTGCTCAAGTTCAGATCTAACTTCGTTGTACTACAATGTTTTATTTTATTTTATTTTTAATTTTTATTATTTTTTATTTTTTTGTTATACTGATTTAACTTTCAAGCCAACGTTTCTCTTAAATCCACTTATGCTCTCTATGGAACAGCCGTATGCGGTGATATTTTTGGTGGCACACGGCCAAAAAGAGTTTTTCTTTTTCAACCCTAAACATTTGATCGATTATTGGCGATACTCTCGTATCCTAACTGCTCCAATGTTCTGATCACCCAAAAGTTAAGTTGATTGAGTTCAGTGTATCCACCTACCATATATTGCTGGTTATACAATACAACTCTCTCACAAGTAGTAGATAATCTACTAATCTTTGATGTGCATTTGAAATTTATAATTTTGATTTGAATTATAGCATTTGGTATTCAAGCAGCTTGAGTAGTTTCTGTTGAGCAGTTAGGATATCTAGGTATGACCAAAACGATTCAGATTTTTTGCTTTGTTGAAATTCAACTTCAAATTTCGTACCATTGTGACTAATGTATAAACCTTGACGATGCTGGTAGTTGGCTTGAATTACAGGGCACTGTCATGATATGTGACGGTTGTTTGGGAAGGGTTGATTGCAGGATTACCATATTTGGGTTGTAGCGCACGATGTCAAGTACCCACAGTGGGTTAAATCTAATACCCAAGAATACAAAAAATAGCCTCTGAACGAGCGAGCCATTACCATTGACAATGCGCCGTATCTTGTGAGCTACACTACCGATTTTGATTCTTGGCATGCCATTTGCTGCTCTATTGGCATGAAGGATGAATGAGAATGGAGTGGGCACCCGATTCCCACTCCGCCACTGCGAAAAAGAGAAATATCCTGCTTTAGTGGGAAAATAGGGGGGTCCTTCCACGTAAACGGTGCTTAGAGTAGGTTGACAAATCCCCTGCAGGCCACGTTTATTCGACAGCCTTGTTGCCCCATTCCATTCAGGCTAGATCCCTTTTCTCTAGATGCCCACTCCATTCCTTTTTCCCTCCGTGCAGTAAGAACTTGACGCCACTGTGCACTACATCTCTTGGTGTTGCACTTCCACATTTCACTGGAAGGACACGATGATGTCCATGAGGGCTGTACCCGTGCCCACGACTAGACCTACTATTCCAAAGAGGATGAGAAGAAGGTCTCTCCATAGAACGTAGTTGAATCGGCCGAGGTTGTCGGGCCAGAGGACGCAGATCTCAATTATGGCTGGGAAAGCGATTCCCAAGGCTGACAAGCAGAGGGCCCCGAAAAGCGAAATGAAGAGGCCTAACCGTGGGATGGCCACAGCAAGCAAGACTGGAAAAAACAAACAACCTATTAATTCCTCATAGCTACATAATTCCTATACATTATGTATTTCATTTCGTTCAGAAGGTACCCCATGTCAAATCCATATTCGATTCTGTTGTTGAATGGTGAATTGTTGAATCGAATTCTATTTGAAAATGTTCAATTCACTTGGAAAATGTTGGATCCAATCTAAAAACTGTTGAATTTAATTGGGGAATGCTATACCTACATTCTCAGGGAAATATGTAACTGGTCATTACAAATCAAAATCCATGATCGTGTGCTGTTCAGCTGTTTGTTCACTGTTGATCCCCTATCCGTTTTCAAATCAACATTCTTTAAAAAAGTACTCTATTCTCCACCTAATTTGATGAAAAGAGAATTTCAACGTACGTAACTTCTTCTTCACTTCAAGTATTAGGGTGAATCGGAACAAAGATTAGAATTAATTAAGATTACGTTTTCTGTATAGCAGAGATCTTGATTCCTGAGTGTAAAGAAATATTAATCTTAAAAAAATAAACTTCATAATAAAAAAATTACTGTGATAATAAAACTAGCCGCTCCGGCTCGCCTCCACGTCCAGCCGGGGGGCAAGCCCCCCGGACCCCCCATTAGAGTGCTCGCTTCGCTTGCAAAGTGTGGCATGTAGGAAATGTTGCTCGCAAAGTGTGGCATGGAGAAAATGTTGCTCGCTTCGCTCGCAAAGTGTGGGATGTAGGGAATGTTGCTCGCTTCGCTCGCAAAGTGTGGGATGTAGGGAATGTTGCTCGCTTTGTTCGCAAACGGTAGACCCCTAAGGGTAGGTTTAACGTGTGTAGGGGATGTTGCTCGCTTCGTTTGCTCGGTACGGCTGCATATGTGTAGGAAAAACCCTCGACCCCCCCCCCCCCCCCCATTGAGTTCTTCGCTTCGCTCGCAAGGTGTGGCTGTTTACATGCGATGTATTACAATTGAAACATGTAGGGGATGTTGCTCACTTCGCTTGCAAACGATAGATCTCTAAGGGTAGGTTTAACTTCTGTAGGGGATGCTGCTCGCTTCGCTTGCTTGAGGAAGTTATACTGCCCACCCAACTTGGCAGACGTTTTTTTTCTGTTGGAAATTCTCACAAACATATTAAATCTTATAAAACTACGTGGAACCTCAAAAAAGTTTGTTTGGGGATGTTGCTCGCTTCGCTCGCAAGGTATTGCTGTATATGTGTAGGAAAAAACCCGTATTTATCCTGTTGAAATGTCGAACGGAAAAGTTCTATCCACCAACGCGCGCGTGCGTAGGCCTGTTCGCAACATTGTGAAACGGCGGCGGGCTCGATTATCTTGTCATTTTAATCGCTTCGCCTCGTTTCCCCTCGCATTTTGACCAACTTCCCGTCACTTTTTTCGATATCCGATTTCGGATTCAGATTCGGCGGACCCAAAGCTGTATTTCGCCTGCGAAAACCGTCCCGAAAAACGTACCTTTATGGGGTATATTTTAATCAGGAAAAACCAAGTTTTTCGTCGGAATTTTCGAGAAAACGGGTCCCTACTCTTTAATTCTTTTGACGCATTTCCCGATACTTTTTTCGCGATCCGATCGCGCCGTCGTCTTCCTCGTAGAAAAACCCACGAAACCGGTATTTTCCGGAATTTTCGACGGCCGTTTAGGGGGGGGAAGGGGAAGCGGGGAACTCGAAAAAGCGCACATTAAAGCTCGCTTCGACCCCCCTCCCGCCCTACAGCCCATGGTTCGGGTGGGATTAGAAAATTTTAAATTCGCTTATACACCCTATCGGAAAATCCCAAGAAGATACCCCACTCGTAGACTCCCACCACTCAGCCGTTTGGCCGTGCATAGACACGACAGACAAACAAACAGACGGAGTTTCATTCTTAAAAATAGTATAGATTAATAGAATTACTTTTCCACTTTCAAGCGCGATATCCTTTTTGAAAGTTACCAAATCAAACTAAAACTGTCGATAAAAATGAAGTTTAGTGTTCCTGATACTCACATGTGACAATGACAACACAAATCCTCATGATGTACTCATACAGAAGTTTGTGCTCGCTGTGCTCGTACTTCTTCTTCATGTACGTCGTCCAGATGATTTCTACAGGTACGTAACATTGGAGTGCGTACGTGATAAAGATGGCTACGGCGAAGATTACGTTCACCGACTGTGCTAATCTGAAACGCAAATTTAGGTATTCATGATCCAAATTTTTTGATGCACTTACCGAAGATTTGAGAGCGGAAAATGCATTTAAGTTGGTAAGTTTAGTACCTATTCTAATTAATCACAACTTGAATTAGTGCCTGTAAAACTAATTTTGATTTAGTGAGACAGAAACAAAAATGGTAACATATGTGTACGAAAAAGGGCTATAATTCATGTTTGCGCGTGCTCACATACCACCACTGATCCAACGGCGTTTACCATCTAAGAGCTACATACCCATATAATAGGAGACCAACTTGAGAGCTAACCGTTACAGTCCCTGAGCATGTGACCGAAATTGGTCTGCTGGTATTGGAGTTTCGCATGTGTCAATCAATTTGAGTTTAGCGCATGCGCAATAGTTATTACCTACTCAATCAGTCGGGATAGAATTCATGAGGCACATATGCCCTACTAACCCCCAAGTTTGAACGAAATCCGAACTATAGATAATCAGAAATCGGCGTTATAAGAAATTCACGTTAGGGTTACAATACATTTTTGCGTATGTGAATGCCGTTCCATCAATCGAATGGCATTCCTGATCTGAAGTATATATTATGGGATTGGTAGGATAATGTCTAGATGTTAATCCGCACAACCAGAAATTTCCTATCCTCCCGAAGAAAATACAAAGTAACACCTAACCAGAGGGTAAGAAATTATTAATAGTTTTGAATACCAGCTGTCTAGAAGCTGATAGATGAGTTTATTCCACAGGAAACAAAGAATGTATTATGATCGAAATCTGCAGTGGGGAACATGGAACTATAAGTATCCCAAGTTGTTTAAACCAAGTTTCAGAATTAAGCGGCGCTCTCAAGTTAAAACATTTCTTGTACCCCTGGTCTTAAGTAGATGTGAAGTTAGGCAAGTTCCGCACGACCGGTAGGTCTTGCGGGGCGGGTCGACCTTATGCGCCGTACCCTGGCTTTTCGCGCTTGGAGCACACATGCAATTACTGCATGCAAGTAAACATATTAATTATCTTAATGCAATCATCAAAACTAAATATGAACTAAATGTAATATTTTTGTTCTTAAAGATCTTAATTCCATAAGAGCCTATAGCAATAATCTTAAAACACATAGAGAGACTCAATGTATGCATTAAAGGGACATCTCAGAAACAAATTAATCTCCAGCAAAGTGAAAACAATGCTTTTGATACCGTAGGTAGACTGAAAAGTAAATATTTCTAGTCGTGAATAATCGATTAAGTCATAAATTATCGCACGATACTTATTTTAGGTAAATTGTTTTGAACTTTGAGCACGAGTACAATAAAGTTTTGTTCTATTCTGCTATTTCAGAAAGAGGTTTCGGAGTTTTCGTTTTTTTTTTTCTCCGATTTTTATCGATTTTTCAGCGCATATTAATGACATTTTATGTTCACTATTTTTTAGGCAAAAAAAGAAAGTCAAACAGTATTTGGCAGAAAGTTGAAATCCGTATTGAAAGAGTCAGAGATATTGTACAGTTCATGAAAAATAAGGACGCTCTTCATAGTGGACTCGCACTTTTTAATCGGTAGCACTTGTATAAACATTGGGAGTTAATTAAATATACGCGAACCAACTTGAATCGGATTATGCGTGATGGAGGCTGAGAGGCGTCTACACGGAGGACAAAGAACATACGTTGGTATATATATCTTCCTAGTGGAATAAGTGTGGAGGTCTTAAACTCTGCCAAACAGCCCCAGACTGCTTCTAACAAATATTAAACACTTAAAGACATAAAGCGCTGTGAGTGTCACAATGTTCAGAGTTCTGAAGTGACGATGGCTTGATGCGATCCAGTCCAACTTTAGCAGAATCTGAATCGCTCGTTTCTGGAGGCAAAAAATCGATCCACTATGGCATGTGGATACCAGCAAACAGTATGACACTATACTATTAAAACATGCGAAATATACCAGCTTTAGGATCTCTGGGGATACATTATTTGCAAGACGACGCAACATAAAATTACAAGATGTCAGCTTAGATGAGCCTCGAAATGGCTCTGCCAGGAAAGTCTTCCGTCAAGAGTGACCCCGAGAAATTCACCGAATGCTCTAGACGATCATTGAGACGGAACTCCAGGGATTGAGTTTTGTCCTTATTCAGACCAAGCCGCCACCCCCCCCCCCCCCCCCCCCACCTGCCGTGTAACACTCCTCGATATCAAACTATGTGATGACCATTAAGCAACAGAGATTCGCCCGTCATACCAGTAGAGAGGGCCGAAATGTCGTCAGCAAAGATCAACATGTGGCCTCTGCCCTTAACATTGAAAGCTAAGTAATTGATAAAGTGGCACGTTCTAAAATGGTTGTTCTCAATGGCACGTAGAAATAAAATTTTACTAAGGTACCCATCGTTCATTCGCGTCACTTACATTTCATGTTTGGGGAGGTTGAGGGTGATGCTACCGACACATTCTGGGCCGTACTTGATGTAGCCGAAGAACCCGACGAAAACGTACAGCAGGACGATGACGGTCATTCCCTTGTTCAGAACTCCCGTGTATCCCCCGAACGACTTGGGCGTCTGCATGTTATTCTCCAGTGCTATTATCTGAAAATATGAGATGAGTTATAATCATTATTATAATGATGTTTTTTTTTTAATATATTTTTTTTATTTAGTGGTTTAAGCCGCATCTCAACCATAAGGGTCATTAGCGGCATTGAAAAGGTGTCCAAAGGGACACTGCAAGTGGCACGATTCCAAGGGGGGCCATGCTACCCCCACCACCAAACGGAGTGCCATAATGGACTCCACTGGCAAATTGGAGGAGGATAAAATAAGGGGAACAGTGATGACCACTGTTTAGCCCCTAGAGCGGATTAAAAACCTCAAAAACCAAATAGTACAACTAAGACTAGATCTGGAATAGGCTAATTAGAATAAATAGGTTAACATGAATAGAATAATTTAAAATTAGAACAAATAATTCAACTTTTTTTAAATGTTTTGTTTTAGAATAAATATAATCACAGATATTTTATCTCTGGGAAACTGTATGTTTTAGCCTGAAGATTATTACTGTCACTGAATGATGGAGTCTTGTAGCCTTTTTCTTTTCAATCTTCTTTGTGTCATCGGTGGCGCGGGATTCTCTACTATTGTGGCTATAACTGGGTTTTCATGTCCTTCCATTCCTCTTCTCAATGAACCGTACATCTCCGTGATGACTTCGCTGACCAATGGCATGTTCAAATCGTTGTGGAGCGTACTGTTTCTTACATACCACGGTGCGTTCGTGATGAGCCGTAGAACCCGATTCTGCGTTACTTGAATTCGTTTAACATGTGATGCTGCCGCAGAACCCCAGAGACCGCAGGAATAATACCATATTGGACGAATTAGAGAAAGGTATAGCAATCTCTTCGTGGTAAGTGATAGGGGAGAATGCTCATGCAGTAGCGGTTTCAGTTGCCTGATTCTCTGTCTAATCCTACCACATGTTAGATGGTGATCGAGGGTTAGCCCAAGGTACTTGACCGTGTTGTTGATTGGAATGTTTTCTCTGTTGTAGCTAGGGGCATATCGATAGTTTTGCCTTTTCAAAGTGAATGGAACGATCGGGGATTTGAGAGCATTCAGTTTTACCCTCCACTTATCACTCCATACGTGTATTTGTTGGAGGCTGTCTTGTAGAGAATTGTGGGCACCTTGGAAATTCTCATCAACGTGTAGTATTGCTACATCATCAGCGTAGATAGCCTGGTTAGGAAGGGGAATGTCATGAGCGTATATTAAATATAGGAGCGGTCCGATTACACTTCCTTGAGGTACTCCTGCATTAATAGGTTTGGAGTGCGAGATGTAAGTTTTGTACTTTACAGAAAAGGTTCGCCCGGTCAAATAAGATTGTAGAAGCCGATAATAGGTGTCCGGCAAGTGAGGTTTTATTTTAAATAGTAATCCCTCGTGGTAAACTTTGTCAAAAGCCTTTTCCACGTCGAGGTAGGCTCCGATGCATACCTTTTTTTGTTCAAAGGTATCCTGAATCACATCAATCACACGGTGTAGTTGTTGCGGGCAGGAGTGATTTTGCCGAAAACCAAATTGTTCTTGTGGGATAAGATGTGAGAGGTGTGTTAGGAGCGTCGGTAGCAGTAATCTTTCAAGAATTTTAGCTAGAATGGGGAGAAGACTGATAGGCCGGTAACTACTGGGATCCTCTTTCTTTTTATTTGGCTTGTGGATCATCACGATGCAAGCATGTTTCCATTTGTGGGGAATATGCGTTGTTCTGAGGATTGCATTGTAGATCTGAGTGAGAAATACGATTCCTTTCCGAGGTAGTGCCTTAAGCAGTTTATCAGTGATCTTATCATGTCCTGGAGATTTTTTAGTAGGTAAATTAGATATGACAGATCTGACTTGCCCAGGTGTGAAAAAGTGTGAGAATGGTGTGAGTTGTAGAGGTTCTTCCACTACAGTCAGTATCCCGTCGTTCTCTTGTGAATTGGTCGCTGGGTTTGGTATAAATTGTTCTTCAAGTAACTCAGCGAAGAGGTCAGCTTTTTCTTTCATGGTGCAGTACCATCTATTTCCTACATGCAATGGGGGAATGTCATTCCATTCCTTTGTAAGATATTTTGTTTTATGCCATAGGGAGCCATCAAGCGCATTTAGGGAGCGTAATTTATTGTGGTTGGCCATATCACGATGTTCTTTTAGGGCGCACTTCAGATTTCTAGTGGCTTGATTATAGATCACTTTTGCTCGTGGATCCCTTGTTAACTCCCATTGGTTTCGGCTGTGTCGCTTCTCTTGAAGAAGAGATTCAATTATTGGGGAATGTTTCTGAGCATAGGGTCGTTTAATAATTGGGGATTGGGATGAAGCTGAACCTGCAGCTATTTGAATGATGCTTGTGAATTGGGCTACGGCTGAGTCGATTTCCGAGGGGGTTTTTAGCGGAACCTGGAGGTCTATAAGTTCCTGTATTTTTATTTTGTAAATGTCCCAATCGAAGGGATATGTAATAAGTCCAGTGTGATGCGGCAAGAGAATGGGGGCATGATGAATATCTAGCAGAACAGGATAGTGATCCGAGCTTAGTTCTTTAGTGACCCTAGCTATGCTTACTTGTTGTGTAATACCCTTGCAAATGTAAAAGTCCAAAATGTCGGGAGTTGATCCAGAATCGGGATAATAAGTAGGCTCTGATGGATATATGACTTCCAATGAGTATTGTACTATCACTTCGTTCAGTAGTCTTCCTCTAGGGTTTGACGTTCTGCAGCCGAATCTAGGATGTTTGGAGTTAAAGTCCCCACCGATCAAAAAACATGATTGTAGCTCGTGAATTAGGGATAGTAAGTCGCCTCTCAGTATTCTGTTTTCTGGGGCCGAGTAGAAGGACGCCACTTTCAGTTCATTCAGGGTAGGGTGGTGAATTAGAATTTGACACACTTGCATTTCTTCTTCAATAATTGCAGGTAATTCGTCATGGCCTATGGAGGTTCTGATTAGTATAGCGGATCCTCCCTTTCGTCGACCAGAGGGATGATCTGATCGGTAGATCTTATAGCCAGGTATATGAAAGTGCATATGAGGAGCTAGTTTGGTTTCAGTTAGAAGGATAATGTCTATATTATAATTATTAAGAAATAATAGTAGCTCATGATATTTATTTGTAATACCACGACAATTCCATGTGCTCATTTTGATCATGTTATAGTTTAATGTGTTCATTTTAAATTATTCAATAATGCGGGGAGTACGTGTGACAGCATTTCGATGAGTGGCGATATGATAGTTAGCAGTTTGTCAATTTTTTGACACAGTGTCTCCGTCAGAGATCCACTTGTAACTTCGGCGTATGTTTGTTGAGGAGTTATGTGAGGCATTTTTTGCTGCCTAATAACTAAATATATGCTACTTATATATAATCGCCAAAGTGAAATAAAACTATGACTAGATTGTACAAAAATATATCATAGATCAGATATCAAAGTTCGAAGTAGAGCTCAGCGGCTCTCAGATACGACAACAGGGACTGGACCTTGTCTGGTCCAGATAAAACGTCAACCCACTGAGGAGGCTGATGCTGGACTCGGAGGTCCACAAGGGCTGGGCAGTCCTCCAGGAAGTGGCGGATGGACAGGTCACCCCCCACACCTTCCGCACACAACATCTCGAGCTCCTGCACTAAGTAGGTACGAACTAAATCACTCGCGACGAAGTTGTGGAAACCCATTACAAAACGAAAGTTAAAAAAAAACGTCGTCTATTTCCACAAAAAATAAAGAGTTACAATGTTACATTGTAACATAAAGAGTTACAATGTAACATTGTAACTCTTTATTTTTCGTGGAAATGGACAACATTTTTCACTAACTTCCGTTTTTTTTTACTAAGTAGGTGTTTGTGAGTAAGACGGGTATGGCCAGTGGCGACCTATATATACTTAATGATGTTTATTGTTATTATTATTATTCCTGCTCATAAATTTTGTATTTATTTCCTACCTTTCAAGATGTATTGCCCGTTTTTTCCCGTTTTCTTCCAGTTCTATCCAAGTTGTGTTATTTTGTTGGGTTTTCAATTATTGTATTCAGCCTGTTACTCACTAAATAAAACCTTTAGGTTATTTCTGTGAACCACTGAACCGATCCAGCCCCTGGACGGGTCGTCAAGACCTTAGGGGCCCAACTATTAACGAACTTTGCCATTTATTAGGTATGTTTATTGTACAACAATTTTCTGTTATTGTACAAAATATGATGTAAATAAAGAAAAATTTGAATTGGATTGAATGGATTGTTGTTGACTGGCACTTATGCTGATGCTATGTAGAGGTCCTTATAATTAAACTTTCTTTTAAAAGAGTCTTTACTCAAAGAATCATCCTACGTTTCTCCAGTCACAGTTCAAACCGGTCACCGTCCAGTCTTATGTGCTTTACTCTGGAATTTTAGAAACAATTCATACACAAAATATTGCTAAAATTTCTGCACGAATACTAAGTTCTCCTCCCATCGATAATGAGGAAACAAGAGTTTTATTGTTCAACAAATTCTAAAATACTACTATTGTTACTGTTTTTGGTCAGCACCAATATTACACGCGTTGGACCTGAAAATATCTTCTCCAATAGTGTTAACATTACACAAAACGCAAAAATATCTGCATCTTGATGATAAAGAACAAAGCGACTAAGTTCAAAGCTGAGCTGAATTGCATGACTTGCTCGTAAAACATCACCTTATTTATAATGTATTTTTGGACGGCGCACAGAGGGGCAAAACGGGAATCTATCAGAACAAAAGTCCAAAAATGAAATTAGGGAAACTTCAAGAAAAAGCGTTTGTTCCAACAGGTGCGCGCAAGTGAGAGAGAAATCCCACGAGAATAAAGTAGTACAGTATACAGCGAACTAGTAAACTGGCGGTTTTTATCCTTTAACCGCTAGCGTTGCGTCAGTATTGAAGTATCTCTTCGTGAGTGAAATCGCTTGGTGAAGGCTATTAGTTTTAGATGGTCTAACGTTTTATACTCAACAATAGATTGTAATCAAGCTGGAAAATACGGTTTCTTTTCAATTTCAGACCACTTGACACGAATTAAAACAGTTACGTATATCACTTGAACTGTATTACATATGCATACTACGTTCATGTCTGTAACTTCTTTCGTACAAAATGAAACAACTAACCAATAGATAGTTTTTTTTCCACTTACCTACTAGTCTTGGATCGTTCGTCAATTTATTGATTCCGAAATTGCAATAAAGAGTATTTTAAATGGATAAATTATATAATTTTCGTAATTATATAATAAAATAGTAACATTGCTGATGGGTTAGAATTAATAAATTGTGATTTTTCTCGTAATCCTAATACTAATAATTTCAAATGTTGATTTAGCGGCCACCAGTTACAATGAACTCCCAACTTGGCAGACCCCCCCATTCTCGTATAACGCAGTACTTGTTTACACAGTCTGCGGACTGGCATCTCGACTGCGGTAAAGTCGTAAAAGTTGTTTGCTGTTGAAGCCAATGATGGGTAGATTGATGCGTCTGCAACTTCAATCAACTCGAGTGCTTTGTGGGCTTCCCTTCCCAATGACCTTCTTTCTTTCTCCGATTAAAAAAAAAAAAAAAAACCCCTCTCGGTTCTAATGAATTAGACTAGCGAGCTATTTCTTTATTTTTTCCCCTTTTTTGTTTTGAAGCATCAAATGCCTAGTTGTTGGTTTTTCGCTTCTGATTTACCGATAGTATTGGAAATGAAGCCCAAAAAAAGGGCCAGCTCATTTGTATCATTTAATAATGATTAACAGGACGTTTCCATTTTTGTTTTTGTCCTCACGAGCGTCACGTCACGGTGGGGTTTTTTATTGGTTTTCACGTACAACCAATGCGTTTCTAGGGAAGTGTAACTCCCTTAGTTTTCATAGCAGGTAAATCGTTCGCCACTTTTTGGGATGCTCCCATTTTATCACAACATCTCATGGTCCCTTAGCCTCTGTGGTGTCAAGGAAAGCTGATTTATTACGCTAAGTTATAAACTAATATCGCTAAGTAACCATAATGAACTAATAGTGTGTAAAATTGATCATTATTAAATGATCTGACAGTAGAACCGTAGGTCTACCGTCCGTTTTTTTTCACGAATGTCTTCATTATCGTAGCTCATGAACTACTGAACATACCTACTAAAAGTCTCTAACGCTAGGAGGTGAGCCGGCCGAGGTCCCATTTTGCAACCAGTTAGTTGTTTCATTTTGTACGAAAGAAGTTACAGACATAAACCAGTTAGTTGTTTCATTTTGCAACCAGTTAGTTGTTTCATTTTGTACGAAAGAAGTTACAGACATAAACGTTGTATACACATGTACCACAGTTCAAGTGATATTATATAAGATATAACATGAATAAGGGTGAAATCTGGCTGACAGTATTCAATACCAATAGCCTTTCATGTTGTTAAAATATTTATATGTATATTGCTTGTGTAACAAAAACATGTTATCATTCATCATTCATTCATTCACATAAACCAACTAATTTTGAGATGCTAACATTGTTTCTTGGTGGATTGCAAGCGCTTATTAATGAAAATAATACCTAAACTAAAATTAACTTTAATTTGATTACTTGATCCGTTAGCCTCGCAGATAGGGAAGAAATTCGCTTACCTACCTAGTATTTTACAAGAAAGCAGTTACATAAATAAATAATCAAACATCAGAGAGTTCTTGTTCTTCCCGTACGAATTTCCCCCGTTAACACGAAGAGCAGTGTCTAGAGCAAGCAACTGCAAATCCTAGCTCTTCGCGTATTTCTACACGTATTTTTACACGTATATACACGACTAACCAAACGCTATCGTCACGCTAAAGTCTCTTTAGTATTTCAAAGTCAACGATTCTCTTGAATTTGAGATCGTGTTGAAGAATTTTGAAATCATTTTACACTGCTTTATCAGCTATCTTCACAGGCATCGAATAACTAGGTTCGACCTAAGAAAAAATACCTAATATTCGCCCACGCATATTTCGTTGAAAAATCGGTTCTCATCTGATCACTGAAGTTAAGCAACATCAGGCTTGGTTGGTACTTGGATGGGTGACCGTCCGGGAGCGCCGCGATTACGGCATCTTTTTTATTTTTTGTCTAATTATTCATTTCTTTTCTTCATCTAGCTAAACCAAGTTTACTTAATCAGGCCTCGTGGAATAGTTCGTTCTGAGTGCCTTCCCTGCTTTATCAAATGGTAATTTCCAGGATCTGAGAATTTACCTATTAGCACAGATTCTACTACCAACCTACTCAATTTGTTATTGAACTGACAACAGATTTTGTATACAAACTTATTATTTAAACACAAACCTGCTCGTTGTCTGAAGCTTCATGTTGGTAAATACAAGTTTGTAGTACGAAATGTACTTGGGAATACTTACGAAGAATAGGTAGGTATCTACTTTAAAATCGGAAAAGTATCAACGACTGCATTTACTCCGAAGTAGGTGAACAGGTTATCTGGCTGCCGGACGAAGTAGGTACTTTGTTCACATAATCAACGGAATTTGATTTCATAATACAATTATATTTATCACAGGTTTTTTACTTTTTCGACTAGGTAGGATATTGTGGAAGGGAAACGTTATTAGACGACAGTCAGAGGGAGACCGAATACCTAACCTAAAACCTAGTCTTAAAACTGTGGTCACCTTTGCGTCAGGTTATGACGACTACGCGTAGATCAGGATTCCAACGAAAGTATTTTTCCCGTACACGCGTAGTTTTATGCGTTGACGCTTAGATTTGCGCATGCGCAGTTGATAGGTATTTCAGTCTTTTTGCATACACGGGTAGAACATTACTGGAAGAACAAAAACTATCTATTAAGTAATACAAATTGGGAATCCATCAGTGTCTACCAACACAGAGAGTAAATATCGCTGCACGTTCTCCAAATATTGAAATTTCTTACCACTCCGACAGCTTCCAAAGCGAAGAGCGTTGTGCCGAAGAAGAGAGAGAAATTCCTGAGCTCCCCTGCGTACTCCCTCGTGCTCATGGCCGGCATATCCGTGAACACGTAGTACATGACGATAGAAATCCCGATGAACGTGATGATATTTGCTCCTTGAGAGAAAGGCGCTAGTAGCTTGAGATTCCTGATAAATTAGATGAGTATCAGTTGAGTGCACTCCAACTGCCATCCCGTTTCGTAGTTTTTTAAGTATACACATAAAACGTGTGACACAGTAAAAAGAGGTGGGCATTTTAGAAGTTGTTGATCAGTGTAGTTCGCGTATTGAAATTCTATTCCAATAGTCCCTTTTAGAGCCCCGGTTTCAAATTTTGACATCGTAGGTCGACTAGAAAAGAAATCCTATATCCTCAGAGCTTAATCAGTTCATCAGGAAAGTTCCAAACGTTTAATTCTATTCAAGTTGCCCAGTAAAGACTTCGGTTCAAATTTCAGCATATTAAGTCGGTTCTGTCCGTGTCGAATATATAACAATAGGATTTTAAAGATTTTATTAACTCATTTCCTTGAATTCGAACATATAAAAAGTGATGACCATCGTTTTGCGATTCTTGATTGTCAACAAAATCAAGCTTAGAAAACGGTTTGTCTACCGTGGGAGTCTAGGTAATAATTGGTTACAATAATAATGATAGGTGATAATTTGTGGGATGAAATGGAATGTTGAAAAGTGGATCGAGCCAATGCCGATATACCTAAAGGAGAATTTGGGAGAGTTGGGAAGGAAAATTCATACGGTTGTTAAGTAATGTTGCGGCTGCATATGGGTTGAAATTAGGATTGAATCCTAAGGATTTACGATTTACGTTATGAAAGTGTATTAATCTCTGAACAAGTAAAACCCTATGGTGACGTTAACCCATCCTGGACGGATCTATCCTATTCTAAGAGCCGGACATACCGCCGCTCTAATAGCCAGTGAATACCGCAGCTCTTGTTGCAAGTGTTACCGTTGCACTAATTAATATCAAGATCACTGAGGCTCCGAAGCTCTACCTAGCTCCGGGCTGCGAGGGTCCACAGAATATAATAAAATAATGGAAAAGCTAAAAAAAGAACTAAATAACCTAATATTGGAATGATCGGATGTATAACACCGATGGAGAAAAGAGCTAAACGTAAACAAACTGAGAAGTGAGGTTGGCAAGAGGGATGACAGTAGCTGGTTAGCCTGAACGCCTGAATGAGGCTGAGAGGCAAGGCGAGTTACTTATTAACCCTTCTCCCACTTTGTGGGTTACCATTTCCTTTGAAGGTATTATCCCCTCTCTGGCCCTGCCCTTAGATTCATTTAGTTGGTTTGTTTTAGACAACTACAGCTTTTACAAAGATATTTCAAAAATGTAACATAGATGATTGTTGGATCACAGTCTTCAATTAGAGATACGGGCTTAAAGTCAGCTATTAGTTAGAGCTACAGGCATCGTGTCCAGCAATTAGAGCTACGGGCTTAATGTCCGGCTAATAAGTAATTCGAGTTGGGTTATCGTTGGGTATAGCTTTATTAGTTCATATGATCCACTCATATTCGAATGTCACTACAGAGTCAATAATTTCAATTATTCAATTGCTCTAATTCATCGCCCGTAGCCACAACATGTAATATAGTAAACTTTCGAAAATTCCGTTCCATTTTAACATCAAATAGTTCTTCAAGTTCGTGTTGGAATCAGTAAGAAAGCCCACTGGACTTAACAAATGTTTTTTGTTTTATTCCACTGTTTAAATGCAAACCAGTAAGAATCACGTTCTAACCTGCTGCTTGAGTCCACTCTTATTAATATTGAAAGTGATTTACATTCATCAACTGCATAACACTTACCTAATCATATTGATGGCAATTAGAGGGAGGAGAAGAATGAGGCTCCAAATCCTCACGTCCAGCTCCGTCCAATAAGTGTCCGCTACCTGTCCACAGAGCAAATTAAACATCAACAAATAGTTTAGGGATCAGAAACACGCATGTGGGTACGAGTTTACATCACTGTCAGTTACTTTGTACAATACCCAGTACTGCATACAGTACTATACCAACTGGCTTCACCAGCAACTTGTGTTGTCTGTTATTTTTCTTGTGTTGACTCTACATGTGACTTCGAAGATCCAGTGCATCAATAATTTACATGAATAGGACCCAGCTCCTGCGTAGAAACGCCGTGAAATAAAAACAATCTATACACTCAAAACTAGACTGGTCATTCAATCTCCTGAACATGTATATGTACATATGAAAAAGCGCAAACTTCAGGAATCTTTTCAGAATGCCTCAAAACGGATTTAAATGAAGAAATTTTTCAATAATTTTGATTTTAAAATTTTCCGACCCATTGCAATAGCTTCATTTTCTACGGAAATTCGCTGAAATTATAAGGATACATTGATGGTCAGTGAAAAATGAAAGGGAGATACAAAGTGATTGAAGAGAATGGCTAAATGGCTGTTAATGATGCAATCGAAAAAGTTCCAGTCCCTATTAATTTATTCGCAATATTCGCTCAAAATTACTGTGCAATTACAAAGTTATTTATTAAAGTATGTTGTGGTAAATATACATATTTACTAACCTGTTTAACGTTCGTAGCGACAAACACTATGTACACGCAGCAGATACCTAGCTGATACGAGATCATAAAAACGTCTACTATTGGCCTGAAACACAGTACATCAACCGCTAAGTATACGAACTATTCAATATAAATAAGCGTTTGGCTACAGAATTTCAATAAAATAAAGCAAAGTGACTGGATAAGCAAAGTGATTGGACGTGTTTCATCTGCAATGCTCAGAACGATTTGGAAGAGCAGGTCGGTTCTTCACCATACGCACTTGCGAATCAAAGGTTCTAACCGATAATCATCAGAAAAAACGCTTGCATACGAGTCTGCAACACATTGGGACATTTTACGTCTTTAGTTGCAGACTCGTATTGCAAGCTCTAAGAGCCACTCAGCTGATCCGGACCCTGGGCATCGTCAAGTAAATGTTCCAAAGGGGCTACATACGAAATTACAGCTTCCTAGAGTGTAAAGCATAGAAATTACCTTTAAGAGCCACTCATCTGATCCGGACCCTGGGCATCGTCAAGTAAATGTCCCAAAGACGCTACATACGAAATTACAGTTTCCTAGAGTGTAAAGTAATAAATAATAGTAATTACCTATTAAAATGATTTAACCACCGCTTCACAAATCAAACCGTTCTCGCAATATTCGGATCACATGCTATGAATCAAATCATCGAAACACCAGCTCAATTAAATCAACAGAAATTAACAAGTTGCAATCATGTTCACAATATCAATTATTGCGAATGATTACCTGAGTGTACACAATAAATTATTCAAATAACCATGCTCATAACTCAGCTTGTTGCCCACGCAGTAGTTAAGATAATATGGTTGGATAAATCAAGAGCTTTCGAATGAATGGTCAACGAATTTGTGGGATGAAAAACGACGAGGTACCATTTCCCTAGCAACGACTCGGTTGTAAGCGGAAATCATCAGAAAACCAACCGTAACGCTTTTTCTTAACGCTTTTTTCGTTTATGTGCCAAAGTAAAGACATAAAATGTTAAACGTCATAACTCCTTATGTACACACAGTTTTGTCTCCCCACTACTGAAGGTAGGGAAGCTGTGTGTTCGTGTCTCGAAGTCGAAACCTGTTTATTCCCCAAAATCTAAACTTCTCCTTCCTTTTTGCGTCATCTATAAATTTAATTGCCGTCGAATCAATCTAGCGTGTGCGCGTGCGCAAACGTAAATTTCATATAACGCCGATTTTCATCATCTATTGGTCCCGTACCGTTGGGTGTACCTACATGTTTCAGGATGATATCCTGCGAATTTTATTGGATTGGTTGAGTACCTAATAACCATTGCGCACGTCCAAAATTAAATTGGTTGAAAAAGGTGAAACTCCGAGACCGAGACAGATGTCGATGAAATTTACAGGGGTTATGTGTGTTAACTCCTAGAGACAATCACCTATCAATTCCATTGCCATCGGGATCGGATGAATAGTAGCTTGCGCACATGCGCAAACGAATGAACGAAATAATATTGTCATGGTTTTCAGATTTTAATTTTGTCGTGGACTTTTATTTTTACTTTCAATTTGCAAGCTTTGGTGAAACTCTTCAACGCTGTGGTTCTCCCCATTCTGGAGTATGGAAGAGTACAATTTGGTCCCCATATTACCAGGGGGACAAGAGGCGCATCGAAGCTGTGCTACATAAGTTTTTACGATATGTTTCTTTTAAAAAAACATATTAGTTAGGATGAAGTTGTGTATTGCTCTTTGTTGGCCGAGTCTCTGGAGAACAGACGTTCTCTGAATGACACGTCGTTTCTGCACAAGATATTCAACGATAATATCGACTGCCCTCTTTTATTATCCTTTTTTAATTTACGGGCGCCGAGCTAACCTACAAGGGGTCAGCATTTATTTTCCACCCCTTTGCTCCGTTCAATTATTCAACAATCCATTTTTTTGTAGGGAAACACATTATAATCTTTCTTTGTCAAACAACCCAGGTATTGATTTATTACCTTCCAGTTTTCAAGAATAATATCAAATAATCTTTTTCAAATTAATTACAACTAATCTTCTCTAATGTTTTTGAATCTTATGTTATGTGTAAGCTAATTTATTTTAAGATTTACATTGCGGTTATTCTGTATTTTATATTGTATGCTTTTTTCTATAACTAATTGCATTTGTTTTTATTATCCTTAATTATCTTGTTGTATATTGGGCTTTTCGCCCGTTCAATAAATAAATAAATTTTATCGTTACGTAATGACTACCAACCTACCAAATCAATCAACCAATGAACAATGATGAGCTATTCTCCGACTCGTTGAGCGCCCTACAGTTTTTGAAAGCAGGAGGTACGAAGAGATCACCGTCCACTTTTTGCCCAAATCCTGGCTTGCCTGGCACAACTTGCAAACGAAAATATAAACGTAACATCCTTCTGGGTGAAGGCACATATAGGGATTGTTTGTTTGTTGACGCACTGGCCAGAAGAGGAGCTACACAAGGAACTCCAAGTTTGGATAAGATCCCTAAAGAAGAGTTCAATCGTTTGATTGAAGACCATCACCGAGAAAGCTGGAAGAAGAAGTACGCCGCACCACACAATGCAAAATTCTATAAAACAGCAGTACCATTGCCTCCTCGAAGGCCATGTTTGTGGGCGTGTCGTCGAACCGCCGAGAAATAAAGACGATTTGTCGCGTACGCAGTAACCATAGCCTATGTTCAAGCTTCAGCTACATGCGAAGAGTGCCAAGAAGAAGAGGGTACATTACAACATACGATTATGATGTGGTCAACATTCTCCACGCCTCGTAAAATTTACTGTTCGACGACCTAACTCCGCTTCTCGATTCCCCATTCCCCATAAGAACCAACTCAGCATTCCACAGACTTGTAAATATTATGTTAATTATGAACTTGTAATATTATGAACTTGTAAATATTATGTTAATTATGGCTGTATATACATTGTATACTTAATGTCCCCCCCCCCCCCCCAAAAAATGAATCGCCCGTTTTGCTAAAGAACGGGTTTTTGGGGGGAGTACCTATGGGAAATAACAAATTCTCTAATTATTTTTACGGTTACTTACTCACTCTCTTACATTAATTAGGCTCTTACTTGGTCATGTGTTAACGGAAATACATTCAGTTCATTATTTATACCGAGAAAAACTCTGTGTGTTTTATTGTCTAGTTTAATCAGTATTTCAACTGTAGTCGTGGTCCCAAAACGTCAAGGGATAGCTGGGTTAATGAATCATCCAGTCTTGAATGACAAGTTCGGTAGGTAGTAGGATTTGGCACGTCAGCTGAGTGAGTGGGATGCCTTCAGCCTGTGTGAATCGTGTTGCTGTTGATGGGGTCTAAAAATACGCCAGAGGCAGACGAAGCGATCGGAGATAATGCGGCGGTGCCCTTGAAACATGTTTCTATTTTCCGATGTTCGGCAGATACTCGAATGTTCTAATTCCGTCCCTAAAAGCCCGCTGATAAAGATAACTTCTCACCTGTACAGCTTAGCGTGTTGAAATTTGGTACACAGCCTCTTGGGGATCATAGAAATGATTTGGAGGGAATCAGATCAGCTGTGTGAGCGATAAAGCTAACTTATCTCCTGTACATCCCAGAGTCCTGAAAACTGGCTTCTTAGAGACCACTGAAAGGATCGCGAGGTAGTCAGATCAACTGGGTGAGCAATGAACCTAACTTCTCTCGTGTACCTACATCCTAGAGCCCTACAATTTGGTAAACAGCCTGTTGGAAGTGATTGCAAGGAAGTGAGATCAGCTGGGTCTTCTTTTCATTAAATTCTTGCTCTCAAGTATTAAAAAAAAAAACGAAATATCCCCATAGTGTTTATTTTCCTTTTACATGATTTAACAGTGTCTCGTTTTTGATTGAACCTATCAACGAGTCTATCGACTTACTATATGACGTTTACACGGAGCGCGAAGCCTATGGAGTTTATGGTAATTTTCGAAAATACATAATGGGTTCTCATTCGCCAATTTTTCAGTCTCCTTATATTGCATCGAATTGGTTGACATTAGATGATATTTGGAGAAAATTACCTGAAAATTTGAGCCGATTCCCTTGGGCAGAAGCGGAGCAATTAAGGCTTAAACCAAAAGGGGTTTGATCGGGCAGTCAAAACTGGCGAAATTTCCTTTTGATCTAAGTGAAAATTCAAGTTAGCCCGGTGAGGATTGCATTGCATTTAAATGAACGGAACTTAACCGTACCTCTATGCTTACCGCACGCTGCACTCAATCAACTTTCACCAGATAAGATAAAATAAGTCTTTGAACAATGATTAGGAAGCTTGATTATTAAAGAAATAACAAACCAAAAGTCACTGATGTGAGGTATTCTGCAACTGTATTAGTATAGCAAAACTTACGCTGATATCGCAGCGAAGCCTCTCAAACATTCGGGCCCTTGCTGCAGGGCAATTTTCATCGAATCTGGATACGTGAGAACTGGAACTTTTAACCTCTTACAGAGGATGTATTGAGATCTAACCTGAAAAATTAAATATTAACGTGTAGTAATATAAGATATAATCGTCATTGAAGCGTTAAAATTTAAGAACTTTCACATTAATAGAACCAGATTATTGAAGGCAGTGGTTTTTGCCGTCAACATCAAATTAATAGTAATTCCGTTCGTCAATTGACAGTTACAAGAATCACCCTTCACAATAGAAAAGCCACTAAAAAAAGTTCCAGTCATGAGTGTATGAGCGAATTTTTGTAAGTTATCGTACTATATTATGTCAAATTGTTCTGAAATTTGAGCTTTTTAAGCGCAAAGAAATTGTTAACCATTATTTTTATGACAAAAAAGAATTTTAAATAGTAATCTGCTTTCAAAAAGAAATTTTGGATTTTTAGCTTTTTTTTGCAGTTTTAATGAAATTTATTCGGATTTGTTTCAGAATGTCTCAAAATGGATTTCAATGTAAGAAAATTCCGAAAATGCCGATTTTAAAAATTTTCAAGCCATTTCATTAAGGAAGTTCGCAAAAACAATAGGAAATCGGTAAATGTTATTATTATTTTTTTTTTTTTTGCAGGACATAAACTCAGAGAAAGTACCTATATGAATTAAGAACTAGAACATTAAAAAAGTTATCAACAAAATTGAGCTAATAACTGTACTCAAACGTCATTAAAATGTGTTTGAAAATTGTTAAATACAACAAAACTGTTGGCAATAAAAAATTAGTTTGTAAAACAAATTGTTATCTATGAATTTTTTTGCCATACAATTGGTAGTTACAAATTATTATGCACTCTTCTCAAATTTCATAACAGTTCAACATAAGAACGAAAATGTATGAAAATTCGCCATACGATCACGCTGCGTGACTGGAACTTTTTAGTAAATTTTAAGGTCATCTGTAAATAAAAGGAACTGGACTCCAAAGAGAAGGGCGAGGTTTGAGGTGTGATTGTTGTGGGACCTCTGAATCCGAAATGGTCATGACTTAACATACGTGGAAGAAACCATAACAGGATAAAATGCTTGATGTTGTGAATTTAAACTAGCAAGAAACTGAATTAGATTGAGCGCTCAAATTAAATGCCTAGCTACTGTTACATACTTTGAACTACCTTGTACTAAGTAGAGAGGGATTAAGGGATGGCTACATAATGCGATCTGTTGCTGCGAGCAGT
Organism: Adelphocoris suturalis; assembly: GCA_030762985.1. NCBI lineage: Eukaryota > Metazoa > Arthropoda > Insecta > Hemiptera > Miridae > Adelphocoris > Adelphocoris suturalis. The sequence continues at coordinate 51,254,307 of CM061043.1, read as the reverse complement.
GACCGCGCAATCTTCTCGGCGGTTAGCGATATCGGTAGGTATGCTATAAACTGTTATATCCGAGTGAGCGATCCCATGTTAAAGACCTGGCTTTACAGAACGTGTTCTGTCGCTGTGGGCAGCAATCTCTGACCACCACGATCCGGCGATATGTTTGTATAACACAACATGGTCTCATCCCTGCCACACACCCGTTGCGGCGACTCAGTCTTGACCGTAGCGGCAGGCGAACCAGTTGTATAGAAACACAAAATATCGTGCTTTCTAGACAGTCTGAATCAGTTTTGTTGTGGGTGTTGCTCAACATGGGTGATTTAACACTGGATCGCTCACTCGGATATTGCTTTGTATGTAGCATAGCGATATCGCCGCCCGGCGGCGGCAAGCAGATCTTGCGATTGCTGCCCACCACGCTAGACCGGGTTTTGTGAAGCCGGGCCATAAATCAATCATGTAAAGCAACACCCACTACAAAACTGCTTCAAACAGTCTGGATTGCATGATGTTTGTGTTTTTGAACAACTGGAGTGCCTGTTCCCAGAGTCAAGACTGATTCACCACGACGGATTGCTTCGAGTGTGTCAGGAGTGGTGCCATGCTGTGTTAAACAAATGTATCCCGGATCATTGCGGTTAGAAATCGCTGCCCGCTGTGACAGACCACGTTCTGTGTAGGTAGACTTTTGAGGTAAGACTTTGGAAAGGGACAGCCCTGCAACTAATCTCACTGTAGATTAAGACAGGAAAGCACCACCATTCACTTATAGTACATAATATGCAGAATGCATAATTAGTTGATGACTATCACTATACACCCTGTTGGATAGGAGTCACAGGTAGGTAACTAGGTGTTGGAGTTAGGTGGAATGATACCAAGAGTGTAGTTGTAAATAGAATGGACTGGTCGGTTTGAGACCATAATGACAGGACTCGACTACTAAGTATACAGGAATTCACGTGAACATGCTATCCAGTCAAAAATGCTTACATACTCAATGAGCTGAATGAAGACGAGATTATTATGACCTGGATGACTTTTTTGGGAAGACAGTCGAGATTAGGTCAGTAGGTACGTTGGTTTTGATCTCCCTCACATAAAGCTATGTCACACGGATAAAATATATTAAAAGTAAACAAATAAAAGAACTAAAATAAAAATTTTGAAAATCTTCAGTTTTGAATCAAAAGTGATTAAGAAAATTATTCAAGCGTTTATATTATAAGAATATATTAGTTTAAAGAACTTGAGAGTATAATTACAAAATACAAACTTGGATGAATGAAGAGCGAAAAATTGTGCAAGCATTTGAGTGAAGCTCAAATTGAACTTCGGCAAGCGCGTTAAACCTTAAAAAAGGTGCTATTTTGTGAAAAAGTTAAAATTCGGAGAGTGGAGGTAAAACAATATAAATATTATAAAATTTGTGTTTTTAATGGAGTTCCCTTCAGGTGTGGTGAACGTAACTAATTCGTACTATCAACTCTTAATCTTTAGTTTGTTAAGATCTTATCATGAGATAATATCTTATCTAAGTATAAGATCTTAATAGGATAATTATCTTAAAATTTTAAATTATGGAATACCCACTTGTATTTTTTATGAAGGTGAGTTGTGAGTGAATAATATTAAATTCATTCTATTAAGTTTCAATCTTATGTTTTTTGAGTTTTGCAGAGTTTAATTAAACGTATTATTAAGTTTTTTCAGGTTTCTTACAAATGAAGTAAAGCGAAGTTATTGATAATGTCACGAAAAAGCGATGAAAGTGATGGATTGGAGTAGAGTGTGATTTTGAAAGGAAAAATTGTAACAGTGCAGTAGAAAAACAGAGACTAATCAGTCTGAGTAAGGTGGGATTGTAGAACGTTGATTTTGACATGCGAAAGCCTGTACTTCAGTTGCGACGTTGATGGCTTGACAGTTGGTGACGGTTCACAAACTGACAGATGACTGACTTTCCGAGCCGGAGAGCTATAATAAATGGAGAGCGAAGAATAATTTACGAAACCAAAAACAAAAAATGTTAAGTAACTATAGGACTAATCAGTGCGGGCGGGTATTTGAAAAATGTGCATAATTATGTAAGTGGCTATGCTTCAAAACCCACTCAAGTAATAAAACGAACCACTTAGTAAAGACCAATTTTTTCCGCTTGCGTAGTGGCAATGATAACTTGGGATTCACCTAATAAAATTCATAAGAACTAGAGACATACGGGCACAATCTATGAAGATCTCATTAAATCGACTCTTTCGACCTCCTAATAGTTAGGGCGAACAATCCCTGAAAATCTCATAGAAATTGTTTACCATAACATAAATTTCTAATCAATTGTGTTCGTATTGCCTTGGAAATACTATCATCAGTTATATCTACCACACCCAAGCGTACCAAATTTCGGCAGCTTAATTTGAACTGGAAAACTTTACTTATGGCGATTGAAGTGGTTTCCCAAGTTGTAATTATACACTATCACAACGCAGAGAAGCTCCGTTCCAAAGTATTATAAGCCCCGTTCAGTACTACAGGTGGAATAGGAAACAAATGGGCTGAAGAATTCACTAAGCAGATTGGAATGGAACCTCTAGTTGTACAATTACTCTCTGCCACATCCAGAAAGACCCCGTTCAAATGCTCAACATCTTGACCTGAATGGGAACAAAATGAACCTCAGAGCCCTTCAGCTGATTAAGAGTGTTTTTGCAAATTGTAATATTTATACTCTACCACACCCAGAGACCCCGTTCCAAATATCAGCGTATCATTTTGGATTGGAACAAAATTAGGTACAAAGCTCACTCTGCTGATTAAAGCAATTCATCAAGTTGTAATTATGCTCTTCCACACATAGAAAGTTCCCGTTCAAATGTTCAGCATCTTGAGCTGAATAGGACAAAAATGAGCCTCAAAGCCCCTCAGCTGATTGAGTGTTTTCGCAAATTGTAATATTTATACTCTACCACACCCAGAGAAGCCCCGCTCCAAATATCAGCTTCTCATTTTAGATTGGAACAAAATGAGCTGCAAAGCTCAGTCTGCTGATTAAAGTGATTCATTAAGCTCTTCCACACATAGAGAGGTCCCGTTCAAATGTTCAGCATCTTGAGCTGAATGGGACCAAAATGAGCCTCAGAGCCCCACAGCTGTTTAGGAGTGTTTTTGCAAACTGTAATATTTATGCTCTACCACACCCAGAGAAGGCCCGTTCTAAATATCAGCGTCTCATTTCGGATTGGAACAAAATGAGCTACAAAGCCCACTCAGCATATTAGAGTGATTTCTCAATTTGTAATTATTCTATATCACACAACTGAAGATGTTCTACGTGGTAAATGATGATACGAGACCATATCATTTTGACAATAAGTTTTTGGCGTATATGAAGTTTTTTTGTAGTGGAAAGAATAAGTACCTGCCACCCAGCGATCTTAACGGATCGTAACATGCTATAGTACACGACCTTCTTTTTGTCATTTGGAAATCTCTGAATCTCACCATAGACAGAAACAAAATTTTGTTCAACCTCCTTCACGAAAACATAACTTCCCTACCTTCGTTGGAAAAGAAGCAAGATCCCGTCCAATTCCGTTCATCGGATTTCATCAGGCCTGTTGTCGACTTGATTATACAGGGTGTTTCAGAAAGAATACACTGATTTTCACATAGAATATTTTTGAATTAAATAAATGTGCGGTGTTTTCCCGGTTTTTTTTCTCAAAGGTGGCATTGACACAAATCAAATAGCGGCCGACAGAGTGCTCTACAAGCGAGCGATAAGCGATATCGAGAGTTGATGAAAAATCGGTTGTTTTCTTTTAGGTTTTGCCATGGCAACGCAGCAGCAAAAAGCGTTTTGCGATTTGAAGCAACAAAATCTATCGTGACAGTGCAGCGTAATTTTCGACGATTTGGTCACGATTATCGGCCGAATCCATCCAACATTCGGAGGTGGCATCGACAATTCAAAGAAAGAGGTTGTTTGTGTAAGGGAAAGAGTCCCGGTCGGTCTGGCATGCCTCAAGAAAGAGTTGAGGCAGTTCGAAACATTTTTGTTTGTGCCCTCAGAAGTCTGTCCGACGGGCGAGCCGTGAATTGAACATGTCGATTTCAACAACGTGGAGAGTGCTGCGTCGTCGACTAGTTTTCAAACCGTACAAACTTGATTTGTTACAATATCTAAAACCTGAAGATAAAGGTAAACGATCAGAATTTTGTGACTTCGTTTTGCAACAACTTGAAAATGATGAAGGTTTTACTGGAAAGTTGGTGTTCAGTGATGAAGCGACTTTTCACCCCTGTGGAAAAGTTAATCGCCACAATGTGCAGATTTGGGGGTCAGAGAATCCTCGGGCCATTCAAGAACATGAGCGTGACTCCCCGAAGGTTAATGTGTTTTGTGCCATTACCCAAGTGAAGGTGTACGGTCCTTTCCTTTTTGTTGGTAGTACGGTGACAGAAGCTTCTTACCTCGACTTACTTGAAAATTGGTTGTTTGCTCAAATTGAAGAAGATTCTGGCGACTTTATCTTCCAGCAAGACGGAGCACCTCCTCACTGGCACCTCCAAGTTTGTGGGTTCCTGAATGACTGTTACCCTCGGCACTGGATAGGTCTTGCTTGCAGGTAACCAGGACTTGAATCTCTGCCTGGCACCCACGACCACCAGACTTAACACCCTTTGACTTCTATCTATGTGGTTATTGTCAAAGATAAAGTCTTTGTTCCCCCAATGCCTAAAACCTTGGAAGAGTCGAAGACTCGCATCACTATTGGGCAGTAGCGTCTGTGACAACTGACGTGTTGGAGCGTGTTTGGCTTGAATTTGAATACTGCCTCGACCTCGCTCGTGTTTTGGGTGGCAACCACATAGAACATTTGTGACAATATAACACATCGAGGCATACCTTTACTTTTCTTGTACCATTTTTCTAAATAAAGTTATTGTCAGCCAAAATCAGTGTACTCTTTATGAAACACCCGTATTCAAATTAAATTAGATGTACTTACCAGTACGTGAAGACAGTACGTGCAGATGATGCCAATGATTATGGTACAGATGGCTCCGACGAAGAGACCGGCGTTGTAGAAGGCTTGAGGCATAGCAAGGATGCCAGTCCCCAAACTCCCCTTGAGCAAGTGAATGAGTGTTTCATTGTTTCTGGAATAAAATTAGAGTTACCAGAATGGAACACAAATTTCAATATTTCAAAACGAAACTGGAAAATATTTTGATAATTAATTTGACAGCAACGGCAACTTCCTTTCAGTAGTTTTAGTTCCGTAATAGGTGAATTAGTAAATCCATTTAACAAGGGAGTCCCGTAAAAGCGTACCTACGTCACCAGTGCTTCAAAACGTCATATATTATTATGAAGTTTGTATCAATAATACCTCTCCCAATACCTTCCCTACCTATGTCATAAAAAATCGAAAATATTGTTTTTATCGATTGATTCAATTAAAGTGGGTATTGATCTTCGAATGTCTTGGCTTTTGATAATATGTGTCTCTACTGTTGTTATTAGGTTTGAAATTAAACCACTTTATCTATATTACGGTTGTATTATCGTAGAAAATTAAACTATTGCAATTGCTCCAAAAATTTAGGAACGGAACATTTTCAAAATCATCTTGGAAACCCGATTTTAAATCTGCGTTATCATAAATTTCGATTCAGGCGACTGAATCCAGAGACTATAAGTTCCTCTACTGTATTTCAAAAATTTTCGATTTTGTTTCGAATATATGTGAGCTCAACATGATGACGATTTTGGGATGGGTATCCTGTTGTAATTACCAATTTGGAATTGAAAAGGGGATAATTTGTATTGGTAGATGTTGGAAGGGAAAAGGTCACTGTTGAGACCATAAAGCTGCGTGCGCATTTGTAACAAACGTCCGTTGCTCCGAACCAATCAAATCACAGGTTCGAGGCAGCAAACACAGAATGAGGTTTGGAAGCACGGATTGAAACAGTTTGCTCCATTGGTGGGTTTTCACTGTCGCAAAAGAAAGGGGAAGGGCGTTTTTAGTTCAATGAATTAGTTCAATAAGCGATACTGGTGTGGGCGCGATCCAAGAAGCACTTTTCCGTTCCTACGATCTTCCATTTGCTGCTGCTTGACGAAAGACTGAAAAGTAGGAACTCTCGAATCTCCCCATCATCCTCCCAATCGGTCCGATGATCGGATCGCTGTGATGTTACGCTGCCTTGTTCGTTGAATGGTTCGGAAGAACGGAACGACCATTTCTTACAACTCCTTACGCGCTTTACATGATAATAAGCGTTAGGGTAAAACCACAGTGGAGCCTGGATGGTAGCCTAGCTGGTCAACTACTGCTGTGTAGAACTAAAGCATTGATCTTTACCGACACGCACACACTGGTACCTAGCTGTTAACCAGGATGGTAGCAGTGAGCTATGCTCTACTATTAGTTAATCTGTACTAGGTAAATGTAATAATTTGCATTCGTGGGACCAAGCGAATGATGAGTGTTAAAAAACCCGGCCTTTCCGCTCCTGAGATCCTTTCCGCATCTCTTCTCGATGTAACTGGAACACCGGAAGTTAGACCTAGGATCTTTGATCAACGGTGGTTTAACTGGAGTTTTCAATGATCCGAGTTCAGTTGAAGGGACTCAGTTCAACTCGGAGAAACCGAAATGAATTCAAACTGAGATCAATCCGTGGTTTACATTCCTGATGAAAAGAGTTCACGTTTTTTGGTGAAAGCGGCCCTAAGTGAATTATAATATATTACTGTAATATATAAGAAATGTGATCAATTTGTTAACATTATGGGTACGCAATGTTTAATTCCATATTTTTTTGTCAATAAATTCTTCTCTACCCGGTAATATTCTTCTCTCTACCCTTCACTCCACGCTGACAAGGAACTAAACGACACTGTGTATAAATGTATAGCTGCCCGCTAGGCTATGACTAAGTAAGCGTGTATGCGAGTACTTAGGAGACCTGCCCTACTACCAGCCACGCTCCTCTGTGTTTTTACCCTTAAACACGATAGAGTGTTAAATATGAGGCCCATAAATATTCAGATACTCACGTAGTGGGGTGTTCGAGCTGCCGATGTATATGAGGATCGTAGTCGCCCCCACTCTCCACACTTGTTGGGCTTCCATCGCCATTCTTTCTGTGAAACACAAATTGACTAAGTAATAGAGGCTCTACAGCGCTAAAAGTTCTGAATACATATACGTACATTAATTTAAATCACAGATACATAAATATTTTACCAATGAGCAATCGATAAAACAGCCGCCAAAATCAACCTGCCGAGTCGACGGGCGACCGCTAGTGTAGTTACTAAAGTGGACCTTATTGAGAGCAAACTAAGTAGTAAATGGACCCGAAGTTGGCTGGCAACGTTCGGTCACCTTTGGTTCTCCTAGCAACACAAATATTTACATTCAATACACATTTATCCACTCGCACCTGTAGGGGGAAAGGTTAGGCCTGCGATTCCGGCGGTGGTCAATGTGTTTTTAGATTTGTTAGATGTTACGACTGCGTGCACTGATGAAATTAAAACTGTAAATTGACTTCGAAGGAATGACGTTGAAAGTGGATATGTCATCTGAACCAATAAAACACTAAATGGAGGTTAGACCCTATGTGGACAGATTTATTTGAGTACTGCAGCTTCCTAATACCTAATAGTCACACATTTAGCCATCGCTCCTAATTGCTAAACTTCATCAGCCCATAGCACAAACTATTGTGGGACCACGTGGGCCCACAGCTCTATTAATTGACAGACTACGTCGGCCTATAGTTATAACCTAGTCACCAGACCGCATAGACACGAAGCTAATACAGTGTTGCCAGACCCCGTCCAACCAAAAACTGTATTGTAGATCTTAAAAAGAGGGATAAAGGGGGACCTGAGGATTCCAAAAGAGGTACATTTAGGGGTACATGTTTTGTAGCTAATTACACAATGCTCACATGAATAAACTCGTAGTTGAATTTGAATACGTAATTTAGTTCATGCTTGATGAATGGAAGAATCAAAGTAAATTAGTATATTAAGTTACTGATATCATTGGTTCAGGCCTCGATACTTTACTTCTAATAGTACTGAATAACGAAAATGAAACTTGCCGAGATCTACGTGAGACTAATAATATTATATTAAAATTTAACAAAAAATAAATGTTAGTGCAAAATTTAGCTTTTTTTACATTGCTTTCTGAATTCTTATTTCATTAGAATATTTATTATATTATAATATTTGAAAGTAAGAGATTGAGAATAAATTATCTGTTTCACCAGAATTTACTACTGAATTGACCAGAATAGAAAAAGTAATCTCTCTTCGGAAATTCCGCAAGGAGAATCTGCCACTTGACGAAGATTATTCTTTCAATAATATGAAAGAGTTCAAGATGTGAAAAAGACGGAACTACAGGCATCAGACCATTGTACTGAAAGTTTAATTGCTGTTTTATTTATCTTCTTCCATGGCTTATTCTTAATCTCTCCCACTAATTAACCTTCAGAAAAAAAAATAAAAAAATATATATATATACACATATATCCCAAAGGCACAAATATACGAGGTATGGATAAAGCATGGAACCCACACCCATCATGTTTGTTACTAGGTACCTCCCTCAAGTCTCAACACTACATCAATGTCTACAAGGGACATACAAGCCCGCAAACAGAAAAATAGATCCAGCCAACCAACCAAACGTGTCTTATCTACTGATGTGCCAACCTAAATTTCATCCAAGCTTGTAGTTCACCATGTGAAAATGATGAAAAAGATTGTGGGGTCATGAAAAGGAGGACTAAAAGCGACTTCAAATCAAAAAAGGGTATTTTTCAATGTCCCCCTCAAGATCTTGGGGGTATCATTGAGAGAAAGGGGGGACATGTACCCCCCAAAAAGGGACGTCTGGCAACATTGAGCTAATAAGATGGTCAAAAGAACAAAAGTGGAATTACAAAATCAAGAATGAAAAGTAACCGAATATATAACACCGATGAATGGAAAAAATACACAAACTGGTGAATGAGGTTTGAAGAGAGAAGTCAGTTGTTGATTGAGGTTGGTAAACCAGAGAGAATGATGACTGAACCAGAGTGCAAATATTTATAGGGTTACTCCCTCTCTTCGCTCCTGGCTCTCCCTTCATCCTTTTGGCTTGTTTATTTGTGAAAACTAAAACTATATAGGTCGGACAAAACGTTGGTTATAGATATTGGGAAAAGAAGATTAGGGACGTATAAAGATGGTTAGGGATGGATGAAGGAGGTTCAGGCTTGACCAGAGAGAGAGAGAGAAGAGAGAGAGAGAGAAAGATTTATTCAAAATTTTAACAAAAAACATAATAATAATAATCCTAAAAAAATACAACTGGATAATATAGCTCGTCGGTAGGCAGAGCCTGTTTTGACGAGCCAGATCCGCTGACAAACATCCAGATCGTAAATACCTCATCAAAAATACAGTGCGCTGTCTTCATCCACAAACAAAACACAATTTTAGAAAGCAATCATACATTTGATTGTCAATACAATTGACTCTCTCTTTCCAAATAATATATGATTTTCTATAAATAAAACTAAACATGAATACTGCATGTTTTCAGCGTTGTTTGGTCCTACTTGAATCAACCAAGTGAAAATAAGCCTCTTGTGAACTGAACGATTATAATTTTCTGGCTGTTTGAGATCTCTTGGTAAGGAATTGTAAATCAAGTGAACAAGATATTGCGGACTTCTAGATGTAAGAGTTAAATTAATTCTAGGGTTAACTGTGTTCCGGAAATATTGAAATCGGGTAAAGTGGGAGTGAACAGAAGGACTATGGAGGGTGTGCGATGGTAGAAGAGAACCAGAAATTTAATGAAGACTTGGCGGATTGTGAAAACCGTAGCTTCCTGGAAGAGGAGGGCACTAGGATGCCTTCTTGGTTTGCCAAGCATCACCTTTACCATGGCCTTCTGAAAAATTTCCAACGCGCAAGTGGCTCGGAAATGCACCATCCCACACTAGAATGCCTTACTGTAGCAACGACTGGACGAGTGACAAGTATACTTGTTTCAAGCGCTCCTTGGACAGTACAGGCTTGAAAGGGTAAAACAAGTATATAAATTTGCGTAGCTTAGAGTATAGATAAGAAACCTGACGATCCCAAATGAGAGCCGAGTCCACCAAGTCGCCCAGATACTTGTATTTGGACACACTTTCGATCTGCCCGCAACCACACATACCCCCCGAAGCAACAATGCATGGATCTTCAATCCAACCAATCTTTGAATGGATCTTCAATCCAACATCCTGGGGGATATCACCTCCTCCAATCAGAATAAACTTGGTCTTAAGAACATTCAGAGTGAGGAAACTCCCCATCAACCACCCGTTAATTTTGTCCAAGAGCCTCTGCATCTCCTCCGTCACTACTTCCCACGAGGACCCTGAAACGAGCAGAGCCGTGTCATCGGCGAAGAGGAGGATGTCAGCGACGGTAGATAGTGAAGCTAAGCGATCTATATAAATCAAAAACAATACCGGCCCAAGGGTGCTTCCCTGGATCACACCATATTTGATAGACTTAACCGCACTCCTCGTGTCTCTAATGGTCACAAACTGAGTTCGATCAGACAGGTAGCTGGCAAACCACTCCAAGCTCTCTCCCACTATTCCCTTTTCCTGCATGATCCACCATTGCTAACCATCTCTAGACGTCGGCAATAATCTTTTTCCAACGCCTCCAAAAAGACTTGACTTTATTACTTATAATTAAACTGTGAAGACTGAGAATTAGCTATCTTTGGTTTACTCCCAATAAGGGTTAGCCCAATGGCTGAGTCCATTAGGGGTTTATAAGGTCTGAGCGATGACATTGTAACAGAGATGATGGAATGGAGTAGTTACTCCTTCCGAGGCGACAAGTCTGCAACACCCTGAGGATCTCCTGGGAGGTGAAATGCTCCAGCCATAACCTCAGGGGCAGCAGTTACAGAAACGGGAAGGGGGAACTGTTCGTATCCGACACTCGCCCATGTGGATATAGCCACACCAACGCACAGTGAAACGAAATACTAAAAAATGCGACACGGGTCGAAATTTGAAGCTTTGTCTGTGGCTCTACAAAGAAAATACAATTGGCATTCAGACTCTGGTGTACCTGACAATGAAGTTCTGTCTCCAAAGTCTCGTTTTAACGGAAAATAGGTTTTTACTGAGACCTCCTTGCTGAAAATTGTCATCTAACATCGACACTTAACAACAACATACTTACACAAGTAGGCTAGTGTAACCGCAGCCTTATGATCTCCGGAGCAAATTTCTTTGCTATTCAACCTATGAAACTAAAATTTAAAATGGAGGTGAACAACTTATTCCAAGCTCATCACTCTTTGGCCTTTTAGGCGAAGGTGTTTTTTCACTTTATTTTCTCAATATAATCATCTCAAAAATGCGCTGTCTCAAGTAACAATTTATGATAGAATGGATTGTGTTTTTTACGTACAGTCATCCTGGAGAAAATGTTCAAGTCTTAGGTTCTTGAATATTGTTAATGTGCACAGCATAGTAGTCGATAAGAGACAGAGGCTGAAAATTTGTATCTATTTCATGTGACCATCAAATAAATTATTATCTTTTCTTAAAAAATCCTTCCTGCACACGTTCCAAGTTGTAAAAAAAAAGCTTTATTACATGTTTACTGTGAGTATTCGTTTACATAAATATGTAAATATCTCGTCCAACTGCGCGTCCGACCCTAGCCGCTAGTGTTTTCTGAACAAGTGGCCTCCAGCGCCACTTCCTAATCTCCTCGAGGTTAGCTTCATTTAAGTGTAAGTCGGTTTACTATCAAATCACGCTATTGTAAATATAATAACGGTATAAATATAATTATAATAACGTATAATATAATTATAATAACGGTAAAAATATAAATACCTCAAGGATTGTTTAGAGTGCATCATAACACTTTTGCATGCCGATCAGCTGCTTTTATTGGTACCTACTTTACCGTTATACCCCCCCCCCCCCCCCCTCAATCAATTTGTCTTCAACACGCCCGCCCGATGTTTCTAGGCATTCCTTCTTACTTAGATTACATATTTACGTAGAATTGGTGACAATTTCAAGCTGTGTGAAGAAATTATTTAAAAAAAAGAAGGAAAAAAAATAATTACCGTGTTTTCAGAAGTTGCCGATGTCGGTGAGGATTTGTTGAAACAAAATGGCCGTATTGGCCATGTTGAAACCACTTCACGCATATAGTTGTTCCAATCAACTGTGGTGTTATGGTTCATCTGCCGCTCTCTTTCGCAATACTTAATAGACGTCATTTCAAATGCCCACGAATAAATGAACAATAAAACTTTATCTAAAGGCAACTTGGATCCCTCCAACCACGTTCCTTTAAGGCCGTATCACACTTGTATTTTTTCAGCTTTTTTCTCGCATTTTTAATGCTCGAACGTGAAGAAGGCAAAGTGCTTTTTTCCAAGCTCAGCTGTGAATGTTGAGCAGGAATAAGTGCAAAAACAGCGCATTCTGGCGGAATGCAATTTTATTAAGTCTGTCAGGTTAGGGCTACTAGGGCTTTTCCGTTGAATTGTTACCTTCCCAAGGGTTACGTATTAGCATTTTTCGAGTTGAGGTGAAAATTTTCCCAAGTGATTTTAAAAATGCTCCGCCAAGATGCGCAATGGTCGAAAAAGCTGACCTTGGAAAAGAAGCAATTCTTTTTCTTCACGTTTTGGCATTAAAAATGCCGAAAAAATGCTAGTGTGATACGGCCTTTACGCATGAACACTTCTGTACATTCTCTTCTTTAACATCGCCACCTTTGCACGGCTTCCGTCACGTTCGCGGTCATAGAATGTCCCCGGGGACATAGTTTCTCATTAGGAATAATTCCGAAATTCTGGAAGAGACACACACAAAAGTCTAAATCACGGGACTTCACGTACAGGTCGAATACACTGGTCGGCACTTCCATTGTAACTGAACAAAAAACGAATGACCTGCCTTTGCAATTACTATTCCCGTTCCTTATCGCCTGACCTTTGTGAAGAGATTAGTTAGTAAACCAACCGGTTCATCGGGAAGACATTGGACCCAAGGGATCGCGCAGCGCCCGGTCAATGAGGTTTCCCTCTTGTTTTTCCAAGAATTCACCAATGCCTCTTTACTCCCTCAAACTGAGCGAAAATTAATTACAATGTGAAAAGGGATCATCACCGGCGCCTAGAAACATCGGGCGGGCGTGAAACAGTCGCGAAAGTCGTGAAACAGATTTGGGGGGGGGGGGGGGGGGGGGGGGTTTTCCTATGTGATCGTGTAGCAAAAACATTTTTTAACCCCCCCTCAAACTTTTTTACTTTACGTTTCAAGGTGCGTAGAATCCAAATTTGATATGTCCGTCCGTCCGCCGTCCGGGTCATAAAAGGCCTAAGAATGTACTTAAAAAACCCGTTCTTTCGCACATAGACTCCATTCGGGGTCTAGTTGGTCCTAACGTTTAACCATCCCGATCGCTTTACTCGCATAGATGCTATGGGCCAAAAACTGGCGAAAAAGTGTCTTTTTCGAGACTTTGAGTGTTAGACGTGTTAGACACACGCCTGGCACGCTTGGCAGGGGGTCTCGGTGGGTGGTGAGGGTGGTGAGCGGGGGGTGGAGTGAGAGGAGGCGCCGCAGGACCTTGTGGTGGCTGGAGTGACCAGGGGCGTAGCAAAGGGGTGTAGGACAATGGACATTTATTACTTTTACGTGTTATACCCATATAATACACCGCGGCACCATGAGGTGGGTACAGCGTTCCTTCGAGGCATGAATATATGTTTTTTTCTTGGTCATATTTGTGTGTTAATACCAATGCTTTTCCTACGCATATTTAATAACATATCCTCTCGACTTTTCGTACGTACTTAGATAATGATATTATTAAGGCAATAACAATTTGAATAGATAGGAGCTCAAATCGAGAAATATAAACATGCGTATATAATTATAGAAGTATAGGTGGCAACTCGAAATAGGACACGCCGAGGAGTCTGGAAAGTAATTAGCTAATATTTAGTACCTACTATTTATTACTGTTGAAGGTTTTAAAGTTGAAATTTTCGACAACAACTATCTAATGTGGTGGTTACGCTTCCATGGTTCTGACCACATTATCGTTATTGGGGGGGATTTTTGTTGCAACTGCCAATCGTAGGTTTACCAGCTCCGTGCGCGAGAACATATGAAAATAGTTGCTGGCATACATCGGTTTCAGCGCAATATCTTAAAGTTTGGGATCTTTTTGTGTTACGACAAAGCACTTTTGCACCAGAAGTTTTTTGAAATAGTGAAGTTACTCGTGTACTTGCAGTTCCTGTTGTTTTGCGATTCCATAAGTTATTCTTGCATCATCAGGTAGGTAATGAGATCGCTGCGATACTGAATGAACTACGTAGGTACCATTTTCGGATAGTCAACGATTCCAAATATGCAGTCACATTTTCTGACTACATTCTGACTACCAAATATGCAGTCACATTTTCTGACTACATTCTGACTACCAAATATGCAGTCATATAGTCTGAATATCAAATATGCAGTCATATATTTGGACTACGTCCAAATATATAACGATGTAGTCAACGATTCCAAATATGCAGTCATATTTTCTTTATCGATTGTATTATAACAGCTGTCAAGAAACAACTCGCTAATAGATGGGTAAGAACTTAATCGTTTTTCCCGCTAACCTATTTAATTTTTACGTAGGTATTGTATAAAATTTCCGAAAAAGTCTCACGGCCCACTTCTGGTACCCAGCGGACCATAGTTCTGAACCACTAGTCACATTTTCGAGACAATAAGTTTGTTCTCTGAAGCAACCAAACTAGTTTGCAACCACTTGAGGCGTTCGCAGTAGTTTTCAAACTAGTTTCCAACCAGCTGCAGATCATCAAATCGGTCTGAGCTTTTTACAGTAGGCCACTTTCTGACTATTGGCTCCCTCATTCCAAACTTACAACAGCCAATAAAATTATTCGAATTTTATCCTCTGTTTTCGCCGCTGTTTTTTGCTCAAACATTCAATTAAAAATGGATGGACTCCAATCCCTAATCGGTTAGAAATCACTTTGGAAGTTGGCAGAAGTTACGCATGTGCACTTGACCAGTCTCCAACGAGTTTGAAATGGTTTGAAAGTCACCTACTGTCGGGTGAAGGATGCATGTGCATCTTAAATCATATCTAGGAAACGGAATGAGATAAAAATTTGCGGTTGGCAGCATTTTACTCTATTTTGGGTGCAGTAGGTACTACCAATTTTTCGTCAGAGTAGTCAGCGAGTCAGTTTGTTCCCTGCACGTATAAGCTTTTTATGTAAAAAAACTATTAATGTTACTACAATAAAATCCTTTTTAAAATGATATTCAATCTTGGAATTTTTAGTTTGTATTTATTTTTTTTTATTAACGGCATGTGATCGAAACTGTTTGCGTAAGAACAGATCATGTATATCAGGAAAATTATTCCTACATATATAAACCAAATGAATATGTACCAACAATGGTAACAGAAACAAGTGTGATAATAACATACTAAGATAACAGTCTATAATCAGTGGCTTATCAACTTCTTCATAGTGTTCCATCCATTAAGTCACATGGAAATGGATATCACTATAATTAACCTATATATTAATACATATTTATATCGCTTCCATAAAGATAGTAGCGAAGGAGCCGTTACAATAATTTCTCGACAAAAACTATCATTTCAGTTATCATGAGCTCAACAGGTGATAATTCTAATAAGTTAATAGTAAATAATCAGATCACTATTTTTCCTTTATAAACGTACAGGTAGGTATTAACATTGGGAGGAATTAACTCAACTTAGTTTTATAACTAATTGACTCATTAACTAATTAACTCAGCTTAGGGTTAGGAATTTATTAATGTTCGGAAGAAGTTTCAAGGTTTTCTTCTCAAGTGAGGAATAGTTGGTAACTGTTAGCGTCGGTCTACCATGTGCGCACTGGAAAGGCATGTCGCACTGTCCGAGTCGCTCCAGCATGTTCACCTATTATTAAGCGAGACCAATCGGGATTATACAGTGCAGAAAAATATTATAGCATTTCTGAATTGGTTTGCCTTTTCCTCTTAGGTCTAGAACCTTCTACATATTGATTTACATTTCCCACATAAGTTTAGACTTTTTCCATATAAATTTAGACTCAGGAAATTACCATGCCATTACTTGAAAAATAAGGTTTATTGAAAAATAATGAAGATTAATTGAGAGGAAAAAGTAAGAAATTGATTGCAAAACAATCGATGAACTTTTTGATAGCCAACTTAATTGAAATATGTGAAAATGAAATGATGAAAGTTTTTTGACATGATTCATGTTTTTACGATGGCCCGGTATCTGAATTTTGATATTGATATGTCTATGGGCTGGGCGGGGGGTCATGTGTTGTTTTTTAATTCAACCCAATTTTTAGATCACAAGTTGTGACGCGATACCGATGAACGAATTCGTTAGGTACCAACTATACTGCAAGAATGAAATCAGAAATCATTAGAAATGTTATTGTGGAGTTCCCATATTGCATGGCTGTTCAAAGTTTCTTTGTTAGTGAGCTAAATTCTCTTCTGTTCATCCAAGGAAGTTAAAATTTGAAAGGGAGACTCCCTGAGACACTAGGATACGATTGAAATTATTGGCTTTTCCAAATCAGCTGAGTGAGCTAAATTCTTTCCGGTTCATCCTAGGAAGTTGGAATCTGATAGGGAGACTACCTGGGAGATTAAGAGACGAAGGTGGAAAGTCAACTGTGTAAGCAATACAGTTCATTTCTTCCTGTTCATCCTACAGCGCATAAATATGGTATGTCAGGGTATAATATTGGATGATGGCAGAGAAGTTAGTTCTGCAGTGTGAGCAATAAAGCTAACTTCTCTCCTGTTCATAGTAGAGCGCTTAAATTTGGCACATAGCCTCTTGGAGGCCACTTGAAATAATTAGGATGATGTCGGGGGAGTCAGATCAGGGACGCCTAGAAATAAATCATGGAATCTAGAGCCCCCAAATCAGCTAAGATCTGAAGCTGATTTATTTGCCATTCAACCTAAGGAGCTAACATTTGGAATGGAGGCTCCTTGGCATGTCTAGCAACGAATCATAAGGTCTGATCCCCTTAGAGAAGCTGAGTAAGATCAGGAAGTAATTTCTTTGCCTAGCAAACCTATGGACCGCAAAATTTTACGAAAGAAAAGTAAACATGTATTCTACGCTCATCTCTCTTTAACCTTTAGGCGCAAGGTGTATTTTTACTACATGGTTTAAGCCACACCTCAACCAGAAGGGTCAATAGCGGTATTGGAATACAAAGGTACTGCTATCAAAATATGTGTTACATTCAGTTGAAAGTTGACATAAATAATTTATTTAGCACTATCCGAGGTGCCTATCCCGTTCACTACTCTATCGAATTGAAATGGAAAATCTTACATAAATCATTTGAATTTGAAAAACATCAAATATCAAATAAATCAATATCAGTTAGGTACGTATAATACAAATTGTAAACAATGGAGGTTCTAACACTTTTTTGAGGTTATAATAAAATATAATAACAATTGAAATAAAGACAGAACAAATTGGATTACTTATTGTAGTAATTGTCATCTCAAGGGGTTTTAGGAATAGTTACCATAGTTGCATGTTCAAGTCGATTACCGAATTTCACCGCCCGAGCGCACGCCTCGTTTGCCATCACGTGGCCGAAAAAGTCTCCGCAGTGAGAGCCCGCCTTTACTGCGTTTTGAATTAATTTTCGTACGGAGTCTTTCACGTAAGTCAAATATTCATCGTGACCTCTTCTTCGTATGATTTTTCGTAATAGATCGGTGGGAGCTTCGAAAATCTTACATACCACGTGCCCGTTGGTTGGTTTCATTGTGCAGACTATACCTGAAGACACGGAGTTACGGACAAATATAGATTATGGAAGAACAGAAAAGCTAGCTGAAGCTCCCTATACAGTGAAATTTTGTTCTACTGCTTCCACTCTGTTGATTAACCTGAGCAGCGTCGACAAAATTTGTCACACACACACACACACACACACACACACACACACACACACACACACACACACACACACACACACACACACACACACACACACACACACACACACACACACACACAAACATAACATGCATCTATGATTCTTTATAGATTTGGTCTTATAAAGGTCTGAAAAGGATTTATACTCGATTACTTCTTATGCTGGAATGGGTTGTCCCTCTCCCTTCTGAATCAATTCTAATAGGTCAACCCTCTATTAAAGAAATGCTTATATGACTTAGCCTTTGTCGGTCGACACAAAAAGATGTCCAACTCCAATGTGCAATTGTGCTTTGAATGGTCAATCCAACGTAAATAAAGTAGAACTTGTAGACTATGGGGGGAATTTCGTCTAGTTTATTTAAGTATATGTGTAAAGCTTTTTCATTATCCCGGAAGCTCAAGATTTGCCAGAGCTCATAAACCTTTAAACTGGCGAGACTAAGATAATTCATAAAATAAATTAAAATAATTCATACTAAAATAATTCATACGTCTAAAATTGTTATTCTTTTCATAACTTTCGTCATATTGCCTTTGCTTCTGAAAGTAGTATCGGAAAGCACAATACTTTGCCTTCATTGTGAAGGGAATAGATCTCGAAAATGGATGAGGAGAAGTGGAGGCAGACAACGAACTACTTAAATGGGGAATTTTCATGCTTATTTTTTATTTGCTCAATAGAAAGATCTCAGCGAGAGCTTTTGAAAAAAGTGCTGTATGAGTGCAGTATCTGTCCAGTAAAATTGGTCTTATAATTTATTTGGGCGATGACTTCACGGCCGGCCTCGCCCGCCTAGAGGGGACCCTCAATTCCGTTACATTACTACGTCACGCGTGATCTTCCTACCCTTTCAATGGCCAAACTAAATGGTATCTTGTGCTAAAAACAGCTTTTAGGAGGTTTTCAAGTGCGCTGAATCCGAACCTGAAGTCAAAAGTGTGAAATCCCAACACATGAAAGTTCCCCGTTGAAGACAAATAAACTATTATTCAAATTTAATTATTTTTCGTAAGTAGGTTGGTACGAGTACATGTACCTAAGTTTGTAGGTTGTTAGGATAGAAAACAGAGAAATCAGGAATGAGATCTATTTAGCTTTTCAAAATCGTGTCAGCAACGTCTCTTTATTTGAACACTTGAAATTATTAAAAAACTTTACAAAAAAAGAAAAAAATTAAAATTAAATAAATAAATGAAAATAAGAAAAACTAAAAAACGTCTGCCAAGGTGGGTGTGGCAAATAGCTTCCTCGTTTACCTATCATGAATGTGTAGATCATTGAAAAGTTTTAAATGATCTTGAAAAATTTCAAAGTGGAAAAGGGTAAATCAAGAAGAAGTGTGAAATGTCATAATTGGTTAATTTAGAAACGAAAAAATGATACTCAATGTAATTTAAGTTTGTGCGAGCGCAGAATGAACTGATGAATTGAAAACAATGAAATAGGTAAGGGACCATCTGTGACCTAACTCGCGCATTCTCTGACAATTTCATCGAAATTGGGTGAAAACAGTGGAAATTAGGGTCGTTATAAGGATTTCACATAGGCGCATGCGCAGTAGCTATTAATGATACAATCATGTTGAAATTGACATGGGATGATCAAATCGTCAACAATCATCCAAATTTGAGCGAGATGAGTCACGACTAGGGCGTGAAAAAATGGAGCATAATGGAATTTACATTTGCGCGTGCACAGAGTGACAGGGGACCGTCAACCCCCTAGCCTGCACATTCCCTAAAAATTTCATCCAGATCCTTGTTACAAGGATTTGATATTGGCGCATGCGTAGTAGCTATTAATGATACAACCATGTTGAAATTGATATATGATGATCAAATTGTCATCCCCCAACTATCATCCACATTTGAGCGAGATCGGAATACTAGGGCGTGAGGAAATGATGCTCGGTAGAATTTACGTTTACGCATGCGCAGAGTGAGGTATTGAGTAAAGAACGATGAAATTTATAGGGAACCGTCTACTCCCTAGCCCACACATTCCCTGAAAATGTCATCCAAATAGGATGAAAACTGTGGAAAATAAGCTTGTTACAAGGTTTTTCGGACACACGACAGCTTCCACACACAGACAGACAGACACGGAACCAAAGTTGTTCAGAATGGTCTAAAACGTAAAATGCGAGTGGAAATTTTGATTTTTGATACCAAAAATTTTTCTTCTCCCGAAAGTGCGAAAACAATGCTTCCGCTACCTTCACATAGACTTGGAAGGGATAAAACAAAATGAATACTATCATACAAAAAGAAAAAGTTAGAGATTTTACAATTTTAAATTTGATATAATTTCAAATTTAATTTCATCATCTCCATGGAGCAGTCCCAGTTCGTGGGGAGAAAAATTTGGTGAAAGAATAAAAAGCCAAATTAAGGACTGAAAGGCCTTTTTTGTAAAGTTTTCTAAGAAGGGTAGCAGCTTCCATGATAAGTTAACAAATATTTAAGACGAATTTAAGAATTGAAAATAGAAGTTCATGGAACGTGCTTAAGTCTCACTCAGCAGGCCAGATTGGTTTCGCACTACGTCATTTTTACCTACAAGTTAGACGGGGTGAACCTACGAGTACATTTCGAACTTCAGCATTCCGACATTTCCATGTCTTTACTGTGGCTCCCCTCGGTGGGAAATGATCGCAATTTGCGTCACACATTGCGAAGCAAAGGGAAAAGCGGAAAAGCTGAAAATTATGTTAGAAAATTTGGTTTTCAGACCACTAGGTGGTATCTGAAAAAATGCATCACATAACGTTACGTTGTGACGAAATACTTCAAACATAACCAAAATAATCTAGGTTTTGACTTCGCTTTTTTTTACCTTAACAATGTCTTAGTCGACGGGTCAACCGGAAATTTTGTTACGCAAAGAAAAAAACGTCACGCAATCTATAAACAAGTTAGGTGTTGTTATGATTGTGTATACTAGCAATGTAATCAGTCATTTAATTAACGTAATGTAAGTTTATTTTGAACACTAAATGCAGGTGTTATTATTGAAGAGTCCGTTTCAATTCGGCCAGCAGGTTTTCAACGGACCGCTGGCCGCCTTAGCGCGTCGTTCGTCCGCGAGAACTCGATACGCATGCCGAATTTTTTGCTGGTGAGCGGTTGCCATTCCTTCTGCATTTTGTCCATATGATGTCAATGGATACTTCACAATACCAGTTATTAAAAAAAAGGACTGTGAATTCATATTTGTGGAAGAATTGGGCATCGTCGAGACTGGCTTACAGCAAATTCAGTAATTGTGTGTCAATAATTATTTCATGTTTTCTAATTGGTATTTTATTAAAACAATAAAAAACATTGAAATTACTGAGACATTTTCATTGCTCATAGCTCTTCTCTCATAAGAGAGAATGTACGAGCGTCCTGCCGCGTTTTTTCCTAATGAATTTCACAATCTGCACCACGACAGTCATGACTTCACTTACATTGACACTTTTTGTTAGCTTATTATATCTTATATCTTCCTAGGTAACGAAAGGACGTGAGCGAACAACACGACAGCATACACAAACTAGATTATGGAAATGCCTCCTCGTGTTGCGGATTTATCGGCGAGTTTTTTCTTGGTTTTTTGTTAAACATGAATAAGACTATAATCCTCAAACCTCTAACCTAATAAAGCAACTTGAAAGAGAAAATGCCTTGGAAGGGAAAGTTTCGCCCTGGAAGATAATTGGGTAAATAGAGAGGCTTGCAACGAGCGGTGAAAGGTTTTTATGGACCGAAAACTGCGGAGTTGCATTCACTTGGCAATACTCAGGTTGTTTGCGAAAAGCATTAGGATTTGTTACATATTTTTGTATGTAACATTCGACGACTACCCTGAAGTAACTCTTTTTTCATGGGAATAGACAACGTTTTCAAAAACTGAGTTTTTTAAAAACTTATCTATGCTAATTTATTTACATTATGTTTATCGACTTTTCGTTTAGCATGACTTATGACATCGCCGTAAACCTCCTTGCCGTAAACCCATCATCACCGCTATTTTTGTAACGTTCATGAAACGTTCGGTTCCAAGTCGATTCGCTCCAGACTTATGCATAACGGCGATGACTATACTGCCGTACTAAAAATAGATCCCGTCTCTGCATTTTTGGCCATACACCTTTTTTGCAATTTTCAGACCAAAATATATATATTTTTTTTTTTTTTCAGTCAAACCACACGATTCAGTGAGAAATGCCCTTTGTAATTAGTTATTTTGGAGCTCGAGACAACGTAAAATAGAGCTCATATCAGGGATTTTTTACTCAAAACCTAGAGACGCATTTTCCCAAAAGTAGGGTTTGGTCAGATACGGGATCTATTCTTAGTACGGCAGTATAACACGAGTTTCATTCAAGAAGCAGAAGTCTCTATTTTTGAGAGTTTTCACATTGGGGAAACGTTGGCTAAACGTATTTTTCAAGGGATTCATCTAGTAAGTATTCCCGAATCTTTCACGCAAGTTAAAAAACTGTTACTTTAGTGTAGGGGACATGTTCTCCATTTACGACTGTCTCCTCTACGTACTCTATCGTACTGAAATGTCCTCCATTTCTGGAATCTTCCAACAAAAAGAAAACTACCTACCAACCAATTTCACAGCCTCTTCTTTTGGCCACCCGCCACCAGACGTACCCGTACGAATAGAACAACATCAACCCCACGCAAATCTACTCTTATCTTGTGTTTCTTTTTTTTAAATTCGATTAGGTATTTGGTTTGTCTTTTTACATTAAGTAGATTAATATATGCACCAGCACTCATCAGTCATTACATTGTTTGAAAGAGGATGGGTATGTCAATAATTTGGTGTTGAGTGTATTCAATGAATTTAGTGATTGGTTTAGTGTATTATTCAGTATGTTAGCGGTAAATCGGATGAAAGGTCTATTCGGAAATATAGGGCGTTATTCATGTTTCAGGCGGTTTTCGGATTTTTGAATTTCGTGCTATATGTTCCTCCACCCACTCATTGCTGGACAGGTCGCTCTTTGAATGTAGCAGAGATGCCTCCGCCCTCTACGAGGACTCGCTGTCAAAGAGGCCGCCCTCTGGGTAAACCAGAACAACCTAACCGTTCTTATTATATAGCGTCGCCTACTATCCATCTAATCTTTACATTGATATCCTTAAAAAATGTTGAAAGGCCGGAAATAACGCTTGAAGTTGAAATCTATACAATTTAGTCAAATGATTTCGAACCCCTACCAAATGGGATGCCGTATGTTCAATCTACTTGACGAGGAGACTAAGATGCTTATCTGTGATGCCTCGCGAGATTAGTCAATCATTCGCAGTTTTATTTGTCACGATGGTTAAATGCTTTTAAAAATGAGCTAAAATGTAAAAAAGAATGAAGAGCGCCTATAATTTTGCAGTCAAATTTCTACGTAAAACTGTGTAGATAAGTGTACATTATAATAAATTTCCATATAATAGGTAGGTAATCACTATATCACATGATTTATCAACTAGCTTTAACCATATGAAAAACCTTTAGCTGTAGTATTGATAATATTCAAACTTCTGTAGTAGTAACCATAAGAGCTTTCTTTCAAACTTTTCAAGCGCACTATACAACGTGAACTCATTGAGCAAGAACTGTACTAGCGATTTTTTCAAAATGAAATGTGCCATTTTTAATTAGTAGGTAGTCAATTTTTCAAGCAATCAAAAATCAAGCAATATATAATTTTTTTTTTACTAGTGGGACGTAATACTCCAATTATTCACTGTTAAATAGTTTTTATCTG
Source organism: Adelphocoris suturalis (assembly GCA_030762985.1). Lineage (NCBI taxonomy): Eukaryota > Metazoa > Arthropoda > Insecta > Hemiptera > Miridae > Adelphocoris > Adelphocoris suturalis. Next base: position 51,230,406 of record CM061043.1, on the reverse strand, counting down.
GTAGCCATTGTTAATTTTATGTCAGCAATCGAGGAATTTTATAAAAGTACTCGAGTTAGCTTTTTAGATATTTATAATGACTGTATTAACTTGTTAATTGTTGAATATTTTTATTTTTTTAGATTTGTATAAGTTGTATGAGTTATTGTTTTAGTGTGTTTATAATTTATTGAGTGTATGGCTTTATAGCGAGCTAATTGTTTAGGTTCGGGGCTCTCGATCGGCTCGGGGGCGGTCTCGCCTGGTGATTCTCGGTTGCGCGATTTATGAATCGTAGCAAGGGGGCTTACCTAGAAATAGGTGGGCGCCCCCGGGAGGCCGCCATGGTGGGCCGTGTCCGGGCTCGGTCGGGAAGCCCTGGCCAAGCCGCCTTTTAGGCGGGATAATGATCAGCCTACACTCTTTTATTTCATTTTATCATTATTATTTTAATTAATCTATTTTTCTCTCTCTCCTTTATTGGCTACATGAACGTTAATTTACCTTATACAAAAATATTAAAATATTACATTGACAATTGTCCTACATTACATAGTGTTATAACTATATATACGATTGTGATTCTAGTCTTTCATGATGAGCTCGGTGAAACTAAAGATAGTTGGGTTTGCTTCAATATTGGTTATTTATATTTGTTTGAATAAATTTGATGTTACTTTTGATTTTTTTAACCTTGAAAAATTTGTCCTCCATTTGAATGTTTTATTCTCCCTCAAGTCCCCCATTCGTGTTTTTTCATCTGGTAACCCTACTTTGGTGAGACAAAAAATTGTTCTTCTCCAAAATCAAAATTTATACACTCGTATTTTTAAAGAACAATTTGCACTTGGTTTTGAGAAGTACAGATGATAGTACCTACTGAAGTTCAGATGATTAAATTGAGGACAATGTAAAATAGTAGAGCATAACAATTGTTTCGTTCTAATTCACCTTTCTTTCAGGAAGTCTAACACGAATTCACCTCCAAACGCTACGAATTATTACGAAAGTATTTATTTCTCTATTGAATACCCCTTCTACGCAGAACATCTGTCTGTAACTATAGAACGAAGCCTAATAAACATTTGTTATCCAAATCTATCTATAGACGTTTACCGAAGAGGAATTAATAAAATAAATTTACAACGTACACTCCCTAGAATTTAAAACGAGCTGATCCACCAACTGCAAATTAATTATATAAAATAAATCACCTACCTACGCTTCAGACGTCAATCTACAGGTGAAAAAGTTATTATAAACCCGGTTTCGTGAAGTAAAATTCCGTTGAAATAATATCAGATGATACGAGCGTCGTAGTTACAAGGCAACTTTAGCAATGTTCTACCAGTTACTCTTGAAAGTTTTGGAAATCTCGATTTTTCAATATTTTAGCCCCTAATTACTACCCTTTAGGGTTGATCGAGAGTGATTCCAATGGTACTGGTACATTCCCAGTCAATGTATGATTCTTGCGCGAAATTTCATACAGTTTGGTCCTGTAGTTTTGGAAAAAAGCTTCGGACGGCGGACGAACGGAGTTTTTTAACGAATTTTTGTAGAAGATGAAGCTATTGCAATGTTTTAAATTAGATTATTTTGGATCTCCGCATCCTAAAACGTAAACAAACAAATTTTGAAGGGAGGGGGGTCATAAATTTTCCTTCATGACCGATTACAACGGTTCTTTATTGAAAATAAACCAAAAATGAGCAATCCTTCAATTAAAGTACGACTAGAAAAACGTCTTTCAGAATTAAATAGATCTACTTATTATGAACTCGGCCCAAGGCCAAGAAATATACCTAAGCTCAGTTTGAATTGAACAAAAGAATTGTTTCAGCAGTTTGATTTGTTATTTTCATACCTGATGACTCCAAATCTCTTTCGAACTCTATGCATCTCTTTGATAACCCACTGATGTCTTCATCATCAAAGTGTATTTTGAAAATCAAAGGTTCAGGAAGTTTGGAGCGTTGCATTTCTCTTAAATTCCGTTTGTATTTTCGCTGTAGCTGTTCCAAGCGTAAACGTTCGTCCACTGCGTGCTGATCCAGCAAAATCAAGAATTTCTCCTCAGCATTTTCTAAAGAAGTTGCCACGAATTTCGAGTCAACTTGTCCTATAACTTTCAATCTTGTCAACATTTCCTTGGTGATGGAAACGTCACGCTGGTTTCCCAGAAATGATTCAGGCAGTTTGTCTGGATTCATGTTCCAAATAAGATGCGCTTTATATGCTTTGTTGTAGGTGCTTGAGTTATACAAAGTTGGATCTTGAACCTCCTGACTTCAATTCGCATTCATCTTGTAAGATTTTTTTCTTGCTCGTTCTGACTTATTAAATAGATCTGGAAATCACGAGCCGAGAAGAATACCTATGTATTTAATGAGTCTTCTGAATTCGATAAATCATTTAATTGTTATAATAATTGTATGAGTAGGTAATTAGATTTAAACCTTAATTTAGGCACTGCGTTACCGGTAGATGCGGGATTTATAATCGATTTTTTTAAACCAATATTAGTGTGATGCTAAATCCCGAAAATCACTGCAATAAATGACAGATTATTAATGTCACTTATACGCATTTATTTTCCACATTTATCTAGTGCCTCCCATGGAGCCCAATGCTGTTCACTTGAATTGACAGCTAAAATGATAAAACACTAAGACTATCATATTAGTAGGCCAACATTCTCTGACCGTCCCATAATAAGTGCATTGAAACGGCACGATACGCCGCACTAATTTTAAATGTCTTCCGAGGGAGATTGAGGTATCGATAAGCACACATAAGAAATATATGTCCGTTCCGAGGAAATAAATTCAAAATTTTCAAAGCGTTCTGGGAAGAATAGTTAATCAAACTCATTGATTTGCTCCCCTGTCATTCTGTTGATCGTATGCAAATCCAAGTGTGTGAAAACCACATCCCAATCCGATCATCCCATTCCGATAGGAATTTACTGATTTAATCCTACGAAAGTTGTAGCAATATTACGAATAGTAACGGGTATAAATGTATGTTATAGAAAATCAAATATAGATTTCTGAATGATCTAGAGGTTAACACAGACATTTTTAATTTGCTGCGAGTTTTCTAATTAATTCTAATCAATCGGGTCACAGGATTGATATTCAATGCAATGAAGGAAATTAAAAAACCTGGAAACTAGGCGCTTCGAGCCTCGACGGGGGGCTTCGCATCATCTACAAAATTATGAATAATTGGTTATAAGTAGGTACGCGAAAAGTATCAAAATCTTGCTAGAAGTTTTTATTTATTTATTTATTTTTTAATTTCAATACCTACGTTCAAAGTTTTTTTTGGCAATTGGGACTATTGAGATGACTCCAATCAGAAATAGATTAAGTTATTATTATAAAGATAAAATTATCAGACACTGTTTCTGAATCCTAGCCTTTGTATTACAGTTTTCAGCTTTGCCAAGCAATCGTGAAGTCGTAGACATTCTTAATTAATACTCGAGGTATAACAAGAGACCTAATGACTTTCTTTTGCATTACCTACAAGAACAAGTTGCTCGAAAATGTCCAAGTTACTTAACTATAAATTACCATATCAGGTTTGTTGCTTATTTCAGTATTTTGTGAAAAAGGCAGAAAATACTGTTGATTAAATCAATTAAATTAACCAGTAAAATGATTGATATAACTTACTTTCCGACGGACACATCTTCTAAATGAATCCCACCCTTCTCCGCCATGGTGGAGCCTGATCTGTACTAATCCTCCTCCTGCAACACAACATCTCATTTGATGATTTTCATAATGAATGAGAAATGAAAAAGAAGAAGACTTATTTGATTTAATCATTGATTTTTTCACAAGAGTTCGCAATATGAATATTATTAAAATGGAAAAAATACAAAAATAATATAAAAATCCTCCTATATAAAGGCCGTATCACACTTGCATTTTTTCAGCTTTTTTCTCGCATTTTTAATGCTGGAACGTGAAGAAGGCAAAATGATTTTTTCCAAGGCCAGCTTTTTCGACCATCACGCATCCTGGCGGAGCATTTTTAAACTCACTTGAGAAAATTAGAACATGTTCTAATTTTTACCTCGTCGCAAGAAAAATGCTAAAACGTAACCCTTGGGAAGGTAACAATTTTAATGGATAACCCCTAGGAGCCCTAACCTGACAGATTTAATATAACTGCATTCCGCCCGAATGCGCTTTTTTTGCACTTATTCCTCTTCAACATTCACATCTGACCTTGGAAAAAAGCACTTTGCCTTCTTCACGTTTGAACATAAAAATGCGTGAAAAAAACTGAAAAAATGCAAGTGTGATACGGCCTTAAAAGAGAGAAGTTTGTCTGTCTGTCTGTCCACGGTCCATTCATGTCTAAACGGCTTGACCGATTTTGATGCTGGTTTCTGCAAAATGATCGCGAAGTTTCGGATCAACATTGAGTGTTAGGACAAATTGTAAAAGAAATACTTGGGTTGTGCGTTTGCAGCGGTGTTGTTTACTTCAGTGAGGTTCAACCGTCGTCCAGAATTTCAAAATACTGAGCAAGTTTCGACATTCAGCTTATCCACTGCCTACCGATTGTCCTCGTACCGTCTCTTCAATCATTCCTCTGAAGTCTGTCCGGCCAGTTCTTACTTCCTCCAAGCTGTTTGCTCCGTTTTCACAAAGGGTCCCAGTATCCCTGATTAACATTGAGAATCCCAGAATCCCGCCTGTCTTCATCGTATGCTGACGCTTGTTTTGGAAATGTCTTCTCCGTCTAACTTTTCCCCCAGGGCATCCCGAGGAACCAAGCCATACGAAACCATAGCTTCGTTCTCTGTGCGCGTTCTGACAGTTCTCGAACTCATCAGAACTGGGACGGGAAATTCTAGGGCGTTCCGGAACTTGTGGAACCGCGTTCTGCACTGCGAACGATTTCAGAACTTGGAAGTGGAATAACCTGTGTTGTTGTTTGTAACCTCACTCAACTCGTATTTCTTTCTGGTGTTCCTTTTCAGAATATTTTTAGTTCCCGTGAATAAATTACTAATTATGTCCGTGAATATTACTCAACTATTACCCCACGACAATATATATATTTAAAAAAAAAAATTCCACGATGAATGTTACGTGTACTAAAAAAAAATTGAGTTTCGTGGATGTAGTCGAGATCCAACTATAACTTCAATCTCGTCCTCATCATTTACAAACCAAACACCATCGTCGAAACTATCGCTTTCCGAACTTGACGAGTAAGTTGACATTTCGATCATATAATAGGTACTTTACTAACGTATAGAGACCAAAGTATGATTAATTATGATTTCGATGAAGAAGAAGAAGAGAGTTGTTTACTCCTCGAGATCAGAAAAATTGTGAAATGCGCATGCGTTAACTACGTCCTTGCAAAACGGAAGTTAGTGAATAAACGATGTCTATTTCCACGAAAAATAAAGAGTTACAATGTTAAATCGATTTCGACGGTTAGGGCATCGTCAGTAACAAACAATATTGTTATGTTGTTATTGTTTGTTACAATGTTAAATGGATTTCGACGGTTAGGCCATCATCAGTAACAAACAATATTGTTATTGTTTGTTACTGATGATGGCCTAACCGTCGAAATCGATTTAACACTGTAACTCTTTATTTTTCGTGGAAATAGACAACGTTTTTTCACTAACTTCCGTTTTGAAGTGGGTTCCCACAACTTCTCGCGAGTGATTTAGTTCGTATACGTCCTTGCGTTCGAATTCTGACAGTTCCGAAAAAAAAAAAAAAAAAAAAAAAAAAAAAAAAAAAAAACGGGGACTGTCAGAACCGTTCGGAACTGGGTTCGCAAAACACTGCGAACGCCGAACTCGGCGTTCTTGGCGTTCCGGAACTGGGCGTTCTCGCACTGCGAACGACAAAACTCGACTGCGCTTGCCCAGAACCGTTCCGAACTGGCAGAATGCACACTGAGAACGAAGCTCATATCCTATCAATCGGATCATTGAAATCCGGTGGATCCGCTCTCCCTCGACTCTGGAATTGTGGAGGAGACCGAGAAAATCATTATTTTAGCTTATTGGACTGAGGACCGTCAGGAAGTCGATGACGTCACTTCATCTCCGGTGAGACCTATCCAATCACCTTCTTCTTCGTTTTGTACAACGTTTGGGAAAACCGTTCACAAGAGCAATTTCTTTTAGAATTGAATTTTATTTCAGTTTTTAAGAAGAATTGGACGGTCCAATCAGCCAAAAATCGAGTTTGGTATCGTTTTTCATAGTTTTCGCCACACAGAATTGACTGAAACCTCGATTTATGCCAAAATTTTATGCTGACTGCTCGGCCATAAAAACAAAGAAACCATGTCAAACATGGTAACGCTTTTTTGAGGACAAGATTGGTAACGCTTTTGAGGGGACACTATATTGGAGTGACCAGAGAGAAAAGACACATTTGTCAAAAAATGTTGGATATTGCATCAACACTTATGACTTACTTCACCGAAACTGTGAATGCAGTTCATTACCTGTTATAACTTTATTTCTCACTCAACAGCTCAAGCAACGCATCTTTATTGCTTGTAAGTGAGTTCGATTTGTCTTCATCACAGAACGCAGTGTTTTTATATTCTGTAGTCTACATCTACGTAACGAACTAGCTAATAAGAAAGGACAATAACCTTCCCATACTACAACTTGAATGCCGTTGATTCATAAAGATACAGACGGCCAATAAACTAAGTAGTAGTGAATCATGAGTCTGGGAGCGGCGCCAATGACTGAGGAGGACTATTATAAGACGGAGGCCTCAAGTGCAATAAATCGTTTTGAATGCACCTACAGCAATAAAGCCGACGTGAAATACCACTACAGGACTTGGAAGAAAAATTAAGAAAAGCTAAAATTAGACAACATTCCAATAACTCGGGTACCGAAGTGCCTTTGTATCTCTTAACTAGCAGAGTTCCCGTACATCGAACAGCCTAGATGTATATCCGAAGGTGCATTTATTATTTAACAAGCAGGAAAGCCCGTTGTTTAACATACAACGGGCTCAAGAACGAGGACACCCTAATAGAAAATGCCTTTTAAATTTTCATCATTGTAGGTAGAAAAAGGGAGGAATTAGAGTCAGAGCCTAATCAGCTGATCATGGTGGTCTATGTACCTTGTCATTGTAACCAAGTAGTCTCGAGGAGGCTCAATTTCCAATTGCAGGGTATTATTCAGATAGAATTTAGCTTGAGAGTTTACTTAATTGATGAGGCTGGCTCTGTACCTTGTTATTCTTAACCTGCCTATATGTACCTATTTAAATAAATTTAATGACTTTGGCTTAGATTTAGATCTGCCGCCACTTTAGTCTCGAATAGCAAAGAACATAGCCCCGGATCCCACTTAGCTGATCTCGGCGGCTCTAGACTTCATGCAGTTACGTAGTACAGAGGAAATCGGATAAAATGATTGACCTCTGACTCTAATTTATTTCCAAATAGACCAAGGGTGCTGAAATTTATGATACAGCTCATTTGGAACACCTAGAAAACAATTACGAGGCACATAGGCGCAGTAATCAGCTGAGGGTCCTCTGAGGCAAATTTATTTTTTAATCCACCGACGGTGATGGAATTTGAAATGGAGCGCTTTTGGAACACGTAGAATACAATTACGAGGTATGGAGGTGAACTTGACGGCTGAGGTTTCTCTGAGGCTGATTTCTTCTCCGATTTCCTACGACGAGCCCTATTGTGAGGCGCGAAGGAACGAATTTACATAATGTAAGTACTACTAGATAACGGATTTAATAAATCTAAACCATTGATCTGTTTGAAAGGGCTATCTACTTAATACAGAAATAAACCTTCGTGTGATAATTTGCAGCATTTTTTTTTCTTCAATGAACACGAGTTAGGTATGTAATGTGCGCCATTCTTAAGCGAATTAATTATATCCAAACATAGCCAGAAAGGAATACTTAGTTATTGAACGGTCGAGAGTAGATAATCAATTCTTGGCGGCCCTCCAACTCCGCGAGACAAATTCTTTCTTCAATTCTGAGTACTAAAACCGAGGGGTGACGGTATTTGAAAGCCCAACATGCCGTAAGGCCTGCGTTTAAAATGCTTTCCATGATTTAACGTCGGTCTATTATTAAACGGTAGAATGGGTTTTAACATGATTACAATTATATGATAACAAGTAATAATGTGAAGGGGGATTAGAGCTAATCAGATGAACTGAAAGGAGGAAAATAAATAAATATGGTTTCAACACTGTGAAGGGATAATTCCCTGTCCTTTTCCTTTATCTCGACCAATGGGATTCAATCTCCCTTCACCTGTGACTATATAAGCTGTGTCCTTTCTAATGTGTCTTCAGTTATTGTTTGTTACTGATGATGGCCTAACCGTCGAAATCGATTTAACACTGTAACTCTTCGTGGAAATATACAACGTTTTTTCACTAACTTCCGTCTTGAAATGGGTATCCACAACATCGTCGCGAGTGATTTAGTTCGTATATCATAACTAGTCGGTTACCATTGCGTTGCACGGACCCACCTGAACGGGTTAGTGGTGCATAGACTGCTGAAATAACCATATCCAGACTGTGTTCGTAACTACAGAGACTTCCTATCAAATTTCAACTTCCTAGGATGAACAGGTGAGAATTTTGATCACTCAGCTGTTTAGGAAAGACCCCATCATTTCAATCGTCTCTTAATGTCCCAAAGAGTGGCCCTATCAAATATCAACTTCCTAGAATGAACAGGAGACAATTTTGCCAATGCTTCACTCAGAACACCCGTATAGCAATCCGTCAAGGCTTCAGACCTAGCCTATGCTGTGCGCCGGAACTTATTGATCATTACGACCTTTTCCATCAGAATCGATTCAGCCGTTTAGCCTTCTATTGAGAAGAAAATACCTACATAGATAGAAACAAAATTTGAGTTTTATATAAAGGACTAGCAGGAAAGCCCGTTGTTTAAAATACAACGGGCGCTAGAATGAGGACCCCCTAATAGAAAATGCCGTTAAATTTTTCATCTTCGTAAGCATGATAAGAGAGGCATTAGGGTCAAAGCCTAGTCAGCACATCATGGTGGCTATATAAAGATATATTCAGATGTATGTAAGAAAGAAACTTGGAAGTTGAAATTTGATAGTCTCTGGGACATCAAGAGACGATTGAAATGATGGGGTCTTTCAAATCAGCTTGTAGTTTACCAAAATTATATAGTAGGTAGGTACATCTAATAACTGAAACAATGTGCTAATTTTTTTGTCTGCTTGTTTGCTTACAAAAGGATGTTAGGTTTAATGTACAGAATATAACAAAACTTCCGCGCTGAATAGAAGGAGAAATTCTGTCAATGAGAAAATGATGCATGGGGGGGGGGGGGGGGGGGGGGGGGGGGGCATAAAATGTCTCAATGTCTTGCAGACTCGTATGCAAGATTTATAATAATGTTGTAGTAGCTTCAGTTTGGTATTCAAATAATTATCTCCTAGCTCATCAATGAAAACAGAGGTAAATAAGAAATGCGAAGCAGTTAATAGTAATCGATAATTCGGCCGGCGAACGGACGGAGTCTCCCTGTCTGTCAAAGCATATCGAGGGCGTTGCTCCCATGACCGATATACCCTGAATCAAATGATTAGATTTTCCGACTTCACAGGAAGTAGGGACATTAATGCAAATGTTGCATATTTTTGTTAACTTTTAGCAAATTTTCGTAGAAAATAAAGTTATTGCAATGGCGCCAAAAATGAAACATTTAAATTTCCGAAAAATGTCTTCATCAAAATCCATTTTGAGGCATTCTGAATAGATTCCTAGAGTTAGCTCTTTTATTACAGCCTATTTGTCTCAAATCTATTTCAATAGGACATCCCTCTAAAGCTAGGTAATATTTGGAAGGATTCGCATATTATAGGAGGGACGCCCTATTAAAATTGATGACCGTGACGCATTTTGATGGGTTGTATTCGTGTAATCGCCGATAGACGAATACGATTACACGAATATAATCGCAGTTGACTCAGAATCAACGAATAATTATCGCGATTACAATCGTATTCGTATTCGACGATAAGATTATGCACAACACTGTAGGTAGATACCTCCTTTTGAGGTATGTACTTATCTACGTCACTATCAAAACAAATATTCGATGAACGTGATACAAGGAGTAGGTAATCACTAACAAGAATTGCTGCCACGGAAAAAAAGATTTGACGAGGTGGTTTAATACCTCTCTGGCCATCACGCCCACATTAACATCGTGTCTTTTCATTTTGTCGTGAGGACTCTCATCAATTCTCACACCATAACTTCATTCCATACGGGCTCTTATCGCCTTAAGAATTCTTATCACTGAAATTACCAACTTCTTTATTGTGTCTCTCAGAATATTCAACAAAATTTTCCCGATTTCCTAATCATAAAATAGGCCAAATAAAAAAAGAAAATTTTTTCATCCACATATAGGCTGTATACATATATTAAATGGTAGTACTTTTCTATAAATCGGTATAACTCGGGATCTACCCATTCAATCTACTTCGTTTCGGTCTCATTTAGCCAAGGAAGATGTCAACTAAAAATTTAGGCGGTAGAATGTTTCAAAAATCAAATTTGGCAAATTTATGAAAAAAAAAAATTGTAAAAAAAAAAAAAAAAAAATTTCGAAATTCCATATTTTGCTTTCTAACAATGATACCAGAATTCTAGCGCCTATATTTTTAATATTTATATCCAAGAATCTTCGATAAAATTTCAGCCAGGTACGTCCTCTGGGTCTTGAATTATATCGGTTTGAAGATGGACAAAAGTGCAAAAAAGCAGTTAGCGGGAATCGAGGAAAGAAAAAATTGCATCCTGCTTTCACTTCAACTTGAAATGGTTGGCTAGAAAAATTTATTGTTTTCGTTTTTCAAGCTAGGTATAACTATTTAGTATTGTACATCATTATAATATATTCACATGATTCTATAAATTGAAATTATATAATAAAACATGATTATAAATTGACAATTTCCACTAATCCTTCTCGGGCTTTTTGGGCTTCTCGGGCCGTACAAAAATAGCTTCAAAACCAGTCTTACCGACCTCAGATTGGATTTTTGTCTTCAGAAAAGTTTTCCTCACATTACAAAGTGTAAAATAACAGAAAAAAAAAGAGATTTTGGTTCAATTTTAGTGATTCATTGCGTTAAATATATAAATTGAATTGTTATTATTTATTATGGTGTGTGCTGTGAATTATCATAATTATTCTAACTGATACAAAGTGATTAATCTCATGTGCACCCAAGACATAGATCTATCAAGTTTTAAAAATTAAAATCGTAGGTAAGTACCTACTAAGAATATAAGTATGAAATACAATACAGCCGTGTAGTATGGTCGTATGATACATAATTTTTGTTTTCCGTAACATGAACTGACCATTTTGAATTTGATTTTCATTCAGAAAGAAAATGTTAGATTTTAAAAATTTTTAAATTCAATATTTTGAATTTAATTTTATCATTTCCTAAAGAAGTCCTAGTTCCTGGGGAGAAACGTTAGAGAAAAATAATAAAAAAACAATTTGAAGACAGAAAGGACTCATTTATTTTATTTTTGTAAAGTTTTGTAATAACCTAATAATTGTCAAAATAACCAAAGTTGAGCTGAATGTGAAAAGGTTTGTACTGAAAGGGAAAAAAGTTGTACTCAATGTGAAAAAGGTTGATTAATTGTGGAAAAGATTGAATTACATCTACAAAAATTAAACATATCAAACCGATCAAAAAATCAAACTTATTGATGTAGCAATTTGCATTTCTGTATATAGGTATCAGATAACCTTGGAAATAAACCTATTTCCTTACTTTTCAATGGAATCCGATGAACGGGCAGGAGAAGCTCGTCCCGCCCACTCAGATAATATGTGTACCTCGTACTAACCCCTACGCCAACTCCCATTTCCCTTCAACGTTCTCCATCGTCACACGGAATCTTTTCAGGAATTTTTACGGATTTAATACACTAATTCGATACCTTCTATACTTTTCAGGTTCTGGTACCTAACTATTTCTAGTAAGGTGCTTTTATAACAATGAGAAATTTGTCAGGAAACATCATTTGAGCTGATGTATCGCACTATCCAATGTGTATGAAGCTTATTCATGTGGTATCAGACTTTAGGAGTTCTAAATTAAATGTACTGATAGGATACTAAATCTAATTACCTATAGGTCAATAGGATAAGAAAGAGGGATGAAGATTAGACTGAATGAACTTGCCTATACAACAAACTTATTCATGGTCTAACTGATGTACCTACTTGCATTTCTGCATATATAGCTATGAGATAACCTTGCAAATAAACCTATTTCCTTACTTATCAATGGAATCTGACGAACGGACAGAAGCTTGTCCCGCCCACTCAGATATATGTGTACCTAGTACTAACCCCTACGCCAGCTCCTATTTCCCTTCAACGTTCTCCATCGTCACACGGAATCTTTTCAAGAATTTTTACGAATTTAAGACACTAATTCTATATTTTCTATACTTTTTAGGGTCTCATGATGGTATCGAACTATTTCTAGTAAGGTGCTTTTATAACAATGAGAAGTTTGTCAGGAAACATCATTTGAGCTGATATATCGCACTATGCCATGTGTATGAAGATTATTTATGTGGTTTCCGACTTTAGGGGTTCAACATTAAATGTACTAATAGGATACTAGGATCTAATAGGTGGCTGTAGGAAACGAAAGAGGGATGAAGATTAGATTGCATGAACTTGCCTATAAGTGAAAGTTGCCTGTAAATCAAACTTATTGATGGTCTAACTGATGTACCTATTTGGATTTCTGCATATAGGTATCAGATAACCTTGGAAATAAACCTATTTCCTTACTTATCAATGGAATCTGATGAACGGACAGGGGAAGATTGTCCCGCCCACTCAGATATGTGTACCTAGTACTAACCCCTACGCAAACTCCAATTTCCCTTCAACGTTCTCCATCGTCACACGAAATCTTTTCAAGAATTTTTACGGATTTAAGACACTAATTCGATATCTTCAATACTTTTCAGTTGCTCATGCTGGTACCTAATTATTTCTAGTAAGGTGCTTTTATAACAATGAGAAATTTGTCAGGAAACATCATTTGAGCTGATATATCTCACTATCCTATGTGTATACAGATTATTTATGTGGTTTCCGACTTTAGGAGTTCAACATTAAATGTACTAACAGGATACTAGGATCTAATAGGTGGCTATAGGATACGAAAGAGGGATGAAGATTAGATTGAATGAACTTGCCTATAAGTGACGAGCCAGAGCCATGACTGAGGAGCGACTGTGCCACTGGGGTTTTGCGAGAAGAAGCGCGCGGGCGCGAGGGGGCGCGTGGCGGTTCAATATTTCGAGTTGGCGGTCTCGTCTCGGCACCCGCTTTGTTGAAAACCTTCTCCGTGTCCTCGTGACGCCACCTTATCACTGACCCACACTTGGAAGACATTGGGGTGGCCCGGAATTCGGGTTTTAACATCGATGGGGTTGTCAATGTTGTCATCGATATATAGCAGTCGCACTTTGAATTAAACCTTTCGCGATTTGAATTAAACTTTCCTTAAATTGAATTAGACTTTCCGCAAAATGAATTAAACTTTTCGCAAATTGAATTAATCGCATTAAATTAAATGCATTTCAGGAGCAGTTCTTAGTAGAGGGTGAACGAGGTCGTTCCCAGTCCTTCAAGTGAACTGAACTTCCCCATTATCACTTTGAATTAAACCTTTCGCGAATTGAAATAAATGTTTCAGGTTTCTCGAGGGTTCGTTAACCTCAAGAAACCCGAAACATTTTCATTTAACTCAGTGGTCGAGAAAACCCAGCCTAATTGAAATAAACTTTCCGCGAATTGAGTTGGACTTTTTGCAAAATGAATTAAAATTTCTGCAAATTGACCTTAGGCGAATCTGTTGTTTTATTCTAGACAAAATGTAAAACTTCAACAAAATCCATATATTGTTACAAATCATGCAAGTGATGGAACAAGCACAAAAAGAGTAATAGATTTAAACATAATCCAACACCTCATGAAATTAATCTGAAGGTAAATTATTTATTTATTAATAATGAAACTGAGCTCGGAAAGTATCCATCTATAATCGAGATTGTTTATAATTTATAAGCATTAGTAAGAAGACTTCTAAAAGAAAAAGCTAATGGAAAGGTCGTCCAAGATCAGCAGAAACATATCCATCACGTAATTTGCACAAATGCTGAGCCGTGCTATGAGAAGAACTTTGGTACCTACCAAGCAACAGGGAAGGATCAGTGATCCTTTCTTAATGTTATTGATCTTTTCACGTATGTAGGTTCAGTCCAATTTGTGGAAAGTATTATTCAATTCGCGGAAAGTTTAATTCAGTTCGCGAAAGGTTTAAGTCAAAGTGCGACTTTAATCTTAAGATAAGATTTGTTGGGGTCTTGAGGTTCAGTCAGGAAATGTACCACGATATTTCTAGGCCAACGTTTCGGTATATTTTTATACCATCCTCAGGTCTACAAAGACTCCTACAAAAGCCCCCTACAAAAGCTTGAGGATGGTATAGAAATATACCGAAACGTTGGCCTAGAAATATCGTGGTACATCTTTTGACTGAACTTCAAGACCCTAACAAATCTTATTTTGAGCAAAGCAGTCGAGAAACCAAACCTTATCATTAATCTTGAGGAAATTTTGGCAGAATCAGTCTGTTATTCTAGTGTCAATGAATTCATTGGTCACTGTGTACAGATAGTTTGTTCCCTGTGCCGCCTACCTAGTCTCGAATTCCCACGACCTTGTTGACTTTCTCTTTTTGGTTTATTATTTTCAACAATAGTATTGTAATCGTTCTGTCACGAGGCAGCTCTGAAATAGAAAAATTTGATTCTTTGTGGAACCATGTTATTATTCTATTCGTGAATGCTGAACAACAATGGATGAAGTAATTTTGTCATATGAATAAGAGACCACACAATACAATTGTCCAAATATGGTTCTAAAAATCGGTTGCTACAATTAGACAATGGTTACGTACATAGTATTTGTGTTATTGGTTGTGACATTTGGTTTTGAAAAGTCCTGTTTTTTTTACTTGGATAAGACTTTTGTTTGGGGCTCAAAGAATACGTTTCGTGAGATTTCATTCAACAAGAAAATTTAACTTCTAAATTGATGTATAGAGGGAGACAGCTTGGAAGCTGCAGTGAGGTGACAGATCAATTTAGAGCTTTTCAACGAGTGGATAACGATTTTAGCGAATTTTCGTAGAAAATAAATCAACCTATCACAATGGCTGGAAAAATTTTTAAATCAAAATTTTCGAAAAATTTCTTCATTGAAATGCGTTTTGAGACATTCTGAAACGAATCTTAGAGGAATTTAAAAATCTAAACTCTCTTTTTGAATAGCAGATTATTATTTGGAACGAGTTTTTTACCATAAAATTGGTGGTTAACGATTTCTTTTCACTCACAGTCATAAATTTTCAAAACACTGTAACATAATCCTTAATAACATAAGCCTTGCTAATATTACCTAGCTTCAGAGGGACGTCCTTAAAAAGAATTCAACGATTTGAGCCCAGCCTATTTGTCTTAAATCTATTTCAATAGGACATCCATCTGAAGCTAGGTAATATTAGCAAGGCTTCGCATATTATAGGAGGGAAGCCCTATTGAAATTGGTGACCGTGACGCATTTTTATGGTTTGTATTCATGTAACCGCCGACAGACGAATACGAGTACACGAATACGAATATAGTCGCAGTTGACTCAGAATCAACGAATAATTATCGCGATTACAATCGTATTCTTATTCGACGATAAGATTATGCCCAACACTGTTGTCAGCTGAACGTCAAACCTTCAAAACATATTACCTCAAAAAAATACCAATTCGTACAAATAAGTCACGAGACCTGACAAGATTCACGCCGATTCTTGAGGTCAAGAAGTTCAATTTCCACAATGAGCAGCCTTACTTCAATTGGAAGCTGAGCCAGGAGAAGAAACTGTTTAAAATGAAATCAGCGAGCGTAGGTCGGCGGGGTTAATATCTGGTGGGTGGCCGATGTCGGAGGGGGCGCCCTCCAATCTAGACATCCTGCTTATCAGCGGGATCTGATGTCCACGAAGGCCGGTAGCGTGGGACCATTCGTCAACTCGTACTCACAGTACGGCCTACTAACTTCCCAAATATACGGGCTTGCTTGAGCCGTTTTTGCGAGAAAGCATACAAAGTTTGAAATGTAGGAAAAAATCGCACATCTTCACGGTTCATCAGCAAGAACGGGAAAAGATATTACGATGCTGGGCTTCACTATCGTGTTCTGCACTAAAACATCTTTAAAACTAGGGTTCACTTAGAAAAAAATGGAAAATTTGTTCGAAATATCTACCCAATTCTTACTTCTCCTTTGGGTAGTCCAAAAACCTTCGGATTTTTATTTGCTTAAAACTAGGTATTTAACTATAAAACTAAATAACGATTTTTTCTAAAGATAAGTATTTTGGGGGGAAGAAAACAAATACTCACGACAACAAAACTTTTAGATTTTCATCATTTTTTGTGATTTTTATTTACCCACAACACCCACCCAAAAACGCTTTCCAGGTTTCACTTCGATATGTCAAAAACTATGGAAAAAAGTGTGGGGGTGGGTTACTTATGGGGTTACTTATACCCTGTATAATATATATGTCATTCCAGACGATAGCTCTCCTTATGATTAAGATAAAAATGCCTTTCTTGCACCTAAAAATCAAGCATTCCATACGAAACGATGAGTTTGTTGGCCAGCAGTTTTTAAGCACATTAAATTGCCAATATTTCATGAGACTATTTAAAAAAATCACTAAAAAATATTAAATTTATACCTTTTAGCAGAATTCTAGACAAAAGAAGTTTTTGAACGATGAACAAGACCATTTAAACTTTTATTAACAAACGTATGCTGAAAAATGTCCTTAGATTTAATAAATATTTGCTAAAAAATCGATAAAAACTGCGAAAAAAGCTAAAAATCCAAAATGTTTTGTGATTCGCAGATTATTGTTTTTGGTTTTCTAATATTTTTAGTGTCTAAAATCAAATATTGGGACTGAATTCTTGGCATTTCATTCAGTTAGCCCTAAAGGGAAGAATTGAAGGGCTGAAATAGATATATTTTTTTATTTGCTATACCCATTTTTTATTGGTAGAAATTATCTCATTGAATCGAATGAGCCCACCTGGATCGCTGTAAGTTTATCCGTTTGCTCTCTCTAAGGGATAGAACTTTGGCAGGAAAAACAAAAAACGTCTGCCAAGTTGGGTGTGGCACATAGCTCCTAGTTTACCTACATGAATGTATAGATAATTGAAAAAATTCATATGATCTTGATAGATTCCATAGCGGAAAAGAGTAAATCAACAATTAGCTTGAAATTAATTGATCAATTAAGAAACGAAAAAATGATACTCAATGTAATTTACGTTTGTGCAAGCGCAGAATGAACTGATTAGTTGAAAACAACGAAATAGGCACGGGACTATCTATGACCTAAACCGAGCATTCGCTGACAATTTCATCAAAATCAGATGAAAACTGTGGAAATTAAGGTCATTACGAGTATTTCACATTGGCGCATGCGCAGTAGCTATTAGTGATACAATCGTGTTGAAATTGATATGAGGTAATCAAATCATCTCCTTCCAACTATAATCAAATTTAAGCGAAATCGAACAGACGATTGTGTGTGTGTGTGTGTGTCAGTCATTCCAGACGATAACTCTCTTTAGGATTGAGATGAAAATTCCGTTCTTGCGCCAAAAAATCAAGTTTTCCAGATCATCACTTGCTGAGGGCATTAAATAGGTCACATTTGAAATAATGTGCACACAAAATCACAAAAACGGCTATAAATCGCTAAAAATTATTAAAATTATATTCTTTAGCGCAACTTCAGTCAACAGAAGCTCATCAACAATGAACTACATTAAAAAATGTATACACGAAATTGTGCTGAAAATGTACTTAAATTTTATTAATCTTTGCTAAAAAAATCGACATAATTGCCAAAAAATCTGAAAATCCAAAATCTTTTTTGAATCTCAAAATATCATTTAGAACAAGTGTTTTTTCCATAACATTGGTAGTCAACAATTTCTTTACACTCAAAGTGCCCAAAGGACCCCGCACTTTTTTAATGGGATTTGGCTTCCATAGGATCCGCCTCAAACTCTCCCGGATGGTTGTTCTCAACATGAGAAAAAAAGTCTCCATGGGCCAAAAAAGACAGGATTTCGAGTTATTCCTGATTTAAGCCCTGGATCGTAGTCTTAGGCCCTTTTGTCACGATTTGGAAAGTAACTTTTTTCCACAATTTTTGAGATATCGAAGTGAAACTTGGTGAGTGATTTGGGGAGACTACTACTATGTTTTAAGCCTTAAAAAAATAAAAATAAATAAATAAAATAAAAATTAGGTAGTTCCACCCTGTTTGGGTGGTACGAATCCAACTTTTGGGTCTTTTACTTGTGTGTGGTTAAAACATAGTATTAGGCACCCCAAAAAAACTCTCCAAGTTTCACTTCGATATCTCAAAAATTGTGGAAAAAAGTTACTTTCATGTCATGATAAAGGGGCCTAAGTATACGATTTCCACCGCTTAAATCGGGTATAACTAAATACTGTCATTAATTTTTTTTTGAGTCAATGGAGACTTTTGTTTTTTAAATTGAGAACAATCATCTGGAGAGTTTGAGACGGGTCCTATGAAAGCCAAATCCCATTGAAAAACTGCGAGGTCCTTTCAGAACAATGTAAAGTTACCAGATACGGTATAATGTACGAAATTTTGCTCCATACGATCATGCTGCATGATTGGAACTTTTTTTTTTAGAGCCATTGCGATGCTTTCATTTTCTACGAAAATTCGCTGATAAATGTGTTTAAAAATCGGGTAAAAGAAAGAGACTTACTCGTCCGTGGTTGACCGCTGGGGTTTGGGTGTCCGTCCGCACACAGTTGATTCGGAGTTCCAACTAAGTTCGCGATCTCGACTGGATGGCGATCTTTGACTCGACTGGAAGTGGAGACGGCGCGAGCGGACAACTGAACACCCCCGGCCGCGAACTATCTCATTCCGCCCCTCTCGACAACAACCCCGACCTCCGCCACTATTAACATCCGCTGGCATTGTCTTGTTTGCTCAGCCTATTTAGATCAAGTTCAGTTAAATTGGTGCGAATTAAGAAGTGATTTGTCATTCAACGGCCCGTTTAATTAATGGGTCCCTGAGATTTCAAAGTCATCGAGATCGGGCTCGTGGCATACCTAGGTTTAAAGCAGGGATAGGTTTCCATGTAAATATCTGCAAGCAGAGGTTATAACGGAGAACCCGTAGGAACACCTGGCTGTGTATAACGATTCCCCTCAAATAAAAAGTAATTTTGATCCATATAAAAAGACATCAAATTAAACAATTCTTCCTTTTCGAAAATATTAAGTTTTGAGGCATGAATCAGCCTGCACACCACATTTTTGCATCTAGCTACATCGATATTGGTGAACGAACTAACCACGTCAAAAGATGCAAGTTTAACATTTGGAGGCATCTGAATGTCCTTAATTTTGGAAACCTAATCATAAGAATTTAGTGCAGTATGTTGAGGCCGAAAGGTGATTTTGTTTCTAAATAAAATATTGAGTTTTTTAGCCATTTTGTAAGCAGGAGCACCGATATAAGACACCACCGGTCTCATTGGCACTCCTTCCTTATGAATTTTAGGGAGACAGGATAACCTGGGCGCATGGGGATTCATTTCTACAAAACTTGGAATGTACATATTTTTTAGTGAACTATCTTCTGTTTGGTTAACTACTTTTCGAATTAATCTTTGAAATTTTGAAGTTGGGTCAGATGAAAGATTTGAACAATTATGAGAAGATTGAAATTATATGAGACCGGTGATGTCTTATATTGGTGCTCCTGCTTACAAATTGGCTAAAAAACTCAATATTTTATTTAGAAAAAAAAAAATCACCTTTCGACCTCAACATACTGTACTAAGTTCTTATGATTCGGTCTTCAAAATTTAGGACATTCAGATGCCTCCAAATGCTAAACTCGCATCTTTTGACGTGGTTAGTCTGTTCACCAATATCGATGTAGCTAGATGCAAAAATGTGGTGTGCCGGCCTCGAAACTTTATATTTTCGAAAAGGAAGAATTGTTTAATTTGATGTCTTTTTATATGGATCAAAATTACTTTTTATTTGAGAGGAAACGTTATACTCAGCCAGGTGTTGCTACGGGTTCTCCGTTATCTCCTCTGCTTGCAGATACATACATGGATTATCTTGAGCAACAAATATTTACAACTCGTAACACAAATAATCTTCTCTATTAGTATAGATATGTCGATGATATTATCATTCTATGGAAGGGCACAGAAAGACCATTAAATTCTTTACACAAAAAATCAATAAATTAGATCCCTTTATCAAATTCACCCTCGAATTCGGCGGGAATAAACTAAATTTTCTTGATAAACGAGAAGCGTGATAGCATGATCTACACCCATGCAGACTCATTAGATACCTACCTAATTATTCGTTCAATAATATAGACAGGTGTTCGGCGTAGAAGAGCTATACAATAACAGAAAGAATTAACCTCCGAGTAATAATTTGCAGCGCTTTTGTTCCTCAATGCAGAGGCTGCTCTAGGTATGAGGGGAAGCATATGCATTAAAAAGTTGGTGTCAACAGTAATTTGTGTCTGATGTTCTGATGTGCGCTACCGTTTTCCCGTGCCCCAGACACCTCCGTTACTAAGATACCTTCAAGAATCGGTCCCTCTTTATGAAGGACGAATTCATTTTGTATAAGGACAAATTCATTTCGTAAAAGGACGAATTCAATTTGAAAATACTATAATTTTAAAGTATTCGTACTTATAATGTACCTATTTGCAAAATGCATGAGCAAAAGTAGACATTTTTATTCAAGTGTTTATTACTACTTTTATTACTACTGTTGATGGACAATGAAATAAAGTTAGTCGATTGATTTTATTCAATTAATTTTCTTTTGATGAGTTCCTAGATCTATGTCGATACACTGGGATTCTAATGGACTATTGTAGATATCTTATTACACTCAGAGAGACAAGTAAAGAGTGTGTGTTTTATTCAATTTCAGTAATTAATCCTCGGCAGGTGTCAACGTCTATGAGTTTATATTTTTTAAATGTGCCATAAATAACTTTTAATCTGTGATCTATGCTTAAGGGCTAACTAATACAGAAATAATATACCTTCGTTTTATAATTCGCAGAGTTTGTGTGTGTGTGTGTGTTATTATTATTTGCGTTTGTCATTGAAACTATACCATAGCAGCTTTAGTCGAGTGATATTTATATCTAATTGAATTGAATCAGGACTTGAATAACACTGAAAAACAAAGACAAGACTACATTCACAATGGGATTTCATTAACAGCGACTTAATTGTTTCCAGTTCTGGCCAGACGGCAGAAAGATTCAATGAATCAGTCTCAAATTATAAGCCAGGATGAAGCACCAGACACCAGACAATTGCGAATTGGCCTGTCATTTGTTTCAATTAATCACACATCACTTTTGGCGCTAGTCCCGTTGGAGTTCTGCTCAGTAAAAAGGGAGGTAGCTACTAATACATTAGTTGTGCAGTGCCCTAGCCAGTCAGTCATTCTAATACAAATATTTATGTAAAATATTAGAAAATTTAATAGGTAATTTTAGTTTTATTCACCAGTCACTCCCGACCTCTACCGCGTCACCATATTTCCCGAAGGATAGTCGGGAGATGACGATTTGGTCATCTCATATCAATTTTAACCACCATCACATATCATTAGAAGTAGCTGCGCATGCTCTAATGTGAAATCTTTATAACAAGGAGAATTTACACAGGTTCTACATTATATTTGGAATCACGATACAATTGGAAACAAACTAGAACAGTAAACAAATAAACTGGGATTAATGAATGCTGGCTATTCAGATTGTTGTGCCCGTATATTGATTAAATGGTTCCGACACATACATACGTTTGTGTAACTGACGATGTATCCTTCATCAGCGGAACACTAACTTCTACATTCTCAAATTTGGGTATCAGAACTCGCAATCGAATTTCGAGTAATTCTTTTACGTATATTATGGTATTTACATAGCAGCAAAACCATACGTGAAATAGGTCTAGTCTTACTTTGAAGTTGCACAAAGTGCCGATTTCATCCGACGGTAACACTATGTTCCTTTTGCCTAAACGTATGGTTGATTCATAATGCCCTATCATTCTAAGATGAGCTAAGAATTTTTTATGATTAAAGTTTAATTTCAGGTCGAAGTAATTCTGGAAACCGTTCCATGGTACATGGATTTATCTTGAACTAGTGTAGTTTTCTCGCTCGCTCGGACTGGGATGTTAGGAACGCGGGGCAAAAAGCGACCTCGACTTCAAGACCGCTCGGTCTTGCGGGCCATTGCCTAACCTTAAGAAATTGACCCCACCCCCTTCCCTCCCTCCAGCCTATGGTTCGGGTGGGGGTAAAAAAAAATAAAATAAATAAATAAATAAAAAAAAATAAAAAAATAAAAAAAAAAAATAAAAAAATAAAATAAATAAAAATAAAATTGATGCAACATTTTGGATACATCCTAGAAGATCCTGCCACTCCTAGACGGAATCGGTTGAGCCATTTGGTGGTGTATAGTGAGGACAGACAGACAGATAGACAAAATTTCACTTTAGCGAATTTTCGTTAAAAAAATGAAGCTATTACAATTATTTGTTTTCTTGTTATGCTCAATTTTATGTGTTCATAAGGTTAAAACTTGTTAGTTAAAGTGTAAAATTTGGTTCGTAACGGAGCTTGAGAGAGTTTGTTATCATTCGATTCAGCGTGAAAAAATACTTAGAAACTGACCCAAAACTAGTGTTTTCTTATGGGGTCATTTTTCACTAAAACCCTGAATTTCATAGAAAAAAATCGCGTTTTTCAACGTAAAAACATACTTTTCTCCCTCAATAAAGTAAAATAAAATAAAATACACAAAAAGTAAAGTAAAATACACAAAAAGTAAAGTAAAATACACAAAAAGTAAAGTAAAATACACAAAAAGTAAAGTAAAATACACAAAAAGTAAATAAAATACACTGCCAAGGAAATGGCACATGAGCTTCCTCGTGACCTTCACAGTGCGTCACCATTAAATTCCAGAAAACTAGAAACGACCGGTTCTGGCAGCAGGGTACTAATGGAGTCCGGAACTAATGGAGTTCACTTCGTTCGAACGTGAACCCCATGACAGTCCTTCAATGAACATGCATGTATTTCGCTGCACATGAATTTCGGTATTCCATATATGGAATAGCAAATATTTAAAAAGGAGGAGAAAAAATTAAAAAATTAATTACCGGCCGGGAATATTCCCTGCAACTAAATTCCCGGCATGATGGGCACAATCACTGGTAGTACCGTACGATTTGTATGGCACCTCAAGGGACTCTACCGGGATCATCTCTGAAAATTTCAACAAAATCTGATAAAATTAACTAAGCTGTGACCGTAACAAAAACATCACTTTCGCGCATGCGCCTAGCGTACCGCTGCTGATGATCTCGAAGAATGTGATACGGGACCTCAAGAAACCTTGCCCGCATCATCCCTGAAAATCTTACCGAAATCCGTTCACAATTTCCTGAGTTATGACCGAAACAAGAAAATTTTGTTTGCGCCTGCGCAGAGGCTACCGTTGATTCGATCATGACGGAAGTGATAGGGGACCATGTAGAGCTATACCCGCACAATCCTTAAAAGTTTGAAGAAAATCGCATCAAAATTGTGGAAATTACGGCTTAGCAAGGACCGCAACAAGAATATTTCGTTCACGCATGCGCAGAGCGTACCGCTAATGCAATTATGATGATTGCCTTATGGGACCTCAAGGGACCTTACCCACATCATCCCTGAAAATCTGACCGAAATCCGTTCAACATTGACCGAGTTATGACCGTCACAAGGAATTCACGTTAGCGCCTGCGCAGAAGCTACCGTTAATTCTATCATGATGAAGTTGATAGGGGATCATCTAGAGCTTAACCCGCACGATCCCTGAAAATTTGGTTAAAATCGGATCAAAATTGTGGAAGTTATGGCTGTTACAAGGAAATGTGGACGGACAGACAGACAGACAGACACGGAACCAAATTTGTTCAGGAGGCTCTGATTCGCAAAATGCGAGTGAAAATTTTGATTTTGGAGCAAAAAATTTTTTTTCATTTCGAAAGTGAAAACAAAGCTTCCGCTGCCTTGCAGTCTCGGAAGCAATAAAATTGTTTATACCGTTGGAAAGCAGAGATTTTGGGCAAGTACTTCCTGCAACGCGTACGGCTTTTCATAAATTTGTTTCAATACTTAACGCATCATAAAAACACAGTAATTTTCAAAAAGTGGGAAATTTTCGGGTTTTTTAACGCTCTTTCCAACAATATATCTTTTTAAGGATTACATTGTACGAGTAAATTAAGGGAGATATGGCCATTTTAGTGATGTAAGGTCAAAGACACGAAAAAAAAAAAAAAAAACTTCAAAGTAAAGAACTCCGAAAATCAAGGGTTTTAAAAAATTGCGAATAAGGAGAAACTTTTTGTTGGAAATTAGTTGTAGAATCGATCCCGAGGAGGTTAACAACCTAAAGTGTGAACACCCTCTATATGTGTCATTCCAGACGATAACTGTCCTTAGGATTGAGATAAAAATACCCTTCTTGTGCCGAAAAATCAAGCTTTCCAAACAAAATGATTAGTTCGTTGGCCAATGGTGTACCTACCATCACAATTATTGTTTGTGATTGACTGGATTAATGTCCCCCCCACCCAAGAAACAATAACTGTACCTACCCAAAAAAATCTCGTTGACTTAAAGGCATGGAGTAGTTGGATTCGTGGCTGGTAACGTAAAATTCGTTTGAGCAATCTATCTTCCATATAGATCTTGCAATACCGATGACAACCGGTGTAATAAGCCCATCACTTAAGTTCATTAAGTTATAAATGTGAGGATTATGGCCAACGAACTTTTGGAAGCCACCTGTCAATGTAATTTTAATCTATATACAGAACCCGCGTGATAATAGAGATGTATGAACGTTATTTTACAGGTTTGAAAGAGTTATGGTTATACGACCTGTTTATTGTGATATGCAGTTGATTTATTGGATTCAAATCAAATACTACAATCGTTCTTAATTGAAGTCTTTACTGTGATCCCCTAAAACAGTTTTTATCATTCACTAATAATCGACACGACATGCCGCCAAAATTTTCCGTGCGACACGAAGTAGTTTTAATGACGTCACGTTAATCTTCTCTCCTGTCCATCCTACAGCGCTGAAATTTGGTACACAGCCTCTTGGAGACCAGTGGAAATGATTGAGAGGAAACCAGAGAGATCAACTCAGCTGGGTGAGCAATAACGCCAAATTCTTTCCTCCCCACCTACAACCCTGAAATTTGATACACTGCCGCTTGAAGACCACTGAAAGTTATTGGGAGGAAATCAGAGAAGTCAGCTGAGCTATTCAGCAAGAATATATCGACAGTGATCCCTTAATTTTGTCCAGCAGTGTAGTATAATGTTATCTATTTTGGTTTGATAGTATATTGCAAGATTGATGTATGCTCCTGTGTGTTCTACATTGCAGTTGAGTTTATTTTTGTCGACAGTAAAGACTGTTGTGAAGAAACATCAATCGTTAGTGCAATTTCTGACCGCAAACCTCTCGCGTTTTAGCCTGCTTTTATACGAAAATCGTTTCAACTCTGGAATGACAACGCTAATTTGTATCCTTAAAAAATCCTAATTATTTTTGGTTTAATATTTTCAATAAACTGCTACTTACCCCAACTTACAACCCCCTCTTGAGCTGTGTTGGTTTACGTTCCAAGATGCGTAGAATCCGAAAACTAGTTCTTAAAGCAATAGGGAGATAGAGATGAGGCTCCTTATCGTGAACGGAAAACACTACTGCGCATGTGCGGGCAGATGAGGCGTCTCATCTCCAATAAGACAAATTTATTTCACCTAAACATAAGACGCTTTATCCCGAACCAACCTATCTCATCTCTTCCTATCTATCGCAAAGTAACCTTACACATCGGTAACAGTGATATTCATTTCTTGTTGGTATTAGTGATTAATGAAAATTATATTAATTTTCTTGTTCATTAATTTTCAAAATCTGCCATTTCAAAACCTTTTCGTGAATAAGAAAGGAACTAGGAAACTTAGAAATGCTGGAAACTGATCACACGGGAAAGGCGGGAAAATCCCCTTGGTGGTTCAGCGTTACTTGAAGATAAGTAGCGTCACTCTAAGATGAAATGCTAATTCGACCCTCTTGATTTTATCAAGTTACCATCCGCTGTGGCTCGCCCCAGATGATAAAATCCCCAAGCACCTTATCCAAATTGACTTATCGTTTAGGAACTTTCTATTTAGATTACCCTATACTGATCACGGGTCTATAATTATTAAACGATAACTATGGTACATTATAAATATAACTACGTGTACGCAGTGACGGATTAATAGAATTTCGTGGGTGGGGGCGGTTCTCTACCGGGATACCCCCCCACGAGAAACTTTTTGAAAAAAGACCTTGAGAAACTAGCAGTTTTAGAGGTTATAGACCCACACTTTATATCAGGTATGTAAAAATTAACATGAAAAACATAATTTTTTATTTGCACAAATTTTAGCTTAGTTACCAGACATCCATGTACACACAAGAAAAAAATTGAATAAATAAAAACTAAAATTAACAAAAAATAAATGATTATTGGTAAATAATTTGTTTGGCAAAATTATATCGAAAAATGCAGGGAATGAAACTTAAAACACTGGAGAACTTCAGTGTGTGTTGAACTTCCTCGTGATGTAATATTATTTATAAATTATAAGTACTTTTATATTGTAAACACAGGATTAAATAATAATACACCCTTTATTTTTTCAATTTACTTTAGAAGTAAACAACCATTTAATAAACACTCACGTTGAAATTAAAGTACATTTTTGATTAAAGATGAAAATACAAATAAAATATTACCTTGTTAAACATTTTTTGTCTATTACTGGTAAAGGTGAAACAGTGAATAATTCACTTCAATCGAACAACACTGGTTAGAATCAGTTAATAAAACACGATTCGTTTCTTTCTTCGTCGAAACAGTAGGTAGGTTGATTATATATTATGGCTATTTATTATGTATTGTTACCGTAACCAAAAATGGTAACCGAGAGACAAATACAGTAGGTTCCTACCGTAACTTGTTAAATAAACTGATGAACACAAACATATCCCTATTAATTAAAATTGTATTCCTTACCTGCTGCCTTATGTTTTTTAAAGAAGAAAGATGTTATCTTCCATGCTCGTTTCTTGACGGAGCTAAACTCAAATACTAAAAAAAACTTCAGTTCGCATTTAACATGAAGTTTGGTTTCTACTGCTCTTCTACTGGCAAAAGGGCGACGATGGACGACAGCACGACAAAAAAACTCAACACCACCATTGCCAACCTGCTTTGATAGTTTTCCCCTCAAGCTTCTGGAAATCTCAGAGTTTACCGACGAAAATTCTGACACTACCCACGCAAATCTCAGATTGATACCCCGTTGTGCCTACGCAGTTTGTGGGGCTACTAAAATTCAAACGAACAAATTAGTAGGTACATTGGCCGTGACAGATTAGTAAAACCGGTACCTATCATACCAGTTTCCCCACAGTATAAAGTTCCTTCATCTATACTCGTATTTTGTCAACATACAAGCGCGACGGCGTAATTCTATTCTGACGTTCCCTTGCAAAATTTTTTCTTCTGCCTCTCGGGGGGGGGGGGGGGGGGGGGTATCCCGGTAGAGAACCGCCCCCACCCACGAAATTCTATTAATCCGTCACTGCGTACACGTAGTTATATTTATAATGTACCATAGTTATCGTTTAATAATTATAGACCCGTGATCAGTATAGGGTAATCTAAATAGAAAGTTCCTAAACGATAAGTCAATTTGGATAAGGTGCTTGGGGATTTTATCATCTGGGGCGAGCCACAGCGGATGGTAACTTGATAAAATCAAGAGGGTCGAATTAGCATTTCATCTTAGAGTGACGCTACTTATCTTCAAGTAACGCTGAACCACCAAGGGGATTTTCCCGCCTTTCCCGTGTGATCAGTTTCCAGCATTTCTAAGTTTCCTAGTTCCTTTCTTATTCACGAAAAGGTTTTGAAATGGCAGATTTTGAAAATTAATGAACAAGAAAATTAATATAATTTTCATTAATCACTAATACCAACAAGAAATGAATATCACTGTTACCGATGTGTAAGGTTACTTTGCCCCCCCCCCCCCCCTTTAATCCGTCCCTGCGTGTACGTAGGCACCTATCGAGAGAAAATTGATAGAGGAGGAGGATCGGAAATAAACGATGGAGAATCACAAAAATTTGCTCATAAGTTCATGCTGCATGTTGAAGCGTGCTGATTTTTCAGGAACACCCTCGCAAGAAGTTTGAGAAAACGCTAAGATAAATTAATACGCTCGGCTGTGTTTAGTACAGGGGTATCAACCCTGACATCAGGAAGATTCCTGGTTCAATAATATCTAATGGAGGTTGGAATGCGAGTGGGATTGGGATGTCCTCGGGCGACGCAACGCCGAGCCCCTTTCAATCCCTCGTGATCAGAAGTGACAACCTCGAAATTGGTGTCTAGGGTTTGATTGTTTCAGCCTTCAAAGTTGTTGAGAATGACACGATAGAATATCTCTGGTATTTTGATGTTATTTATGACGGGTACCAAATTTAAACTAGACACTTACTCAAATTTCGGTAGAAACGTGCCTGTGAATCATTAATTGATCACTGATTTCCCTTGTTCATCCTTTAGGAGGTTAGGTGATGATGTGATGTATAGGAGGGTGTTACAGTTGAACAACCTGAGTATGTACGTAGTGGCCCTCAGCACCTCCATCTTCTCAGCTTATAGGAAGAGAAACTATCCGAAGATCTCACTGAGCTGATCCACGTCAAATTCAACTTTTCCAAACCGAATTCAACCTTTTCGAAACCAAATTCAACATTTTGCAAAACCAAATTCAACCTTTCCTCCCAATTTTAGGGAATGACGCAAATATCAATAGGCATCAAAACATTTATATTTGAGCTGTTATAGAAGTAGGTACGCAGTAGGTAATTAAGCAAATAGGTAGCTACTGTGAAATAACTTAAAAACTATCAGTATAGACATACTACACCGAAAATTTCGTGGGCTTTTTAGGCAATTTTAGTACCTACATACAAATGTTAAACAGTGGCGGCCGGTGGTCTGCAAAAGGAGGGGGCACAAAAATATTTACCTATTTGACAGTCGAGAAGATTAATGAGGTTTTTCTTCCACTTGTTTTGCTTTCAGTGTGAATTAATTTTGATCTAAACACATGAAACATAAGTCCCACTTGGGTCATGTCAAATGCCTTGGGCATCCGTTATGAAAGAATATGACTACTAAATAATAATAAATCATGATCATAAAATAATATTAATAAATTAAATATAAATAAATTAAAACTACTATCTTATAGGTACCAACTTACTAAGTATCTAAAAATTTTAGAATGGACTGTATTATTATTAAAAGTATTAAACATTATCAAGGCTTCGATTGTATTGCACTAGTGAACTACTTGGGAGAAATAATTCTGGAGGAATATTAAAGAACGCAAATTAAATTACGATGAAATGATAGAAGTGTGAGGTCAGACGTCCATTAAAAATCAGATGTTTCAAAAGGCTATAGAAATGTTGTCTAACTCCACAACCACCGTCTCACTTATGTATAACCTTTTTCTTTAATGCAACATATCCAGAATGATCAATATTCTACTGAAAATATTGATTTGAGACGTTTTCGTTACTCATTCTGTATGGTTTTGGAGGTGCCTTTGAACACTGAAGCTCTTTCCTAATGTGACCTTAAAATGTCGTCAGTTTTAGCTGATTTTGTTATTAAGCCCAGAAAAATACCTCGGTTCATTGAGCTATCCCTCTCATCGTGGGCTCTTTACTCCTACTTCATAAAAACCACAAAACTTGATGCAATCTATAATTTCAGAAAGTATACATCGATTTCTGTCAACTTACTCATTGTGTTTCTTGATAGCAAGTTGATGAGCTGAATCTAACTGAATAGCTATATTAGCTCAGCCAATCAAAGCTAATTCTGTGATATAATTGAGATGTTTTTTTTATTAGAATTGTGAGATTTAATCCGATCTGTCAGATGTTTTATATCAGTCACACCACTCTAAGTCCAAAACCCATCTCCACCTAATATCAAGCAAGGAAAACAAAACAGAGCATTCTTTCTAGGGTACCTACCCAGTGATCCATTCGTGTTTGCTATAAATTTCAGGGTTGATTTGTTAAAATAGCGTGGTTTTACAGCTTGGAGAAAAACAGCAATTTATATATAGGTATCCGTTTTTCGAGGTACCCGAACCTTAAATGGGTAGTTACTGCATTTTGAAGATATTTAAAATGAGGTCTGCTCATTCCTTATTTATGATTCTTATCACTTGCTGGATTATGTATTATTAGCTTCGTTCTCAGTGCGCGTTCTAACAGTTCTCGAACTCATGAGAACTGGGACGGGGAGTCCCGGGGAGTTCCGGAACTTGTGGAACCGCGTTCTGCACTGCGAACGATTTCAGAACTTGGAAGTGGAATAACCTGTGTTGTTTGTAACCTCACTCAACTCGTGTTACCTTCAAGTACATATTTTAGCGAATTATCGTAGAAAATGAAGCTATTGCAATGGGTCCAAAAATGTTTGAAAATTTTTTTCATTGAAATCCGTTTTGAGACATTCTGAAACGAATCCTAGTGTTTAACGCGTTTTCATATATGTATACACGCATGTGTCATTCCAGAAGATAACTATCCTTAGGATTGAGATAAAAATCCCTTTACTACTTACATTTCATTATTATTTGCTGAAAATCGATAAAAGCTCCCCAAAAAAGCTAAAATTCCCAAATCTTTTTTGAGTCGCAGATTATTATTTAGAACGAATTTTGTTGCCATAATGTTGGTTATTACGATTTCAAAGTGTTCTAATTTCAAAACTATGTAGGTACCTAACGTAATATAGGTACTAAGATAATTTACGAGATTCGCTCGTACGATCATGCTGCATGACTGGAACTTTTTTTTGACATACCTTGCCATAAGGACCGAAGTGGTGATGGTAGAGAGTGCTGGCCTGAAAACGGTGGGCTAACTCTTCCGCGAGCCCACGGCTTATTCTAAAGTGGTAAACGAACTCTTCGTCGTCAAACCTTGGCACGATTTTCTCAAAAAAATTTGAATTTCTTGGATGTAGACGAGATCCAACTATAACTTCGATCTCGTCCTCATCGTCTACAAACCACGGAACACCATCGTCGAAATTATCGCTATCTGTACTTGACGAGCTAGTTGACATTTTGAATTATAGAATAGTTTGGTAACGTATAGAGACTGAAAGAGAATGAAATGAAAGAAAGAGAATGAAGCTGAAATTGTTATGATCGAAGAAGCAAAATAAAACGAGCGAAATAAAACGATATAAGGTTGTTTAATGAATAAAGTCGATGAAGACGAAAGTTGTTTATTCCACGAGATCCGAAAAATAGTGAAGTGCGCATGCGTTAACTACGTCCTTGCGTTCGAGTTCTCACAGTTCCGAAAAAAAACGGGAACTGTCAGAACCGTTCGGAACTGGGTTCCGAAGACACTGCGAACGCAGAACTCGGCGTTCTTGGCGTTCCGGAACTGGGCGTTCTGGCACTGCGAACGACAAAACTCTACTGCGCTTGCCCAGAACCGTTCCGAACTCCCAGAACGAGCACTGAGAACGAAGCTATTATTTACATCATTATCTAGGTAAGCTTGATTCCGTGAATTCAAAAAGTTCTGAATTTGCACTAAATTGTCCCAAGCTAACGTGTACATATAAAATAGATTATGTTCATTATCTATTATTATTTGAGTTTTAGTAGCTTAATGGAATGGCGAACAACCATTGACTATGGCAATGGCTATGCCTTTTTTCCTCTTTTAGTGTTTATCAACGCGAAAGCTCCAAGTTTCCTAATGTATCGTTTCACTTATTTCAGACAACACTTGAGTGACAGAAACGATATGAACTGACTCCAGCATCTTGTAGAGAACATTCCAGGGGCAATAGTCGCGTTGCAATCAGAGGAACAATGATGATTGACACGCTCATTGTACAGTCGTCGTGTAATGTGAGTTGGGCGCCGCGTCGCCCAGAGCTCGCCGTAATCAAGACGATAAGATATTTAGCATTACTTATAATAGTTGACGAATTTTAAGCTTGAGGCCTTGGCAATGAAAGTGAGGTAAGTGCCAAAAATTAAAGTTGTACAGGAGAAACTGAAAACGTTTTGGTGACTCAAAAAAGATTGATTACGCACTTTTTTGGCTGGAAAAACGATTTATTCGCGAAAACCAAATTATATATATTTTTTTCGTTCATGTGCCAAAGTAAAGACATAACATGTCAAAAGCTTGAATTTTTCAAATATTCTTTGAAATGCAGGATATTATTTAGAAAGAGTTTCGTTGCTATAAAACTGGTAGTAAACTAGTTTCTTTGTGCTAAATTTTCAAAACAGTGCAACCAATTTCAAAACATGGTGATATATAATACTATAATTTACGAAAATTCGCTCATACGATCATGCTGCATGACTGGAACTTTTTTTTTTCAATTGGCATCAGCTATTAATCATAACCATGAACTATAAAAATAGTTTTTAAAGAAAACAACATACGAAAAGTGATCAGTATCTCTTCGAACAACGGTGTTGATTCACAAGTGTTCTAAGGGAAATGATCCTCGTTAGTCCCACGTTTTTATGAAACACGTTTCTAGTTCGAAAGAGCAACACAGCAGTTCGCAGGTCACGTGCTGTACCAATTAGGTCTTTCTTGTTAGTCAACATAGATCTTCAATTACTGGACGACAACCATCTCAGTTGGCCTTGTCGCAACCAGAGAGATATATCCTCGTTTGAAAACGGCCGAGGAAGAAACTAATAATGCTAACCTACGGAGTTATAGGCTTGACGTCATTCAACGTCTGCGTAATCCCTCAGCGATACAATATTATTAAATAAAAACTTGGCCCTTCGGTTTCACCCCCCCTAAAATGCTAAAACATGGAACACGATTTCTTCCCGCTAATTCTTAGATGTAAATAAATTTAAAACTACGACATAAATGTTTTACTAATCGAAATTAGATCAGAGTACCTAGGTAGGTAATTTTTTGTTATGGTGCGCGTCTACAATTACTACAACCAAGATTAGCTTCTCAACCAAGTGACAACAAAACAAGCGGCATTGTTTACTATATCCATTTATAACATAAATAAATATAAAACTACGACATGAATAGAAAAACAAGTACGAAAGAAATGCGTGATAAATCGAGAGCTTTCCAACGAGTGAGTGATTTTTGTCCGGTGACATGCTTCAGCCTTGGAGACTAACTAGCAAAAAACGTTACACGGATGTGTCACGAAATTTTGACATTTTATGTCTTTGCTATGGCACATAAACTAAAAAAAACGTCACGGAAAATTGCTCACGAAAATATTTTGATGATTTCCGCTTACAACCGAGTCAGGAAATGCTACTTCGTCGTTTTTCATCCCACAAAATTCGTTGACCATTCGTTCGAAAGCTCTCGATTTATCCAACCATATTATGTTAACTACTGCGAAGTGTGTGGCCAACAAGCTGAGTTATGAGCAAGGTTATTTGAATAATTGTGTACACTCAGGTGATCATTCTCAATAATTGATATTGTGAACATGATTGCCACCGCTTGTTAATTTTTGATGATTTCATTGAGCTGGTGTTTCGATGATTTGATTCATAGAAGGTGATCCAAATATTGCGAGAACGGTTTGATTTGATGTGAAGCGGTGGTCAAATCATTTTAAAAGGTAACTTCTATGCTTTACACTCTAGGAAGCTGTAATTTCGTATGTAGCCTCTTTAGGACATTTACGTGACGATGCCCAGGGTCCGGATAAGATTAGTGGCTCTTAAAGCTAATTTCTATTTTTTACACTCTAGGAAGCTGTAATTTCGTATGTAGTCTCTTTAGGACATTTACGTGACAATGCCCAGGGTCCGGATCAGCTGAGTGGCTCCTAGAGCTTGCATACGAGTCTGCAACACATACTTGTCTGCAATTACAGACATAAAATGTCCCAATGTGTTGCAGACTCGTATGCAAGCGTTTCTTTTATTTTATTTTCACGTACAACCAAACCGTTGCTGTGGAAATGAAACTTCTTTCGTTTTCACCGAACAAAAATCTTTCTCCACCCGTTGGAATGTTCTCGATTTATCTCGCATTTCTTTCATACTTGTTCTTCTTTTCATGTCTTAGTTTTATATTTATTTATGTTATAAATGGATATAGTAAACAATAACGCTTGTTTTGTTGTCACTTGGTTGAGAAGTTAATCTTGGTTATAGTAATTGTAGACGCGCACCATAACAGAAAATTACCTACTCTGTTCTAATTTCGACTAGTAAACCATTTATGTCGTAGTTTTAAATTTATTTACATTTACGAATTAGCGGGAAGAAAGCATGTTCCATATTTTAGCATTCTAGCCGAAGGCTCAAAGCGGAAAGCAACCGGGGGGGCCCCTTGCGAGGCCCGAAGGGCCGAGTTTTTTTATTTATTTCTATTATCATTATTCATTTATTTTTTAATTTACATATTACGTGAGGAATTTTTTGTGTGATTTGACTACCTCCAGGATTTTTTTCCCCAGAGAGGTTGTTAGGTTTCATAGATCTTAAGCCATTTTCGTTTTTCAAAATCGTTTTTAAGTTCAGGCTGGTGGTTTTTAAATGGTATTTTGACTTGGATATGTCTATAGGTCATGTATTTTTTAAATTCAACCCAATTTCCAGTTCGAAAATTGTAACGCGATACCGATAAACAAATTCGGTACCTGATGAAATCAGAAATCATTAGAAATTTTATTGGGAAGTTCCCGAATTGCATGGATGTTTAAAGTGTCTTTGTTAGTGAGCTAAATTCTGTTCATCCTAGGAAGTTGAAATTTGATAGGGAGACTCCCTGGGATATTAAGGGACGATATGAATTATAGGCTCATTCCTAATCAGCTGAGTGAGCTAAATTCTCTCCTGTTCGTTCTTGGAAGTTGAAATTTGATAGGGAGACTATGTGGGACATTAAGAGACTGTTGAAATGATTGGGTCTTTTCTGATCATCTGACTTAGCTAATTTAATTGAGACATTTTTACTTGAGACAAATAACACATATTTCACAGGGGAAAAAATAGGATATATTGATGTACCGACGTAACTGCATATAAGTAGTGTAGATGTATAGGAAAACTATCAGGGTGGGGTTATTTTGGGCCCCAAGCACGGAAGCCTGGTGGCTTATTGTACTTTTCTGAGTTTTGCGTTTAATCAAAGAGATTCAGCCTTCTAGTGAGGGATGTGAGTCCTTTGATTAATTGTTCGCTTCGAATAGACATCATTGAGGTTTGTGCCCCAAAAAGAGTTCAAATCTGCGATAGGTGAGTGCAGGGCACTCGAAGATTATGTGGGACACTGTTTCGTCGGTCTCCTCGCATAGTCTGCACAGGGTTGAGTTTTGTGTGACCCCTATGCGGTGTAGGTGGAAACGTAGGGGTGCAAAGCCGGTTATAAGGCCGACTATTGTTCCAAGTTCTCTACAGTTTTTCTTGAGAAGTCCTCAGTAAGTTTGGAGTTGAGTTCGGCCACCATGAGCTTGCTGAGGACATGTCCCTCAATATCACGGTACCAGCGGTGTCGGCGCACGGAACTTATGTAAGTAGTGTAGATACAGTTTACTGATTTTTTCGAGAATCAAACGAAACTTTTTCTAGGAAATTTAACAATGATTTCGAAAATATAGTCAAAAGTTGAATTAATCGATGTAAAGCTAAATGAGTATGGGGTTTTAAGGCAAAAAACTCGGTTTTCTTGAAAAAGCCTCATCTTGAAGACGATTGATACGGAAAATTGCCCTTGAAGGCGTTGTACTACTCCATTTGCAATAGGTACATTGACACGCTAACTTTATGAGTCTTTATGAGGTTTATACAGGGTGATTCCCTCGCAGATGCAAAAAAAAAAAAAAATTTTTTTTTGGGTGAAACTGCATCAAAAATGGAGTAAAATGCCGCCAACTGCATATTTTTATCTCAATCGGTTCTCGAGATATGATTTTTTGAAGGTTTTTTCAGGAAAACCGTGTTTTTTTCCTTTTAAACTCAACTTTCTCCTCTTTACTTCATTCAATTTTAACTTTTGACCACATTTTCGGAATCAGCACTAAATTTACTATAAGAATAGAGTACTTGGGTTCTTAAAAAGTACCATCCAAAGGCCCCCACATCAGCTCAAACATTGACGATTTTGAAAAAATAATATTTCTGAAAATCTTTAAAACTTTACTACT
Source organism: Adelphocoris suturalis (assembly GCA_030762985.1). Lineage (NCBI taxonomy): Eukaryota > Metazoa > Arthropoda > Insecta > Hemiptera > Miridae > Adelphocoris > Adelphocoris suturalis. The sequence goes on along the minus strand of CM061043.1, from coordinate 51,193,737 downwards.
CTTTTAAAAAGAATCCTGGAAACTGGCAAATCTCATGAAAACTGCTTCGTCTAATACTCTTTCCAACGGTATAATCAAGTTTACTTTTATTTTGTTATTTAGTGGAGAAAATTATGTTTTAATGTTAAAAAATGTGGAATTTTCAATGAAATTGTTGGTTGTCTCGAAAGCTGACCCTGAAAGAACCTACGAGTATGTGGTCAGTTTCTATGTATTTTTTTACGCTGTATTGAATGGTAACATTTGCAGATCTCTCCAACTCCGTTATAACCGAGTTTTACACTTAAAATCGCAAATGTTTAGTTTGTTTGTTACGATTAAATGTATGTGTGTTATGGGGTAAAACTAGTTAATTAAAGTGTAAAACTCGATTATAACGTAGTTGAGAGATCTGCAAGAGTTTCCATTCGATCCAACGAGAAAAAATACATAGAAACCGACCCCATACTCGTTGGTTCATGGAGGGTCATCTTTCGAGAAAACCAACAATTTCATTGAAAAACCCACATTTTTTAACATTAGAACATTATTTTCTCCACTAAATAACAAAATAAAAGTAAACTTGATAATACCGTTGGAAAGCATATTAGATGAAGCAGTTTTCATGAGATTTGCCAGTTTCCAGGATTCTTTTTAAAAGAGTAGTAAAGTTTTAAAGATTTTCAGAAATATTATTTTTTCAAAATCGTCAATGTTTGAGCTGATGTGAGGGCCTTTGGATGGTACTTTTTAAGAACCCAAGTACTCTATTCTTATAGTAAATTTAGTGCTGATTCCGAAAATGTGGTCAAAAGTTAAAATTGAATGAAGTAAAGTGGAGAAAGTTGAGTTTAAAATGAAAAAAAAAAACACGGTTTTCCTGAAAAAACCTTCAAAAAATCATATCTCGAGAACGGATTGAGATAAAAATATGCAGTTGGCGGCATTATACTCCATGTTTGATGCAGTTTCACCCAACTTTTTTTTTTTTGTATCTGCGAGGCAATCACCCTGTATAAGCCCATATTTTCTTCGACTTGATAATGCGGAGTTTGAAGCAATGTAAATTAAGACGGAAGGTGGGTCGTCGAAATGGCAACCGACACCTGTTGATGATATGTATAAAATGAACCAGACTTACGTTCCTTCCGTGGTGTTCGACTACGAAGTTTTCTTCTTTATCACTCACTTGAGGTACTACACTGTACTGAACAGACCAGAAATAAACTCGCTTCTGTCGAGGAGTTGGCATCAGCCTAGAACTTTGGCAGCCGCGTCGACTCCCGCTCTGTCACATTGTTGTTCAATGGTTTCCAAGTCCAGAGACCCACGCACTGAATGAGATGCCGCAAGCCACATAATGATCAACCAATCAATGAATTCATTTTTATCGTATAACCCATAGGTATTACAAGGAGTTCCTTAAATACACATTAAAAATAGCACATGATATCTTGCCTTCATTTCTGCCTCAGAAAACGATGTTAGACTTTTACGTCTGACGTGATGTATCAAATAATTACTTATACAGGTCTACATAATTTACGTATAATAGATTAGCACTGCATAGTTAACATAAATCACAATCAATTATGCCTACACTCCACTGCCAAATTTCAATAATAATCCCCGAGTCATTCCCAAATTTCCGAAGCAGTGTTGATGTTCGTTCTATCTCTTGTGGATTTTCATCTTCTTCTTGACCCGTTTTCTGGAAATGTTGGGAAGGGACGGAGGAGGAGTATTCAGATTAATCTCCAATTCTGACCCAGTAGATGTAGAATCCTCCAACGTACTTCGTCCATAGTGAATGATAAGTTTTTTTACATCAACCAGTAGTTCATCTCTACTCAAGACGGCATGCTTCCCGTCTTTTCTTGCTAGAAACACCTTGGGCAAGAGATGCTTCCTAAATTCCCATGTTCATCTATCGTAGAACACGGATGTATTAAATTGGGATCCTTTGAACTTCTAAATGTTCTGGCGTACTTTAGATTTAGAGAAATTATTAGCAAAATGATAAGGGTTGGATGGTGCCTAAACGTCTTACACCTATAACTTCATAATCCTCAAGAACGCAATTTAATTCCGTTCTAAAAACTTCCATCACCTTCCTCTTGAGAATATTCATGTTTTCTTTCCTGTCTAGAACGTAATGAAGAATAAGATCGTTTCTGTTGTCCGTGTGCCGGTTGTTTCGTATTATTTTTTTCAGATAGTGCTAGATTTTCTTCTGTACTGTCGATTCTCTTATTAATTTTTGTATGAGAGCAAGATGGCCCTTGGCTGTTAGCAATTTCTTGCGATAGAGATTGCACCTGTGAACTCAAAATGCAGTCGCAGTTTTGAAGTTTGGTTGTGATTACGTCAAGGCGTTGAATTACCTTAATAATCTCGGAGGTCGACATTTTCCTAGTTGCAATCATTCACCGCGACACCAGTCGGCTCTTCGAGTGCTGCTGACTAAGGAATACGGTCGAGTGGATAGTCTTTTCCCTTCGGTAAACAACAAATCACCAACCAAACTCGCAAAAATGACCTTTTTCCAGAAATCTACCCGTTAAAAATTCACGAAAATGTTTATTGCTGAGAGTTAATCGAGTAACGAAATTCACAATAACCTGCTAAATCAACACTTGATACGAAGCTCGCAAAAAACACGTGAGCTCGGCTTGGCTACCTAACAGGAACTCCCCACATGATAACATAATGCTTACCAGCATACGTAGAGTATTGATAGTGACGGTGTTCATATTACATAATACCCCTGAAGTCTGTACCCAGTTTCTTTTCAATTCCTGTTCCATCTTCTTTTATTCGGTACCTAATTTATATTACTGTGTATAACGATTGTAATGTAGGTACGTTCGTATGAAAAGCATGAAATATAGAAAATCTGATATCTAATGAGCGAATTCTGCTAGAAAATGAAGCTATTGCAATGGCTGGTAAAATTTTAAAATAAAAATCTTAAGTGTTTATTTTAGATTTTTCTTAGTTTAATTCGTATTTTTTCCCATGTTTAGGCTTAGTTTACTTTAAGAGTTAGGGTCATTGGGTACCACCTTGGCTGCATGCAGGCACACATGTCTTCATGGTGGGGTCTAGTTCAAGTACATTTAGGAATTGTGGTATTGACTAGGTGTACTCACACTGGTTGTAAGTCTTGAAATTAAATGGAAAAAGGCTTTTCAACACAAAGCAAAGGAGTAGGAAAAAGATTGGGGTCGTTTGGAACCCAGATCTATCAGCTATAATTTACCAATGGAAAACTGCTTCAAAACGGATTTCAATGAAGAAATTTTTCAAATAATTTGATTTTAAAATTTTTCGAGTTATTGCTAAAGCTTCATTTTCTATAAAAATTCGCTAGAAATCTAAAAATCCAAAATATTCTTTGAATCGCCAAATTGTATTTAGTGTGATTTTTTTGCTATACATTTTTTTACAGTTGCTTTTTACTCAAAATGCACAAATTCCAATAAAATTCATAAGTCCGTGCTGCATGACTGGATCTTTAGATTTTTGAACCTCCGCAGAAGTATGCTCCTAAATTTTTTGAAGAATCAAAAATGGTGATTTAGCATTCGAAAAACGCTGCATATTATTGAACAAAGTTTTATTATTTCAGAATTAGATAGCACGTCTAGAAGGAGGATAACTAGACAACAGATAAAATTATTAAACGGAGTCTATGGTACATTTTCTGAATATAACTAATCACATGGACGAAGTCACCAATAGAGAGTAATCGCAGTGGCAGACTTAAAAGTTACGGCATACAAATGTCCAGGTTTTAACCGAATACCTACGTGATAAAGAGTTATGCCAAATGTGTAGGTATTTGTGATTGGCCGAGCGCTCATCTTCTTTCGGCTATCACGTTAAAATTTGATCGAGAGCACTTCGTATTGCAGCAACAAGAAGGTTGCGATCCTGGACCCGTAGAATACGATGGTACCATCGAAATTGCCGAAAGATGCTGTACTCCTGCAGGAATCACCAGAAATATGCAGAAAATAACAAAATAATTCATTCCGGCTATGTTTGTTCACGCCTTAGACTCAGTTGACCGTTTTTGCTCGGGTTGGTTTTAAAATGTTCTTTGGAGTTCCGATTTGGCCCCATTCAAGTTTTGAGGCATGAAATTGTGCTTTCCGATTGAAATGAAGAAAATGTAGACGAACATGAACATTATCGAGCAACTGCTCTTATTATTCCTTCAAAACGAATCCTGAACCTACTATTAGAGCCTCTTGAAAAACATCGTGGAAGGTCTGGCGTTTGAAAGTCATTTCCAACAGAAAAAATAGATGGGGAAAACAATGGTGACAACCAAATCGGTCGAATAGTCCTTCGAAGTTCTTGAAATATGGGGATATTTTTTTGGGATATAAAAATTATAAATATAAATTATATCGGTATTCGTAAATGAATGTATTTTGTCTGAGACAGCTTTCCAGTCCGAGTCCGTCATAATCTGTAGGCATACAGGTATTCGTAAATGAACACCCTGTAGTGGATTTATATATGTTTTACTGGGAGTTGGTATTCCCAGTGGAATGTCTCTAGCCACGTTGGACATGTGATTGTACGAGCTTGACCCCTGAAAGGGGTCTTGTGAGAGGTACGAAAAAGTACCTTTGTTGTCTCGTATGTCCTTGTGTTCGGAAGGATATGGTGTGTGCAAGCCATGGGGTAATGTATCTCCGAATAGATCGGTGCGTATCTGATCTTTTGGAGTTTCTCCGATTTGAGAATGGAAATTCCCACTCTTTAGGTGCATGCTCTCCCGTTCATACATAACGGGTGTCTGAAGATACTGAAAAGTACTTTTTGTTTCATGGCTGAATTGATCTGACAGGTCTTGAAAAAGACCGCTATCTTGTGTTTACCCGGTCGCCAAGGACGGGCGTATCTCCTCTCGTGAATTAAACTCACATGGGACCCCTTTTTTAGGGGTTTGATATTGCTGGGCTGTGTAGCTTACATCCGCTGGAGATGTGTTATTTGTCACGAGCTCGGCGTGTGAACCACGCGGCTTTTGGTCAGTGGATGAGACCGGATTCTGCCCGTTAGCGTAGCGGGCATTGCGCCAGGCAAATGTCGGAACTACGCCCATTCTTTTGGCGGGAACTGGGTGACCTTGTCCGTCGGCGCCGGCCTGTCTGGTCTTCATATATACTCTCCAAAAGGCAAAAACTAGGTGTTTGCTCCATTTGGAAGAGTTTATTTAGTTCTGAAAAGAACTAAATTCGGGGACTCGCTTTCAAATAAATTTGAAGGGTCCTCCTGGGGTCGACTAGGTACTTATCGAATGAGTGAAGCCCGTTCGAGATAGTAGGTCCGCCGAAATCGAGGATCGGCCGCTGCGGGCCTTCTTGAGATCATCCGACTTGTCCCAGCGGGCGGTTTGCAAATAAATCTACGAACCCGGGTGGCAAGACTTTCTGGAACTAAACAGTATCGTCCGTATAGGAATGCTTGTTTAGCGTCTCGGCTGAAACGAGACTAGAGTGAGAGCAATACATATAGCTCGATCTACTCTGAATTCAACTGGCTTGAGAGCCTTGTCCTCGATCAATCCCAATGGAGTTTCAATCGCAGTAGGATGGAAGGCAGAGGTTCGTCAAGAGTCGGAAGGCAGCTTCAAGATCAGAGATAGATATCGGTAATCGGTATGAATTTCTGGGGCTGGAGCTGCTATATTTATACTCCTCGGGGAGCCGGATGCTGCGTGTGATTGGCTGTTCCGATTTGATCGAGTGCGCTCAAGGTGTCCCGGGGGTGAAACATCTTTCTCTACCCCTTCTCGGTAGAGCGCGTTTGGCTTTCTTTGCCCTTGACTATTGTTTCAATGTCGTTTGTTTTAAGGTAGTTTTCGTGTGTCAGCTCATCGGCTTGCCTAGCCTCGCTCGTGCAGTGAGCGTTTAGCTTGGCACTTTTTTCCTTCTGACGTGTTTATTGACTCGGCGGTTATGTAATTTATATATTTCTTCCCGCGAGTTATCTTCTTTCGTCATTAGGATTACGATGTCTTAGTTACCTTGTTTTATGTGTGAACTCAATTTTGGTGGCACTGAAAAGGGATGGTGGTAAGTGGTGAGTTCACCACACTAAATAATTAATTAGTTAAATAGATAAATGGGGGCAAACCCCAGGGACTAAAGTACAAAATCACCCGCTTTATCCACCGTTAGTGATCTACCGTTTCCAATCATTCTACCGATTGCTCATCTATGCCAAATATGTAGGTATTTGTGGTTGTCTGAATGCGTTCTGTAAAACAATAGGTACCTATCTACCTCGTATCTCCCTATCTTTTTTTGTTGGACTTGTGTGCTGTTTGGAAACAGCTGCTGTGGATATTCATGGACCAAAGAAGGGTTTACTAGGCGTAAATTTATACAGGCGTTTATTTACAATGGTTGATGAACTGCAATTACTACGATTTGATTTTACTCAATATTTTTTTACGAGCGCATTTAAGGAGTAACTATTACACTAATTAGGTACCTACTAGTATTCCATAGCCTCTAAGAGTACAAACATCCAATATACAGTCAGTACTTTTCTTCACCCATACTCCATTAGCTAAAAATTCGAAATATCAGTTATTTATTTATTTAGATAGTTAAGGGCAAGCCCAATTACAAAGTACTAGAATTAAATAGGTACATAAAGTGTAGAATATAGACATAGAAACAGTACAGAACAGGATGGAACATATAATATAAAACAGGATGGTGAATTTAATAAGTTAAGATATTTTAGGAGAAGCGAAAATATACAGTGTAGGTCGAGATAAATTAATAATTACATACAGGTGGAGGGGTTAATGGTTGTGGGTCAGGACACGCTTTTTAATTGATAACACGGCACTATGAAAAAAGTAAATGTTAGGAGAACTTGAGACAAACGTATTAGCTTCTCTAGGGATTGGACAAAGAGGTCTATGGTACAGGTCATTTGTAGGGTTAAAGGGGACGTGGAATGCTTAGATCTGGATCTAGTTAAGCTACTTAGTTGATAAATTACAGGAACCTGTGAAAGGAAAAATTACGAAAAACGTCTGCCAAGTTGGGTGGGCAGTTCCTCACGTATTGTAACATGGACGTATAGAATTAGTTGAAGAACAAAGTAAGTATGAGTCAAAATGATTGATAAGTCAACGTAAAAAGAAAACAATGTTTGCGCATGCGCACAGATTACTATTAATCAAACAACAATGATTTTTGTAGGGAACGTCTAGGAGCTAAGTCACACAATCCTTGAAAATTTCATAAAAATAGGTCCATTAGTCCCCAAGTTTTGTCTGTGTCGATCAGTTTCACACACAATCACACAGCTCACAGAATCTCACAATCATTTTGCACATAATAAATAATCAAAAATTACGAGCAAGTACCATTCATGCCTACGTATAAAAGTGCCTACTTCACATATTCGACATTAGAAATATTTGAGATACCAATAGGTAATCCATTTTTTTACTACGTACCTACCTAAGAATAACTATAAAGAGTATCATTTGCTACATGTTGAAGAGATCCCCTAATAAGGAAGAACAGTCATTGAATAAATAAATACTTTTAAAAATAACAATAAAAATTTTTAAAAAAATTTAATAAGTTTCAGTCATGCAGCATGACCGTATGTGCAAATTTTCGTAAATTATTGAATTGTATAATGCAAGGAAATTGTTAACTACGAATTTTATGGAAAAAAGGTATTCTAAATAATAATCTGCTATTCAAAAACAGATTTTGGGTTTTTAGCTATTTTTGCAGTTTTTTCGATTATTGGTGTGCAGATTTTAATGATATCTAACAATTTTTAGCCGTTAGCTATTTTTAGTGATTTTTTTAGCACGTTTTTTTTTTTTTAAATTTGACCAACTTAATGTGCTCAAAAAGTGCTGGCCAACGAACTCATCCTTTTTTGGAAAGCTTGCTTCTTTGGTGCAAGAACAGAATTTTTATCTCAATCCTAATGAGAGTTATCGTCTGGAATGGCGCGCACGCACACACACACACACACCCTCACAAACACAGTTATTTTTCTTCAAAAATTTTGATTTTAAAATTATCCGAGGCATTGCAATAGGTAGCTTCATTTTATATGAAAATTCGCTACAACCATTAATTGGTAAGAGACTACTGGGTAGAGCGGTGCCACATTAACATCCTGACTTAAGTAGTTAGATATACTGTAAAACGATGGAATTTATTAAATAGTGGTTCATTATTTCAAAATTCCATAACCCTAACGCAGATCTCTGGTATATCCTGGTTTAAAAAGAAGAATATGTATATGAAAAACAAATTCATCGAGTATGAGCCGTAGGAATTTGAATCAAATGAAAACATCCTACAGCCTACATTATAGTACAAAACCTGTGGTACATACCAAAGTAATTAATGAAATCAGGTAAAATACCAGTCCAAGCGTTCGTAGTTATTCGAGGGAAGTGGGGCACATTTGACACTCATAGATTTCGCAACCTTATTTGAACGACATTAAGCAAAAAGGAACTAGTCTACAAAACGGAAGTTAGTGAAAAACGTTGTCTATTTCCACGAAAAATAAAGAGTTACAATGTTAAATCGATTTCGACGGTTAGGTCATCATCAGTAACAAACAATAACTGAACACACATCAGAAAGGACACAGCTTATATACTCACAGGTGAAGGGAGATTGAATCCCATTGGTCAAGAGAAAGGAAAGGGGGGGCTGGAGGTACAACCAATCAAGTGCAAGCTAAGTGAAGGGGGATAATAGGTAATGAAGTGAAAGGAGGGGAAGAATTACTGGTTTCAACACTTTGAAGGGGTAATTCCAAGCTTTACAGAAATGGACTTATCAGTGGTGAAATATATCCACGATACCAGATCTGTCACTTTTGATAATTTCGAATTTTTCAAGTACATTCAACATACCTCCCTTTGAAAAAAAATGAAGAAATTCTACAAACTGTCTATCTGTCAAATCAAAATTGTAATTTTCGTGGAAATAGACAACGTTGTTTCACTAACTTCTGTTTTGAAATGGGTTTCCACAAATTCGTTGCGATTTTAGTTCGTAGTCCACAAAATCATGAAAATCGAGTTAGGACCATTGCTGGGAAGTAAGTAGAAGGTCGTTTCTACATTCAGCAAAAAGATCCAGTCTTTAAATACAATAGAAAGTAGTAGGTAAGAAAGGTAAAATAACCAATCCTCAATCGCCACTGGTTCTTTTTTGCTGAATGTGATATCGACGTTGAATTTTTCACCAAAACACAAAAACGATGATTTTGAGTGGTACTTAGATGTTACCGACTATCTTACCTATTCAAGCTTAAATTCATCCATGTACCTTCAGTATTTCTATTGTTTGTTCGTAAAAATAGCTAACGTTCTTACACTTCATTTTTATTCTTGTATTAAGTAGGTCAACTATAAATCTGCTTTTACAAATCACTTGAAAGAATCTAACCATAACTTCAACTTTGATCTAGCGGGTAGATTGTTTATAAAAGATCTTCACTTTTGTGAAAGGGTAAAATTGAAATGGTGAAGAGAGTTCCTCACAGCTGGTTGAGCCCCTTTCACTTTGTGTGCCTTCATCGGACACAACCCAACCACCTCTCAACTCCCTTCATTTCTTCTGGCCAATAGGAGTAGAGAAACCTTTCACCTTTACTACTTCAGTTACGTTTAAGCTAGACTTATTCTGCTGTACATTCAGTTTAATTGTACAGATTGTCTGTACTTAAAAATAACTAAAGCCTTTACTTGATCAATTTTGTTGTTGTCAATAACCAAGTCAGTACCTACCAGTTGATAAATTACCATATAATTCTTTGTGGTTCTGGGAAGTCAGACCAGTAAAACTTTTTAGAGTAAAATATGTACAGAACTGCAGCATTTACAAACAGGTTCATAAAAGTTTCTGCAAGGAGAAACCTGTAGTCGTTACAACGAACATGCATTCGGCACAGGTAGAAGGGAATAATGAAGTATCGAAACTCCAAGAGTCTTTGGGGGATAAGGGCTATTTTGAGGGCGACCCACGTGGCAAGCTCGTAGTGAGTACCTTCTATGTTGTCGTATAGACAGTAAGTGCCGAAGACGTAGATAGGAATGAGTAGGTACTTGAAGACTTCGTGGCTGAGGAGTTTGTTCCACAGGTAGAAGGTCAAATGGCGGTTATCTGCTAGGAGGTATGGGTGAACATGTGTGTTATAGTAGATGATAGTGGCAAAGCTGAGTGCGCAGGAGAAAGACAGCAGTGGGTTCTTGGAAAGAAATCTGCAAAAAAAAGATTAGGAAGAGGTTAAAGCATGAGTAGTATGATCATGAAACAATGAAATATTCACTAGGGGAAAATCAAGAGCCCCCGACGTCACCGATGGCTTACCTTTACCAGGTATATGCCTGACTGCAGCAGCTAGCGTACTCTCTCATTATTATCAGAACAGCAACTAACTGGTCATAATAATGAAAATAAACATTTAAAATTAATTTTCACTGATTTCCAAGAGATGTAGACTTGAAAATGGGCTGAACAATTATTCATACACAAGTTGTGCACCACATTCAGATTAAAGCAAAATAACGAATACTCTGGCATGAAACCCATAAAAACAGAAGTTCCGCAAAGGAGTGTCTTAGGGCCACAGCTCTAAATCCTGTACAAATGGGACCATGAAGAAGATATAACCGTTCCCACATTTGCTGATGACACGGCTATCCTCTCTGTTAGAGAACTCATAGTAGCTAAAACATGCGAATTATTATTATTTTTTTTTTTTTTAGGTTTAAGCCACACCTCAACCAGAAGGGTCATTAGCGGCATTGAACAAGGTGATTAAACGGACACTGGAAGTGGCACGATTCTAAGGGGAGCCATGTTGTCATCCTTGACTAAAAAGGAGCACCATCAACTGGCAACTCGGAGGGGGAAAAAATGAGGGGTACAGTGATGACCACTATTTAGCCCCCAAAGTGGATTAAAAAAAACCCCTGGAAATAAAGTAATACAACTAAGACTAGATGTAAAATAGGCTAATAACATACAATACAATCAGCAAAGTGAAATAAAACTACGACTAGATGTATATAAATACATCACAGATCAGATATCACAGTTCGTAGTAGAGCTCAACGGCTCTCAGGTACAACAACAGGGATCGGCCCTTGTCTGGTTCGGATAAAACATCAATCCACTGAGGGGGCTGATGCTGGAATCGGAGGTCCAGAAGGGCTGGACAGTCCTCCAGAAAGTGGCGGATGGACAGATCACTCCCACACCTCACACACGCAACATCTCGAGCTTCTGCACTAAGCAGGTGTCTGTGAGTAAGACGGTATGGCCAGTGGCAACCCGGTTGACCATTCGATCCCTCCATGGAGGTAGTTTTACTGAAGGGCCCACCGGGCTCAAGTCCTGAAGGATACCACACAGACCAGTGACCACACCCTGCCATTGCTCATGCCAGATGGAATTGGCTTTATGTTGCATGTAGGGGATTTGATCCTCTCAATGACTCTTCTTGCAAGGACATCTGCACACTCATTGCCATGAATACCCACATGGCTCGGTACCCACATAAAAATTATGGTTGAGCCCAATGTCGAGGCTTGGTGTAGCGATCCACATAGGCTTTGTATTAGGGGATCATCAGAATATGAGTCCCTAATCGCCTCGATGGTACTTAGTGAATCGCAACAAATCACATAATTCCCGACTCCCAATAATTGGCAGTGTCGAACAGCCAGTGTCACTGCCCATAGCTCTGCTGTGAATACAGATGCAACTGGTGGCAGGCGTCCAGTGACTTGGAAGTTGGGACTCCATAGAGCAAGGCCAACACTATATACGTCTACTAATTGGGCTTCTAAGGGAATCAAAGGCAGTTCACATCAAATTCACTAATTGGATAATCCCAGCTTTAAATGTTGTGATACATTCAAATTAAAAAATGCGTCCCGATGCAATTAAATACTTGTATGTCCTTGACTCTAGATTGAACTAGAAAATATATTGGTAAGTAAGCGGATAGATCATGTTTTACTGGATGCAATGTACCCTCCTTATTGTAAACTGACATGAATATATGCAACAAGCAATCCCCACTGCTTACCCCCACCGATAATAAGGAGGGCAAAATCTATTACGTCTATACGTACCTCAGAAAAGGAAAGATCTTGAGGACAGCATGTGGCAGTGTGAAGACAGTAAAAAAGGCCGAGAAATAGAGGATTTGTGGAAGATGGATGACCGCCTCATGAGCTGACTTGTCACCAACTACGATGCCCTTGTTATAAGCGACAAAACCCACAAACAGGCAGCAGACAGCTATGTAGGAGTAAGTGTCTTCAATGATCCGCTGGGCCATTCGAATAAGGTGCTCCGCTGGGATTTTCGATGACCAAACAATAGACCACGTGTTCTGTAGGAAATAACAAGACACGAAAGGTATAATAGGGTGAATTAGCAAAATCAAAATGCAGTGGAAATAGTTTATAATGACATCGGTTATAACGACAAACCGTCTATAAATGCCGAATCCTGGACAACTGGTTGACCCGATACCTATGTAAAAATGTTGACATTTTATAACTTACAACGATAGCACTTATAACATCCAAAACGTGAATAAAGGCGACATTTTTGTAAAGAATGGGTTTCCAACATGATGTACTGAGGAACCACCACACTGCGTACCTACCCGACCAACTTATTGTCTAGATTTCTACTAAGAACAATACAAGTATCTGATCCTGCCCGTTTCCCTGCCAGTTCCACGTCTTCTATTTTTATCAAGATTGTCAATCATTTTCTCTGGACTTGACTTTATTCCTTCCAAAGTCCAGAGAACTTCCATTTTTATGATTCCATTGCATAAAAGGGTCTTCTCAAAACCATTTTTCACGTGCACCAACTGTTTCTATCAATTCAAATAACAATAGTATCATATTCCGTCACTTTCAGTTATTGAATAAAACCGGTTTGCATGTGCACCTTTTTTTCCAAGAATTCAAAAGTTCTCGTGAAATATATTGTTAGGGAAGGGACCATAAATTTGAGGTCACCTTTGGTTTCGTTTTCAGATGTTTTAAACGTGACTTTGTGGCGGTGAGTTTTTTCTCAAGACGCTTCCTAAATCCTGTTCACCTACAAGATGTTGTAAAGAATGTTCAAGTACTTTAATTTACTTCAACGTATCTACTAATGTGTAAACAATAAAAACATGAGTGCCTCCGTACATACCGACTCCTCGAAAGTTCAGTTTTTCTCTTCAAAACCACTCAGACGTCAGAGCCAAGTACGTACAAATAACCTACTGTACCGAAAAAAGTGTTTTCAATAAATTCTTAGCCTAGACCTTAAGGATTTGGAGACTATTGGTTACAATGACTACCAGCGATAACGACCAATTTTTGGCGGTCCCTTGACAAACATTTCAAACGATTTCTACTGTAACTATAATTACTTGAAATCGAGTGATTTCTGACCTCATCACACTCCTCCATCATTCTGGGAACTTGAAGACGTTTAAGAGAAGTAAAATGAGGAGGAAGCCATGCAAAACCCCACTAGTCCGTCAAATCAAAATTTTCAGAATTAAGGAAAAACTGTTTCATATCGTTCTACAGATAAAAATTTGAGTATTTTTACTTCATTGTCTTGTAGGAGACTTTAGAAACTAAGTAGTATACTCGACTCAAATCATGCTGCCATTAAAGTTGGAAAAATCCCAATTTTAGTTTGGACGTGTGGGGGTTTGATTGATTTTTTTCTTACTTGTGGGGTTTTGGTGAAAACATATGGAGGACTTAAGGGGTTTCGGTCTTCCTCATTCAGAGGAAAAATGGAAACTAGGGTAAAGATAATATGCCATTTTAAACGTTTTATGCTGAACTAAATTTTTTAATTGTTAAAAAGGGAATAAAATTCAATTTGAGTTAATGCTTGAATGTAAAACTTGAGTAAATCAGACGAGGGAAGAAAAATTAAGACAAATAATTATAAATAGGTAGTGATACCTAGCAAAAAAAAAAAAAAAAAAAAAAAAAAAAAAAAAAAAAAAAAAAAAAAAAAAAAAAAAAAAAAAAAATTACACATTGTATGTATCTGCTGACCATTTGATCCTGGAGTATCTTATCACACGATCCATAGATATTCTGGCGGAAATTTAAAGCATCCCCTGGCCGAATTTCGAAGCTTTACTGTTGTGCTTACATGGTATGAATACGTTTGAACCAGATGGAAACGAATGCCTTACTTTTTTAGCAATTTCACGCGAACTACTGGTTTTTGCCTTTCTCCTCGTACCTAGATTACCGTCTCTCACTGTCACTGCACCATCCATTTCACTATCACCCATTTCGATTAACATAAATGATCACTTGAAATAATATAAAAATTCACTGATAAACGTACAGGTAGCCGAACTTCACAGATTGCTAAACAATAAGCAACAGGAGGGTCACGTGAGGCTAGGTATGTGGCTTACCACTGGTTGCTTGGACTAGTGGGGTTCGGTGTGATTCACAGCTCTGGACATGTGTGGTTTCAGATGAAGTACAAGACTCTACTGTATTGTTTTGACGAGGTCTGTGGGGTTTTGCTCGACACTGAGTGAAGAAAATGGCACAGCTGATCACAAAAAACGAGAAACCAATGCTAACTAAAAAAAATTTGTTGTGTAACTTGTGGGGTTTTGCATGGCTCCTCCTCAAATTTCTCTAAAATATTTAAATGGTATGAAAATTCTCTGACAGAGAGTTCCCTTGTCCTGGAACCACTGTGACAAACAACACTGTCTTAGGTGGCATGCTCAATTTTTCTTGTAAATAATAATTATACCTCTTATATCACAAACTTTGCAATTATAATTTATCATTTCCCCTACAATTTGTTTTCTAGGAGCTAAAATCCGTAAAGATCATTTCTTACACTTTCTCCTACTTCAACAACAATTCAATATTCATCACACAAGAATTAAATATAATCCTAACTTTACCTTTTTGCGCAGTTGTTTCATGGTGTTTCTCATTGCGGGTTCGGTCAGATAGTCGTGGACGCTCTTGGAAAAGCTGTGAAGAAGCAAGTAGCCCACCCAAACGATATTCACTTGTCTGGCGATGCAGCTCATTATCCCTGAGATGAAGTAAACAGTAAGACGAAATTAATATTACAAGACTAAAGGCCTGGGTAGTAAATAGGTGGTGTTTGTCTTTGTTCAAATGGAATTTGGAGTTCCCGCCAAACTAATTCGCTTGCTCCTCGCGATTTCATAGATCGGTATGGGATTCCTCGTTAAAATTTAGTGAATCACTCGCTAGATTGCTCTGGGATACCTTGATTAAACTTAATAAATCAGTCCCTATAGCTGTTATCTCCACGCAGGCAGCTAAGCATGGCGGAAGAAGGAGGTAGAAGTTGAAGGAGATGATGACAAGATAAGGATAAGATCACGGAATAATAAATTACAAATAAAATATTTGTATAATGTGTTGCTGTGTTGCATATTTGAGTGTGTTTGTATTAATGTTGTAAACATTAACTTCTTGAGTCAATTGTCTTGTTTCTAAGAAACGAAATCGATCTATACCCCGTGTATCTTCGAAATGTATTATTTCAGCACTTATAGGAATCATATCTATGATTCTGACGCTGTAAATGAGAGGGAAGTTCCAAAACTGCTCATTTTATACGTACCCACTAAACTAGCGAGATTCCTCTTGCTCGACAAATGTAAATCCAACATCAACAGGACCAAACAGGTTGACAGTGTGTCCGTGTAGTACAGGAACGTGAAAAAGTACGACACTGGGAAAATGGCGAGGTTGAAGGAATGCCATAAAACCATTCTTCGGCTGTAGCCCTAGAAAAAAAGAAGTCAACATTTCTTACTTAGTAAAGTCAATGAACTAAACAATTTAAACCATACATTTCATAGCGAGTTGATAAGTTCCAAGATGAAGAATTTTAGATCTGCAGCCCATGGGATTAGATGCTACAAATAGGCAACCGTTTGAAAGAAGATTTAGGTCTTAGAACTTGGAATCTAATTTTGTTTGATGAAAATGAGAGAGCAATCACAGAACTGTTTACAGGGCTATTGATGTGGCAACATTACTTTATTCCCCTCATACTCACTATACAGGGTGTACCGACCTTATGACACTAAAACGGCCATAACCCCCTTAATTTTGAGAGTAAAATCAAGCATGAGGAGACTGTAGGAAAGAGCATCAAATTTCCTATCTTGCTGATGCCAAATCAACATTTTTCGCTTGGAGTGAATGAGGGCCTATCAGTCTAAAAATCAGCCTAAAAAGTGAAGTAGGTCAATATACGAAAATATTTGGTATTTTAAAGCTCATAGGTCCCAGTAATTAGACACGCGAATTTTTGCAGGTAAGCCTAAAAACTGCGCCAGAATCTCAGCTTTCCATCGGTATAGTCAATTTTACTTTTACTTGACTAAATAGGGGAGATAATCATGTTTTACTGTCGAAAAACACGGGTTTTTCAAAGAAATCAATGGTTTTCGTGAAAAATGACCCTCTATGAAAATACGGGTTTGGGGCCGGTTTCTACATATTTTTTAACGCTGAATCGAATGGTGACACTTCCAGATCTCCCCAACTTAGTTATAACCGAGTTTCACAGATTAACTCACTAATTTTTAGTTTGCTTGTAATGCTCAATTTTAAGTGTCTTTGAGGGTAAAACTAGTTAGTTGAAGTGTAAAACTCGGTTATATCTGGGGATATTATCTCCACCCCCCCTTCATGATGGAAGCATATAAGCCCTGATTCGGCATATGTTCAGGATACCATGGAGTTCACAGCTACACAATGACTGCATCCGGCAACACAATAAAACGACTAAGGTGGCTTACAAGGGCCATGTCATGCACGGTTCAGATTGTTATAGTGGAAAGCGGGTAGAAGGCCGGCCACATGGTTGTCCAACATACGGAGCTAGGATGGAGTTGACAGAGCAGCAGATGTATACCGCCTGGCACAAGATAGTGAGAGATTTGCTGAATTGAACGGCATCCTTACCTTATAATGGAGACGGCACTTGAAGAAGAAGAAATGCAGAAGGAAAGAAATAAGACGTTACCTACCTAATTGTAAATAATTTTTTGCTTGAGGTGCTAGTTTGGAACAAGTTGCAGAACGTCATAAAATACAGATCTGTGACAGTTCCTGTGAGATCCAAGAGAATGCGTGTCCGTCACTCTTGCGCCGGGCGTCATTCTCAAGTTCTTGAAATGCTGCTTTGGTGATAGATGAGGATCCGAGAACTGGAAAATCATCTTCTCCGAACATAGCACATATGCTATTAGTACGAGTTGTATCTCTTATGGTACTGTCACACCCCCTCTCTCTATGAAGTGAGGATTTAGGCCCCATTGCACCTCTGGGGCGATCTAAGTTCGTTATAGATCTATGACGAACAAAGGGTGGGTTCAAACTGATTATTGCAGAGAAACCATCTGTAACGATTTCAGGTTATGAGAAAAGTAAACAAAAGGTTTTCCTTGGCTGTGATTCACACAGATTAATAACATTTCCAGTCTATGTGTTTTGAGATTTACATGCCCATTACCACTGTCCTCTACATTTCCCTTCAATTGTTCTTTGAATAGAGGAAACGGTTTGAGATGATGAAGGTTGGTTGGGGAAAATGCAGTGAAAAGTCAGATTTTCAGAGCATGAATGTGAGATGGAACGTGAATGTCTAGCTGGGCCGAGCTCCTGCGCTTATACACCCTGAAGGTGTCTCTCTAGTTAGGGCGTCAGGTGATGTTGAAATAGCACACCTGCTCCCCCACCGAGTACCAGTAGGTGTATTTTGGAGGCCAGCTCAGCTCTTTCGTTTTATTTCGGAAATCTAATATAATACAAGCCAGTTTCATCACGACCCTATCATTAGTAGCAGCTGCATACGTGTGAACCTCTAATCCTTGTAACAAGCATGATTTCTACAGTTTTCATCTCATTTTCAGGATTGAATGGTTTAACTTTTAAGATTATTTAAAATATTTCAATGATCTATTCATTCATGTGATGGATACTAGGATGCTATGTGCCACAAGCAACTTGGCAAACGTTTTTAGTCTGTGATCAATAGTTTGGCCGTGGGACCACAACGAAAATTGATGTATATATGACAGAAAACTCAAATAAAAGGAACAGCGACTGGACCGTGAAACTGAAAATATCAACGTACCTAAACATAAATGGCTATATTTAATGCTAATTACAGCAGATATAGAAATATATTATGTACGCATTTGACCATACATAAGTAAGTATGCATCAATTACATACATAAGTACTAAGTATCCACTGTTCGATGAGTTGGAAACTTAAAAAGTGAAATTTGGTTGGGATTGCATGTCTACCCTCTCTACTCCTTGTTCTGCAACTAGCCCCATTTCTACAAATCCTGGCCGAGCATTTGCACATTTTCCTTTGTGTTCTTTCCACGGATTCGTAGATTGTCTTTCTCTCGCCTTGTTTTCTATATCAGATCTTTCATCGACGGATTGGCTGCTGGATGTCTGCGGGGCCCCCAGCAACAAGAAGAGTGCATGCGACCAATTCAGAATCCCTATACACCGCATCCAATCCTTTTTTACCACAGGTTCTTCTATAAAACTGTACATGTTATTCTTCTCCGAAATTCTACATTTCGGGGCCTTCGTTTATTTATTAATGGGAAATATTTATAAGAGACCCTTCCAACTAACCTGTTAAAGCCAGGGAACTCTGATAAAATCGAGAGTCAGAACCTATGACCCAAATGCCATGGTTCAGTCAATACTAAATAATAGCTCTCCTCATTTATCTGTTGAGCCCATGTTTTCGATTGAATTAGCAAATTCTTATGAAAATAACTTCTAACTTACCCACCTTAAGTTTCGCACCCCAAACCTGTTGCATATACATTGCAACTGGCTAATCCTAATTTTGCATACTCTAAGGTCATTGATTCATTGCTGGACCTCCTCTTTCTAGAAAACTCTTCTATCCAACAATCTATGAAACCCTTTTAGTTCGCCTTTCTCATTAGCAAATGTCTTGATGATTATATTTTACCTTTTGATTAATTTTCAATCTTCGAAGTATTCTGTACAGCAAAATGAATGTAAGGCAAGTGAGGACGACGTTGCCCAGACGAAGGGTGAACAGTGTACAGGTCTTGTAGCCGACCAGCCTGTGTGTGGCCACTGAGAACAAGTAGAGGCCGGGAAGAGTCGTGATTTTTGGATCCCACTAAAATAAGAACCAACAAATTATGAACTGTAAATGTTCGTACAAATTAATTATGCAACAAACCTCGCAACTCAATACTTTACGCACTGAAATTCTTACTTTAAACTTGGAAATACGTCCACACACAGGCCTTGCCTTGTGGGATTTACAGACCTGCATTCTTTAGTTGTATGTATGAAACAAGTTACTCACTGTAAATAAAGTATTTTTTGAATTGAATTTAAGCTAGCAAGGAACGATCACAGAACTTCGGAACTCAGTAGGGAGCTTATTCCATTGCTCAGTGGTAGGGAGGCTCCGCAACAACCGGGGAGCGGTTTTGAGACTCTCCGGTCATGGTACCTACGTACTTACCTATTGTTATTATAAATTTTCACAAATACCGGTAAGGTTTAGTTAAACTAACAAAGGTCTTGCGGCTTACCTCATGAAAGGTTCCATTGCAATATTTGATAGCTTGTGGAACATGGAAAGCTTCATCAATGAAGGCGTACGGCACCAAATCGTATATTTTTCTGAATAGCTGCTCCGTAACCACTGCAAAGGCCGTGAAAACAGCGGCGAAAACCAATTTGAAATCCATGGTAGTGCGTCTGGGCTAGAGATACTAAAATAGTAACTTAACTTTCAAGTTTCCACAGCTGTCTACTTGGAATGCATCAACTTAGTACTCTGGTTACTATAATATACAGGTACATGAATGAAAAATGTTGCTTGAGGCTTTCTTAGCATTACCGTTGAATTCTCACGTCTAACTTATAGTTAAACAATGATTAATTTATGGACGCGAAATCGTTTCAGTGATTAAATCATAAAGGCTAAAAATTCTATCAAAGAGTAACAGAACACTCTTCAAAATACTCAACACGTATTCTGCTCATCATGCAAAAAAGCCAATTTGAAACGTTTAACGTTGATATTTTTGTCAAGTAAAAAATGGACGTGTTCGTTTTATCACTACTATCACTTGTTTACAATCCGTATCAATTTATCATCAGTGCTCGGCCTTGGGCATCATGGATCTTCATTTCGGCGTTGAAACAGGAGACAAGAGTCACTTCAGACCGAATCCAACCAGCCGAGCGCTCATAGCGCCGCAATTGCACACTACAACGCAACCTGGAAGAGACGTCTTTGTACCACTCCAGATGTGATTCGATTGTTCGATTTTTGGTTACCTATCTGTCCACTGAGACGAATTCTCACTTTCCTATTGAATGAGACCTTTTCGAAACGAAATTTAATGGTCTTTGATTTCGTAAATAGCCGTGGATGCGAAAAGTTTGATAGAAATAAAAGCCAAAACAGGCGAAAAAAATATTTTAAACCTAATCCCCCCCTCCACTTACCCCCTTCCACTCCCTAGATTTTTATAGACTTTCACTATGTTATTCAAAAAGATGAAAGAAACATCTGTGCCAATTTTCAGGAACTTGATAATTTGTTCATCTGATCAACCTTACTTTTCCTGGACTATGGGGGTGAGGACAACCCAAATATGAGAAAAAAAAATAAAATAAATAAATAAAATGGAATAAAATAATAATAATAACCACATAGGTAGGTACTAATCCGTTTCAGACCATTCAAAGACCGAATCCGTGAAAACCTAGGGTTTTGTCTGTTTGTGTGTGTGTGACAAATTAATATTGTCTACGCTGCCCAGGCCATAATTCTCGTCTGATTTTCGAGATTCTTTATTTGTTCGATCTTAATTTCAGTCTAGTTGTGCAACAAACCCTGGAAATTTTGAAATGATAAAGCATTATTTTCGGCAAATTTTGTCGACGCCACCTAGGCTATTATTATATACTGATTTTCGTGATTTTTGTTTTGTTCGATTCCAATTTTAGTATAGTTGAGCAGCAAATCTTGGGATTTTCGGATTTTATGTCATGGTGGGGGCGGAGAGGATACTTACTGGTTCTTTCACGCGCCGCCCAAGCTACAAATCTCGACTGATCTTCGTTATTATTATTTTATTCCTCTGCAAATTCGTCATAGTTTTGGAACTTATGTCAGGGGCCCGGCCAATGAGGCCGATTTGTAAAATGGTTGCCAATAAAGGTCTTATCTTGTATTCCACAAATTTCGAGATGGCAGACAAGAGCTTCGTTCTCAGTGTGCATTCTACCAGTTCAGAACGGTTCTGGGCAAGCGCAGATGAGTTTTGTCGTTCACAGTGCCAGAACGCCCAGTTCCGGAACGCCGAGTCCGGCGTTTGCAGTGTTTTGCGAACCTGGTTCCGAACAATTCTGACAGTCTCAGGTTTTTTTCGGAACTGTCAGAACCCGAACACAAGGACACGTGGAGTAAGCAATACGCTCTCTTCAGCTTTGGTTGCCGCGTGTTCCCTGTGATTTTCCCTGTAAAATTTCGCTTTGTTCTGTTGTTCGCTGTTCTTCATTTGAATTTCTTCATTGAAATGTCAACTAGTAGCTCGTCAAGTTCGGAAAGCGAAAGTTTCGACAATGATGGTGAAGTTTCATGGTTTATAGACGATGAAGACGAGATTGAAGTTGTAGTTGGATCACATCCACGAAACCTTTTCTGCCCTTTTCTGGACCTTTTCTGAAGAAATTGTGCCAAGATTCGACGACCAAGAGTTTGTTCACCATTTTAGAATACCTAAGCCGTGGTCTCGCGGAGGAGTTAGCCCACCGTTACCAGGCCAGCACCCCCCCACCATTCCTCAAGTTCCGGAACGCCCCGGGATTTTCCGTCCCAGTTCTGATGAGTTCGAGAACTGTCAGAACGCGCACTGAAAACGAAGCTTAAGATTTTCTCACTCAGAACGGACTAAATTTTCAAAATCTAATCTCAAACCTTGTGACAGAGTTCCCGTCAGAGTCCCAGAGAAAGTGCTGCCATCGCTCTGTTGTTTCCCAAGGGGCGTCGCACGCCTGTTCTCACGTTCTTGAAAGGCTGCATTTGGCGTTGGATGGGAAACGAATCTACTCCGAACATAGCACATTAATGCTATTAGTAGGAGTGGGTATCTCTCTCACGGGATACTGTCACTCTCCCCTACCTCTTTTTTGAGGATTTAGGACCCCATTGCACCTCTGGGGGGCTACCTAATCCTTGATATGGTAGCAGAGCGTGGTTAGGATTATGGACGGCTAACGCCTAGTAATCCAATCCAATATTTTGGGGGCGTTAATGTTTCAGAAGAAACATGTCAAAGGTTTTCCAGAAGGAATTCCCATTATCACCCTTTGGTATATAAATAATTTCATTGGTCTTTGACTTATAATTTCTCATTTATTCCCCTCTTATAATTTTAATTTCATACCTATGGTATACCTAGCCTTTGCGATTTTTATTATGTATTCTTTATACTCGGGAATTGTTCCCAATTATTAATTCAAGGGCATTGTTCCCAATTATAATTTCCTGGGCTTAGTTCCCAATTTAAGTTCCCGACGTGGGCATATTAATTTATATCTATTTTATTT
Source organism: Adelphocoris suturalis (assembly GCA_030762985.1). Lineage (NCBI taxonomy): Eukaryota > Metazoa > Arthropoda > Insecta > Hemiptera > Miridae > Adelphocoris > Adelphocoris suturalis. The sequence continues at coordinate 51,171,009 of CM061043.1, read as the reverse complement.
TCCTAAAGGTATAAGTCTCCATAATTGAGCCACCGTTTATTCCCGATTGTTCCAATCTTTGATTGGGGGTTAATTACCTAATGAAGACTTCATATGAAGATTCATTGACAATCCATCCTGTTTTAATTTCTCTTTTCTCATCCTCAATCGCCAATGCAGCTATTTATTAATGAGTATCAGTTCTCAGACAGTAAACTATTCCACCTGGTTTACATACTTACTCTTCAATCAAGTATGCCTTAAAGGGGGGGAATGTGACAGAGTTCCCGTAGAATCCCAGAGAAAGCGCTGCCGTCGCTTCGTTGTTTCCCAACGGGCGTCACACGCCTGTTCTCACGTTCTTGAAAGGCTCCGTTTGGCGTTGGATGGGTGATCCAAGAACTGGAAAACGAATCTACCCCGAAAACAGCACATTAATGCTATTAGTAGGAGTGGGTATCTCTCTCACGGGATACTGTCACTCTCCTATCTCTTTTTCGAGGATTCAGCACCCCATTGCACCTCTGGGGGGCTACCTAAATCCTTGATAACCTTCTCCTCAAATTACTTCCTATTTTCAGCCTCGGCTCCTGGACAGAGTTGCCTGGTGAGGTGGGGAAAAAACCGGACAGAGTTGGAATGCATCTTAAAAACCTCATTAAAAATGTTACAGAAATTAATTCCGCGTACACAGCACAAATGCATTTCCTGAATAAATTCTCTATAATGTTCTAATAAATAATATTTTCTTCAATTTAAATAATTTTTGTTTGAATTATAATTATATGATGCTCTGAATAAATTTTTGTGCACCGATAATTTCAACCAGCAGGGACCTTTATTCGTTCCAACACGATAATAGTGAACATAGCACATATAACCAGAAGATTGGATAATTACTGACTACTTACATAATAAATTGCTATCCATCATCTGAGAACCATTAAAGAAGCACAACTTTAATGGACAGCTAAATAGGGTTAGACGAACCTGAGGTCAAAATTTGTGCTCGCGTTCATCTAATTTCAATTCTTTGATTTATGATTTACGATGGTTCCTAATTAAATAATCAACAGCTTAAATACCTTTAATCATTTTTCTGTTTATCAAAATACTAATCAGAAACGTTCGTTAAATAAACAACGTCAAGCGGGATGCCGAAATTAAAGTTTTTTCAGCGAATCATAATATGAAAACGGTTTTAAGTAGGTACCTACACGAAAGGATGTTTATCGTACATGACAAGGTGTAATGATAGCAAGATAGACAAATTATAAACTGGAAAGTGTGTATTTGATTTCGACTTGTAGTGGATTTATATATGTTTTACTTGGCGTCGGTAGACCAAGTGGGACATTTATATTCTGATTATGCGGGTTAGTCCCCGTGTTATTCCTGTAAGGAATGTTAGCGAATCCGTCAAGGTCAGCTTGCTTGGCGGGATGAACTGAGAGATAGTTCGTGTCGCAGCCGCGTGGAGCACTGGGCTCGCATAGTGGGTGCTGGGTTCGATCAGTTTGGTACTGAGCCGTTTTGTAATATTCCGGCCTAAGATTTATATCTGTAGGAGGAATATGTTGAGCTTGGTTGAGGTACTGAAAAGTATCCTTCGCTTTTTGTACATTTGGAGTGTATTTGACACTCGGATCGGCCGGGTAGGCTTGTGTCGAATATCGTGGGTATTCGGACAGCTTGGTCGAATCGTAATGATTGACTTCAGAGCGGGTCTGAAAGGTATCCTCGATCTTTTGTATAGGCGAGGCTTGATCTAACGTTTCCTTAGCGAATACGTTAGGTGAGAAGGCGATCTCGTCGTGGGGATCGAGCCTTGCGCCGTCGCTGGGACCGGCGGATTGGCCGGGTAGCCTGTAGGTAGCGCTACGGGGGCTAAGAGGCCCGGCTTCGCCGTCGTCTGCCTCCCCTTGCATGAGGAAATAAGACGGCCGACGTTCCATCGAAATAGCCGAGTTATTAGCTCGTTTCGATGCCTCTATGTACAGAAATAGAGGGTTTAGGAAGGTGGACTCGCTTGACAGAGCTTCTTTCCTTTGCTCGTATGTCAGGGTCCTACCTTGTAGTCTTGAAAAAGACTTCCTTGGACGGTAAATTAGAGCGGATGAGCAGAGTAATTTACCGGCGTATCCCAGCGGTCGGTGACGAGCCTAGTGCTACGAAACCCGGGTGATACGGCTCGGAACGTCCCTCGGGCGTACGATCTAAAGAGAATATCGATAGATGTACCGGGTGGCGTCCTGACAGATGAACTACGTTGGGCAATGAGCAGGATGAATAATCACTGGACTCGTAGATGCCAATGCGAGATCTGTGTGGAGAGAAGGTGGGCCTTGTAGAAAGCAGTAGGAAGCCGTTCTTGAGATGAACTCGGGATGCAGAAGGTTCGTCAGCGTAGAGCGTGTAGAAATCTTCGTACTTCGAGGTGTCGTCGTCGAGAGCGGAGAGTAGAATGAATTTCGGAGGCTCCGAGCGGGGTATTTATAGGGAGGTGGCCGCCCCCTGCCGCCTCCTGATTGGTCCGCTTAATTTCATTAATTCGACTGTGTAATCTCATTGGCTCGCACATTGTTTTCTCAGTATCTGCGAGTATGATAGCTGAGCTGGTCCTCCGGGGTGCTTACGAGCGTCCGTCGCGGAGCCGACGACCTTGAGTTTAGCCGGGGACCTCGGGTGCTTTCTCTGCGTCAGTTGTTCAGACGGGGTCCCCGGGGTGGCTGCTGGACCAGAGGTGGTTGCTTGCCGCCTCTTGGTTGGTTCGCCTATTGTCTCTCGTGTAATCAGTGTTTCTGATTGGCGAGTAGGCTTGTTTGAATTGTCCTTGCTAGTTTTAGAGGACGTTTGGTTTTCTGTTTGAGTTTTCTCGTTCAAGGCGACTTGGTTCGAGATACTTGTCGCATCTCTCTCGCCCAGTAAGTGTCTAGGGAGGTCGCCTTGTATGTTTTTAGTTAATATTTCACTTTTGAGAGAGAAATTCGTATTTTCTCTCTGGTGAAATATTTTGTTTGACGGAGTTGTAACTCGACGTCTTATAAATATTTTTGTGTTGTGCCTACCTCTTTTTGGTAGCCCTGAAAAGGGGCTGTTGAAAAGAGGGGGTGGTTTTCACCACAGGTGCCCCCCCAAGACGTCGTGTTATTAACGACGACGCCGGCTGGGGAGAACTGGGAGGTCCACACGGAATTCTCCGTAGGAAACCCTCACCAGTTGGGGCGGAGGCGGAGGTGCAGGCCTCGCGCCCCGCACCTGGGGTGCGCCCCGGCCTCGCCGGTTTCGACGAGCGCCGCGGGGCGGCCGTGGCCGGCCCGAGCTTTGCCGACGGGAGCCAAACCCGCGAGGGTTTGGCCCGCGGCCGCGGCTGGGCTGTTGCGGAGGTGCTCGTTCCGGCTCCGTCCACCCCGCCGCGCTCATTTCGTCCCACCGAGGCACGGGCACGTCGCCCGAGCTGATCCACTTTCGTGGAGCCGGGAGGGGCTGTTGAGCGGGCGGAGCCCTGGGCAGCTGCGGAGCGGGTGTAGCCGGTGTCTTGAACGCTGCTGGTGTTCTCCACACCACCTCTCTCGGCGCGCTGGCGTCCGCCGGTGTCTTCTTCTCCGGCGACGGCGGTAGCGGGCTGATGATTGCCGGAATTTCCTCGGCGAGTAGGAGATTTTCCACTTCCTCCGTGATCATCTCTTCTGTGGTAGTGGGAGCTGCCATGGTCAAAGTTGGTATGAGCTCCTGGCGTGGGGTGTTTCATATTTATATCTCCCACTGTTCCTACCCGAGAAAAGTGGGCGTGGCTTGTTTCGAGTGCAGTCACCCACTTTTCGTCGAATTTGGTAGAGGGGACGCGCCCTCTGGCGGATTTTCGGGGAGTTTTCTCCTTACTTTCTGCCTGATTTTGGTTTCGTGACACAGCTTCGTCCGAGTTTAGAGTGTAAGCTGGTTTTATTTGCTGTTTGGGAACTTTTTTTGTATGTTCGCCAATTTGCACTGTAACCGAAAACTTATCTCTTTTAACCACTTTGAATGGTCCCGTGTAAGGACATTGCAGAGAGGTGAGCTGTGTGGGCACTCTGATATAGACATGTGTACATGTATCCAAATTTTTGGGCATGTTTACGGCATATTTCGTATTATTATGTTTAATATGCGTAGGCCGGAAGAAGAGAGGCTCCGAAAAGTTTGTAGAAGTTACGAAAATGTCTCCTGGGAGTGGTACGTCAATTCCGTAAACTTTTTGGAACGGTGTAGTTTCCGTTGCTGGGTCTACTGCCGTACGCATGGCGAGTAGAACTTTTGGAAGTGCGTCGAGCCAATTTTCGTTTTGTGCTTTGAGAGCCTCTTTCAAAGATCTATTTCTGCGTTCTACCATTCCGTTTGTTGATGGTTTGTATGGTAACGTGTGAGTATGTTTTACTCCGAGACGTTCCATAATGGAATTGAATAGATCTGATTCGAATTGTGTGCCTTGATCACTTGTGATGTATTTAGGTACGCCCTTTGAAGCTACCCAAATATTGATAAAGGCGTTTGTGATCGTGGTTGTTTCGATGTTGTTAAGAGGGACTGCCTCTAGCCAACCCGTTGCTCTATCAACCATCATTAAAATGTAACGTTTCCCTCCTTTAGCTAAAGGTAAGGGTCCGGTAATATCAACGTGTACATGTGAAAATTTGTTAGCCGTCTCAAATTCGGAGTACGGGAGTTTCACGGAGCGAGTGATTTTTGCTCGTTGGCAAGTTTCGCACGCTCGGACCCAGTTGGAGACCTCTGCACGGAGTCCGTGCCAAAAATATCTTTGTTTAACTTTATACACTGTAGAGTGTATACCTGGGTGTCCCAAATTGTGAATTTGGCTGATTATTTCTTGCCTTATTTCGTTTGGAATATAAGGTCTTGGGTGTCCTAGATCTAGGTTACACCAAATTTCTCCTTGAGGGAATTCAACTTGCGTGAGTTTCAATTTGTCCTCTGCGTTAGGGGGAGAACGAATTTGTGCATTTGAAATGTGCAGTAGAAGATTGCACTCTATTGCAGCCGTAATTTGCGAAATTTCGGCTATGGGTGGACCCTCGTCAGTTTGGGTTGAAATCGATTTTGTTTGAATTTCAACTGGATCGAAGGGTCTGGAAAGTGCGTCGGCGACGATGTTGTTCTCTCCGGGTATATGACGAATGTCACTCGTCATTTGAGAGATGTATGTTAGCCATCTTAATCTCATTTTAGAAAAATGTGCATTTTTCTTAAGCATCGTGCCTAGCAGAGGCTTGTGATCTGAACAAATATGAAAAGATCGGCCGTCCAAGTCATTGTGCCAATGAATGCAAGCTTGGTAAACGGCGAACATCTCTTTGTCGAATGATGCTTTATTCTTCCATTGTTCTGGAATTTCTTTACTGAAAAATCCCAATGGTTGGTAAGATTTCGAGCCGTGTTTGTCTGTAATTTCCTGCTCTAGTGCCGCTCCGATGTGTGTGTCGGATGCGTCGCAGACTAATCTCCACTCTGCTGTAGGGTGTGGATGAGCGATATTATGTAATGTAGCTTTAATCATTGCTTGTTTTAAGCTGTTGAAAGCTTTTTCTCTCTCTGATGTCCATTCGATAGGTGTTTTGTCATTTTTTTTGTTTGACTGAATGGAGTCATACAGAGGTTGTGCCGTGTGAGCGAATTTACTTGAGCATGCTCGGTAGAAACCACACATACCTAGGAATCTGCGTAGACTTCGTACGTCTATTGGCCTAGGAAATTGTTCTATGGCTTCTATTTTATCTCGTTTAGGAATTATCCCTTCTTTCGAGATAGTGAAACCTAGGAAATCGACGGTAGGTTTTGAAAAAATGCATTTATCAAAACCTACTCGAAGTCCGTGTTCTCCTAGCTTGTCAAAAATTTGTTTGAGGTGGTTCATGTGTTCTTTATAATTTTTGGAAGCCACCAGGATGTCATCTAGGTATACAAATGCGAAATCAAATTTTCGCATGATGCTGTCCATGTATCTTTGCCATGTTTGAGCCGCTCCGGCCAAACCCATGCTCATTTTCTTAAACTCATAAAGACCGAAAGGTGTAATAATTGCAGTTTTATGAGCGTCATCTGGGTGCATCGGAATATGATAATATGCCGATTTTAAATCTATTGTCGAATAGATTCGTGTATCATGTAAATTCGCTTGGAAAGAGCGAATGTGAGGAGGAGGATAGGCGTCTTTCTTCGTTTTCGCGTTCAGGAAACGGTAGTCGCCGGTGATTCTCCATGACCCGTCTTTTTTCGGCACACAGTGTAACAGGGATGCCCATTCGGAATCTGATGGTGCAATTATGCCTTCTGAAAGCATTTTGTCAAAAGTACTTTTGACTTGAGCCCGTTTTTCGCCCGCCATGGGTCTTGCTCGGAAGTGTACTGGTGTTCCTTCCGTGGTTATACGGTGGTAAACCCCATTGTTTTTCCACTTTCCTTGAAGTTTGCTCATTTTATCATTGTATTTGTCAATGATAGAGCGAATGTTTTCGTCCTCCGTGATTTGCACGTCCTCTGGTTGAGGGTTATTGTCACGATGAGGGATAGTAGCTGCTATTTGTTCGTCAGTGAATTTTTTGTTCATGACTGCAGCTATTTTTTGATCGGCATAGCTCTTTATTTTATCTTTATAAATGTACTTGTGTTTGACCCGTATTCCGATATCCCAAGACTCGAGGAATGGTATACCTAGGATCGCTAGATCAACTTTCGTGATCATAAAATCGGTGGTCATGTCTCCGAGGCCGATGTTAATTGTCGTGTCAGCTCGCCCTAGTGTGTCTATAGGGGCTCCGTTAGCTGCTGTGAGCTTGACGTTGGACTTACGAATTTTTAAGCCCAATTTTTTTGTGACATTGTGGGGCAGAATGTTCACTTCTGCTCCCGTGTCGATGAGAAATTCAGTGCCATTTAGTTTGCACTTGAAAAAAAGCCTTTTATACTCAGTAGACTGCCGGTGTATAGGCTCAGATACACTGGCAGTTATTCGTTTTCCGAACTCTCTACGTCGGGGGTTGGAACGGTACTTTCTTGTACCGATCTCTGAGTATTTTCGTTTGAAACCCAGGTTTTAGGCTGGCTTATAGTCGCTGCCTTTTTGCTAGTTTTGGAAGCAGTGTTTGTCTTCCAAGTGCAGTGTTCTGGGTCTGCACATTTGTGAGTTTCGTTACCGAAACGTGCGTGGTTTCGACAGACATAGGCCGTCGGTTTGTGAGGCCTACTCTCTACTGGTTGGGGTTTGAACTCAGCTTGTTTTGAGAGGGCCTTTTTGAAACCAGTATTCACGGATTTCGGAGTAGATTCTACTCCTCGTATGTTTAGAGAGGTATTCTCTGTTTTGTACGCGTGTAGCGTATCAGCTAGGTCGAGCCGGGCGGTCGTGGTAGGCTGAGCTGCGACCATACCTCGTGCTTCGATGGGTAGAGTCTCGATCCACTTTTGAGTGATCAGAGCTTCTGAAAAGTACCCAACAGCTTTAGAGTACATTTCGTGGTACTTGGTGCTGGGTTTTTTGGCGAGAGATGCGGGGTCCTCGAGTGCGAGGAGCCTGTCCTGTAAGGACAACCCATATTCTCGCTGTAGGCGCTGTTTGGCCTCTTCGTAGGGTGCGTGGGGTGCCGTGAGGTAAGCTGAGTCGATAGCTTCCCTCATTTCTTCTGGTACCCACTTGTATATCGCTGAGAAGCATTCGTTCTGCGTTCTCAGGTGTTTTCGCACGCAGTATTGATCGAACTCGGCGAGTGCACGATCGATATTCTTCTTTTGGAAGATTGGTTTTCGATAATCTCCCATTTCCTCTAAAAGTGCTCGAAAGCCACTTTGTGTAGAGGGATGTTGCGTGAGATGTGGGGCGTAGAGGCCCGGCGGGGGTCGCACGCCCGCAGTGGTTCCCTGAAATCCACTAGCTTCATAAGAGGGAACGAAATGCTCCGTGTTAAGCCTGTTCAAAGGCGGGGTCACCATTTGTAGTGGATTTATATATGTTTTACTTGGCGTCGGTAGACCAAGTGGGACATTTATATTCTGATTATGCGGGTTAGTCCCCGTGTTATTCCTGTAAGGAATGTTAGCGAATCCGTCAAGGTCAGCTTGCTTGGCGGGATGAACTGAGAGATAGTTCGTGTCGCAGCCGCGTGGAGCACTGGGCTCGCATAGTGGGTGCTGGGTTCGATCAGTTTGGTACTGAGCCGTTTTGTAATATTCCGGCCTAAGATTTATATCTGTAGGAGGAATATGTTGAGCTTGGTTGAGGTACTGAAAAGTATCCTTCGCTTTTTGTACATTTGGAGTGTATTTGACACTCGGATCGGCCGGGTAGGCTTGTGTCGAATATCGTGGGTATTCGGACAGCTTGGTCGAATCGTAATGATTGACTTCAGAGCGGGTCTGAAAGGTATCCTCGATCTTTTGTATAGGCGAGGCTTGATCTAACGTTTCCTTAGCGAATACGTTAGGTGAGAAGGCGATCTCGTCGTGGGGATCGAGCCTTGCGCCGTCGCTGGGACCGGCGGATTGGCCGGGTAGCCTGTAGGTAGCGCTACGGGGGCTAAGAGGCCCGGCTTCGCCGTCGTCTGCCTCCCCTTGCATGAGGAAATAAGACGGCCGACGTTCCATCGAAATAGCCGAGTTATTAGCTCGTTTCGATGCCTCTATGTACAGAAATAGAGGGTTTAGGAAGGTGGACTCGCTTGACAGAGCTTCTTTCCTTTGCTCGTATGTCAGGGTCCTACCTTGTAGTCTTGAAAAAGACTTCCTTGGACGGTAAATTAGAGCGGATGAGCAGAGTAATTTACCGGCGTATCCCAGCGGTCGGTGACGAGCCTAGTGCTACGAAACCCGGGTGATACGGCTCGGAACGTCCCTCGGGCGTACGATCTAAAGAGAATATCGATAGATGTACCGGGTGGCGTCCTGACAGATGAACTACGTTGGGCAATGAGCAGGATGAATAATCACTGGACTCGTAGATGCCAATGCGAGATCTGTGTGGAGAGAAGGTGGGCCTTGTAGAAAGCAGTAGGAAGCCGTTCTTGAGATGAACTCGGGATGCAGAAGGTTCGTCAGCGTAGAGCGTGTAGAAATCTTCGTACTTCGAGGTGTCGTCGTCGAGAGCGGAGAGTAGAATGAATTTCGGAGGCTCCGAGCGGGGTATTTATAGGGAGGTGGCCGCCCCCTGCCGCCTCCTGATTGGTCCGCTTAATTTCATTAATTCGACTGTGTAATCTCATTGGCTCGCACATTGTTTTCTCAGTATCTGCGAGTATGATAGCTGAGCTGGTCCTCCGGGGTGCTTACGAGCGTCCGTCGCGGAGCCGACGACCTTGAGTTTAGCCGGGGACCTCGGGTGCTTTCTCTGCGTCAGTTGTTCAGACGGGGTCCCCGGGGTGGCTGCTGGACCAGAGGTGGTTGCTTGCCGCCTCTTGGTTGGTTCGCCTATTGTCTCTCGTGTAATCAGTGTTTCTGATTGGCGAGTAGGCTTGTTTGAATTGTCCTTGCTAGTTTTAGAGGACGTTTGGTTTTCTGTTTGAGTTTTCTCGTTCAAGGCGACTTGGTTCGAGATACTTGTCGCATCTCTCTCGCCCAGTAAGTGTCTAGGGAGGTCGCCTTGTATGTTTTTAGTTAATATTTCACTTTTGAGAGAGAAATTCGTATTTTCTCTCTGGTGAAATATTTTGTTTGACGGAGTTGTAACTCGACGTCTTATAAATATTTTTGTGTTGTGCCTACCTCTTTTTGGTAGCCCTGAAAAGGGCTGTTGAAAAGAGGGGGTGGTTTTCACCACACGACTTATTCTGATGGCTGGCATAATCGGATTTTCTCCTTCATTCAGCGGAAATGATTAATCAATTCATCAAGTTTTAATGCTGCTGGGTTAGAAATGTAATCTGTAACTGCGAGATGATCTTCACACTTCACTTTGTTCTTCAATGATGGGGAGATCCTCAATACTCGATCAGAAAACATTGCACAGGGTCAAGCACCATTTGAATCTTTCAAGGGTCTCGGAAGACATCCTAATCCCACGTTAAACTCAAAAATACCCACGAAATGAGCGTTTATTAGTGGCCGAAAAAATCTTTGGCATCATCTACACTGAATGCTTCTTTCTTGTCTGTATTCTTAAGCAGAAGATGATTCCCACATTAAACACCGAAAAATTGTCTACTCACAATGCTGGAAAATAACAAGTTTACACAGGTGAATGGACGGAGGTAGGTTAAAAATCGGCCATTTTTTACTACTTTAAAACAGTGACTTGTTCAAAATTATGGGAGTAGGGTAAACCTGTACACTTACATTCGAACGCTCATTAAAATTGACGTCATCATTCTGGAGCTGTTTTTTGGCATAAAAACGCACGAAAATAACTGAGATTTGGTTGCTTTTAAGCTCCAAACCGGCCAATCCTGAAGCTTTTTTGCTTGGAAACGCACACACACAGTAACATTTTTACTAACTTAAAAGCAGGCATCATGTAATTTTACAGTGTGTGTGCGTTTCCTAGCAAAAAAGCTTCGGGATAGGCCTGTTTGGAGCTTAAATCAACCATATCTCAGTTATTCTCTTGCGTTTTTATGCGAAAAAACAGCTCCAGGATGATGACGTCAATTTTAATGAGCGTTTGAATGTAAGTGTACAGGTTTACCCTACTGATGGGGAAACACTTGTAAATTGTCAAAATTCGCCTGTACATTTGTTAACTCACAGTGCATTACAAGTCTACACTTCTTGTACCTTCATGAAACGATTGTACGCTCATTTTAACAACTTGTACATAAAATCGTCTTGTAACTGGTCACTTGGTGCTGCATGAAATAGGCCCCAGATAGTTTCCGAGTTATAGCGTTTTAAAATATATCAAATTTGTAGAAACATTTTATTCTTTTGAGTGAGTTTTGACAATTTTCGCAGGGAACCCCCCCCCCCCTACCCAACCTAAATATTTTTATTTTCCAACGCCCTGAAGGGCAGAAAAGGGAGAGTTTTATTATCGGCTGAAAAGGCGATTTCTGATGCACCTCCTACAAGGGGGGAATCCAAACTGAAATGAAATCTCCACCTATCAGAGAGTTGTATGTGGGTTGCTCTGCCTGTCCGTTGTCTGTGTAGAGCATTGCGGCCTTTAGGAATGATATAACAAAAATTCCAGCTTTAGGGTTGGGTGCCTATTACCATGCACAAAGCACCCTATGAAAATTAGCCCGTTCGTAATTCAAGGGAGACAAAATGCGTTTTTAGCATTATTTTTAGCGAACCTAGATATTCCCACATATAATGCTGGAAAAAAACAAGTTTACAGGTGAATGGACGTAGGTTAAAAATCGGCCATTTTTTACGACTGTAAAACAGTGACTTGTTTAAAATGATGGGGAAGCACTTGTAACTTGTCCAAATTCGCCTGTACACCTGTTAATTTTCACAGTCCATTACAAGTCTACACTTGTACCTTTATGAAACGCTTTCACACTAATTTTTACAACATGTACATAAAATCGGCTTGTCACTTGTTGCTTGATGAAAGACCCCTGGCAACCCTGCCTACTGTCCTCAGGGCCAACGAGGATCGCGCAGAGCAGGTTAAGAAGCGGAGGGCCGACGGAAGGGCGGTCGCCTCCCCCACACCTGCGGTTCTCCAATAGGCGCTTTTGAGGACCCGCCAGCCAGTAGTTGATGATCTGTGCCGCGCGTACTACCGCTCTCCCGCACACCCTTCACCAAATATCGAGGTAAACCCGCCACAATCATTCTTCAGTATTTCCACATTAAATTCGACATTTTCCAAACAGAGATTTTGAGAAATATAGGTTCAGTTTCAACAGAAAATTCTAACATCACGTGACTGATTTTTTTAAAAACATGAAATGGTAATGCAGCATGATCGTATGGACGAATTTTCTTAATTATGTATCATATTATGAGATGTTCAATTGTACTGAAAATTGAGCGATTTCAGCAGGAGAACATGAAAAACAACAAACAATGAATTGTTTGTTGTAAAATTCAAAATTCAAAAAAATGAATTGTACTAAGCAAAATTCGGTGGTTAAAAAAAAAAAAAAAAAAAAATTGTAGATTTTTCGTTTTTTTTTCGCAGTCTTCATAGAAATGTAAGTATTTTTCAAGTACAATTTTGTGTAACAAATTTTTAATGTCCAACTTAATTGCTGATGATTTTTTTTTAAACTGAAACTCTGCAAAAAATTTTAAATTTAACGATTTTTTGGCCAATTTGAGCAATTTTAGTAGAAAAGAATGAAAAACAACAAACAATGAATTGATAAAAACCAATTTTATGGCAAAAAACTCGTACTAAATAAAATTCGGTGATAAAAAAATATTTTAGATTCTTAGGTTTTTTTTTGCAGTTTTTATAGAAATTTAAGTACGTTTTTCAGTATAATTTTGTGTAACTAATTTGTAATGTCCTAGTTAATCGTTGATGATTTTGTTTTGACTGAAACTCTGCAAAAAAAAAAAAAAAAGATAAATGTAACGATTTTCAGCCGTTTTTTTAACCATTTTTAATCGTTTCTGAATATTTTTTGAAATTTGACCAATTTATTGATGTGCTCAAAAATGTTTAACCAACGAACCAAATATCGAGGTAAACCCACCGTCAACCGCCACACTCATTCTTCAGCATTTCCACATTGAATTCGACATTTTCCAAACATAGATTTTGAGAAATATAGGTTCAGTTTCAACAAAAAATTCTAACATCTCGTGAATTTGGTTTTAGCGAATTTTCGTTAAAACATGAAATGGTCATGTAGCATGATCGTTTGGGCGAATTCTCTTAGTTTTATCATATTATGAGATGTTCAATTGTACCGAAAATTGTGCAATTTCAGTAGGAAAACATGAAAAACAACAAACAATGAATTGTTGAAATCCCAATTTTATGGCAAAAAACTCGTACAAAATAAAATTGGTGATTCTAACAATATTTTAGATTTTTAGGTTTTTTTTTTTTGCAGTTCTCATAGAAATTCAAGTAAGTTTTTCAGTATAATTTTGTGTAACTAATTTTTAATGTCCTGGTTAATCGTTGATGATTTTGTTTTGACTAAAACTCTGCAAAAAAAAAAAATGATAAATTTAACGATTTTTAGCCGTTTTTTAAGCCATTTTTAGTTGTTTCTGAATAAATTTTTTGAAATTTGACCAATTTAATGATGTGCTCAATGATTGTTGACCAACGAACCAAATATCGAGGTAAACCCACCGTCAACTGCCACACTCATTCTTCAGCATTTCCACATTGAATTCGACATTTTCCGAACAGAGATTTTGAGAAATATGCAGTTTCAACAAAAAATTTTAACATCACGTGAATTAGGTTTTAGCAGATTTTCGTATAAACATGAAATGGTCATACAGCATGATCGTTTGGGCGAATTCTCTTAATTAGGTATCGTATTATGAGATGTTCAATTGTACTGAAATTTGAGCAATTTCAGTAGAAAAAATGAAAAACAACAAACAATGAATTGTTAAAAAGCCAACTTTAGGTATAATTATATTTTAGTATAATTTTGTGAACCAATTTTTAATGCCCTATTTAATCGTTGATGATTTTGTTTGGAATGAAAATCTGCAAAACAATCATAAATTTAACGATTTTTGGCCGTTTTTAGTTATTTTTTGAGTAAATTTTTTGAAATTTGACCAATTTAATGATGTGCTCAAAAATTGTTGACCAACGAACTCATACTTTTTTGAATAGTATAGCTTGATTTTTTGGTGCAAGAAAGGGATTCTTACCACAATCCCAAGGAGAGTCATCGTCTAGAATTACACACAGACACACACACACACACACACACACACACACACACACACACACACACACACACACACACACACACACACACACACACACACACACACACACACACACACACACACACACACACACACACACACACACACACAGACACATATATATATATATATATATATATATATATATATATATATATATATATATATATATATATATATATATTTATATGTATATTTATGAAACACGACTAATAAATTATTTGCTCATGATAATCATTCAATCGGTCATGGATAGTTTCATTCGCTAAAATGAAACCATTCCATCCATTGGCTCCAAAATGTTGAAAATAAAAATTTTCCAAAAATTTCTTCATCAGTTCCCTGGAGTTCACGCTTTTTTCATATTGTAAAGCTGTTTTGTTCCATAAAATCTTATGGGGGATCTAGAATTGCTTGTTACAAGAATTTGATGATTCAGTCGCAAAAACACACGCACATACAGACAGACCCGAAACCTAATTATTTCAGAATGGTCATTTAAATAAAAGTTCCTGTCAAGCAGCATCGTCGTATGAGCGAATTTTGTAGTTTGTCATATCATTTAGCAAACATTTGTAGAAAATGAAGCTATTGCAATGGCTCCTGAATTTTTTGAAAATTTCTTCATTGAAATCCGTTTTGAGGAATCCTGGAACGATTCCTGAACTTCAACGTTTCTCCCCAGGAACTGGGGCTTCTTCAGGATTAATATTCAATAGTGTAAAATATCTACTTACATAGTTTTTTTACTTACATAGCTTCTTCAGGATTAATATTCAAAAGTGTAAAATATCTACTTACATAGTTTTTTTACTTACATAGCTTCTTCAGGATTAATATTCAAAAGTGTAAAATATCTACTTACATAGTTTTTTTTACTTACATAGCTTCTTCAGGATTAATATTCAATAGTGTAAAATATCTACTTACATAGTTTTTTTACTTACATAGCTTCTTCAGGATTAATATTCAAAAGTGTAAAATATCTACTTACATAGTTTTTTTACTTACATAGCTTCTTCAGGATTAATATTCAAAAGTGTAAAATATCTACTTACATAGTTTTTTTTACTTACATAGCTTCTTCAGGATTAATATTCAAAAGTGTAAAATATCTACTTACGTAGTTTTTTTTAAATCAAATATACCTAAAGTTATGAGTTTTTTTTTTTTAAATCAAATTTAAAATTGTTATAATCTGAACTGTCCGAATAAAGAAACGTTATGTCTGTCTGATGTCCGTCTATCTGAGGTAAATACTTGTCACGCCCAAAACTATACCACGTTTCAGTCCGACGAAATTTTCTGGGGTTGTGCGGGTTAGCTCCTAGACGGTCCTCTATAATTTTCAATGCCGTCAAATCAACAGTAGCCTGTGCGCGTGGCTTTATTGTTTCTAATCCGTACCAATTTTCACCTAAGATGTTTGCTAAAAGTACAATACATTTCACTTTCCCTCTCTGTTTGGAAAGTAAAATTGGCCAAAAGGTTAGGAAATAGTACATGAATAAGTGCATTTGGTCTGTGACTGAAACGAATCCTGAAATGCTTTGAAAATGACGTTGGGAAAGTAAAACTGGCCAATAGCCTAAGAAAAAATTAATGAATCCGATCTCATTCTGAAGTGGATTTTAATGTTTCTAAACTGCACCAATTTCCATCTGAGATGTTTGTTAGAAGTACAATACTTTCCACTTTCCTCTCTGTTGGGAAAGTTTACATCACGATGTTGTGCTTCCTCACTACCGAAAGTAGGAAAAATTTGTGTTCTTTTTGAAGTTTAAAAAAAACGCTGCAAATTATTTCACAAAGATTTATTATTTTTTCAATTGAGTATGATCGTAGTTTTAGTTGGCTTGCGTACGTCATAAGGCCCGTCCAGATTCCTCGGCGTGTCCTATTTCGAGTTGCCACAACCTATACTTCTATAATTATATAAGCATGTTTATATTTCTCGATTTGAGCTCCTATCTATTCAAATAGTTATTGCCTTAATAATATCATTATCTAAGTACTTTCGAAAAGTCGAGAGGATATGTTATTAAATATACGTAGGAAAAGCATTGGTATTAACACAAATATGACCTAGAAAAAAACATATATTCATGCCTCGAAGGAGCGCCGTACCCACCTCATGGTGCCGCGGTGTATTATATGGATATAACACGTAAAAGTAATAAATATCCATTCTCCTACACCCCTCTGCTACGCCCCTGGTCACCCCAGACACCACAAGGTGTCGCGGTGCCGGCGCCTCCTCTCACTCCACCCCCCGCTCACCCCCCTCACCACACACCGTGACCCCCTGCCAAGCGTACCAGGCGTGCGTAAGTCTAACACTCAAAGCCTTGAAAAAGACACTTTTTCGCCCGTTTTTGGCCCATAGCATCTATGCGAGTAAAGCGATCGGGATGGTTAAACGTTAGGACCAACTAGACCCCAAATGGAGTCTATGTGCGAAAGAACGGGTTTTTTAAGTCAATTCTTAGGCCTTTTATGGCCCGGACGGCGAACGGCGGACGGACATTTCAAATTTGGATTCTATGCACCTTGAAACGTAAAGTGACAAAGTTTGAGGGGGGTTATACAAATTTTTTGCTACACGATCACATAGGCTTTTTATTGGAAATAATAAACCAAAAATCCTTTGAAATCAAAATTTTCACTTGCTTTTTGCGCTTCAGAGCTTGCTGATCAATTTTGGTTCCGTGCCCGTCTGTCTGTCTATCTGTGGGAAACCCTTGTTACGCCTAAAACTATACCAAGTTTCAGTCCGATTTCGATGAAATTTTCAGGAATTGCGCGGGTTAGCTCCTAGACAGTCTCCCATAACTTTGAATGCCGTCGAGTCAACACTAGCCTGTGCTCATGAGCAAACTTGAAGTTCTCATAACGTCGATTTCTCATCATCTGTAGGCCCGATTTCGTTCAAACTCTGTAGGTAATTGGGATTATGGTCTAAGAAAATGCCCAATAAACCATATCGCGATTGTTAGAGTAATAACCATTGCGCGAAACTAATATCGATTGACACGGGCAAAACTCCGAGTCTAATGGAACAATTTTGATGAAATTTCCAGGGATTGTGCGGGATAGCTTGTAGACGGTCCCCTATAACTTTCATTGCCGCCGCATAAATAGCAGTCTGTGCGCATGCGCAAACGTTAGTTTAATATAACGTAGTTGATTTCTTATCATCTATCGGTCCGATTTCGTTCAAACTCGGGGAGTAGATGGGTTCGTGTTCCAAAAAAATTCCCTGTGAATTAAATCGTGATTGGTGGAGTAATAACTATAGTGCATGCACAAAACTAAAATTGATCGACACAGACCAAATGTCCAAGACGCATGTACCGATTCTTATGAAATGTTCAAAGGTGGTGCGGTTTAGCTCCTAGACGTTCCCCTATAAATTTCATTGCCGTTGGATTGATAGTAGTCTGTGCGCATGCGCAAACATAAATTTCTTACAACGTCGGCTTATCAATCATTTCGACTCTAGCATATAACACTGCAAAATAAATAAATGAAATAAAAATGAATAAATCAGTCGTGCCCTCATGAAACTGGTACTGGGGGTTTTCGAGGGTGCAGAATCCGAAGCCCGTTTTTCACGTAGACGTATAATTTTTGTGGTACGGCACCTGCATTTTTGAAAAAATCTCTTAAATTCCAGGATAATTTTTGTTCAATTAAAAGGTGATATTTATGTTGGAAATTTAACGCTGAACACGCCTATACCGAATTTGATGGATCTGAAATGCCTCCATAACGTGTCTTTTGCCCCAAAACTGCCAAAAACGTGGTTTTTCACAGATTTTTGACGATTTTTTCATTGTTTTTTTAAAATGTTTTTGTACAAATTACACCATTTGGTGACCTGAAAGAAAAGGTATTATAATTGATTGTTTGCGATTTTTTAACTAGGTAGGTACTGAAAAACGTGTTTCTTGTCAGTATATACAACTGAGAAAAAAATTCCAAAAAATAAGCAAGCTTTCTTAATTTGGAAAATTTTTTATTTTGTATAGGGGTTGAGGGGTGGGGGGAGGGGGGGGGGGGTTATAGTAGGCCTCTTCGAGTATAAAATTATAATGCTTGAACAACTAGTTTCGTATGGTAATCTATATCTCCCCCCCCCCCCCCCACCTCAACCCCTATACTCATCTAGAGATGGCTACACCATCACAGAACCTTTTATGTACAAAATAAGGTAGGTATGTGCGTCCAATGATGTGGACTTCTTTCGAACCTAACACGTAGTAGGAATGCTCGTACATTATGTATTAGTTCTCGATGACAGGTTATTGCCTCCGGACATGAATGCGACTCTGAACTTGGGTCGCAGTTTTTTGACGACACGAACTTGGCATTTCTTCCGGTCGTTGACACTTTGTCGTTCCAACGATGAAATTAAGGAAACATTTCCCGAATCGGCTCGACCAATGAAAGGAACACTGCAGCGATGAACAATAGATAATAGGAAGGTGGATGGACTTGTTATTAATATTTCTCTATCTCTTTTTGCGTATTATTTTACGCTCATCAATATTGAGAGTTCGGAAAGTTTGAGACTATTTTTAGGCTTGTATTTGCGATGACTAATCTCATTAGAAACGCAACATTGTCTTTTAGCTAATTTTAGTGTTAAATGAAACTATCGCATACGATCAATTTACCTTGAGTGATATTTTCTTTAAATTTTCTAATATAATCCTGTCCATCTTGAAACAAATCCTAAATTCTATCACGTGTATGTGTTGCTAGAGAGCACTACCATACAATTTGTAACTTATGCAAGATAAAATTTGATATGGTTGACTCTTTTTAACAATCAGCGCACCAAATGAAATTTTTTCTTGGGGGGGAAAAACAATACCTAGATCATGGATATGTCCATTGTTGGAGGTGTAATCATAATATCAGGTATAATAATTTAACGCAGGAGTTAAATCATCAGTTGTCCATTCATATTTTGTAGAAGTACATTGCGGTAGTACCTCATTGATTTCTACCTAGCCTTCACTTTTCGAGTTAATAATAATCTAAAGTGCCGGAGCGTTGCATTTTGTGTGGAGAAAAAATAGTAGGTAAGTTCGTTGACCCCCGCCAAAATACATCCATGTCAAAATAAATAAATGGTGGCTCTCTTCATTGTTTACCAATTAGAATCCGAAAATCACATTTTTATGAGACAAAACTATAAGATCTTGTATTTTTCGGACGTCCCTCATCAGTTAAAATAAGCGATTTTCAATAATGAAGTGTTTGTCTAGGAAATTTTTATTTTCTAGAAGGAAAAATAAAAATAAAGGGGGTAAAGCCGGAAAAACTTATTTTTTGACGCTACTCGGGCTACAATTCTCAGCTTAGTTTCGTGGTTCTTATTCTGTTAGCAAGACTTTACAAAAAGGCCTTTCAGTCCTTGAATTATTTTTTTCTTCTAATTATTAATTTCCAACGTTTTTCCCCTGGAACTGGGGCTCCTTCAAAAGGAGGCGAAAATTCAAAATTAGAGAATTTTTTTTCTTCCCGTAATCTTCTACCTGTGTACGCAGAAAGGCTGAAATACCTACTGCGCATGCGCGAATTTTTGCGTCAACGCGTAGAACTAAGCGTGTACAGGAAAGAGGCCTATCTAAGCGTAGGCGGGAAAAATGGTTCCGTTGGAATCCCGTCGCGTCGTACGCGTAGTCATAATTTAACCTGACATAAAGGTTACCACAGTTTTAAGAACAAGTTTGAGAGTTTAAGTGGCGCAATTCAGTCATGTTTGAGATTGGTATTGGATTTCCTTACCCTAGGAAAAGACAAACTACTGTTGAGTTGCGTGTAAGATATGCTGAAGATTCTTTTTGTTTTCGTGTGTGTTACTAGTTTTCATCAATGCAGTGGCTCGTTCGGTGATTGGATTTATTTCAAGAGTGACGTTTGTTCACTCCAATCAGCTCTTTGAAAATATTCTTGCATTGCTTGATCGTATCGCATTAAAATCTTTCAAATAATGAACAACAACTGTCGTTGATAACGATCCTCTAGCCCTAGAACATGAGCAAGACGGGCAAAGAGACGAACGGCGATAATTTTTCAATTACCGTTGGGCCATACTGATTCGAGTGAGCCATCTGAGCCAAAGATAAATGTGAAGCCATAACTAAACAATGGAAATTTGAGTAATACTTTCAGAAGTTATAGAATCAAATTCCTTATAGACAAGAGCTGTACAGTATCTAGGGGGCTAATTCAATATTATCCTCAGCAATTTATTGTGGATAATTTTAATTTTCTTGACGTTGGAAGTAGGTATTCATTATTATTTGACAAATGAAGATTAGTTGCGGATAAAAATATTATAAAATACCATGACTATGCGGTGGGTTTGAACTATGAAATCCCGTTGTCCAATCTTGCCTGGACTTAAGTATTCCGGACATATTTAAAATTAAAGCACTTGTTCCATTAAAATTATTCTCAACAAAACTAAATTTGGGAAGTCAAGAAATGTTTCTGATAATTTAGAAAACGTCAAAAGTTCCCTAGATTTCATCACGATCAAAATAATTATGATCATCATGAAATTTTCTATAAGAATCGCTTGGAACCTTGCCACGTCCAAAAGGACGCATTTCGCCCCAATGTGAGGCGTTGTGACGTCATCGTGCGAATGAATTTCAAGAGCCGTATTACTGGTCAGATACCCATCATATGGCACCTTTTTGGAAAGCTCTTAGATCTTTCTACTGAGCAAATAACAACCATGAAAATTCCCCATGCGGGGTGGAGCATAACGATGGAATCGGTTCAAGGTGCTCCTCGCAATTTCGGGGGTGTTACTGTATTATGTATCAAGAAGATTGTCTCTTCCAAAAAGCCATTTCAAAATTCCTCTTCTGTAGGTGTAGTCATGGAGTGAGAAACACGGGATATAGCTGGTAATTCGAGACATTCGCCGTTCGCTGTTATTGAGTGAATACTTCATCATGTGGTTCAACACTCTTTGCTTGCACGACATCAAATACCAAATACGCCATTTTTAACTGTCAAAAAAATTAATAAATAAATAATTATTGGCATATTATTCGTAAACTATTGGGGAGTAAAGGGAGCGGGGTCCCATGGGCTCTTATACCCCCCTAAGTTAAGTTAAGGGGGATTATAGCTAATGAAGTGAAAGGAGGGGAAGAATAACTGGTTTCTACAGTTTGAAGGGATAATTCCAAGCTTTATAGAAATGGACTTAACAGTGGTGAAATATATTGAGGGATTTCCTCATTTAAACATTTACCAGATCTGTCACTTTTGATAATTTCGAATTTTTCAAGTACATTCAACTTACCTCCCTTTAGACAAAAATGAAGAAATTCTACAAACTGTCTATCTGTCAAATCAAAATTGTAATTATGATTGGATTCCTGAAGATGTTTTGCAATGTAGACCTACCCTTATTTTTCCCTGAAATCCTCCTGATGCTCTTCTATTCTTTCCCTGAATTTCCTACCAGTTCGACCGCAATATTCGTAGCCGCAAGAACATTTTAATTTATAAACCCCACTTTTAGCCTGAAAATTAATTTTGTCTTTAATTTTTAGTAATGCTCTAAGAATATTTCTAGTTTTAAACTAGACGTCCTGGTTCATTACAAATGAAATTTGGCGTATTGGGTCTACTTTCCAGGAGATTAGGCCAAAGGGTTTTGTCTTTATTCAACTTCTTGGAATATGGCTCCACAGGTACAGATGGGCCAATATTTCTGTGCGCGTGGACGTTTCGCTATTAGCCGCACTAATAACATAGCCTGTTGTTCTCCGCATTGTATTTCTGTGCGGGTGGACGTTTCGCTATTACCCGCACTAAAAACATCCGCGCGGATGTTTTCACAAAAGTACCCCCGACAACCCCCTCGCCTAGACCCGACCAGTTCTGGTCGCGCGCACAGAAATATTGGCCCATCTGTAGACCCCAAACTACTGCAAATAAGCAAATTCAGGGTATTGTTTTTTTTTTCCTTTCTCGTTTAGAAGCTCTTTTATTATGAAGGCCTGTCAGTTCCGTGCAAGAGTACCTACATAGGTATCTATTCCTAGAGTTGTGGTTGCAACGCACGTCTAGTTTCACATTCTCCGAATTCGGATCGGACAGTAGACTAAGGTTTGGTGTAAATAACAAAATTCGGCGTATTCTTATTACCCTCTCTTTTCCTGGGTTATTATGTATACAGCACAAACAACTGAGAATTCCACATCTGCAATCAAACTTTCTTTTCGTCTAACCTACCGCTCGTGACTCGTAATTGCGAACTTTCAGCGATGGTATCTTCATTGGGGTTTCGTTGTCTTTTTCCCCGAGCGTATTAGCTGAAAAGACGGGAGACCTTTAACTCAGACGGAAAAGCAATTTTTAAAAGTCGTAATCCCTACTTTGTAAGTTACCTGCCTTACCAAGCTACTTAACTTTGTCTGTTCTTTCTGGTAGGAATGAAAAAAAAAAACAAAAACAAGAAAAAAAAACAAGTTTTTTGCAAGTTGACCTTTCAGTAAGTTCAGTAAGTTACTACACCGGAAATGAAGAAGCAAACTTATTTCGACTATATTTCCAACAAAAATTAAACAAAATCTAAATATTAAGCTATAATAGATACTATTCTATGTAGACATAGAGGATGAACGAAGAATCTATCTTTTCAATCATCGAATGGAAGTTATGAAAGTGTACAAATTAGTTTTGATCACTGCGGAATTCTGACACAAACGAATTAACCCAATATAAAGGTTCTACTCGCCGGAACTCACCTATTTCGTACCGTAAGTTTACTTTATATAGTTCGTAACTTTATGACCCTGAAAATAAAGAAACAATTTTACCACGCAATGTGCCAGTCACTCATGATTTATGCCATACCAGCCTGGGGTTCAGCTTTCAAAACTAAACTTCAGCCTTTGTTTACGATCCGAAAATCCCTGATCAAGGTCCTATTAAAAAACCCATTAGGTTTGGGACAAGGGATTTATTTAAAGATTTCCAAGTTCTAGAGTTATTTAGAATAAGTCTAGAACTAATATATAATCTATTCTTACAAGCGATTTCTAAAAAGTGGATTTGAAATGATAAGCAATATTGGCACAAGAAGTTCGAGCAAGATTACTCTAATTATACCAAGATTTAATACTTCCGCTGCACATCGTTCTCACCTGTATAGAGGGATCATCCTTTTCAACAACCTGCCTTGCGAAATTATTTCAACCAGAGTATAGCTTAGTAATTTCAAAGTAGATCTGAAGAAGCACTATATGGCTGGTTAAGCCATAGTCTCATTATGACGGTTAGTCTAATTCGCCTAATCATTTAAATTAATTCAATTATTGTTGACACACATTATTATTTACTCCTCAAATTTTGAACTTTCTATTATTTATGTAAACCAATGGAGAATAGAGATACATACATACTTTATCTTTAGACCTTGATGGTGAAAATCCTATATTGTTATTAATGATTTAAATAATCACTAACAGGAGAGCTAAATAATGAACAGACGCTCCAATTCCCTGCACAAGATCCTTCTTATTGGGAATTGTAGCATTTTCTGTACAAATCTGTAATAAATTGTTTGTAAATCTTTTTTCTGAATAAAATGCATATATATATATTTTTTTTAATTTAAGAGCTAAAAATCTGAAAATGGTCTCGTTCGGTGCAAAATTTAATCTTCTACAACTTTTTTTTTTTACGCATGATATGTTTTTAAGTGATGCTTAGCTACAACCAATATTATGAAGATAGAAAAACGGGTTTAGTTTTTTGACGATAAAACTTTTAAATATTTATTTTAGGGTTGTGGGGTATTTTTGGAATCACAACATTTTCTATTGAATCCCTTAAAAAAATAATTTTGTTGAGGTTTTTCGTTTGCTCATTTCCTTTAGAAATACTTGGAGCCCTTAGTCTTGTAACTAACGTTTTTTCATCTTTGCAACAATTGTTACGTCGGAAAATTTGATTTTGTGCAATTTATTGGAGACTCTCAGAGATGAGCGCCAAAGCTTCTAACTCTATATATTACCTCGATGTATAGCTTTTCAGGTTGATTTAAAGACTTTTCAAGTAAACACTTTCTAAAATATAATAAACAATTTCCAAAATGAAAAATAAAAAATCATAAAAAATTGATCCGCCTTCAAAACGTACCTACCTTCAATGTTTCTGCTAACTCCCCTGATAGACTAGAAATTACAAAGCGAGCATTACTCATGAAGAGAAAACCTGCCTATTTCGACCCAATTCTAGAACGATATAAAGCCATGGTTCGCAGAAGGGCTAAATGATATAATTGCTCTAAAAGTGGATGATCATCCTTTGTTTCTTGTGGAACACCGCGCCTCGCGCACCATTAGCTCAATTCGGTTTAATCAAATCTTTAATAACAGACCATGTTCTCTATTATATTATTATGTACCTGTAATTTTTTTGTATCAAATTTTTGCTTCCGGGTACTACATTAAATTGGTCAAATTTCAAAAAATCTCTAAAAATGGCTAAAAACGGCTGAAATTCGTTAAATTTATATTTTTTGGCAGAGTATTGCTCAAATAAAGTTTATTAACTGTGAAGTAGGACATTCAAAGGTATGTACAAAATTATTCTGAAAAATTTACTTAAAACTCATTAAAACTTTCTGAAAAAATCGATAAAAACTTCAAAAAAATCTTAAAATTCAAAACCTCTATTTGAATAGAAAATTACTATTTGAATTCCTTTTTTTACCATAAACTTAATAGTTATCAATTTCCTTGCACTCAAAAAGCTCAAATTTCAAAACAATTTAACATTATACAATACGATAATTTACGAAAATTCGCTCATAAGATCATGCTGCATGCCTGGAACTTTTTATTAGTGCAAACGGTTACATTAGACTCGCGTTCACTTTACTTTATATCGTTAGAGATTATTAGCACGACTAGTGCTGTAGTAGATTATTCTACTCTGTGTAACGAAATCTCTCACTAGCAAAATTTTACTCTAATGTTTACTCTATGACTCTGTCCACTCAGATGAACTCAGATCATCATCCTGATTCCAGTGTTTAGCGAGGCGCGAAGCACGGAGTTTTTCACTTCTTAGTGCTAACGATTAGAGTTGACTCGAGTTCACTTTACTGTCGAGTACCTACCTAGTAATAGATTGTTAGAGCGTAATAGCACGAATAGCGCTGTGGTAGATTATTCTACTCTACGAAATCTTTCGCTAACAAAATTTTACTCTATGGCTCTGTCCATTAAGATGAACTTAGATCATCATCCTGATTCCTGTGTTTAACGAGGCGCGGAGCACGGAGTTTCTCATTTTATTAGTGTAAACGATTACAGTAGTATGTAGTAGTTACACTAGTATGTATCCTGAAATCAATCCTACAGTGTAACTCTTCATTTTGTGGGGGAAGATAACGTTTTTATCATTGAAATGGGTTTTTGCGAGTTCATTGCAAGCGAAGTTCATCTGCCTAACTCCCGCACTAAGGGTTGTTTGCAGAGTCTTGAACTCGCGTCCATCAAAAAACGCAATATAAGTCAACTGAAGCATCTAGTGCGGAACAACATTCCCCCTTGACCAAGCGGCCACAACAATATCATATGTGACAATACGTAAAAGAGAAAGCACTTTATCATTATGGGGGTCGACGTGACATTGTCACATGACTAATCGTAAAGCCATCATTAAACAGTGTTAATAGTCAACGATCTGAGCCAGTAAATGCTTACACAATGTCGGGGTCAACAAGACCCAGTTTTTCCTTTCTTAAATCTGAATGACCATAAATAAGTGGGCAAATTTATTTTACCCTCTTGGTAAAATTAGGTTGTAGCTCAAGGACATGTTTTTCAGGCTCGGAAAAATTAAGTCATGGCCGTTTTATTCATTCGACGTACACCATCAACAATAAAGACGTGTGCTAATAACTTCACTTGGGATTTTGGTGAAAAGATTCCTAAAGAATGAACGAAGTCATGATAACGATATTGTGGACCCATCGTCAACGGAAATGTGGTTACAAATACCTGTGGACTTGTAATCGCACTTTTAATGAATTTTAATCGACCAAGGGAAAAAAAAAAATCATAAAAAAATAATAAACCAATCCCCCCCCCCCCCCCCCATCCCCCACAAAGATTTGTTGGTTGGCGTTTCAAGATGCGTATAATCCAAAAATCAAATAAGAAAAAGAAATCCTCTGTCCGCCATCCAGATTTCTCCGAAACTAGTGGACCAAAGTTGATGAAACTTGGGTAATAAATCACATTTGGGGTCCAGTTGATCCAAGAAGCTCAGCATCAATTTCTATCAATACTAAAGGGTAGCATCCCTTAACTGAAATATTCAAAAATCGAGATCACCAAAACTTTCAAGGTAACAGAAAAAGGATTTTTTGGTTGTCACAGATGAACATCATCTCAAAGAATCGGATGAAACCATCCGGAACGCTGTAAGTTAATCCGTCTCCTCTCCCCACATGCTAGAACTTACAAATAGACCGTGGGAGGGGGGGATAATTATGTCAATTTGTGATTCAGATTAACAAAAGGATCACGTTTCATGCCATCAAAAAAGTGCCCACCCTGCTGCGTTTGCTCCTCTCTCGATCCTGCAAAACATGGATGAGTGGTTCAACCTGTGTAAGTGGTCCAACCTGGATAAGTGATTCAACCTGGAAAAGTGATTCAACCTGGAAAAGTAGTTCGACCTGGCTAAGTGGTTCATCCTGGCTATGTGGTCCAACCTGGATAAGTGATTAAACCTGGAAAAGTGGTTCGACCTGGCTAAGTGGTTCAACCTGTGTGAGTGGTTACTCCTGGATAAGTGGTTTGACCTGGATAAGTGGTTCGACCTGGATAAGTGATTCAATCTAGATAAGTGGTTCAACTGTGATAAGTGGTTCGACTTGGATAAGTGGTTCAACCTGGTTTATTATAACTCTTGTCTTTACTAGGTGGACAAGTGAAGCGTTTGTAGGTTATTCATCTCATTTTCAGTTAATGGGTGCGTAAGTGTTCATGTCGGTATACTTAGATCAGAGGGTAAAGTGTAGATGTTTTATTTAATATTGCGTTAATTTTCCCTCCATGACGATGTCAGCTTTTTCCCGCAACCAACAACGCAAATCAGTCACGCCAGTTACAACGGTGGAGAAATTTAAAATGGCACTCGTTTGAGATATCTATAATAAAAAAACAATGCATGGAGAGGTATTGATCAGCTGAGAGATCTCTGAGCCTAATTTGTTTCTTAATCGAAACGAGCCCGTTGGACATTTAGGATACAATTACGAAGTAGGGAGGGGCTCTAATCAGATGAGAGACCACTGGGGCTAAAATTTCTCTCCTAGTGACCTACTATGATGAAATTTAAGATGAGGCTACTTTGTGGCATCTAGAAAATTATGAATCGTGGAGACCAGCTGAGGGCCTCTGAGGATAAATTCCTACTTGAGTGCTTTCAGGACACGTAGAATACAAGCCTCGATCTCAGTGTGTGTTCTGCCAGTTCGGAACGGTTCTGGGCCAACGCAATCGAGTTTTGTCGTTCGCAGTGCCAGAACGCCCAGTAACGGAACGCCGAGGAACTCGAACACAAGGACGTAGTTAACGCATGCGCATTTCAAAAATTTTCGGAGCTCGTGGAGTAAACAATACGCTCTCTTCGGCTTTTCTTGCCGCGTGTTCCTTGAAATTTTCACTGTAAAATTTTGCTTTGTTCTGTTGTTTGCTGTTATTCATTTAAATTTCTTCATCGAAATGTCAACTAGTTCGTCAAGTTCGGAAAGCGATAGTTTCGACAATGGTGGTGAAGTTTCATGGTTTGTAGACGATGAGGACGAGATTCAAGTTGTAGTTGGATGTCGTCTACATCCCCGAAACTCGATTTTTTCCAACTAAATTGTGCCAAGGTTCGACGACGAGGAGTTTGTTACAATCAACAACACAGATTATTCTATTTCCAAGTTCTGAAATCGTTCGCAGTGCAGAACGCGGTTCCACAAGTTCTGGAACGCCCCGGGATTTTCCTTCCGAGTTCTGATGAGTTCGAGAACTGTCAGAACGCGCACTAAGAATGAAGCTACAATTAATTACATGGTATAGAGGAGAACTGATCAGATGAGGGACCTGAGGGGCTAATTCTTTCCTGAAAGACCTACGCTGCTAAAATTTGAATTGGAGCGCCATTTGAACACGAAGGATATAGTAACGATGTGTGGAAGCGAACTTATCAGCTGACGGACCTCAGAGGCTAATTGTTACTCATGTACTGTATACTAGGCTAAATAATTATAGGCTAGTGATATACGTAGGTGGTCTATGTAATACAGAAATGATACACCATTGTGTAATTTGCAGCGTTTTCTTACGTGAATACTCCAACGCTAATTTTGAGGATGGTTAACGAACTTTTAGCAACCAATCATACTAATCTGTAAAAACTGTAAACATCATCCCTCAGCTACCAAGCATGCTTTATTTGTCGGTGGCGTAACGGGTTGCCTTAGTGCTCCACTTCGTGACGAATTTCAAGTTTGTGTTCCAAATCAAAAACCTGAAAACGTCAAAATTCGAATTCACCAAAAACTGATACCTATGAGTATCGCGGTTTCGATTCACATATCCGCTTAACGGAAACTCAATTAAGTAGATTTAGTAGACAGTTTAGAACTATTTTGAAGGCTCAGGTAGGACACTTCTTTATCGATGAAGTTAGCAAATATAATAATTAAAGCTGCATAATTGAAAATAATTTCCCTCGATAGACAAAGTGTGTGTGTGTGTATTTCAAATATGCCAAGGTCAGTTTTGTTTTCTGAACGCATATTCCTTAAATCTCCCTCCCTATAAACAATTCAAGTGTGGATTCGAAAGGTTGGATTGAGTCATTTTTATCAAATTGTCTTACAACAAAATCGTGATGGTCGAAGATGACGATATTTATGAAATAATCATAGATTAACTAACGAATTCAAGGCTGTTTTTTTGGAATGATTATGCACCGAGTTTTACTGTATCAGAATGACCTTGAATTGTTCAATCAGTAATGACCATTTAGCCGCTCAAAATGGCCGATGCAGGGAAATCGCTATTGACGCAACTTCAGCGGTGTAGCTTCAAGCTTCATATATTATTTTCTTCTCTGACCCACCGACTTGTTTACTGGTGGTCGCATTCTCTCGACCTAAACCTAACTACGCTTTCTTATTTATTAAAGGTGGTGATGGTAGTGATGATGAGGGTGGGGGGTGTAAGTACGCAGAGGAGGGGGGGGGGGGGTGAAATTAATTATTATACAGGGAGGTACCTAATTACAAACCATACATATGTAAAGATAAATTATTTTAGAAAATTCTTTCAAATATGCATGTTGCTGCTTGGTAGGTAACCTCTTCCAAATTGCCCGTTACATATTCGCGGCACGTATAATGTCCAGATTTATTACGATGCCTTCGTAATTGATGGTATGTGGCAAAATATGGGAGGTGAATGGTGATTGAAGAAACTAATTATTCAACCCAAAAATGAGTAGAGTTGCTCTTGATTACAAATGTGGAAATTGGTTCATTTCCTTCCAACCCACAAATGACGACCTTCCGAAGGTCGAGACGGCAGTTACACAAACAATGACCTCCAAATCATGACAGAATCACCTTATTCATATGTCGTGTGCTTAACATTCGTGTGAAATATAGTTACCTACCTATTGCTTAGGTGTCACATTAGACTTCCACTATTTTCCTTTGGTAAAGAGGAATTTTTCAGAGATTATCTGAGTCAGTCCTTATTCTTGGAATTCATCACATTTGAAAACGTAAAAAGTTGAAAAATCTTACTTTCTACAATCAAGATAAATACTTGGTACCTACCTACCAGTGTTGGGCATAATCTTATCGTCGAATACGAATACGATTGTAATCGCGATAATTATTCGTTGATTCTGAGTCAACTGCGATTATATTCGTATTCGTGTAATCGCTTTTAATCAGATTTTGATTAAATTTTCAGGGAATTTGCGAGTTACACTAGATGGTTCTAATCGATTTCATTGCATATTAATCAATATTTCTCTTCACGCATGCGCAGACGAAAATTCCATCAAGTATAATTTTCTCACGTTCTAGTTGGTACGTAAATTTGGAGGGTAGTTAGAAAAAGACGATTTAAATCATATCAATTTCATTACGATAGCATTAATATCAGCTGATTATGAAACCTGGAGTTATCTTACTTATAGCCTACCTAAGGTTTGATGGTCTGGAGCTCGGAAAATATTCAATTAATTGAATTCCTTCTGCTCGTTATCTTTTTATGTAAATTAGGCTTTATGCCCGTTTAATTCTGATAGATAAATAAATGTCTCCCCTTTCTTACACATAAATCATATGGTAGAATCCTATTCGTCCAATTATGGAGAACTATTCTTCAACTACCGGATCGTTGGTGTTACGTTCATTCCAAATTTATCATCTTTGCTTTATCTACCAAGCTTTTGTGAAGCTCTACTGTCGACCTCGGGGAACTGCCTTGTTTGAGATTGACCTTTAGTGTTAGGTTTAATTTTAAACTCAGTTTCTTTAAGGGACTTGGTATAAAGCCGTGGCGTGTTCCTTCCTATCCGATGGATTTTGGAGGAAAAACTACAGCAGAAGCGCTCGCTGCGCCCTTATCTAGAGCTCGAGGTTCGGTCGGGGGCGGATTCCGTTGAGAGATGGGTATCTTTCGCTGTGATGTATAGCCGGGGCGGTTGGTTGACCCGTAAAACTTGCAAATCGCCGCAACCTTCTCGCCCTGTTCAGCAACTTATGCCTGAAGAAGAAGACGAAGGGGTTGCGTGCCGCCTGTCCTAAAGAGGGGTCAGCTTAAGTACACCCCCCTTCTATTTGGATTTAACTCGGGCCCGAAGTGGGGGTTTGAGTCGATACAGCGGGCACGCCAAGCACTGGTTTAGCATATGGGGTTAATGCCTCTTTCAGCGTCTTTACTGCTGGACTTTCGCATTTCTCTTGGGGCCCCCAAACACTTGGCCTCAATCGCTTTTGTATGGTCTACTCCAGTGTTACCCAAATTCATTGACTCCACGGACCCCAGTTAAGACCAAACCGACCTTGCGGACACCCTGTCCATCCCCCCCCCCCCTTAATTCACGCCCATATTTTCAAACTACCGATCACCGCACCCCAACCAAAAGAACCGTCCAGAATTATCATTATGGTAGGGGTGGTTTGAGGGGGATGACAGGCAATTCTAACTTGATCTTATCATGTTTTATTGTTATACCAAATACATACGCCCTTGCGTTAGGCCTCATCAGGCAATACTGCATTTGTTACGTGGTAAGTATTGTTTTGTGTCTCTTCCATTACAATTTAAGAGGTGGCGTTCAGCACTGTTGCCTTGCTAGGGGATGGCCTGTATTCCTTGTGGTTATCCATGTTCGGAGTGCATTTGAACTTCTCCTAGTTTTGTAATGGATGATCTTTGGCACTGTACCTATAGAGCGGGGGGTCATCACCTTTTTGAAGTCACGGTCCACTAACAAAGATCAACAAATTCTAAGGACCACTGGGAGGAGGGGTTATACTTTTCGCCACAGCAATTAGTAGGTCACAATCAGGGATTACCAGTTTCAAAATTTGCTTGCTTTTGAACGCGACAACAGATGAAAATCCTGGCTAACATGGTGTGGAAAATAGAGTGAGGAGTCCCAACGCAATATATTTATACATTCAGAAGTAGAAAAACGTTTATTAATAAATTTCCATGCCATAAAAATCATGCGTGACAAAATACCCAATCCGACACGTTTTATTTGAACCGTCTGTCGGAAGTGACGGCATAATCATAATTTTTTAATAACTAAATATTTTTAATTTACAGGAGTTTAACGAATCAAGCAGCAATACAGATTAAAATAAATCTCCAGAAAACAATTCCAGAAAAAGAAAAAAAATCAATTTCAAAATCAAAAACTACTAGATCAAAAATTAAATTTGCGAACTAACATTGCTCTGTAGCGCCAAGCTAATTTACAATATGTTACCAATTCTGGCCACCCTTCTCCATAACAGCCTTACCACCTCATCTCCGCTCTCAGTCTTCGTGTAATCTCTAGTGTGTTTTCCCATGCTACGGTTTGTATGCTACAAACAAGATGTTCTAGTTCTTGCTCCACTTCATTTGGTGTTTGCAACGACTTACCTAAGTCGATATGTCAGCAAATTTCCTGCTTGAAGCGCTTCAATTTAGTCTTATGATTGTCTAGGACAGGATTGAAGGAAGGATTGAAGGATTGCATTGCTTCTGAGCTATTCGATCACTAAGTGTCATTAGGATTGATGAATGATCTGAACTAAGATCAAAGTTTTCTTCTACCGGAAGGTAATTTGCTGAGATATTCTTTGTAATGAAAAATTCAATCAGATCAGGTACTTTGTTTGGGTGAGAAGACCAGTATGTCGGCTTCCCAGTTGAGAATGCTTCGCAGTTTTCATCATTGTTTGCTTGTAGTAGTAGTTAATCTTGAGTCCCAGAGTGTATTTTTTGCATTGAAGCCCCCTTCAAGGATGAATCGGTTCCCAAGTTGACCAAAGATATTCTTGTATTCTTACAAGCCTCACCGCCTCATCCTGAGATAGCTCTGACTTACCAAATGAAACAATCCTAAACTCATTTAAAACTGGAAACTTGCACAAAAAATGGTGGGTATCTTCATGTTCATGGGTACTACATAACGATCATTCCTCGGACCTCTCCTTGACGTAGGGCTTCTCGTTGAGATGCAGCATTTCTCCTCTGAGTTTGAAAAGCCATC
The DNA here is from genome assembly GCA_030762985.1 of Adelphocoris suturalis. Classification (NCBI taxonomy): domain Eukaryota; kingdom Metazoa; phylum Arthropoda; class Insecta; order Hemiptera; family Miridae; genus Adelphocoris; species Adelphocoris suturalis. The sequence goes on along the minus strand of CM061043.1, from coordinate 51,138,342 downwards.
TACTAGAATACTGATCGATCATCGGGTCTGCAATCAAACCGGATGATTTGATAAGAGGGTTTAATTCTCTGTAAAGTGTATACTTTTCAGGTGTCAATGCCCTCTGCCAGAATTGGTCTCTTTTATTTTCATTATATTTTCTCAGCAGTAGCTGCGCTTGCGACTGTATCATTGCACGGCTTAGAGTGGTCACACCGTTGGGAACATCAAACTCCCTCGAAAGCTATGGGGTACAACAGAGCAAATACACTAGAACTCTCCAGTCATTGAAACAGTGAAGTTATACATGCCGTTCTTGTTTCTTTGTAACATTATTTTATTGCTTCTTGCACATCATCAGGCAGATGCCGAGAACGCTTCGATATCAAATGGGTTACTAGCCGTTTTTCTTACCTACCGTTTTACCGATTCAGGGAAGGTAGGAAATCGGTCTTCAAGTATTCCAAATATGCGGTAATGTTTTCTTGCGAACTAAACCACTCGCATCGAAGTTGAGGAAACCCGTTTCAATTAAGAAAACTGAAGTTGAAGGATTTTATCTTTAACTGACACAAGTAAACCTTTAAGACTATTTTTATTCTTAAGACCCACTTTGTAACACCTCGATGGTAGAATTTTACATATCTGAAATGTACCCATAATAAGGTATACAGCCTACTTGTCTATTGTTTTTCTTCCGAAGTTACATCTCCCAAACCAAAAAGGAGACTTTATATCCATACTCTTTTTCGTGAGAACCTTATCCCATATGGTTTCAACGAGATCTCCTCCTTGCCCAGTATTTAATGCTAAGATTTTTAATAATTGATTTTTCTTTTGATAAATTTTGTTCACAAATTGGAATAGATAGTGTACGATTAATGTTTTCTTGATTGATTGATGGATAACAGCTCTGTCTAAAAACTAATCGCAAATAGGTCGCTACTAACCTACTCGTTTTTCCACTCCCAACTACCTATATTTTGATATGGAGTATGAAGTTTTCTAAAACATCTCGCGGGCCACTTATCGGAACCTTGCGGACGACTGATGATCCACGGACCATAGGTTAAGAACTATTGGTATAGAGCATTATTTTAAGTAGAATTTAACATTGAAATGGTGAACTAAAGTGTACCACCTTGCTTATAATGTGTTTAAAGCTCTATAAGAAAGAAGTTGAAATTCCGTGAACAGAATGAAAATGCCACCCGAACCTACACGTAATACGGGTGTATGCAAATTTTGCCATACGTCGCCCGCAGAAACCACCAATTTGTGGGGGTGGCGGCGGAAGGTCTGGACTAAACCGCCTTCTTTCTAAGGTCATTCGAGATTGCCGGCTCAAGTTCTTGCTCACGCCATTGCCATTATGCATTTTCTTATTGCGAGGAATAAGTGGGAAAAACGAGAGGATTTGAAAACTTGGAGCAGGAAGGTCAAGAACACGGAACTATCATGTGTTGGAATTTCACACTTTTGATCTCAGATTCGATTTAGCGCACGGGAGGGGGCCGTGACGTCATCTTGCAAATGAATTTCAAGAGCCGTATTAGTGGTCAGATATCCATCATATAGTACCTTTTTGGAAAGCTCTCATCAAGATCTTTCCACTGAGCAAAATAAACAATAACCATGAAAATTCCCCATTGTTACGGGACAAATGTTGTTGCAAATTAATTGTAGAATCTAATCCTGTAGTTTGGCAGACCTGTTTTGTGTACACCCTGCATACAAACCAGACACAGGTGCGTCCCTATAATGCATGCATTACCATTTTCCAAAATTTTCTTCATTGAAATCCGTTTTGAGACATTCTAAATCGAATCCTAGAGTTTAACGATTTTTCATATATGTATATATATATCATTCTAGACGATAACTCTCCTTAAGATTGAAATAAAAATTCCGTTCTTGCGCTAAAAAATCAAGTATAGATGAGTTCGTTGACCAGCATTTTTTTAGCACATTAAATTGGTCAACATTAAAAAAAAATTCTGAAAAATTCACCTAAAAGGCTGAAAACGGCTAACAATTATTGTTAAATTTATATTTTTTAGCAGAATTCTATTCAAAATAAGTTTAATCAACGATGAAATACAGCATTAAAAAAAATTATGCTCATTTCAATGCTGAAAGCGTACTTAAATTTCAATAATATTCGCTAAGAAATAGATAAACACAGCAGAAAAAAATCTTAGAAATCCAAAAATTTTTTGTGAATCCAAGAATATTATATAAAACGAGATTTAGGTCATGAAAATAGTAACAATTTCCAATTCAATGAAAAAAATCAACTATTTCCAATTCAATGGAAACAATTAACAATTTCTTTTCACTTAAATAGTTACCTTAGTTTTTGAAAGAATGTAACACATTATTGTGCGATAATTTACGAAAATTTGCTCATACGATCATGTTGTATGACTGGAACTTTTTATTATCAAATTAGTATCTGGTTAGGTTCTGAGATTTCTTCCTTTCAGTGCATTGATGAGACGTCAAAATCTGCATATTTGACTTCTTCATCCTTTTCCCACTTTGTCAATTTCAATGAGGGAAATTCCTTTCGAGTTGGCCGGCCAAGCGTTACGTCATATTCTCACAGAAATTTCACAGATTAAGGTCATGAAAATGGTTGTTGACGATTTCTTTTCACTTAGAGAAGTTAGTTTTCGAAACAAAGTAACATAATATAGAACGGAAGTTAGCGAAAAACGTTGTCTATTTCCACGAAAAATAAAGAGTTACAATGTTAAATCGATTTCGACGGTTAGGCCATCATCAGTAACAAACAATAACTGAAGACACATTAGAAAGGACACAGCTTATATAGTGACAGGTGAAGGGAGATTGAATCCCACTGGTCGAGAGAAAGGAAAGGGGCAGGAGGTAATCAGATGAAGTGAAAGGGGGAAATAACTAAATATGGTTTCAACAGTGTGAAGGGATAATTCCAAGGTTTATAGAAATGGACCTATCAGTGGTGAAATATATTGAGGTCCTCATTTAAACATTTACCAGACCTGTCACTTTTGATAATTTCGAATTTTTCAAGTACATTCAACATACCTCCCTTTGGGCAAAAATGAAGAAATTCTACAAACCGTCTGTCTGTCAAATCAAAATTGTAACTATGAATAGATTCCTTAAGATGTTTTGCAAATGTAGACTTACCCTTATTTTCCCTGAAATCCTCCATATGCTCGTCTATTCTTTCCCTAAATTTCCTACCAGTCTGACCGCAATATTCGTAGCCACAAGAACATTTTAATTTATAAACTCCACTTTTATCCTGCACACTAATTTTGTCCTTAACGGATCCTAGTAATGCTTTAAGACTATTTTTAGTTTTAAAACCTACTTTATAACCTCTCGATGATAGAATTTTGCCAATTTTATCAGAAATTTTCCCATAATAAGGTAAACTTATCCATTGCTTTTCTTCTAAAGTTACATCTTCCCGAGCCAGATTGGAAACTTTTTCCCTACTCTTTTTCCTAAGAACCTTATCCCATATGGTATCAACGAGATCTCCTCCATATCCGTTACTAGCCGTTATGCTTTTGATAATGGATTTTTCTTTTGATAAATTTTGTTCACTCATTGGAATAGATAGTGCTCGGTTGATCATACTATGGAAGGCTGCATGTTTATGTACTAAAGGGTGATTTGAAGTCCTATGGATCGTTATATAGCTATATGTATCTTTCCTATAAATTGAAAAATCGATTTAACATTGTAACTCTTTATTTTTCGTGGAAATGGACAACGTTTTTGCGCTAACTTCCGTTTTTTAATGGGTTTCCACAACTTCCTCGCGAGTGATTTAGTTCGTAACATAATATAGTATGATAATTTACGAAAAATTGCATGGCTGGAACTTTTTATCATCAAATTAGCATCTGGTTAGGTTCTGAGATTTCTAACCTTTCAGTGCACTGATGAGAAGTCAAAATCTGCATATTTGACTTCTTCATCATTTTCCTATTTTGTCAATTTCAATGAGGGAATTCCTTTCGAGTTGGCCGGCCAAGCGTTACGTCACATTCTCACAGAAATTTCACAGGACACCGACGATTAGCGCTGCTCTCCGTCCAATATCGTCGTTGAAATGGCATTTAAATGTGGGCGCCCGACCAACCGCGTCGCCGCCGATTCGGAAGGCGCCCGTGACTCGTCAATCGCCCACAAGGTGACGGGCGGAGGCCTCTCGGAGATTCTGAAATGCTCCGTTTCTAAGTCCGGAGTTCCGGAGTTTTTTTTCCCCCCGACACCTGTAGACGGTGATTGGTCAAGGGCTGCCTTCAACTGTCTTGACCGCAACTGTAGGTCGGGTCAACGGTTAACTTTTGCGTCACCTCAAAAAAAGTCAGTCGGAGTCGGGAGTCAGTCGGAAATTTTAGCATGAATATGCTTTAGCCGGGACCTAACTGCCGAAAAACGTTATATGAGATTGGAACGGAAGTAAAAAACTTGTTCTAAATAATCAACAATTAAAGAAAAAAAAAATATATATAGATTTTTAGCTTTTTTGTGCAGTTTCATATATTTCTCGGCAAATATTAAAGAAATTTAAGTACTTTTTCAGCATAAATTCCTGCTTAAAAATTGTCATGTTCTAGTTCATCTTTAATAAACTTCTTTTGACTAAAATTCTGCTAAAAAATATAAATATGATTTTTGCCGTTTTTTTTTGTTGCCATTTTTAGTGATTTTTTTGTGCACGTTTTTGAAATGTCACCAATTTAATGTGCTCTAAAAATGGGTATGAGGTTTCGTTCTTCCACAAATTGGATTAGCCGTTTGTTAAGAACGTTTTCAAACGGTTTCGAAAGTTCAGGTCAGATTGATATTGGCCAAAGGGCAATAGCTCTTCAGGAAGTTTTCCGGCCTCAGAATCATGAAGTTTCTATAATGAAACTAAATAAAAATCCTAACATATGTTTATACACAAATCTCTCAAGCGACACCACAATCTAATATGAATTTTCATTCTAGATGCCACAATATTATTTCCTGAAACGTGGTTGTTTTTCAAGTTATGAATCAGGTGCCTTATCCACAGACCATGACACCAAATACTTGGTTGTTATTATGGGATTTTTTTGCCAGAATTGCCTGCTATTAAATTAATATGTCATCAAAGAAATGATTTCCGAGACAACATTTACAGAAACGTACAATCTCCTATTCTCTTTTACGGGATCTCCTTTGTCAAAGAATAGCTTCAGCAATCTGACGTGTATATATAGACAGCGAAAGGTGGATTGTACTGTCAATCGTTTGACTGAGGTATTACAACCCTCAAAACGATCGTAAACCTTTCTGTTGGTGATCTGCCGCACGCAAGAGGATGAACGCGAAAAAAAGTGGCAGGCCTATAATTTATGAATAGGGGTAATGGAAGCGCAGGGAGTTCGAGGTGAGTCATGGTCACCTCAGCTACTGGACACGAGCCTTATTGATTTTCAGGTGGAACTTCAAGGCGGTCGTGAGTCTTATTTCTCACAAGGCTGATCAAAATTGTTAAAGCTTACGCTCTGTTCCAACAAGGAGAAATGGGTGCCCTAGAGGAACTCAGAGCTCGAAATTGCGTTCCAACGAGATTATGGGGTTGATAGCTCCGTGTTCTTAGAGCGCCCCCAGAGCTGCTCTGGGAGTCCCCCAAGCAGCCCCACATTTTTGACGGTCAATTAGAAAATAAATCAGCCTCAGATGACCCTCAGTTGATAAGTGGTCCACCATACACCATAATATTGTTTTCAAGGTACTTCAAAAGCGCTCTATTTCAAATTATAGCACCGTAGGTCGATAAGGATAGAAATTAGCGTTTGGGGTCCCCCAGTTGATCAGTTCTCCTCCATACCTTGTGATTTTATTCAGTGTGATCCTAAAACTCTCAAATTTATATTTCATCACCGTAGGTTGAACACGAAAGAAATTAGGCTCAGAGGCTCCTCAACTGATGACTTCGGCTCCATGCCTTATAGTTGAAATGTGTTCCAGGAGCGTTTCATCTCAAATTTCATCACTTTAGGCCGATTAGGAATGAAATTAGCCTCATGGGCTCCTCAGCTGATCAGTGCGCCTCCATATCTCATAATTGTTTTCTAGGTGTCACGAAGAAGCTCCTTCACTAGCTAGAAGCTCCAGTACTGATGGTGGATTAGGAAAACAATTAGCTCAAGAGGTCCCTCAATTGATCAGAGCCCATTCATACATTGTAATTATGTCATACATAACTCAATGGACCTCCATTTCAGTACCGCCATCAATTGAATGCCAATATGCCTTCATACGCAGATATTGGCACCTACCCGGAGAAAATTGATGCAATTGAACAACAACAAACCCACGTCTCGCTGATATGAGTATATCGACACTGAAATCCATCAACTGAAAATTAACGAGACTTGGTAAATGAATCACCTATCTACGCTTCACTAGTCAATCACTATAGGTGACAAGAGTTATCACAAACTCAATTTCGCGAAGTCCGAATTTTATAAGGCTATTTTCACTATGTTCCACCTGTTATTATTCGTTCTCATGTTGTTGTTTATTTCTGCCAAAGTTATAGCCCTTAGGGAGAGCGAACGATTTAACAAAAAGCGATCCGGGTGGGTTCATTCAATTCTTTGGGTTGGTGTTACAAATTACAACCAAAAACCTACTCTTTTCCAAGAAGTACTTCTTGATTTACGGTTTTCTGCTATGGAATTTTTCAAGAGTATTTTGAACATGTCAATGAACTACCCATTCGTGTTACGGATACAGAGTACCTATACAGGTACAACACCTAAATTGGCAGACGTTTTTTCTATCCTCTCCTCCTTCTTTATGATACCATTTTCTCAATATTAACCAAATCTCTTAACTCTTTATATTATAAATCTGAAACTCCGTCTGTCAGACAGACAGACAGTCAGTCTGAGCTGTGCACGGTCAACGGCAAAGTGGGGAGAGGCTACGAGCGTTGGGATCTTCTTGGATTTTTCCGAAAGGGGGCATAAGCGATTTTAAAATTTTCTACTCCCACTTGAACCAAGGGCTGGAGGGCGAGAGGGGGTGGGACAGCCTTTATATGCGTGTTTTTTGCCCGAGCGCTCGATCTTCTATCCGCTGCCTCATTAAAATTTGGTCGAGAGCACTTCGTATTGCTGCGACAAAGTTACGTCCCTGGGCCTTAGAAACAAAATACCATCAAAATTGCCGGAATATGCTGCAGTCCTGTAGAATTCACCAAAAATATACTTGACGAAAAAAAAAATTCTTCTGGCTATTTTTGTTTGGCGCCGTAGACCCAGTAAACGTTGAAGGTTTTTGCTCGGGTTTGTTTTAAAATGTTCGCTGAAATTCCCATTTGGTCCCATTCAAGTTTTGAGGCATGAAATTGTGCTTTCCGATTGTAGTGAACGAAAACGTAGACGAAAACGTTGGTTTTCGAACTACCGCTCTTCCTACTCCTTCGAAACGTAGGTATATACTCAGAACTTTGTGTTAGAACCTCTTAAAAAACATCGCGGAAAGTCTCGATGGTATGGTGATAACCAAATCGGTCGAATGGTCTTTATTTACTACAAAATTTGTGAAAGATTGGGATTTTTTTGTGGGTATTTCTATTATACTTACGTATATAAATGATATCTGAGTCCGTCATAACCTGCAGGCAGACAGACATTCGTAAATGAATTTTCCCTCTCAAAAATTCACCAAAAATCTTCAGAAAATAACGAGAGAATTCCGGCTATATACCTACATCCCACCTCGAGCAAGCGATGCGAGTAACATCCCTTACACGACGGATTTCAACGGGGTTTTTTTCTACGGACTCGGGATGGTCTATATATGTTACCGGCAAAGTATGAAATCCAGGCATTGCATACAAGTCGTTCTATACAATGCCTGCAATTTTTAGGCAAAGTATGAAATTCCTCCATTTTTAACTCTCTTTAAACACAATGGCTAGGCAATGTATACAATGCCTAGGCAGTCTATATAATGTCTACCGTTGATTTAGATAAAGTATAAATACTCATCATTCTGACCTATACGTCCAACAAATCTGAATTTTTACTAAGGGATTGACTACTTACTTGATGTTATGTATTTTTGAGATGTGAGCTTGCGAGCATCCAGACCACCAAACTATACACATCATTCTGTCCTATATGTCCAACAAATCTGAATTTTTACTAAGGGATTGACTACTTGATGTTATGTATTTTATATCTCCAACAAAGGTGCCCAGACCAGGTAAGGATTGATCAGAAGGACACTTTGCCGAGTGCACGATCAGGCATTCTATACAATGCCTGGGTAAAGCATAAAATGAGATTCATTTTACACATTGCCTGCTCCATTCAGGTATTGTATACAACGACTAGGCATTGTACACAATGCCTGATTTTAAACTTTGCCGGTAACATATACATCCCAAACCGAGCGAGCGATATAAATAGGCTAGTTAATATTAGAACAATCCATTAAATATAGCCATGATTTCTGTTTATGTGTACTTGGTAGGTCTTATGTTGTTGGTAATAAATCAGAAACACTATATCCTTCATTTTCTACAGGAATGAGGTGAGTGGGTGTTGTGACCAGTAAGGCTCCACCAACTACCGGAGGCGAACGCGTGGAAAATCCGTTTTATTTATGACAAACAATGACCAGCGGCTTTGAACAATGAGGTTTACACAGACCGAGTGAGAGAGAGGAGAGAGTCCTGAACGAGACAGTGGTGGATGAAGAGGGAAAGAGAGTGTTAATGGGGTGGGGGTGGGGGGGCTGTGACACAAGAGGAGACATCAATTTGACCCGCGACCAGCGCAGCGCCGTGTCCCGAAGTCTAAGATTATCCTTCTCGAAAGACAATAGCCGTGCAAAATTGCCAAGGTTATTAAAAAAATTAGCGATACACTATATTGGAAAGTAATGCATGCATTACAGGGAAATCCCTGCATATAATCTTGGAGAGAAGACGAATAGATCATGATTTTACTAGATGTACCCTCTCCATTAGGAAGTAACATGAATACGCTTCAAGAATGTTTTACGGTTAGGCAAATTGAGAGCTTTCCAACGAATAGAGAACTTGTGCGATGAAAACTACAGGAGTTACATTCGCCTTGAAACGCATTGGTAACAGAATTTTTAGAATAACCCCCACACTCATGTCAAAAATTGGGAAACATCATTATCAACTGTTAAACTTCAGAAAAAATGAAGAAGTTTGAATAGGTTTTAGGCCGACCAAACTGTATTTTAAATTGAAAAGGGAGTAGATAACAGATAAGGTTTAGGTATTTGAGAATATAAATTGAGTTATAACAAACTAAAGTTTGCGCATGCGCACGGAGTAATATTTATGTAGCGGCAATGAATGTTATAGGGGACCGTCTAGGAGCTAACCCACACAATCCCTGAAAATTTCATCGGGATCGGATTGAAACTTGGTATAGTTTTGGGCGTGATAAGGTTTTACCAGAGACAGAAAGGGCCGAGTTTCACATGATGTAACCATTCATCAACTATGTTCCTACGGAAAACAAATTGATTAGGAACCAATATCGAGTTATTTTCTTGATACGATGTATTCAAAATTTACATAACCTGTACCTGCATAACCTGTGGAATCTGTACCGCATCGAACTTGGCAAGGGATTTTGCAATGTTGAACAGAGTTGAAATTTGGCAATAGGTAGATGTAGATGTAGAAAAACTTTCAGGGCGGGGGTTTTGAGCCCCCAGCACGGAAGCCTTTTGGCTTATTGTACTTTCCTGAGAGTTTTTTGTTTAATCGAAGAGACTCAGCCCCCTGATAAGGGGTGGGTTGCTCTTGATTAATTGTTCACTCTGAATAGAGCTCATCGGGGTTTGGGCCCCAAAGAGTTCAATTCTGCGATGGGTGAGTTCAGGGCACTCGAAGATTATATGGGATGCCGTTTCGTCAGTCTCCTCACATAGTCTGCACAGGGTTGAGTTTTGTGTGACCCCTATGCGATGTAGGTGAAATCGTAGGGGTGCAAAGCCGTGGCAATAAGTAACAACGCCTATATATATACGTATATATATATATATATATATATATATATATATATATATATATATAGTAGTGGTGGAATTGTTGAGGTTCGATCAGTAAAACCAAGTGGGTGCCAACGTTTCGAAGAATTTATTCCTCCATCTTCAGGGCCTTAAAATTAGACAAAAAGGGGGGACAAGTGATATACATATTGAATTACAAAATTAATTACACAATAGAGGAAGTGTATATGATCAGATAAAAAGGGGGGGACAAGTGATATAGATGATGCGAATGGGCATATTGAATTACAAAATTAATTACACAATAGGGGAAGTGTATATGAGGTTGAACTGGTAAAACAAATGAAAACGGAAGGAATGGAAACAATCCAGGCGTTTAAAACTAAGATTAAGTTTACGTTGAAATTTATACGAAAAATAGAAATATATATACGAAAAAGGGAAGAATTACTTACAGTAGGCAGTCGAACAGCAGTGGAGAGAAACGAAGTTTACTTCCACACAGACATGTGACGACTGATTATGAATGTTCAAAAAAGTTCCTATTTATGCTAAGAAGTACAAAAGAAGAACGGGGAAACCGAGTTATTGACGTGTTTTGGGGGAAATATTTGTTAAAAGCACCGAAAGCTATTAAGGTTGGTTTCGGCGGCCCTTTGACAGCCATGGGTCCTTTTCATTAAAGGAAACGTAACGGTACTAGGAAAAGGTAACGGAACTGAGTGTCCGTGTTATAGGAGGGGAAATAATTAAGATAATAAAGATAATAATTAAGATAATAACTAATAATTAAGATAATAAAGATAGTCATGGAAGAGATCCTTTCTGATGGATGAGACCAGAATAACATTTATTTAAGTTTTGAACATCAGAAAAATGGTTTCCCCTCAAACTATATTTCTGGACTGTTTGCTCGGAGGGGGCCAACATCTGATGGTTCTCGACCAGAACTTAATCTTAGTTTTAAACGCCTGGATTGTTTCCATTCCTTCTGTTTTCATTTGTTTTACCAGTTCAACCTCATATAAACTTCCCCTGTTGTGTAATTAATTTTGTAATTCAATATGCCCATTCGCATCATCTATATCACTTGTCCCCCCCTTTTTATCTGATCATATACACTTCCTCTATTGTGTAATTAATTTTGTAATTCAATATGTATATCACTTGTCCCCCCTTTTTGTCTAATTTTAAGGCCCTGAAGATGGAGGAATAAATTCTTCGAAACGTTGGCACCCACTTGGTTTTACTGATCGAACCTCAACAATTCCACCACTACTTTAATACTCTACGATCAACATACTTCAAATTAATTATATATATATATATATATATATATATATATATATATATATATATATATATATATATGAGTATATAATAAATTCACAAAAGTGAGACTCACTTTGAGACGTTTCGTTTATCCTTTATTTTATTTCGTGTGTGTGTGTGTGTGTGTGTGTGGTGTGTGTGTGTGTATTTTACCACAGTAAACTTTATTGTTTGAAAAATCAACATTACAGTTTTGATAGTAATAAGAATAAAGTAGAATGTAAGTACATATCTAATTCACAAGAAACGTGTAGTTCAGATACAACCCAGTGGTTGTCCTGTACCAGTTTTTAGCACAAAACACAGTGCTTGAGTTTAAGCGCTATATTTATATACATAGAGCATCGTAATGAAGTCTAAATAATGAAATGGACGGGAAGTTTGTTACCTAACTACCTCAATAATGGAATTCCGTATTACGATCCTCCATTGGGTTTGATCGATAAAAATTCTATTAAGAGCCACTTTGACACCCTCCTTTTTTCTCCCTAATCCCATAACTCGCACCCTTCTGACTGACAACCTATTAGTCTTTTATACGTCCATTCATTTATTTCATTTTATTCAATTATGTAGTTATTTATTTATTTTTTCAATAACAGATCTCAGCCATTTTTAACATTCTGAAGTCCACGTAGATAACTATATAACACAAATCATATGCATCGCATTAATAAAAAAGTTCCAGTCCGATCGTATGTATGAATTGTCGTAAATTATCATATTAAATTATTACCCTATGTTTAGAAATTTAAGCCCCATGAGTGCAAAGTTTGTAATAAGCTCGTTATAAATAATATCCAAGGATCAAAAAATATTTTGGGATTTCAGCTTTATTCAGTTTTTGAGATTTTTCAGCAACTAATAATGAAATTTATGTAGATTTGCTGGAAAATACATTTTTAAATGTTCTAATTCACCGTTGATGAATACACGCGCGCGCGCGCACACACACATAGACGAGTGCGTAAGTGTGTGTGTGTGTGTGTATGTACGAAAAAGTGCTACATCCTAAATTCGTTTCAGAATGCCTCAAACCGAATTTTAATGAAGAAAATCGACAAAAATTTACGTTTTAAAATAATTTTGGAGCCATTGCAATAGTTTAATTTTTTACAAAAAAAAAATAAAATTAATAAAATCTGTGAAAGAAGCTTTTAATAAAAAATCCCTGTTTTAAAAGCAGATTTTATTAGGAACGAACAAGTAATTTTGCTATAAAATTAAAGCTGACCAGTTCTTTGCGCTCGAAGCAGAAATTTTAAAACTACATTTAACATAAATATAATACAAAATTTTAAGAAAATTTGCTCAAACGGTTTTGCTGCATGACTAGAACTTTTCCTTTTATGCTTGGGTTGTCCCACACACCCTGGGTCAATCCCAATAGGCCGTCCTTCTCATTTACGCCTTGCCTATATGACCTACCTTCCGAGGGACGTCCTAAAAACGCCCAATAATATGAGTTGATATATTGATTCGGATGTAATGCCCAAATACGAGCCACTACGTACAAGTCTCCATTTAGAACTTCGGTAGGATATATATAGATGGAATGTTTGCTTCCTCACTACGGAATGTTAAAATGCTTTGTGTTTGTGATTTTTTTATTTTTTTTAAATTTATTTATTTCATGACAAATTACAAAAATAAAAAATGAAAATTTACAGTCATTGTGATATAATCAAACAATACTTGGTATACTAAATAAAATACTCAAATAATGCTAGAAAATTTAATTTCCCAAATGAGCTGCAATAGTTCGTGTTGGGAAATGAGGCCCTGGTCACTCCCCGAGCCACAATTCATCTCATACTATCTCACGCACAAATAACATTCCTCTTCAAATAAATGTAACTTAAATAATATTTCCTCTTAACTAAAATACATCCATATTTTACAGTTAATGTAATTATGTAATTGTTAAACATTTAAATATGTTTTTAGTGTTTCCTAGCAGAAGTTTCTTTTTATTATCTAATGATAACCTGGTTAAATACACTAATTACCTTACATCTATAGTGCAGCTGCGCTAGAGTTGTTCGATGTGATGGTAAACAGACTATATAGGGTTCCTTTTCACCTTGTATTCAGCGAATGGACAGGTGGATATATTGCATTCTCCATTAACATGTGTTTTTAAACAAGCTATTTCCATCAACTTCGGGAAAGGAAGAGTCTTCAATCGTCTGAGTAAGGGCAGAGAATGTTTTAGGTAATTGGAATCAGTTAAGATGCGGATAATTGATTTTTGAGTTTTAATTGATTACTGGTTTATATACGAAGGCATACCCTCCACTCCATTTTGGAAGACAATACAATCAAATAGAACTAACAAACGCGTTATACACCATCATCAGACATTTCGTATCTACAAAGGCTCTTAATTTTGCAAAAATGTAAATTAATTTTCTTAATTAATTAAGAAAATTAATTCCATTTCATTTCATTTCTCTTTCATTTGCCAATCCCACTTTAGATTTTCATCGAAATACACCCCTAAATACCTTGCATTTATAACTTTATTTATGATTGAAGTGGAACAAATTCTTTTGTACTCCAAAATCAAAATTTCCACTTGCGTTTCAGAGCTCGCTGATCAATTTCGGTTCCGTGTCTGTCTTTCTGTCTGTGGTAAATCCTTGTCACGCCCAAAACTATACCGAAACTGTCCTCCGCAAGTTAGATTTAATTCTTCAATGATTTCGAACCCCTACCAAATGGGATGCCGTATGTTTAATCTACTTAACGAGGAGACTAAAGAGCTTTCTTTCAAACATTTCAAGCACACTTTCAACGTGAACTCATTGAGCAAGAACTGTACCACACTAGCGATTTTTTCAAAATGAAATGTACCATTTTTAATTTGTTGGTAGTCAATTTTTCAAGCAATCAAAAAATCAAGCAATAATTTTTTTTTTACAAGTGGGACGTTATACTCCACTTATTCACTTTTAAATAGTTTTGCTTCCGAGACTGCAAGGCAGCGGAAGCTTTGTTTTCACTTTCGAAATGAAAAAAATTTTTTTGCTCCAAAATCAAAATTTCCACTCGCATTTTGCGTTTCAGAGCCTCCTGAACAAATTTGGTTCCGTGTCTGTCTGTCTGTCTGTCCGTCCACATTTCCTTGTAACAGCCATAACTTCCACAATTTTAATCCGATTTTAACCAAATTTTCAGGGATTGTGCGGGTTAAGCTCTAGATGGTCCCCTATCAACTTCATCATGATCGAATCAACGGTAGCTTCTGCGCAGGCGCTAACGTGAATTAGTTGTGACGGTCATAACTCGGTCAATGTTGAACGGATTTCGGTCAGATTTTCAGGGATGATGTGGGTAAGGTCCCTTGAGGTCCCATAAGACAATCCTCATAATTGCATTAGCGGTACGCTCTGCGCATGCGTGAACGAAATATTCTTGTTACGATCCTTGCAACTGTCATAATTTCCATAATTTCCGCGATTTTCTTCAAATTTTTAGGGATCGTGCGGGTATAGCTCTACATGGTCCCCTATACCAAACCGTACTGTGAAGGTCACGAGGAAGCTCATGTGCCATTTCCTTGGCAGTGTATTTATCTTGTAGCCATTGTTAATTTTGTGTCAGCAACCGAGGAATTTTATAAAATTACTCGAGTTAGCTTTATAGATATTTATAATGACTTTATAACTTGTTAATTGTTGAATATTTTTATTTTTTTTTAGATTTATATAAGTTGTATGAGTAATGGTTTTAGTGTGTTAGTAATTTATTGAGTGTATGGATTTATAGCGAGCGAATTGTTCAGGCTCGGGGCTCTCGATCGGCTCGGGGCGGTCCCACCTGGTGATTCTGGGTTACGCGATTTACTCTCCTTTATTGGCAACAGGAACGTCAATTTACCTACTACGAATTACGTTGACAATTTTCCTACATTCTATCATGTTATGACAATATATATGATTCTGATTCAAGTTTCAGTCCTATTCCAAAGAAATTTTCAGAGATTGTGCGGTTTATATCCTTGACGTTCCCCTATAAATTTCATTGATGTTGGATTAATAGTAGTCTGTGCGCATGCGCAAACATTATTTTCTTATAACGTCGACTTTTCAATAATTTCGACTTGTACTTTGTTCTTTAACTAGTTCTATATATGTCCATGTTACAATATGTGAGGAAGCTATACTGCCCACCGAAGTTGGCAGACGCTTTTAGATAAGAATAGATTTTCTAATCCTCAACGGTCAGTTTGACTGGTATTGAGAATTAGAGAAGAGCACTGACCGATGATTAAGATTATCAAATCGATCACGGCGATTCGTACCCCTCCCGAGAGAAAGATACGAACTAAATTTTCGGGTGATTGACCCGTGGATGGGTCATTGTTTTGTTTGTTTGGTGCAGACCCTGATGATAATTTATGGGGCGTATTGTCTGACGGCGGAAGCCACAAGGTTGCATGCTGCCGACCGCTCGACCTCCCGTCCATTACCCGCCGTGCAAGGTGGGCAGACGGGTGCTTTACAACCGAGGATTTGTACCTCGAGTAAGATATATTCGTGTATAACACTAACATCTGCATCAATTGTGATCTACCCTAAACGTTAGTAATTAAGGGCTAAATTATTGAAAAAACGAGATCTCGAAAACTTTTGAGGTATCGGTAATGTTTTTTTTTTTGGGTCTCATTATAGACATCATTCCAAAGAATCGGATGAAACCAGCCGGGCCGTTGTACGCACATATGCGTTTCCTTTACCTAAGATCTTACCTAAGGACATTAGCAGGAAAAATAATCAACAACATGGGAGCAAATCTCAACTGATGGAACAGCAAAAATCTCACAAAACTCGACGCGACGCACCTCGCGTGTGTTCTACTTAGAGCCTTCGGCCAACATTACAAAACATGAATACCTATGCTTCAGCCTAGAACGTCAAGCATTTGCAGTGTTGAATTTTCTCGTCTTGTTATTATGAGTGCTTATTATACCAGGTCCCTAGCGGACATCACTCCATAGGATGTTTATTGGTATCGCGCTACTATCGTTCCAATCTCATATAAATAACGGTTTTCGGCAGTAAGGTCCTGGCTAAAGCATATTCATGCTAAAAATAGCTGCATTCCAAATATTATCTATTTTTGTTGCAACCAATAAATAAAAATCATTTATCATGTTTTTCTCTCGTCGTAATGTTGCTAAATACCAAATTTCAACTCCCCCGTTTATTAGGAGATAAATGAGTTCCCGAGCTCACTCAGTTGATCAAATTAGGACAGAGACCTCCCGAGTTCACTCTGCTGATCTGAGTGGTCCCTCAATCGTACACAGCAGGCCTAACTGTGTGGTCACGACTTAATGGATCACTATCTCTATCTCCGTTAATAACAGAAGGCCTTCTTTTTGTGAAGTCTTGTTATAAACTTGTACTGTCCAAATAAAGAAAAGTTGTGTTTTAGTATGTGCCCACGTGTGTCCGCAAGTCCTTGCAACTCGCGTAACTTCTACAGTTTCCATCCAATTTTGATGAAAATTGATTGTAAGTCTTGCCTCAGCAGCTGCTTGGCAAACGACTTATCTTCATGAGAAGGGTCTTCAGGCTTTTAGTTTTCTCTCGTTTCTCTGTTGGTACAAGAGGGGGAAGCTGCAGATTTACACGAGCCAAAATGCTTATAGCATTTCCAGCCCAAATACAACCTTTTCCAGACCAAATTAAACTCTTTCTAAGCCAAATTAAACTTTTTCCAAACCAAATTAAACATTTTTCAAACCAAATTAAACCTTTTCCAAACCAAATTAAACTTTTTCCAAACCTAATTTGGTTTGAAAGAAGTTTAATTTTGTTTAGAAAAAGTTTAATTTGGTCTGGAAAAGGTTGTATTTGGTCTGGAAATGCTATATATCTTTATTTGAAATCATCTTACAAATTATGTGTAAAACCCTCAATGTGAAACGAAAAACCTCTAATTTGAAATGAAAAATCTTCAATTTCATGCGTAAAACCTCCATTTTGAAACAAAAAACGCCAATTTGAGACGGAAAACCACCAATTTAAAATTAAAAATCCAATTCTGTGTGTAAAACTTGCAATTAGATGAGTGCGACCTCCGAATCGATGTGTAAAACCTCCAGTTGAGTGTGTAAACCCTCCAATTTGATGTGTAAAACCTTTAATTTGATTCGAGAAACGTCTAATTTGAAATAAAAAAACCTCCAATTTGATAGGTAAAACCTCCAATTTGATGAGTAAAACCTACAATTTGACATGCAAATGCTATGGGATACCGAAAGAGATCAAGCCAAATCAGCGGAAGTTCAGCATGCCGAAGTCGCTTTGCGATTCACACTCGTGATGACGATTTTTGTCTTTGACAAGATGGTAAAGTGAGCTACGAATGTAGGGCGGAATGTGTTTTTACATCACTCACTCTCGTGGTGAACATTAGGCTCGCACCGAGGTAAATCCAGGAGGGTCCACATTTGCTATCGATTACGAATAACGGTCACAGGCTCATTTCCTGGTCGTGGCAGCAGGATAAAGTCTCCACCTGTCCTCCCACCCTCCGGTCAACTTGCCTAGTGATTTCAACGCAGTCCCATTTGTCATCCGGTCTCCATTACCCATTCCATCAGATCCCCGAACTCAATGGAAGTTCCCTTCGCCAAAACTCAATCCACCTCGTGCATACATACAACATTCACAACATCAAAGAATATTTGCACCTCAGTTCGACATCAAAATGCCGCCGTCTAGCTTCGACTATAAGGCCGCAAAGATACAATTGCTCCGTTGATTGATCAACGGCCGGGGCGAATCACCCAAAGCCCGATGACCTCATCCTTCATTTGCATACGATAGAAGCGGTGCGTGACCACATTACAAGAAGGGACTGTTCCCGCTATCATTGATTTCCACCCTTTGGTTGGAAAAGTAATGGGGGAGACTGATAGAACGGCAGATGCTATCGGTCGATTGTAATAGACAAAGAAAAACTTCTGCCGTGTTGGATGGGAAGTACAATTTTTTTCATTTATAGTATAAGACCTATTTATAGAATAAGTTTTTCCTTGTAGCAACAGTTGGTGGAGGGGGGTCCAATATGGGCGAGACAGGGTTGATGCCCGACCAAGCGTCCGAACCACCGCGTTTTCACTTTTTGTTTTTTAAACCTCGCTCTCTTGAAAAGTTTAGTTGTTTACTTTTCAACTTTTCAAAATGTTATGCTAATGCTAAATGTTATACTTTTTTCTCTTTGCAATTGCACTTTTCAACTTTCTGTGCCTCACTTAGAACTTAATTAGAGCAGATTGTGCTGGATTTTGGTCTGTGAAACGTGTAATAATCTTTGGAGTTCAGGGTGTATTTGGTTGTGTGCTCCTTTGAATACAATGTTACGCCGAAATATGTTGGGTTTGAGGGACGGTGCATCAGGTGAAGAGGTTGGGCAAGACGAAATTATGCCAAGGCCTAGACGATTGTGTGAGCGAATGAATTTTGAAATTGTAACTGATAATTTTAAAGAAATGTTCCGTTTGTCGCCATTTCATATCAGTTCTATTTTTTTAAAGTCATTAGCCCGCTATTGCAATGACGCGCACAGCGTAGTTTGGAAAACATTCCTCCTATCGCTCCACTCGTTGGGTAATGGGGCTCAAATGCATGGAATCGCTGGTGCCCATGATATGGTCAAGTCGACAGTTTGCACAATTATCTACGAATTTGGTTTAGGGGTTTCTCATCAGACAAAAGTTTCTTTACCTATCCAACATTATGGATATATTTTCAGTCTAGATGAGATGTTCGAATTCACCACGATATTTACCCGTACCGTTGAAGAAGCGTCTAACTCCTAAATGCAGTAAAAAAAACTCGGCGCTGCGCTCCTCGCCAGGGGCCAAGCCCCCTGGACACCCAGATGCTTACTGTTTAGAGCCTGCGGCTAAAATTCAAAAAACATGGAACATGCTTCAGCCATGCTATCATGACTGAAACATTCGGCCGTACATTGAATAGTTCTTCGGACGTTTCCACGACACGAAATATGACGGGTGTCGACTGTGTCTTCACGAGAAACGTATCCAATGTACAAACGCTTGCTTATGTGTCCTACTTTACACACCATCGACCTCTACTTACGTTTACGTACGACTGCTTTACTACCACTGCGTTACGTCTCCTGATAATGTAAGTCGTGTTTTTACCTCAAATTAAAACAAATTGAAGTGGCCTTGGTTAACCTATTTCACATATTCATTGTTTAAAACATCTATTAATAACATAAATAAAATTAAATTACGACATAAATAACAACAACAAGTGCGCAAGGGCCTGCGTGATAAATCGAGAGCTTTCCAACGAATGGAGAACGATTTTTGTCCGTCGAAAACTGAACAACTTTCATTTCCCTAGAAACGGCTTGGTTGTACGTGAAAATAATCAAAAAAATTTCGTGACACATCCGCGTCACCCCATCCGCGTTTCATTTCCGCGTCACCTTTTTCGGCTAGTTAGTCCAAGGCTACGGCGCCGGCGTCCAAGTATTGACTTGGCCTAAATAATTGCTGATATCATGTATTTTGTGGCATTACATCTTTTGTACGCACAGCGCGTTTTTGGGGGATATTGAAGTATGACAATTAGGTAGGTACAGCACGTGCCCCAAGTACAACCAAAGCGGTGACATTAAGATGTTCAGCGAGTTGTCAAGTCCGAACACTTGACGGTGCCTTCTCGGCAATCATCGGCAACCCTCGTGCGGAACGGGCTCCTGTCCCAGCTCGTAATGTTATGCATAATCACCTGTACAAATGGAAGTTGGTGTTCGCTACGTGGGACACTACCTGCCGGTTGTCCACCTAATCATTCAGATTCACGGAGATTTCCCTTTCAATGTCATTCACGCCCATCGCTGTATAATCAGTTTTAGTTCCTTACGTAACTCGCTTGCCATACTACAAAGCGTAATCCACGATTTCATTTTATATTTTTAAATGGAAGATTTCATACTTTGAAGTTTCACCCAACCGCACTCTCCTACTTCAAATACTAATAATATATAATTTGTTGGTTAATTTTTTATAGCCATGTACTTAGAATAGAGAACAAAGCAAAGGATTTCCTAATTCTCTTCACTATAGAGCCCTAATTATTTTACGCTATCAGCCGGATTGAGCTTAGTGCAGCAGCATGTTTATGCATATGTTTATGTATATGTTATGAGATAGAAACATGCCGATTCATGAATCCCCAAAGAGGATGAATCAGGTTAGCTTGGTTGGCTACTGCTGGTTGGTTAGCTGTTATTTAATATTCTTATATATTAGGGATGAGTCGATTCCCGATACCGATTCTCGATACCACCGATTCGTCGGCATTGGTATCGGTATCGAGAATCGATCGCCTAAAGCCGATACCGATACCGCCCGGTGATGGGCGTGTTATTACACTACGGTACTATTGCAACCATCTTACAACGAAGATGGTTGTACCGTGCAACCGTTGTGTGAAGTTAGCAGTTGCGAAACATGAATTTTCCAAAACACAACTTACAATTATAACTTTGTTTACAAGTAGGCTTGTGTTATTTTGTTTGTGACAACAGAAGCATTAGACAAAGCTATGTTTTCCGAGTATAAAAGCCTAGAGCCAGTCTTACTTGGAAATACCTTACAGTTACCGACGAAAAACTAAAAAACCAAGTCAGTCTGCTTAACTTGTTTTATTCAGAAAGAAATCAATCCTAGGCAATATAAGTTGCCTATTAATTGATACTTGATAGATAACAAAAAATATCAAATTTTGTATTTGCACAAATCAAATTAACTAAAGCCTTGAATGAAAATATAAATCTGAAATTTAGAATTTGTAATAAGAATTAATCTTTAAAATTTATTTAATTTTAATAAGTAACTAAAGCATTAAAGCTTCATTGGAACAAGAACTCCTAATGACAATAAATAGAGATGGAAAATATATTAGCTAATTAGACTAATAACTCTTTTTAAACAAAAACCTTAAGTAGAACAGATGGAGAATAAAGTTTTTATTATCCATGTTTTGTTTTTATTTAAAAATTACCTCATTTGCAAATATATTGGGATCAATTTTTTGTAAGCATCAGTTAGGTATATGTTGTAAAAAAAAAATTGAATATATTACTAGTTCAAGAGGAATTTTTGTTTATCACCTACAGGTAAGTTAGGTATTATGCGCCGATGGTATCGGCATCGAGAATCGGGAATCGATTTTTTAGGTATCGGTATCGGGAATCGATAAATTTTGGTATCGACTCATCTCTATTATATAAATAAATAAATAAATATATATATATATACATACATATATATATATATATATATAAATATATATATTTGCCAAATAAACAAATAAACTGTACTGCTATCAGCAAATCAGCTGTGCAATTATTGCATTCATTTTGTATTTATTAGGCCCGGTTTTATCAATGTTTTTAATCAACGTTTACTCATTAAACCGAAGATCACAGCTGTTGAACGATATTCGGTTTCACCATCCTCGGTTCAGATAAATCATTGATCAAATGCGCAAAATCAACGATTAAAACCAACCAGCCGAATTTGGGTAGTCAGCGTTCCAATCAACGATTATTACTAGGTAGGTTGTTATTTTCGCCATCTTTGTTTAGATGACCGAAATTCTTTTTTAGCTGCGTTTTTCTATCTGTTTTGCTACATTTTTCTAGATATACGTTTTTCTGCGTGCACGAAAATTATCCAGAGAGGATTGATGACAGCTTTAGTTTTTGAGGACAAATTTGACGAGTATGATAATGACTTTACTATACGCCGTCCACGGCAGAGTAGCTCCGGCGGATTTCGATCTCAATAAAATAACATCAAGAGTTTTCTACTGAGGGATTGACTACTTGATTTTATCTTGTTATCACCCTCATTATACGAGCAAAGCCTCCTTGGTATCGTAAATAGATGTTAACTGATAACAGCCCAATCGTTGATTACATTGGTGAAACCCGTTCGATACGTAAAAGAATGACATACTTTGACCATGGTTAGGGATTTTTGGAAACCGGCCCTTAGAGTTTTGCGCTCAACTTACACTTAACTTTAGGTTTGTTCGTTGAAGCCACCAAACCAGTTGCCAACCACTTTAGGCGTTTGCTGAGTTCTCTGATCATATAGCTAAAACGGAAGTTAGTGAAAAAACGTTGTCTATTTCCACGAAAAATAAAGAGTTACAATGTTAGATCGATTTCGACGGTTAGGCCATCATCAGTAACAAAGAATAACATAATAGTATAATAACATAATAGTTATTCTTTGTTACTGATTATGGCGTAACCGTCGAAATCGATTTAACAGTGTAACTCTTTATTTTTCGTGGAAATAGTCAACGTTTTTTCACTAACTTCCGTTTTGAAATGGGTTTCCACCATTTCGTCGCGAGTGATTTAGTTCGTTACGTTAGCCAATGAAATCATTCGAAATTTAGCCCCTGTTTTCGCCGCTGTTTCAAGCCTCTGAGTGTTTTGCCAAACATTCAATCGTAAAATGGATGGGCTCCAATCCCCAACCGATTCGAAATCACTTCAAAAGTTGACTGAAGTCGCGCATGCGTACTACAGGGAGATAAACCGGGTGGATTTTAAATAGTAGCCAAATTGTCAATTTGGAAGATAACGAGTTGAAATAAATTTTAAAATGCTCTGTCCCAATGGAAATTTATTGAAGAAAACAAATTTTGTTATTTATGGAAGATTATGTCCATTAAATGTCTTCCTTCTTGGGCGATGCATTCTTGGAGTCGGTTTTTTACGTAGCGCATAGCTCTCTGAAGCATATCGGTTGGAATGCATCGAATTTCCGTCTCAATTGAAGCCTTCAATTCCTGAATGGTGTGGGGTTTATTGGTGAAAACTCTAGCTTTTAAATGACCCCATAAAAAGAAATCACACACCGTGAGGTCCGGCGAGCGAGAGGGCCATTCCACATCACCGTTACGTGAAATCACATGCCCTAGGAACAGGGTGCGTACAGCCTGCATGGATGTCCTTGCCGTGTGGGGTTGTTGGTTGTTGGTATTGTGGCCCCATCTTGCCGAAACCAAATTGAATCAGTGTCATAGCCATTCTGTTCGAGTTGTGGAATCAAGAATTCTTCAATCATTCGCTCATAAGGCTCAGAATTCACTGTAACAGCCCGCCCTATTTCATTTTCAAAAAATAGGGTTCAATTATTCCCAACTTAGAAACACCACCGTTACCAACTAATTTGAAACGGTTTGCAAACCACCTCAGCGAACGCACCAATCTTCAGCCGTGATATCATTGAACTCGGAAACAGGTGGCTTATGAGCGGGAGTTATGTAGGTACCTTCGTAGGTACGTCCGCGGCGCCGTCGCGGGTCCGAGCGCATCGCTTGGAGGGGGTGGCGGCCCGGCGCGGCGGCGGTTGGGGATGGCGGGCCGGAACAGGGGGCCACAATACCCCGGAAATCCCACTTCCGGTCTGGCGGAGAGGGAAGCCCACGTACGTACCCACTCGCAGGTGTAGGTACTTAATGTGTGAATTTGCTTCCGAGTCTACTTGTAGGTAATTACTAATTATACTACGGGAGGCCTGAAAAGTAACGCTATTTTCTCACAGCTTCAGAAACGAGGGAAAATTAACCCTGGATTACAACCCTATCTTACACCAACTGGAAAAGTCAGGGAAAACCTGGAATTGTCGGAATTCTTTGTGTCGGGAAAATTCAGGGAAATCTCAGGGAATTTTGTAGAAACCACCAAATGACATGGAATTTTTTTAATGAAAACCTAGTGTAATAATTCGCAGCGTTCTTAGGTATATTCTAACTCCTAAACAATCGAACTTCAACTGTCTACTTTACCATGCTACATATTATTTCATAGGTGTGTCATACGAGTGTCAAAAACAATAATTATCAAGAGTAGTGGTTAAACTGTTCAAAGATTAACACGCAGATACATTGTGACATCGATATGTCTTTGGTTCTCGGTTACTATATCACTTAGTAGTAAACCATGTGCGGGAAAAATCAACCGAGTATTGAACTAGGGAGCATACCAAGCAGAGTAATAGAACGGCCCATTGAGAGTCCCAACAGCTAGTTTGTATACAGAAGCTAGGACTTCTCAGGAATGTTAAGGAGGAGAAAATTGGACCATTGGAATGTGGAGACATGTTTAATAAATTCAAAGCTTTCCAACGAACTATTTTTTAGGGATGGGAAATCAGGAGTTATATTCTCCCTAGCAACGATTGGTAGTACGTGAACAAAGGCGTGACATTTTTTGCTGTCGGTCGAAAATTTGGAAGTTTTATCCCCAGAGGTAAGAATTATCCATGTAAAAAAAAATCGACTCAAATTATTAAAATTTTAATTTTAATTCGAACTTTAACAAATCGCTTCAGATCAAATTGAGAGACCATAAAACATTAAATAAAAAGTCATGCAGCATGATTGACGAGCGAATTTTTATGAATCATCGTATTAAGGCGGGTTCACACGGGGTAGTGAACAGGGCGAAAACACGACCAGTAATGCGCATGCGCAATCCGCTTACACGACTTGTTTTCTTCCCGTAGGAGCTTACGACCTCATCCAGTTCACACGGGGTAGTGAACAGGGCGAAAACACGACCAGTAATGCGCATGCGCAATCCGCTTACACGACTTGTTTTCTTCCCGTAGGAGCTTACGACCTCATCCAGTTCACACGGGAACGTGCCTTTTGTTGGTTATGCTTCTCTCGCTCTTGTTTTCAATATGGCAGAATATGAATCCGCAAAGGTTGTATGCGAAATATGAGTTGAGGAATCATTTGAAAAATTTTAAAAACAAGAAGAGAAAAGTGTGGGTTCGAGAATGGGTAAAGAGGCGGAATTCACTCGGCGCCACCAATGGTATTTGCAGAGAATTATCGTTGGAAGATCACAACAGTTATAGGAATTTTTTTTAGGATAGAACCAAACCTGTTTTGGTATTTGCTTAATAAAGTGAAACCAGCGATTCAAAAACGAAGCTTGTATGCCGGCGAATTTATTTTCCATAAGCACTCCTTATCTCGATATAAATCAACAAACTTCATAATTAGGGAATTGTTCATTTTGTACACCGACATGATGATGAACAGAATTGTAAAATACGACTGAAGTGGGCGTGCTCACTCCAACAAGATGGAGATGTCACGACCCCCCTTTTCGAAGGCGTGCACTACCATCACCCTCTCTACCGTTAGTTCACACTTGGTAGTGATCTCGACCGACTGACCGGTGGGTCGTACTCTCGCCCTGTTCACTACCCCGTGTGAACCCGCCTTTACATTTAGGTTGAATTGTTTCGAAATTTGTGCACTCTGAGGGCAATGAATTCAAAATATAAATTGTATGGAAAAATCTCTTTCTTAATAATAGTCTGCGATTCAAAAAATTAACTACAATGAATGAAAAATGAATGAGTATGTTTTGCACATATTATTGAAATTCTAAGACATTTTTTTGTACAATTATGTGCATAAATTTTTGAATGTTCTAATTTATAGTTGATGAACTTTATTCGAGTAATTTTCTGCTAATAAATTTAAATTTAACAATTTTTAACCGTTTTTGCTATATTTGGTGCTTTTTAAGCACTTTCTGAAATTTGGCCAATTCAAAGTGCTAAAAATGTGCTGTCCAATGAACTAATCCTGAGTGGTCGCAGTCGAATCAGCGTTGAAAAATACTTCGACTGTGACATCCAACATGCTTTATTGTCAAAAAACTGATTTTTTAGTATTTTTTGAAACACAGTAAATTGCAAATTGTAGATTGCATTCTTTGATGTAAAAAATGGATTTGTAGGGGGTCCCCGCCCCCTTCCTCCCAATTTTTAAATTTCGAAGCCATCTAAATAGCTTAATTTTTCTTTGAAAATTCGTGAAAATGACAAAAAATAGTATTTGATTTTTATATTTGTTGTCAGGGAAATCTGAAGTTCGCTAAGGGAAAAATCAGGGAAATTTCAAATGTCCATTTGGGGGCAACCCTGAGTAACCCCTCCTATTTTTCCACAGCTTTAAAAACGAGGGTAAATTAGAAACACCAATGTAATATTTCACTGATATATATGAGTAGGGGAAATGGTGGGTGAGTAATGGAGGGATTTTCCTACCTAAATACACAGGCGGGATTTTTCCCTATCTAAATACATAGGGGGAGTTTTCCTACTTATGAGGCGCTTTTACGAGTACCCCATCAATGTTGGTGCTAGTACCTGTAAGCTTATGTAAAACTTCCTAATAAATTGGTTCGAAGAAAAGTTCAAAAGGCATCCCCTTTTTATGTTTTCCGTATATCTCGAATATGGCATTTTGGCGCACATGCGCATGCGCAAAACTTGCGTATTGCGCGCTAACTTTGGTATTTTAAAAGAATATCCCATTTTTTATTGCTGATTCGAATTTTACGTAAAATTTCATGAATAATGACCCAACGCTTGTTTCTTTTAATGCGCAAAAACGGGCGTAATTCCGTGCTAAAACTGCGCAATTCCACACGAAAGATGGGCAATTTATTCATGAAGTTTGTCCTGTCCTCCGGCTAAAAATTGTTGAATTTATACTTTTTTGCAGAATATTGCTCAAATGAATTTTATCAAATTTAAAATGGAAAATGTTTCATCAAATTTATAAAGGAAAATGTACTCAAATTTCATGAAATTTTGCTATAAAATCTGTGAAAACTGCAAAGAAAGCTAAAAATCCAAAATATCTTTTTTGAGATACCTACGTGGTTTAATAATGATAGACCAATTATCTGCGTAGAAGTTATATCAAACAGAAACAATAAACCATTGTGTAATAAATTGCAGCGTTTTGTATTTAGGATGAGAAGCTCATCTTCAAAGCCTTCCCAATCCCTGAAAATGTCATCTAAATCAGTGCAAGGAAGCAGCGAGTCTTCAATGATACGACTTTCTTCAGCTTATCAGCATCAGGAAAGTTTCGTTGAAAGCGGCGTAGTGTCGCTCGTCGCCAGGTCGCGGTAACGAAGCGACTAATTTGCCCGTGGGTATATCGCGCTCGACACGCCTGAGATTGTCAACCCCGGCTGACCATTATGTCGCCTTGGAAAGAAAGTCGGCAGGCAATCAAATTGAATGGGAATCGTTGTACCAGAGAATGAGCCGTCGTTGCGGCATCGGCGATGTAATAAGCGATGAAGCTAACGCAGTTCAAACCAGAGCCTATTGATACCCCAATAACGACCCTGCATTGATGGAACGCCTAATGCCGATTTTATACCAGGTCGTTCACCTCTGATTTTTGTGATTTGCAACGTTTCTTTATTTGGACAGTTTGAATTATTACAAATCTTCACAAAAAGATACAAGGATCGCGTTGGTCGCCCATTGCCGATCTTTAGGACGTATACACTTAGGACTTCGAATATTTCAAAATTGTCGGAAGAGTATTTAATGTGCAAAAGAACATTTTTAGAGATGGTTAAGATAAACAATCAGCAGCAAAACCTCTCAGCTACCTCAAGTACTTTTATAGTAGTGCAGTGGTGGTTGTATAGTCGTACTTCTATAGTGGTATTTTACTTATAGAGCATGTGCCTCAAATGTGAACAAATATACCTATTAAAGTTTATGATTCATATCAAAATCCTGGACCATGTTTCATGCCTGCGTTCTAAGTAGAATAGCAAAGAAATTTGCTCCGGAGATCATCCAGATGGTAATAGCCACTTCAGTTATTTCAAATTAGGGAATTATTTGTAATAGTGTTTCCTTCGCATGTTATTAATTACTCACATGTTACAATCATGACTACGTTTGCTCGTCTCGCGGTCCTCCAAAAATTCAAACCACGGGTCATCCTGAAGACATGAAACACGTCAAAAGTTCAAATTCAGTCAACTTCAGAGAAGACAATAAAAACTTGAGCAAAATTTACTCATATTTGATGGAGGGACTTTAAATTTGATTACCATCACAAGTGAACAAGGTAGAACATGCGGATAAACGTTGTTACCTTCATAAATATAAGATGACTGAAGGGGTGAACTGATTTATTGACGTTCATACTATTCCCATTTGATTTGCGTTTTTTTTTTTTTTTTTTTTTAGTTTGGAGTATATGTCAGGAATTTCAAATTGCACTATTCTCAAGTGATTTCCGTGATTGTTTTTTGTTCAATCCTGATTTAAGTCTAGTTATTTTACAGTCCTTGGAAGGTTCAAATTTACTGACGATGGGGTAAATGGAATGGGTAATACCGATAAATCATGATTTTTCCATTTTTCCAAAAACAGCTCATTATTTATTATGGTTGTGATGGGGGAGGGGGTAGCACATTCATGTTAAGTTATAATGGAGGGGTACATCAGTAAAATATTCTCATCAGTAAATATTCTAATCAAAATTAAGAACAACCATTATAATCTTGAAATCGGGACGTCGCTTTAATGCATGTATTATGTACTTAACAATATGTTTATCCGCTGTAGGGGTTAAAAAGTGGTCAGCGCAGTGTGCCTTTCTCTACAGAATGTTGATTTCCCCTCCCATATGTCAATCAATCAATCAATCAATGATCTTATTTGCCTTCACATGAAATGCATATAGCAATTGTCAACAACAATAAATACATGAAATACTAGAAAATACTTAGATGGTAAGGAGGTACAGCTTATACGGTGAAGGAGTTTGCTGCCTGTAGAAACTCGTTTAATGAATAAGGAACTTAATTTAAAAGTGAAGAATGTATATATCTTTTAAACGATTATGTTTTTAAATTTAGCACTGGCGGTGGTAAAACATTAACAAATTTAATATACCACATTTTAACACAGAATGTGTTTTAGCCATGGACTAACTAGCCGAAAATGGAACGCGGGATGGGAACGAAATGTGTGACGGGAAGCGAGAGGTCGTGGGTTCGAATCCCGGCCAGGCCTGAAAATTTTTTTTTTTTTTTCTCGTGAGACGAAGGTCGTGGGTTCGAATCCCGGCCAGGCCTGAATTTTTTTTTTCTCGTGAGGCGAAGGTTGTGGGTTTGAATCCCAGCCAGGCCTCAAATTTTTTTTTGTTTTTTTTGTTGTTTGTTTCGTGAGACGAAGGTTGTGGGTTTGAATCCCAGCCAGGCTTGATTTTTTAACAACGCAATTTTCGTAGTTTCATACTATAACTATATAAATTGATGTTATAAATGAATAGTAAACAATGACGCTTGTTTGGTTGTCACTTGGTTGCGCGACAACGCAAACACATTCTGTGTTTCAATAATTTCGTCCGAAGTATGTAAATAGAGGTAACCGGGGGTCCAGGGGGCTTGCCCCCTGGCGAGGCGCGGAGCGCCGAGTTTACAATAAATTCTTTACGGTATTTAAGCAGTGTGCCGTGGGTGCCCCCAACACAAAATGGCATAACACGCCTTAACACAGCTGCGTGAAAAGCTGCTGCGCCCGCTGCTTTCGACAACTTATCCGACAAACTTCTTAAATGAAATCTATGCTGTTCAATGACTCGACCAAATTCTCACAAGGCGATTTCCAGTTCAAGTTCGGGTCCATAAGAACACCCAATAATTCGAATTGTTCGGAGCCCACATCAAATGGTGATAAATCTCTCAGACTGAAAATCATGGATTGGGTTTTATCGGCATTTACTGCCAAACCATTGCCATTGAACCATCTAGTCATCCTAGCAATTGTGTGCCAGTGGAATCCATTATTGCAATCCGTTTGGTGACGAAGGGCAAACAAGGCTCCCCTTAGACTCGTGCCCTTTTTACCCTCCTTCGGCACCTTGTTCAATAACGCTAAAGTCTCTTCTGGATAATGTACTGCTTAAAATATTAGAAATAAATAAATTTAATAAAAAATAAGTTAAAATGTATCAGGAAACTTCAATCTGTACAGCATGACGAATCGAGCGACTCGGGTTTTAATTATTTACAGCTTATTATGAAGTTTGAAGAGCTTGTTTGCTGAAGAGGAGTTGCACAATTGGTGATTCGCTACGAGTTTCCCTGACTGACTGTTGACAAAAGGAAAAGCCTTGCGTCACGTCGACTCATTCCGTCTGATTAATTGTGGCTCCGCCTGTAACTAACTGACGAGCGGAAGGCTAAGAGTGGAGACGTAGCCTTGTTGTTTCTTGTGCGTCAAGACAACTTTGGGTTAGCCGTTCCATCTGATTCTCCCTTAACTTAACAAGCTCATCTGTACTTTTGCTGGTAGGTACATTAATATAAGATCTTGGAGTTCTCGATAGCAATTCATTTATTTCAAGTCAGAAAACCTATATGACGGGGGAAAGAACGATTTTAGTCACGTTTCTCACGTTTTGAGCTAGTAATACCCAGAAGTTGGTCGCTGGCAAACCTTTCAGATCCCTGAAGCCTATTGGAAAGAACGAATTTAGTCATTTGGAAAACAGAGCTTGAAAAATACAGGCACTGGGGAAGAATGTTGAAGTCAGAGAGCGCCATGGAAAGAACGGTCGACGTCACCCATCACGGGAGATTTTTTTTTTTCTTACTTCACAAAATCGAGTTTATTATATCTTTTGTTGTCTATACAATCATAACCATTTATTGATCAATGATGGAATCGATAGCAAACAATATAGCAAAGAAGGCATTAAAAATAAGCTCGTCCCAAAAATGAAAGTCAAAACTGAAAAAATTCCAATACTGCGACTAGTCATTTCTTGTAAGCTAAATGCTCTCAATTCACAACTGCATCCCCAACGAAAGAGCAGCTCCATCCTGGAACCCCAATATATCATCACCTGAGATCCACTTCTTCCGGATTCCACGGATGCACATTGAGGTAGACCGGGTAATGGCAAGACGGACCCTTATCCGTCCACCCACCATCCCTTGCGGCATTTGTGAAGGACGCCATTTGGGGAGCATAAACTCCATCGACAGAGCAAACATATCCATCATGGGAGATAGGTGAAGCATATGATGCTGGGGAACGATGATCAAGATCATGAACTTGTTTTAAAAAATGTATTATTTTGATTATGTTTTGTTTTTATAAACAATTTTACTAATTTAATTTCGTTCAATACACTATTCCAAAGCAGAATATCGAAAAAACTATTTTTTCCTTCGTGTTTTAACTCTAAAATGAATTTTGAACATTTCAGAAGCATTTTTCTCTAAATTTGTATTGGATGACTAAAATCCTTCTTTCTCTGGACCCGTCATATTAGATAGTCGAATCCAGCGAGACGCTATTTTCGCATTGCCAAGCCTTCTAAAAACCGACTAGCCGCCACTAGGGGTTGTAACGTTACAAGGATTGGATCCACAGTGGGATCGGAACGGATCGGTTCCCTCCCATTTTTACCGATCCATAAGGATCGAAACGAAATTGCTGTGAATGCACCTATGGTTTTTGAATTGGATCTGCCTGTCTCGTCGAGGTAATCACTGAAAATGATGATGAGTGATGAAGGATCGGATCGAATCGAGATCGGAATCCCATAGTAGGGATCGGCTATCGACATCGATGTTGAAAGCAACGGTATTATCGAACATTGATGTTGATATCAACGATATTATCGAACATCGATGGTAAAGCTTTTGATAAATATGGATCATCGATGTTGGCCCCACCGATCAGTAGGAAAGAAGGGAGAAGGCAGCAAACATTCTGTTTCTGTATGCCGCTTTAGACTTTAGAACATCCGTTCTCTGCGAACGCGTTTCCTCTAAAGCAGGCCTGATAGTTTGTCAACGAACGCTGTACCCGACTGTCAGCCGAAAAAGCGATAATGCTGGTATTTTTAAACGCAAATTTGGGTTTTTTAGAGAAGACTTCTAACTTTTAAATGAAAAAATAAATTGATTACACACACCTTCCTTGCTACTTGATAAAATAATGTTTTTTTCTTGGGAGGGGGGGGGGGGGGGTTTAATTAAATATTTTATTGAGGTTTTTAAGCCTTAATTTCCTATTTGATTGACCTTACAGACTCCCACCAGCATCTTATAATTATTGCAAGAAAATGGAAACCTCATTATAGCCTGATGAAGATGAGGAGTCGGTGGAATGAAGCGGTGTGTGAGCGGGGGGAAAGACAAAGGAACGATTTAAGACTCCAAGGAAGGAAGATTTTGTCCTTCTTCATAGGAATAGGTCGAAGGGTCCCGCCGCTGGACACCTCTGAGGGAAAAACCTGACTTAAGGTAGGATGTCTGGATCGTAGCGGAAAAAATACCCGATCCCCTGGATCGGAACGGCTAGTTCCGATCCATAAAACCGGTGGAACTTAGGGGTGGCCGATTATAGATAGTAGCCAACAATCGATTGATTCGATACTATCAACAAGGAACAATCGATTAACAATCGAACAATTTCAATACTTTTTTTTCTTGAAAATTGTAATGCGATATAGAAATTTATTTGTTATTGGAGTAGATTTTAAAAAAATGAAGTGTGAACAATGTAAACAATTTATTGTTGAATTAAATCATAAATGAAAAACGAAAAAAAGTAAGGAAATTTAATCTAATAGCCATAAATTGGCTTTCAAAAAAATCTGCATGTCAGCCTTCTGGGGGTCAAGGGGGCTTCTATTTTTGGGACTATGTTCCCAGCTTCTGAAAAAGTTCTTTATGATGGCACTGATGTAGCAGGAATTATGAAATACCTTCTAGCTATTGAACTCAATTACATAACTATTGAAGGACTATATTTATCTTTATTCTTCTTCCACCATTCAAAAATATTTGTATCACCCGGTACAGGCGGCTCCTCGAGATATTGTCTCACACAAATGAGGGTGTCCACAGTGGCTTTTCCCTGATTTTTTTCAGCTTCTTCCGTTGCTTCCAGCTTGTGGAAAAAACTCTTCTTTACACTAGGTCCTAGTGTACTAGGAATCGCAGGCTGAGGCTTAGGAACTTGAAAATCTTCATCACGTTTGGATTTTCTTTCATTTCGAGTATTATACTGAAAAGCGTTTTTCAAAGCTTGGTGAGCAGATTCAGCATCATTATTATTATTTGAATCAAAACACGATTGCTCTGACCTCAAAACTTCTCTGGCTACATTACTGGGCATGGAAAATATTCACAATCTCTTTGGCTTTCTTAATAATTCCTGCAGCCTCCTGATCTTTATGAGCATAATTTATAACGAGTTGCAAAGTGTGGGCAAAGCAATTAAGATGCTTAATTTTCAATTCCTCCACAGCTTTTGTCATATTACTGGCATTGTCCGTTACAAGAACCGCAATCCTGGAGAGAGAGATACCATATTCCTTCAAAATAGATAGAATAGCCTCCGCTACGTTAATGCCAGTGTGACTTAGACTTTTTTTTTTTTTTTTTTTTTGAAGCCAAAACTGCGAATTTCAATTCCCATTCTAACATGAAATGACTTGTTAGAGTAATATAACCATCCCCGGCTACTGAAGTCCACATATCACTTGTTAGTGCAATATAATTAACATTTTTAAGATATTCAGCCAACTTGTTCTAATCGTGATTGAACAATTCGAGGAGCATGACGTCAGAAATCGTGTGCCGATTCGGCAGTATATACCTAGGGTCGAGTTTCTTCACAAACTTCTGAAAACCTTTCTTCTCCACGATGTGAAAAGGTTCCAAATATAGGTATCTGCCCAAAGAATCGAACGAAACCGCCCCGGTCTCAATGCGTTTATTCGTTTGCTTTCCCTAAGGGCTAAAGCATCGACAAGAAAAAAAAAACACATCAACACAGGAGTGAATCGTTACCAGTAAAACATATCAAAAATCGCCTTGAAAACTATGACAATTGTATCAGCTGACAATATAATTCCAATGAAATCTTGACTTCCCGAAATCGAGTGTATTATAACTTCTGTATCCTATTGGGTTCAATTATATTATTTTTTAAATAATTGATTAGTAAATACTTAGGAATTACTCTTAATTAAATTATTGTTTCTATTCCAAAAACAGAAGGTTAACTACTTCCGAGACTACCAAGGTCGGATCGTTTTAGCCAATTTTCTAAGAAAATTAAGCTATTGCGATGAATCCAAAATTTCCTTCATGGAAATTCGTTTTGAAATTCCTTGAGTTTAATGCTCTTAGATTTGTGTTTGTAGAATTTGATCAAAAAATTCTGGTTCTCATCAATTTGCGCGTAAACCGAGGGTCGTTGAAACTTCTTGGTGGTGTAAGCGTTACTCTCTCTGAGTCACCTGGTTATTTTATATTGCTGTAATATTCTCAGTTCTCGTGTTATTCTGATCAGATTCGGAACCTCCGATGCTAATTTCTTTCCTAATCGACTCACGTTTCTGATATTTAATGGAGCTCGTTCGGGACACCTCAAAAACAATTACGAGGTTCGGAGGATCACTGAATAGCTTCTTTTTTTTATTAAGGTTTAAGCCGCATCTTAACCAGAAGGATCATTAGCGGCATTAAACAAGGTGTATAAAGGGACTCTGGAAGTGGCACGATTCTAAGAGTAGCTGTGTTGCCATCCTTGACTAAAAAGGAGCGCCATCATGGAGTCCACTGGCAACTCGGAGGGGGAAAAAATGAGGGGGAGAGTGATAACCACTCCAAACAAACCTCCAAATTGGATTTAAAAAAAAAAAATCCAAAACATAAAATAATACAACTATGACTTTTTTTTTTTTTTTTTTTTCATTTAAAATATTTTTATTGAAAGAAAACACTTTTATTGAAAAAAAAAAAAAAAAAAAAAAAAAAAAGGGAACGAAATTGAAATCAGAATTGAACGAAGTTTTCCGATGAGTTCCTTGTAACAGTTTTGTGATTATTATTATTTTTTTTTTCTTCCAATTTTTGACAGTTCATTCATGCTATTCCTTCAGCTGATGACTGGCACAGCAGCACCATCCTCCAAATTCAGGTGACGCAACTTCCTGCGGCTTCCTCGCAAGCGTAGAGACACCGCCCGAATGATAGAAAATTGAATTTTCACTCTAACCCAATTCAATACTTGGCTGTACGGCTTTGCCCACTTTTCACTGAGCCGATCTGCCAGTCTCTTAAGAAAAGCACTGTACTCCACATGTAAGGCACCATCACAAGAACAGATTAATGGAGTAAATGATCCTCTTCTGTCCTCTGCTCCCACATCATATTTCGCATGCTTCTGCTGTGAATGTGCCCTTGCAGTTGCGTCCCAATCTTGGTGAAGGTAAGAGGGGGCGTCGGCATTAACAATGCGGTTATCTAAAAACGCTTTCCTCCCACCTTCCCACAATCCTTCCACCACGATATCGGCGATGAGCGCTGGCCTCTCGTTTTCTGCTTCTCGTTATATTGGTTCCACTCCTACACTTCCCCAAGCTAGACTAGCGAGTTTAGCGCAATCATCCCTGTGAATGTCATGGCCATACTTGGCAAGGCCTCCTCTTTTGCAATTGAGCGCATGAGCCAAACTCATTTGCTCTTCGCAACCATCACAGTGTGACGGTAGCCCAGATGGTTCCCTTCCATATCTTAGGGCCAGCGCATCTCGAAACTGAGTAGCACTCAGATCGAAATTGTCAGCCATGGTTGGACTTACAGTCAGCCACTGGGAAGATTTTGCTTCTACTATTCGCTTTATTGAGCGGGACTGTTTAGCAGGGAGTAAATCAACGAGCTGTTCAAACTGAGCTTTCTTATCATTGTCTCGTATTGAGCGCCCTTGTTTCCTCACTCGCCTCACGTTTTCAATGTGTTCAATTGTGTTCAGGGGATCTCCGCTCCGAATAGCATGCATCAATATTGCACTGGATTCTGTGGATTCACCAGCTGACGCACTGGGGTCTTTCACATCGAGTCCACCTAGCCTTGCTGGTAAGCAGAAAAGCCTCCTCTCTAGGTCTGTGATTTCCCTTCCTAGTAAATTCGGAAAGAATGCAGTATTTATTTCCACTGATAGGGACAGATAAGAATCATTGCTTCCCTTTTTTACCCTCCGTAAAAATTCCCATTCACATTGGAGAGACTTTACGTTGGCTGCATATGCTGCCTGAGGACTTTTCGATGATGCAGTTGCGAATTTTGAAACGCATTGAACCCACTCTGCAACTTTTGTTTTTACATACTCATCCAGATCTACGGAATATCCTACAAAGCCGCTAAGAAACCTGCGTGAATAGCATATTTTTACATTTTGCCTTTTGAAATACTCCAAGTTATTCCTTTTCCATACCTCGTTTGACTACTAGAACGCTTTTGTTAGGTTCTGGGTAGTACCCAAACTTTGGACCTTCCTCTAGGACCAATTCCATCAATTCTGCAATTGCTTCCATTGATCCGTAGCAGGCAGAATCGTCAGCATACCAATAATTCTCTATCCATCTTCTTGATTTGAGGCGTTTGATGAGAGGTAGCACTATAATCGCATACATAATCATGGCTAAAGGATCTCCTTGTGCCGTACCTTCTTGACTCAATATATGCTTTTCATCTGTCAGCATAATCAGTACAACTATGACTAGGTGTAAGATAGGGAAATACCTATATACATGCTAATATATACAATCAGCAAAGTTAAATAAAACTACGACTAGATGTATATAAATATATCCCAGATCAGATATCACAGTTCGCAGTAGAGCTCAGCGGCTCTCAGGTACAACAGGGATCGGACCTTGTCTGGTCCGGATAAAACGTCAACCCACTGAGGGGGCTGATGCTGGACTCGGTGGTCCACATCACTGAATAGCTGATGTGGCTTCTGAGGCTAATTTCTTTCCTTTTCAACTTGCCGTTTTACTGAGTTTTGACATTGAAAATGTCTTAGTCAACCGGAAATTTTGTTTCGCTAATAAAAAAACGTCTCACAACCTATAAACAAGTTAGGTGTTGTTTTCATTGTTCCCCACGTACAACGTGGGGAAATGAAACTTCTTTAGTTTTCACCGGACAAAATTCGTTCTCCACTCATTGGAAAGCTCTCCATTTATCACGCATTACTTTCGTACTTGTTCTTCTATTCATGTCGCAGTTTTATATTCATTTATGCTTTAAATGGATATAAGTAAACATTGCCGCTTGTTTTGTTGTCAATTGGTTGAGAAGTTGAGGTTAGTTATAGTAATTGTAGACGCGCACCATAACAGACAATTACGTAGCTGTGAATTCATATTCGTGGAAGAATTGGGCATCGTCGAGACTGGCTTACAGCAAATTCAGTAATTGTGTATCAATAAATTTTATGTTTTCTAATTGTTATTACATTTAAAACAACAACACCAGTGTTTTACACCTTAAGAGACATTTTGACTTTGACAAGCAATTAAGTTATGTTTTTTCGTTTGTTCAAACTTGAATCTTACATCTAATGCTGCATCAGGATGTCCTCAAACTGCTCGGTATTGAAAGAATCACTAATTCAAGCCGCAACACATCATAAATTCATTTTTTCGAAATCAATTTTTTAACCTAGTATTTGACAGCCAAATTTTTGGTTGTACCTCTGATTGACACCCTTTGATTGACACGGCATTTCTTCTGCAATAAATGATTCCGTGTATAAAAAAAATAAAATAAAACATTTAAAAAAAACCTTTATTTCAACATTTTAAAAATAAATTGAGCATTTGAACTTAGTTTTATTATTCTAAATATAAAATTAATATGAGTATTCATAAAGAAAAAGTTGAAAATATCACCGGATGTTTCATCACAAAATAGGTAGGTACAATGTTTTTTCGATACCATAGGTGCAATACGTTTCTAATGGTAAACTAGCAGGTTGTGAGTTGCTATGTATTTATATAAATATAAAAAATAATGAACTAATGGCAAGAACGAATAGAGATCCCTATTGATAGCACTGTCAATCACGGAGGGGAGCATCAGTTTGGAAACTAGTAGTTGACATTTGCATTTTCACATGTTATCTTTGGTTATTTCCAATAAATGATGGCATAAATGCAATCTACACAAAAAACTGATTACGAAGAACCATGGAAACAATCGAATTTGAAAATGTGGAGGGCATGGTGGAGCAAAATAAAACGCTCTCCTCCTTAGCAAAATCACAAGAAACAGCACCAAAGAAACCTGAAACCTTTTCCCGTCTCTATACTTTACTGAGATGGTATTTTGCCTCAAAATTCAAATGGAACAAGTCCGTAAAACATTTTTAAATGCCTTATTATCAAAACTTCTTGGTGAGATGTCAATCACTGGTCCATCCACTATATTGGTCCGAGTTACTGTATATTTTGGATTCAATTATTTCCACTCGTATTTGTTCTTCAACTAATTCTATACGTCCATGTAACAATATGTGAGGAAACTATACTGCCTACCCAACTTGAAAGACGATTCTGATGAATTTCTTAGTACCCTAAATTATGCGACTCTGTAGGTAGGTACTCGAATTTCATATCTGTAGCGACAGCGAGGGAATCTCAAGTGGACCTTTCAAAATACCTTTTCAATGTTTCGCTGATTCAAACCTTCTTCATGCTCGACTTATCCCGATAACCTCGCCATTATAATCGATTGTCGAACCACTGTTGTGTTAAACGTGAACCCGCAGGTAATTATGACCAAGGAGATCTTATTTTGACACTATTTTCACGTCTATTTAGGTAATCCGCTCAACAAATTGATTATTTTTTGTTATTAACAAATAAACAGTATAAACCTATCAGTACTAAACAAGACCGAAAACTCCTTTTCTAAACTGTCTCTGCAATAAGATCTATATACTGGTAGTCATTAGTAAATCATATATTCAGTGAAATCACATGACGAACGAGCCCTATATACAGGGTGTCCCACACGTAATGGAACACAAACTTCAATTGTTGTTTCTACGGTTCATTTCTGATCAAAAGTTCTTCACAGAGATTTTAGCTTCCTCACTGAAAAGAAGGTAGGGAAACTCTTGTGTTCGTGAAAGAAAGCGAAACAATTTTCGTCCCCCCCCCCCCCCCCCCCCCCCAATCAAAGTTTCTACTCGCTTTATGCGTTTCAAAGCTTGCTGATTAATTTTGGTTCCGTGCTAATTTGTACATATAGCATTTCCAAGTCAAATGAAACCTTTTCCAGACCAAATGTGTGTGTGTGTTCCATTCCAGACGATAACTCTCCTTAGGATTGACATAAAAATTCCTTTCTTGCGCCATAAAATCGAGCTTTCCAAACGGAAGGATGAGTTCGTTGGCCAAGACTTTTTGAGCACATTAAATTCGTCAAATTTCAAAAAATCATTAAAAATGGCCTATACGGCTGAAAATGGTTAAAAATTGCTAAATTTGTATTTTAAGCGAACTTTTAATCACAAAAAGTTAATGAACAACGAAATATGACACTATAAAATTCATGCAGAAAAATGAATTTGAATTTTATCTATATTGGCTGAAAAATAGATTAAAAACAAAAATTGCTTAAAATTCCATTTCTGTTTTGAATCGTAGAATATTATCTAGAACGAGTTTATTTACCATATTGTCGGTGGTGCACAAATTTTTGCCTTCAAAATCAAATTTATACTGTAATCTATAAGGATTTGCGGGAGTGCGTGCGTACGTGCGTGTATGTATTATTTATTGTCTCCTTCCAGACGATACCTCTCCTTAGGATTGAGATACAAATTTCGTCCTTGATCCAAAATGTTAAGCTTTCCAAACGAAAGGTCGAGTTCGTTTGCCAGCATTTTTTGAGCAACAATCTAATGGTCAAATTTCAAAAAAGTGCTGAATAAATCACTAAAAATAGCAAAAAACTGCTAAAAATCGTTAAATCTAAATTTTCTGCAGAATATTGCTCAAATAAAGTTTATCAAGTATAAAATGGAACATTAAAATTTGTATGTAAAAAAACTATGCTGAAAAATGTACTTTAATGTCATTAAAACGTGCTAAAAAATCGATCAAAACTGCAAAAAAGTTAAAAATCCAAAATCCCTTTTTGAATCGCAGAATATTATTTAGAACGAGTTTTTTGCCTTTAAATTGGTAGTTACCAAATCCTTTCCCTCAAGGTCCTTAATTTTCAAAACAATATAACATGACGTAGTACCTACGATAATTTACGAAAATTCGCTCATACGAGCATGCTGCATGACTGGGACTTTTTGCTCAAACTCCAAAGGAGCCCTCCAATGAATCCTTTAAGATTATTCAAACCATTTTAATGACCTATACATTTATGTTACGGAATGAGGAAGCAATGTATCACACCAACTTTTCAGATGTACATTTATCTTGAAATTATGAAATTCCAATTTTTTTTATTCGGACAACTTGAATATTGATATCATTATAGTTCCAGATGGTCTCATCGCGGCGGCACCTGCTGGTTGCTGGGTTCTTACTCATCTCCTTCTCATCCTGTGAAGGTAAGACTTACCTAATAGTGAGGAGGCAAAACTAATCATACGAGTATTGGCTTCTGTTCAGTCAGGCTGGGTTTTCTCGAACACTGAGTTAAATGTAAAATGTCTCGGGTTTCTCAAGGGTTGGTCAATGAAAAGTCTATATTCTGGCCGAAGTTTCGAAATTTTTATATTTCATCTTCAGGGCTTGGAAAACTGTATTTGGACACTTATTTCATATCAATTCTCGTCATTGAGCTGTAGAAGCCATTGTCAGCTATCTACTTAAACAACATCTTTGGGTAAACTGAGAAAACACTTTGGGGTAATACGTAGTATTTTCGTCCACGTTGCTGTATACACCTCTTATAACTTCAATTTTCGTCTCCGTTCAGTATAACTTAAATAATGTTTTCTCAGTATATCCAAAGATGTTGTTTAAGTAGATAGCTACCTACTAAAGCTCTATGACGAGGATTGATATGAAATAAGCGTCCAATACAGTTTTCCAAGCCCTGAAGATGAAATATAAATATTTCGAAACGTCGGCCTAGAATATAGACTTTTCATTTACCAACCCTCGAGAAACCCGAAACATTTTACCTCTGTCTAGTGTTATAGGTATTATTCCATAACCTACATGCAGTTATATTATGTGAAAATGTGTTGACATGCGAGTATATGCAATCCTCCTACTGAAATC
Source organism: Adelphocoris suturalis (assembly GCA_030762985.1). Taxonomy (NCBI): domain Eukaryota; kingdom Metazoa; phylum Arthropoda; class Insecta; order Hemiptera; family Miridae; genus Adelphocoris; species Adelphocoris suturalis. Next base: position 51,096,970 of record CM061043.1, on the reverse strand, counting down.
GTCAATTTCAATTTATGAGTTCAGACTTAACTTCACCATCGTGAATCGAATTTTCATTGCTTCCGAATGGATTGAACTCCTTCACGGATAATTTTTTGGTTTTAGTTAGCAGCCAATGCAGCAAGCAGGACTATCAGCACTGCGTCAAGTTGGCCGACCCACTTCTCAAGGACCCTCATCTAATTTATCCGGACAACGCCAGGGACATCGAGAATGTATGCCGGTGGGTGCTGCTCATCATTAATTAACGTTTCAATTGGGTAGTAATGAAATTTCCAGGGAATTTAGACGGTCTCCTGTCAGTTTCGTTGTTGCAAAATCAATACTTCATTCTGCGCATGCGCAAATGTAAATTCCATCATGTTCCATCTTTTCAATCTCTAGTCGTTCGAGTTCGCTTAAATTTGGATGATAGTTGGAAGAAGATGATAGGTAGAAAAACGTCTTAGTAGAAAAAGGTTTGTTGTTGAAAGCTTTAAATGAACTCAATCCAAGTGTGCATTCCAACGCAAATGCTTGTCTTGAGATTGTTTCATATTCTTACCGGTTGATATCTTAATCTTGCTCGGAAGAAATTGAATATTAGTGCGAGAGATCGTGCCGCTTCACTGCATTTCTTATGGGAAGGTCAGCGATTTTGGGCCTACTAGCATGGGTCATTTTTGGAGTGTTGAGGCCTTACTAGCGCAGGTACCGGTACGTTACAGGTAGTAGAGGCCCTTTGAAAGGGCGGTTTGATGACTTTCCCTTCGACAGCTTTCATACGTTTTTGATCACTTTCTACAGGTAATAGGAAACTCATCAAAAATAATTTGTATCTTTCCGGACATCAACGAGACAAATAACATGATGAGGATCTTTCCTGATCCATCCTGAGTGAGCTAAATTCTTTCCTTGAGAAAACTCAGGAAAAGTTCCGGTCATGCAGCATGATCGTATGAGCGAATTTTCATAAACGGTCGTACTACATTTATGTTAAATTCTGTGAAATTTGACAGAGGGCAAATGAAAATTTCTTTCCAGGACATTGTGACACCAATGCATGGACGGGTTCCAACAACATCATCTTTTTTGCCTTTTTTAGTGATTTTTCAAGTACATTTTTTGAAATTTGACCAATTTAATGTGCTCAAAAAGTGTTGTCCAACAAACTCATCCTTTCTTCTGAAATGCTTGATTTTTAGGCGAAAGAACGAAGTTTTTATCTCAATTCTATCGAGAGTTATCGTCTGGAATGACACATACATACATATATATATAAGCGTCAAATCCAGGAATCATTTCAGAATGCCTCAAAACAGATTTCGACGAAGAAATTTTTTGAAAATTTTTATTTTAAAATTTTTGGAGCCATTGGAATAGCTTTATTTTCTAAGAAAATTCGCTAAAAGTCTCGAGTTCAAATTTTTTGTGATTCATCTTTTGATGAGTTTTTGAGGACCCGTTATATTTTTATAATATAGGTACCGTAGACTATGTTTATTAATTTTACACCTATCAGTGGTCAGCGTAGAAGGGCAATCTATTGCAGAAATAGGTGCCTAGTATACTTTTGTGTAATGATTTGCAGTGATTTTTTTTTCTATACGGCGTGTTTTCCTTGGACGACTCATTAGCTTGTTGTCTACCAAGGAAATCGTTCTAGGAACGGCGGGCGTTAGTGAAGCAACGGACACCGGAAATGAGCCTCGCTCTTTTCAAGTTTCTTTTTCTCAAAAAATGAGTCATGTCATGAACTTGCTGTAAATTAACCTACCTAAGTACCTGCCTCCCCATCTAGTATTCTTTACAAGATTGGTGTGCGTACTTCTTAGTAAGAAAGACGGATATTTATACGGTAACTTTTCAGTAAGTTCTCGTGACTTTCTCAATACCTCATAGGAACTCATTATACTGAGTATTTGGCGGTTCGGGTAAATTGAAAACAACCACGTGCCAGAGAAATATCTGTACACATGAAAAAAAAAAACGGAAGTTAGTGAAAAACGTTGTCTATTTCCACGAAAAATAAAAGAGTTACACAGTTAAATCGATTTCGACGGTTAGGCCATCATCAGTAACAAACAATAACTCACAACAAACAAGTAATAATAATAACAATAAGTTATTGTTTGTTACTGATGATGGCCTAACCGTCGAAATCGATTTAACATTGTAACTATTTTATTTATCGTGGAAAAAGACAACGTTTTTCACTAACTTCAGTTTTGAAATGGGTTTCCACAACTTCGTCGCGAGTGATTTAGTTCGTTTAGTATTTTAGTTTTAGTTCTGTACACATGAGCCTGCCTGTATATCTACTTGTCTGCTCATAGTTGAAGGAGAGCATTTCGAATTCCAAAACAACACTTCCACACAAAAGTTAAACACGTGATGGGAAAATAGTGTGAAGCCTCTCACCAGTTGTTTTTTTACATATCCCCTTAACAACAACACAACATTTTATTTAAAAAGTTATTTTTACAATACAATTTCATAAATTGTATGTAAGCTCCTTCAGAATATATATATATATGTATATATATATATATATATATATATATATATATATATATATATATATATATATTGTGGTGAGCTTCTGACTAGTCAAATATGAGAATTTTGAGGTTGAGAAATGACCAAGCTAGTCTTATGTGTGGAATTGTTTAATCTACGACGTTTCGGTCCTGGAGCAGGACCCTATTCATGTAGTTAGTTTTCCTATACAAAACAAATTACTGTCAGTCACATGTCCTAGTTTTAAGTGTTTATTTGTTAATGTTGACTATCAGCAAACTTAAAAGCAATGACCACTTAATTTGTAATGAAGAACTAAATTGTAAGTACACTCATTAATAGCCTTAAATACCATAAATTACTTAATATATTTATTAGGGCACTTCACTAACTGTCATTTATAATTTTGAAAAAAATCGATGTAGGTATTCCAATTTCTTTATTTGTTTTGTATAGGAAAACTATCTACATGCGAACTAAATCACTCGCGACGAAGTTGTGGAAACCCATTATAAAACGGAAGTTAGTGAAAAACGTTGTCTATTTCCACGAAAAATAAAGAGTTACAATGTTAAATCGATTTCGACGGTTAGGCCATCATCAGTAACAAACAATAACTGAAGACACATTAGAAAGGACACAGCTTATATAGAGACAGGTGAAGAGAGATTGAATCCCATTGGTCGAGAGAAAGGAAAGGGGCAGGAGGTACAACCAATCAAGTGCATACAAAGTGAAAGGGAGATTGAATCCCATTGGTCGAGAGAAAAGAAAGGGGCAGGAGGTACAACCAATTAAGTGCATACAAAGTGAAAGGGGGTTATAGCTAATCAGATGAAGTGAAAGGGGGGTTATCCCTTCACACTGTTGAAACCCTATTTAGTTATTTCCCCCCGAAGGGATTCACATAATTAATCAATCGAGACATATACACGGGGAATTGCATCATTTGTACAATTAACTGCGAGAAGATTCCGGCAGGTTTCATGAATATTTTCGGATGGATATTACGGCATTCGACTACTTGTCCCATAAAGGTTTTTTTCCTGAACACAATACCAATTAAATCATCAGGATTCATGTTACAATAGTAGCGCTAAGAGCGACGAAAACAAACTGGTTTGATTTCTTCGCTCTCATCCTGCTCTCATCTTTGCTCGACCTTGAGGCGCTGCTCCACTCTGCGCTCCATCATATGCCTACCTGCGTTTGTTTTCTTTGCTCTCTTTCCTCGCTCTTAGCGCAGCTCCAGTCTGTAAGCACCCTTAGCTAAATCCTCTCCTTTTCACCCTAGAAATTTGAAATTTGATAGTAAGCCTCTCTGAGACATCGAGAATCGCATTAAATGATGGTATCTTTCCATGAATCACCACTTACAGCGTCCAAAATTTTCAACAGCTCAGACAGGTTGGACAGGAATTCAACATACGCCGAATTCAAATACGCCGACTCTCAGTGACTGTTAAAAGGGAACGGGAAGAAAGTGAAAAGCAAGAGGATTTAGAGGTATCGTTTACAAAACGAATTGCGCCATTGTGAATCCAAATTATGATCTCTTACATACCAGTATTCACCGTTTATACGTAGGTACTTTATTATTTATACTCAACATTTTCTCAAATAAATAATAAATCTTAATAAATAAATTATTGTTATTCTTCAACCATGACTGTACGAATAATATGTTAGGCGGGACAAGCTGATCAGTTGGTATTAAATATAACTCACATTCGAAATGAAACCCATCATGTGATAGATTTTATCATTTAATAATGATTAACAGAACGTTTCCATTTTTTCCCGATACGCCACTGCGAAAATATTTATTTTCTATTGATTTTCACGTACAACCAATGCGTTACTAGGGAAGTGTAGTTTTTCATAGCAGGAAAATCGTTTGCCACTTTTTGGAATGCTCTCATTTTATCACAACATCTCATGATCCCTAAGACAATTTAGTGTCTAGGAAAGCTGATTTATTCCGCTAAGTTATAAACTAATATTGCTAAGTAACCATATTGAACTAATAATGTGTAAAATTAATCATTGTTGAAATGATCTGACTGTAGAACCGTAAGCCTACCGTCCGTTTTTTTGTTACGAAGAATTGTTACGAAGAGTGTTGTGCTATCAACTGTACAGTCAAAGACTGCTCATAATGCCTGAATCGATAGTGATTTGTAACAGATCAGACTTAGAAACTTGATTCTTCGTTTAAGATAATAAATAGAGCATTCAGTTTTCATCAAGGCAGTTTTAAGTCAAGTTCACAGAAATTGGCAAAAGAAACTTGATATTTATATAATATGAAAAATTCGCTCATATGGTGCATGAATGGAAGTTTTTATTCCTGATTTTATGCCAAAATTATATTTACCTATGCTGCCGTACTAAGAATGGATCCCGTATCTGACCAAATGAATTAAATTTCCTGTTCCTGATTTTATGCCAAAATTATATTTACCTATGCTGCCGTACTAAGAAAGGATCCCGTCTCTGAGCTCCAAAAGCTTTCATTCCAAAGGAAATTTCTCGCTGAATTCCGTGGTGTGGCTGGAAAAACACTATTTTGGACAGAAAATTGCAAGAAATGATGCAGAACATATATACTTGGCGATTTCCTCATATCTGGTGCACATACAAGTTTTCGGTTTGCAATAAGATTGATACGTTTTTTCGGATACAAAATTTGTACCGCTCTGTGGCGAAAAAAAAAAAATTTGCTAACCTCCGAAAACCTTATCTGATCTTACAAGAGAAAATACATCCGTATGATCAAAATACGGGAAGAAAAATCGTATCGGCCACTGATTCCGAAATCGTACCGGACCACGAGTCTTAAAATACTAAGAAATAAATTCTTACCTGGACTTTCAAGAGTGTTACAATTCGTATATGTACCTGAATTCTAATAAAATAATCGTATCTGCCTCCCAGGTGCGGGTTTTTGCTCTAGAAAAGGCCAGTTACAGGATAGTCATTAGTAAATCGAACCAAAACGAAGCTAATGCGATAATTGTAAGCAATTTTGAGGCATTTCCCGTTGAGCAGCAAAATCGAAAGAAACCACCCACCCCTAACCATTAACTCAGTATGGCCAAAAATCCAGATATGGGATCTATTCTTAGTACGGCAGTATAGTTGGTAATGAATAATTATTCTACAACTCATTATTGTAAACAGGACATGGACGTTTTTCGTGGAGTGCGTCAAGTCGTACACTGACCGATGTTTCACAGAAGCGCGACGCCGTGAGTTCAACAAGGCTGTCGAGTCACCAGTCAGCTCTATTCACAAGCTCTGCTCTATGCCAGACTACAGAGAAGGTAACAGAATAGATAAAGAAGGTAAAGAATTAGATGAACTAGTAATCAAATTGAAAATTCGCTCACAACAACATAAATCGAATCACCTGCCATATTATGTAAATATAAGTATTTAAACATGATAAAAATACCTACTGACGAAAACTTGTAATTTTCAAATTTTTATCTGTATGAAATCACCAGGGAAATGTTTCTTCTTTGGTTTGCAACGGGTCGGTTGTCTCCGAAGTCGTGGGTAGTATAATAATGGTTTTTGTTGTTGGTTGTCTCCGAAATCGTGGGTAGTATAATAATGATTTTTGGTTTATAGATGAAAATGTTTTCGAGCGTGATTGAGAAAACATTCCAATCGTAAGGGCCGCAGAAGTTATATGAATTCTGTACCATTGTAGCTACTATTAATGTTATTAATTATGTGGGTGTGGGTGTGTGTGTCCTTCCAGACGATAACTCTCCTTAGGATTAAGATAAAAATTCCGTTCTTGCGCCCGAAAATCAAGCTTCTTAAACGAAAGGACGAGTTTGTTTGCCAGCATTTTTTGAGCACATTAAATTGGTGGAATTAAAAAAAAAGTGCTGAAAAATCACAAAAAATAGCAAAACCCGGCTAAAAATCGTTAAATTTATGTTTTTCAGCAGAATATTGCTCAAGTAAAGTTTATTAACTATAAAATACGTCATTGAAAAAATTTATGTAAAAAATTGTGCAGAATAATGTATTTAAATTTCATTAAAATGTGCTAAAAAATCGATAAAAACTATTAAAAAAAGTTAAAAATCCAAAATCTCTTTTTGAATCGCAGAATATTATTTAGAACGAGTTTTTTTGGCATAAAATTGGTAGTTCACATTTTCTTTTCCCTAAAAGTTCTAAATTTTCAAAACAATGTGACATTAGGTATATGTATCGTACGATAATTTACGAAAATTCGCTTATACAATCATGCTGCATGACTGGAACATTTCAATAACTTCCGTTTTGAAATCGGTTTTCACAACTTCGTTGCGACTGATTTAGTTCGTACTATTTAGCTTTCTTTCAGTATTGCTTAGCCTATTCTGTTATTAGTAGATAACGCGCCATATGATTTGTTTAGTGAATACCGATCTTTAGATCAGAGATCTGCGTTGAAGGGCTACGTCTATTACCAAAACAATAAACCTTTGTCAAAAAAAAAATCGCAGCGTTTTTTCAATCGTTCGTAGAACATAGTGAGAAGCCATCCTGAGCTGCTGCCACCTACATTTGTGAGGTCAGTTCCCTCAAAGAAACGAAATAACGATTTTTGTATTAAACGTTCCGTGTCGCTACAATAAAGTCAAGGTGACACGCAATTCTCGGCTTTTTCACCTGAGATAAGGGTGTAGTTAAAAAGGTTAATTACTGATGGAAACAGAGCCGTTGTGTTATGAGGATCTTTGATGTGAGACAAATGTGATTCGAGTTGTGTTTTGATCCAATATTTTAGATAATAATGAACAGTTCTATCCTTTACTTACCTTCAATCGAGCGTATGTCCTATTCTTCCGAAGTCGCTCGAATTCGGAGAGTAGTTGGGAAATAACAATTTGATTCTGTATAAGTTTCATCACGATCACACATCTTGTAGCTGCTGCGCATGCGCAATAAGAATTCCTTGCAACAAGCATGACTTATACTAATTTTCAGCATAACTACAAATACTATAGAGTCAGCTACATTTTACGATCCATCTTAGTTTAATTCCTATTTTCCCCAACCATTCAGCAGCGGGATCTTTTCAGATTATGGAAGACAGTACCTATCCAAAACCGTAGTTGGTAAATTGTGAGGAGCATCTCTTGTTTATCAATGTATATAGCAATGTGAAATTTAACGGAACTAAGAGGATAAAATTAAAAGAATGAAAGTCATTGAAATCGACATGGAACTCGAAAGATGTGTACGTAGATTATACCCAGAGTTGTAGAATTCGAACTCGAATTCCGAGGGCCTATTTCATAAAACAACAAGTTACAAGTGTACAAGTTAACAAGTACGGGTAATTGTAATGCACGGTAAACTAGAACAAGTGTTTCACCAAAACAAAGAGTACAAGTGTTGAAAAGTTACACTTGTAGAAGCTAAGTTTACAAGTGTAGCAGAAAAGAAATTTAGCGAGTGGGCATAAAAGAAATGAACAACGTCAAGCGGGATGCCGAAATTGAAATTTGTCAGAAAATCATAATATAAAAACGGTGTTAAGTACACGATAGGATGTTTATCGTACATGACAAGGTGTAATAATTAGAAGACAGACAATAACTATAAACTAAAAAGTGGAGAAAGTGTATATTTGATTTCAACTTATTCCTGGCATAATCGGATTTTTCTCCTTCGTTCAGCGGGAATAATTAATCAATTCCATTAAGTCTTAATGCTGCTGGGTTAGGAATGTAATCCGTAACAGCGAGATGATCTTCACACTTCACTTTGATCTTCAATGATGGGGAGATCCTCAATACCCGATCAGGAGAAATTGCACAGGGTCGCGCACCATTTGAATCTTTCAAGAGTCTCGGAAGACATCCTAAATCTCTCGTTAAACTCAAAAATACCCACGAAATCAGCGTTCATTCGTGACCGAAAAAATCTTTGGCGTCTTCTACGCTGAACGCTTCTTTCTTATCTGTTTTCTTCAGCCGAAGATGATTCTCACATATTAAACACCGAAAAATTGTCTACTCACAATGCTGGAAAATAACAAGTTTACAGGTGAATGGACGTAGATTAAAAATCGGCCATTTTTTTACAACTGTAAAACAGTGACTAGTTCAAAATGATGGGGAAACACTTGTAACTTGTCCAAATTCGCCTGTACACTTGTTAATTTTCACAAAGCATTACAAGCCTACACTTGTACATTTATGAAACGCTTGCACACTCATTTTTTACAACTTGTACACAAAATCGGCTTGTAACTGGTCACTTGTTGCTTTATGGAATAGGCCCCAGATTACTGGAAGCACTTATTAAAACACGTTTCCCAAAAGTAAAACTAAACTCCTCCAAGCATATTGGGGAGCTATCGAATAGAGCCCCCAGATAGAGATGGGAATACCAGAGAGTTCATGGAGATCTCAGCTATAGTCACGCTGTATAAAGCCCTGGTTCTACCTATTCTGGAATACTCAAGCACAGTTTGGTCTCCTTCGTATGCGGTGCATAAGTATTGGTTAGAGCGAGTCCAGAATAAATTCTTACGGTACGTGGCCTTCAAACTGAATATTCCATGGGCCAATGTAGAATACACGTTTTTGCGAGAGAGGTGTCGTTCTTTAACTCTGCAAAACGGAAGAAGTCGGCAGGCCTAAAAGTTCTCCATAAGCTACGAGTACTAACGAAAACTTAGACTTCCCACCACTTCTCTCAAAAATTAATCTTTTGGTTCGACATATCACCACCCGTTCCTTATTACTATTTTTCATCCCTTTTTCCTCAACAAATTGTCTAAGAAACCAACCTCTACATAGAATCCTCCTAAATGCCAACCTCTTCTTATCTCGTAATCCCGATTTTGATTTCTTCAACTCACCCCTGAGGACATTTTTTAAAAATAATCTTTATTGTTACAAATGTGTACACATCTAGTAACTGAATGATTGAAATTACTTATCAACTCCTCACAGTTTAATTATTGTTGATTGCCATTTTATCAAATGTTGCATTTCTATATCCTGTTCTTAATTTTGTATAATAAACTTGGCATTTTATTTTACCTCATGTCTAATTTAAGATAATTGTGTACTATATGAATGTGATTGGGCTCGCCCGTTATAAATAAATAAATTTTCTATTCGTCTGATTTCACTCAAATTCGGAGGGTAAGTAGTTAGTTGGGAAATTACGATTTTAATAACCCCATTTGTGTCTCGCCTAGATCTATCATTTGCAGCTATTGCAAATGCAAGTATCTAAAATCCGTGAAACAAGTATTTTTTTATGCAGTTCTCATCTGATTTGGATGACGATGTTAGGGATTGAATGGTTTATCTTTCAAGATTACCTTTGATATACTAGATGTTTCAGATACGGGAGATAAAAAACGGAAGTTGGTGAAAAATCGTTGTCTTTTTCCACGAAAAATAAAGAGTTACAATGTTAAATCGATTTCAACGGTTAGGCCACCATCAGTAACAAACAATAACTGAAGACATTTTAGAAAGGACACAACTTTTATAGTCACAGGTGAAGGGAGATTGAATCCCATTGGTCAAGAGAAAGGAAAGGGTGCAGGAGGTACAACTAATTAAGTGCAAGCAAACTGCAGGGGAATTATAGCTAATCAGATGAAGTGATTGGAGGGGAAGAATTACTGGTTTCAACAGTTTGAAGGGATATTTCGAATTAGAAAACGAATTTAGTTCGTGTGAGGAAAATATGTGCCACACCCAACTTGCCAGACGTTTTTGGTTTTCTTTTTCTAATACTTAGGTATTTTGTCTGCATTCAGATTATCTCAAACATGCGACTTGCATGAAGATGACTCTGACTCAGGACAACCACTGTGGCCGTCACTACCGCCTTCTCGTATCGCAGGTCTCCGGTGAGGCCCCCACGGCTTCAGTCTGCTGGTAAGTGAATCACGTTAATCCTGATGAGATACAGACCTTATGAACGTTTGAGTGTTTATTTCAAATGGTAACCTATTGATTCGAATCGGTAGAATACACAGCAGGTATTATCTCTATAAATTTCCTTAATAACCTAAATCAATTACTTTTCTTAAAAGTCGGTACCTACCCAACAATGATTATATTGTACAGCTCACTTCTCTTATATTGATGGATCTGTCCATCTATAGGTATTAATCCATCTAACTCTCGGGGAAATCAATTTCCAACTTCACACAATTTTGTATTAATTAAGTTTTCCAATGTGGAGGGTTGGTATAAAATAACTAACTTTGGGGACCAAAATTGTCGTGATCAGACATTTGTTTGTAAGCTAGTTAAGTAAACGATTCAGGAAATTGAGTTGAGTAATAATTTACAGTGTTTTTAGGTATATTCTAATTCCTAAACAATCAAACTTCAATAGCGTACTTTATCATGCCACATATTATTTCATAGGTGAGTTATGCGAATGACAAAAATAATTATCGAGTGGTTCAAAGAGTAAGAGTAAGAGAGGGTATGTCTTTGGCTCCTCTGTTTACTACATCACACCTAGCATTAAACCACATGTAAGAAAAATCAACAGAGTATTGAACTAGGAGCAAACCCAGCAATCACAAAGAGACAGTAAAATATTAAAAAAGTCATGCAGCATTCTAAATAATGATCAGCTATTCATAAAATGATTTTGGATTTCTAGCTTTTTCTGAAGTTTTTATTGATTTTTTTTTTGCACATATTAATGAAATTCAAGGACATTTTCCAGTACGATTTTGTGCATACATTTTTGAATGTTCATATTTAGGTATAGTTGATAAACTTTATTTGAGTAATATTCCGCTAAAAATATAAAGTTATCGATTTTTAACCGAATTGGCCATTTGGTGTTTTTTACTAAGTTTTTAAGGTTTTTAGTTACCTTAAGTATGTAGGTACTCAAAACCATTCCTTTCTTGGGAATCAATGTCTAACTACGATTTTTTTTAAATCGGTAATACATACATTCTTTCACAAATGCAATTACTTAAAAAAATGTATCTTTTTTGCCATGCTTCACCTTCATTAGTACCACCAGAATGTTGGAGTAGATTGGTTTTTTTCTCTCTTAAATTATACGATTTTCGTTTTAGAAGCATTAAAGGTGGCGCGTTATACCTACTCTAAAATGACGAGAAATTTTTTTTTTTTTTTTTTTTTTACTGCAATTTTTTGTTAGAGAAATCTGAAGTTCGCTCAGGGAAAAGTCAGGGAAATTTAAAATTTCCATTTGGGGGTCACCCTGAAATGGTCTCGTTTTTAGCGACAGGTCCCAAAAAGCGGGTTCCACGCTGAAATAACTCAACTGACATTTCATGTGGCGGCCGTGAAAGACGATATGCATTCATTCCAATACTCTGAAATCAGAAGGTAGCTAATTGTTGAGGGCGTTTATTGTTCGGTGAAAATCGAGGGACGTTCATGAGTATGAACATAATGGGAGGATCTCGTCCATGTGAGCGGGGCTGGACAAGGTCGAGGCCCCCCGCAGGCACCCGTTTTGATCTGAAAGAGGGTCAATGGTCACAGCTATAGCTGCCAATGTAATTTCTAATCCCACCCCCCGCCTAGTTTCCTATATTTTAACCTTCCGACAGGCGCAATTAATCTGTGAGATGAATTTTTTTGAGCCATTGGTGGTGCCAATCAAAGGGTGCCTCGGTTTTTTCTCCACCACATCCCTGATCACAACTTTAATAAGTTCAAAATGTTTTTCGATATCTATTTATCTTTAGCTGTCATAGAATATTACTATAACTATCTTTATCCCCCATATAGTATTAATGTACCTAAATTCCAGTCCTAGTTCAATGGTATTAGGGTAGGGAGTTTTTGCAACGCTGAGTCGTAGTCGAGTGGGAGGAACTACGAATAGAAATTGAGTTCAACGGTTAGCGGTCTATTCGTTGTACGAATAGAAAAATCCTCAAGAGCTCAAGGGGAACCGAATACAGCTCCGAGTAGTCCCCCGCGGGAGTATAGTCAGGTGGAGGTGGAAATTTTGAAAATTGCTTACAATCCCTGTCAATTCACAATCCCAAGGGAATGGCAAAAAATAAATAAATAAAATAATAATAAATAAATAAATAAAATAAAATCTTATAAAAGGGGCAAAACGAAAATAATAAATTGCTGTGTAATAATTTGCTGCGTTTTCTATGTGGGACGCTGTTCGTGGATTATGTGGGTAACGAATTGGGAACCGAGCTGTCATCAGTCGTCTTTATTTAACGTAGACAACCTTCGAATTAGAAACCATTACCAATGCAATAAATTGTTCTAGCTCACATCACATGCTACGGGAGTGCGTTGTCGACCAGGCGAGGAACACTTGTGATCCTGAGTCAGCCCCGTACTCCGCCACGATGCTGGACAAAGCACTTAGCTTCCTGAGGGACCAATGCGCGAATTTCATGTAAGTTCCTTTTGACCGCCTATTCATTTCATATTTCTTATGAGTCTATCTTATCAATAAGTCTATCTATCTTGTTCTCAATAATAAGAATTAAGTTCAATCACCTGATCAGGAAAGTGCCCATCATTTTTAAAGCCTCTTAGTGAACCAGAGAGTCTCCCTATCAAATTTCAACTTCCTAAGACGAAAGAATTTAGCTCGCTCAGCTGATCAGGAAAGAGGCATAATTTCCATTTAATTTAAATTCAATTGTCCCAGAGAATCACCCTATCGAATTTCAACTTCCCAGGGTGGAAAGGTTGGCAGGGTTTACCTTCTCCGTATAAATATAGTGACTACTTATGACTAGTACTTACCCAACCATGTAGTGCCTTCTTTTCGTAGGAAAATTAATTTCGTTTCGAGAATTAACGAACTTATTATTCCTTAGCAATTGCTGTTAACAATCGTATTTATTTTGGGGTCGCAGTTTCCCAACGCAAAATTTAACGCAATTGGGCAGTTAGGTCACCGCTAAAGCATGTTCCATGCTAAAAAAAAATAAACATTTTAATTAGCATTTCACGTTTTATTTATTGTCACGTTTTATAGTTCTTCATTGTGTCTTGTACCAATACGTGTATCGGGCAAAACATAGGATGCTGTGCTGGGGCCACTTTTGTTTTCAGTCTTCATTAACGACCTGCCTGGCGTCCTCAAGTTCTGCAGCTACCACCTTTTTGCAGACGATTTTCAAATCTACATTACCAGTGAACTTGGTAATGCAATGATTGACTCCATCAGGAAACTTAACCATGACCTCTCTAGCGTCTCCACCTGGGCCAGGAACAATGGAATTCTGATTAACCCTTCTAAATCTCAGGTGATCGTGGTTTTTAGTCAGGACATTCCCACTGATCCCCTGCCTCCTGTTCTGATCGATGGGATTGTGGTTCCCTTTTCCCAGCATGTCAGGAATCTCGGTCTTATCTTGGACAAGACACTATCCTGGGACTCCCACATAACTAGGGTATGTCAAAGGGCCTATGGATCTCTCCACTCCCTGCGACGCCTTTCAAAATTCACCCCACAGTACCTCAAGCGCCGATTGGTGACAGCTTTGGTTCTCCCCCATCTGTTTTATTGCTGTTCCATTTTTTCTTACTCTTTATCTGCCTCTCTAAATAAAAAACTCCAAGTAGCCTACAATGCCTGCCTACGTTATGTTTTTAATGTTAAGGCACGACATTCTGTTTCTGGGCTACAGATACTTTGCTTACCCTTGTGTAAATATTTTATTTTTCGCCACCTGAAAACGCTGTATTTAATCTTGAGCGGTTCTATGCCTGACTACTTGGACAACCTGACCACGAGAGCTGCCTCTTCGAGGTCAAATATCCTGATGATATCCCGCCATTTCAGTCGAACCATGGCCAGGTCCTTTGTGGTGGCTGGGGCTAGGGTTTGGAACGCCCTCCCATTGTCTGTTCGTGCGTCCCCTTCCATTGGTCGGTTTTTAAGCTATCTTAAGCAGCACCTGAATACCGACAATTGAATAACCTAATCTTATGTGCACACACCCCCTCCCCCCTTTTTTTTTCTTCCCCTTACGATGGATGCTTAATTTTTTTCCTCTCTTTCTCTCAAATTCTTCTCCTTTTTTTCTCAATTAAGTAACTATAATTTTTGTTTCGTTCCCCCCCCCCCCCCTCTAACTTTATCTTGTCACTATTCGATAGCCGTAATTATTCTACGTTTTGCCGTCTTATACAGTTTATTGTACCTTCACCATATGTGGTTCATGTGACCCGCTATGGACAATATTTGCCCGCTTTTTTGTCTTTGGGTTAATAAATGTTTTATTATTATTATTATTATTATTATTATTATTATTACTTACAATAGTTTAGTGAATCTACCAGAATTGCACTTTTGTTACTCATTAAACATAGCGTTCTAAATTGAAGTTAATTCGGTATTTTCCCAAGTTGCAGTTGCAAATATCAATGAATATCTTTACGAAATTCAGCGCAAAAAAATACCTCAAAATCAAGTATTAACTGTGGCAATTGAATATTTTTGAAAACTCTGTATTTCTTAATTTTCGCCCTTTTAGAGCGGAATTGCGCATTTTTATAGTGGAATTGCGCCCAGTTCGTGCGCACTAAAAATATCATGTGATGGGTCATTTCTTCACGAAATCGTATGTAGAATTCAAATCGTCAATAAAAAACGCTGCAAATTATTTCACAAGGGTTTATTATTTTTTCAATTGAGTATGATCGTAGTTTTAGTTGGCTTGCGTACGTCATACGGCCCATCCAGACTCCTCGGCGTGTCCTATTTCGAGTTGCCACAACCTATACTTCTATCTATAATTATATACGCATGTTTATATTGCGAAGCGTTTGTTTCGGTTTGAGATCTTTCCAAGGAATGGCGGAGGAAGGTTCGCGGATCGTGTAGTGGTGGAGGGGGGAGCGGCGGCAGATCCACGCGGAAGGTATTAACTCAATCATTGCCAGTGATAAATCGTATCCCGTTTCTAGGACGCTACCTACTGTTCCCGAAAATTCCCAGCAACTATGAAATGACCTAGCTACCTAATTTTTATTTTTCACATTCTTTGATTGATCGTAATGAATATAGTCACCAGGCTTACGTGAGTCCAACACTCAAAGCCTCGAAACATACACTTTTTCATCTATTTTTGGCTCATAGCACCCATGGTTGTGGAGCGATCGAGCTGGCGAGAAGTTAGGACCAACTAGACCCCAAGTGGAGTCCAGTACGAAAGAGCTGATTTTTTAAGTCAATTCTAAGGCCTTTTATGGCCCGGACAGCGGACGGACATTACAAATTTGGATTCTACGCACTTAAATTTTTTTGCTATACGATCACACAGGCTTATTATTGAAAATAATAAACCAAAATGGGGGATCCCATTTAAAAAAATGAAGTTGATGTGCGCAGGTTTACGCAAGTGCGCAATGCGCCATTTTGCCTTTTTTGAACTCCTTACTAGGGGGGAGGGTTTGGGGACACATGTATTCACACAGTCATATATATGAATGATTAGATGTCATATGTCATACATATACATGTCTTAGTCATAAATAAACATGTGATAGTTTTGATAAATCGCTCATAAGGTCATGACGCACGACCGGAATGTCGTAAATAATAATTAGGTAGGTAACTATAAATATTGGTAGGTAAATATTTCCTTAGAATTAACATTTGAAAGGGACTTTCAAGGATAAATGTACGTTTTCAATGAAATGTGTGTTCCCAGACCTAACCAGCTGGATTGCCCGGGCTCGGACTTTTACAAAAGTACTTCACCCTCGCGGGCAGAAACAGACAGGAGGTTGATGGACCAGGAGCCCATCACCGTCAACACTCGACCGACCTTCGTTGAAGTCCAGACGACGGCCACGAGATCGACGATGGTCTCAGGAGCGCGGATGCCGCCATCCACAATGTCCTCCAACCCGTCCATGTCCGCCAGTCCATCCATGTCTTCGCCCACGACCCTCGACTCAAGAGGTAGCAATTGAATTACGTGTTAGCTTGTTTGAGCTGTTCACGGAGCTTGCTAAGAGCTCTTCTCATAGACATGTGAGTTGAGCACTGGGCAAGAAGTTGGCCTCATGACCCTGTGAGTCCTGGGGCCCATTTCATAAAACATCAAGTTACAACTGTACAAGTCAACAAGTACAGGTACTTGTAATGCACGGTAAACTAGTGCAAGTGTTTCACCAAAACATAGAGTGCAAGTGTGAAAAGTTACACTTGTGGAAGCTAGGTAAGTTTACAAGTGTAGCAGAAAAGAAAAATGGGGTGTGGAAACTAACGAAATGAACAACGTCAAGCGGGATGCCGAAATTGAATTTTTGTACTGAATCATAATGTAAAAACGGTTCTAAGTACACGATAGGATGTTTATTTGTAGGATGGATGTTTAGAGTAATGATTAGAAGACAGACAAATTATAAACTAAAAAGTGGAAAAATGTGTAGGTATTTGATTTCAACTTATTCTGATGGCTGGCTTATTCGGATTTTTCCTCTTTATTCAGCGGAAATGATTAACCAATTCATCAAGTCTCAATGCTGCTGGGTTAGGAATGTCATGTTTAACTTCGAAATTATCTTCACTTTGTTCTTCAACGATAAGGAGATCCTCAATACCCGATCAGGAAAAATTTCACAGGGTCACGCAGCATTTGAATCATTCAAGGGTCTTGGAAGACATCCTAAATCTCTTGTTAAACTCAAAAATACCCACGGAAAAAGCGTTTATTCATGACCGAAAAAATCGTTGGCGTCTTCTACGCTGAATGCTTCTTTCTTGTCTGTATTATTCAGCAGAAGATGATTCCCACATACTTAACACCGAAAAATGGTCAACTCACAATGCTGGAAAATTACAAGTTTACAGGTGAATGGGTGTAGGATAAAAGTGGCCATTTTTTTACAACTGTAAAATAATGACTTGTACAAAATGATGGGGAAACACTTGTAACTTGTCCAAATTCGCCTGTGCACTTGCTAATTTTCACTGTGCATTGCAAGTCTACACTTGTACCTTCATGAAACGCTTGCACACTCATTTTTTACAACTTGTACATAAAATCGGCTTGTAACTTGTCACTTGTTGCTTTATGAAATAGGCTCCAGGGGTCCATTCCACAGCCTGGTAGGCAAGGCCAGCTTGTACGATGTAAATCTGATCTGCCCGAAACCGTCGTTACTGTTTCAAGCTCTGTGCTTTCCTACATCGAACAAGTTCATATCACTCGCACTTTCAAGTTATTCACTAAAAACTTTATGGGGAACAATGTATGTCACCCATAAAATAAAATAAAAATAAAACCATTTTTAAAATCAACTGAAGCACACGTTATCGCAAACACTACTACTTTCGGTTTGATATTAACTTCCAACACCTAAAAATGCTTTGTACTCGACCAAGAACCCCCCTCAAAATTGTTTGGTTTACGTTTCACGGACTTGGATCTACTTTTCCGATCTGATAAAAGTACCAATTTTAGAATTAAGCATTGTATTTAGTTTCAAACATTCTTGAGAGTTCATATTTTACGTCCTAAAAAACCATAAATTTATCATAAGCCATAAATTAGGAGGTACCTACCTGCTGAATCTAATCTGTGAGGGACATCAGATCCGTATTAGTTAACTATTATGCATATTATCCATTCCTGAATCTACACATCTCCGATTGATTTTCACATAATTCGCAGTCTATGAAAGTTATTTGAGTAATGAATTTCCATTTTTTTATTATATAAAGGAAGCGGTTCTTCGCTACATCCGTCTATCCCTTCGTCTACGCGAAGCGAGCCCGACCCGTGGAGTCCAACAGTAACAACTGCACAAGAAGAGACAGAGAGAAGTAGTTTCGCAAGAGGTGAGTTGTTGCTATTGTAGTATAACTATAGGTAGGTATGCTTCAAGATAGAATGAACTGCACTAAGCACTACAATAGAACAAAGCAATCTGTCGATAGTAGGTATATATGTTCCTGTTAGTCACTAGATTAATATTGTTGAAGGATTCAAGGTAGTATTATAGGAAACTATCTTAATTATACTCAACATTCTAGAACGTCTATATGTCTTGTCAAAAGCTGATACGAATGTAGATTCTACTTCTCATAAAACCCACAGTCTCAATGGAATATCCTTATGTCAACCCTCCAGCAAAACTTTTCATTTTAAATGCGTGCGAATAATAATCAATCTGAAAGGACAACAAGTTTGTTTAAAAGGTCTCGTATTGAAACAGTTATTCGCTAAATAAAAAACATACTTACCACAAAGTCACAAATAATACATTGTCGCCGCTATGAACCTTCTGGTTGAGGGGTTTAATGATTAAATTAATAAAAAATGAAATGGAAAACACTTTTTTTTTAGGGAATTAGGTAGGTATCTATTTAAAAGGAAAAAATAGACCGAATCCCGACTAATTGAGACACCTACTTACTTGGAATACTTAAGGGTAACTAAGTACTGGTGCTTAGCTTTTGCGGGATTGCCGATAATGCGCTACCCACCTATCGTAGATATTACGCACTTACTGTGGTGAAAACCACCCCCTCTTTTCAACAGCCCTTTTCAGGGCTACCAAAAAGAGGTAGACACAACACAAAAATATTTATAAGACGTCGAGTTATAACTCCGTCAAACAAAATATTTCACCAGAGAGAAAATACTAAATTCTCTCTCAAAAGTGAAATATTAACTAATAACACACAAGGCGACCGCCCTAAACATTTACTGGGCGAGAGAGATGCGACAAGCATCTCGAAACAAGTCGCCTTGAATGAGAAATCTCAAACAGAAAAACTCAAGGTCGTCAGCCACCCCCGGGGACCCCGTCGCAGCGACGGACGTGGGGAAACCACCCCGAAAGACCAGCTCAGCTATCATACTCGCAGATACTGAGAAAACAATGTGCGAGCCAATGAGATTACACAGTCGAATTAATGAAATTAAGCGGACCAACCAGGAGGCGGCAGGAGGCGGCCACCTCCCTATAAATACCCCGCTAGGAGCCCTCCGAAATTCATTCTACTCTCCGCTCTCGACGACGACACCTCGAAGTACGAAGAATTCTACACGCTCTACGCTGACGAACCTTCTGCATTACGAGTTCATCTCAAGAACGGCTTCCTACTGCTTTCTACAAGGCCTACCTTCTCTCCACACAGATCTCGCATTGGCATCTACGAGTCCAGTGATTATTCATCCTGCTCATTGCCCAACGTAGTTCATCTGTCAGGACGCCACCCGGTACATCTATCGATATTCTCTTTAGATCGTACGCCCGAGGGACGTTCCGAGCCGTATCACCCTGGTTTCGTAGCATTAGGCTCGTCACCGACCGCCGGGATACGCCGGTAAATTACTCTGCTCATCCGCTCTAATTTACCGTCCAAGGAAGTCTTTTTCAAGACTACGAGGTAGGACCCTGACATACGAGCATTGGAAAGACGCTCTGTCAAGCGAGTCCACCTCCCAAACCCTCTATTTCTATACATAGAGGCATCGAAACGAGCTAATAACTCGGTTATTTCGATGGAACGTCGGCCGTCTTATTTCCTCATGCAAGGGGAGGCAGACGACGGCGAAGCCGGGCCGCGTAGCCCCCGTAGCGCTCCCTACAGGCTACCCGGCGAATCCGCTGGTCCCAGCGACGACGCAAGGCTCAATCCTCACGACGGGATCGCCTTCTCACCTGACGTATTCGTTAAAGAAACGTTCGATCAAGCCTCGCCTATACAAAAGATCGAGGATACCTTTCAGACCCGCTCTGAAGCCGATCATTACGATTCGACCAAGCTGTCCGAGTACCCACGATATTCGACGCAGGCCTACCCGGCCGATCCGAGTGTCAAATACACTCCAAATGTGCAAAAAGCGAAGGATACTTTTCAGTACCTCAACCAAGCTCAACATATTCCTCCTACAGATATAAATCTTAGGCCGGAATATTACAAAACGGCTCAGTACCAAACTGATCGAACCCAGCACCCACTATGCGAGCCCAGTGCTCCACGCGGCTGCGACACGAACTACCTCCCAGTTCAGTCCGCCAAGCAAGTTGACCTTGGCGGATCCGCTCACATTCCTTACGGGAATAACCCGGGGACTAACCCGCATAATCAGAATATAAATGTCCCACTTGGCCTACCTACGCCAAGTAAAACATATTTAAATCCACTACAAATGGTGACCCCGCCTTTGAACAGGTTTAACACGGAGCATTTCGTTCCCTCTTATGAAGCTAGTGGATTTCAGGGAACCACTGCGGGCGTGCGACCCCCGCCGGGCCTCTACGCCCCACATCTCACGCAACATCCCTCTACACAAAGTGGCTTTCGAGCACTTTTAGAGGAGATGGGAGATTATCAAAAACCAATCTTCCAAAAGAAGAATATCGATCGTGCACTCGCCGAGTTCGATCAATACTGCGTGCGAAAACACCTGAGAACGCAGAACGAATGCTTCTCAGCGATATACAAGTGGGTACCAGAAGAAATGAGGGAAGCTATCGACTCAGCTTACCTCACGGCACCCCACGCACCCTACGAAGAGGCCAAACAGCGCCTACAGCGAGAATATGGGTTGTCCTTACAGGACAGGCTCCTCGCACTCGAGGACCCCGCATCTCTCGCCAAAAAACCCAGCACCAAGTACCACGAAATGTACTCTAAAGCTGTTGGGTACTTTTCGGAAGCTCTGATCACTCAAAAGTGGATCGAGACTCTACCCATCGAGGCACGAGGTATGGTCGCAGCTCAGCCTAACACGACCGCCCGGCTCGACCTAGCTGATACGCTACACGCGTACAAAACAGAGAATACCTCTCTAAACATACGAGGAGTAGAATCTACTCCGAAACCCACGAATACTGGTTTCAAAAAGGCCCTCTCAAAACAAGCTGAGTTCAAACCCCAACCAGTAGAGAGTAGGCCTCACAAACCGACGGCCTATGTCTGTCGAAACCACGCACGTTTCGGTAACGAAACTCGCAAATGTGCAGACCCAGAACACTGCACTTGGAAGACAAACACTGCTTCCAAAACTAGCAAAAAGGCAGCGACTATAAGCCAGCCTAAAACCTGGGTTTCAAACGAAAATACTCAGAGATCGGTACAAGAAAGTACCGTTCCAACCTCCGACGTAGAGAGTTCGGAAAACGAATAACTGCCAGTGTATCTGAGCCTATACACCGGCAGTCTACTGAGTATAAAAGGCTTTTTTTCAAGTGCAAACTAAATGGCACTGAATTTCTCATCGACACGGGAGCAGAAGTGAACATTCTGCCCCACAATGTCACAAAAAAATTGGGCTTAAAAATTCGTAAGTCCAACGTTAAGCTCACAGCAGCTAACGGAGCCCCTATAGACACACTAGGGCGAGCTGACACGACAATTAACATCGGCCTCGGAGACATGACCACCGATTTTATGATCACGAAAGTTGATCTAGCGATCCTAGGTATACCATTCCTCGAGTCTTGGGATATCGGAATACGGGTCAAACATAAGTACATTTATAAAGATAAAATAAAGAGCTATGCCGATCAAAAAATAGCTGCAGTCATGAACAAAAAATTCACTGACGAACAAATAGCAGCTACTATCCCTCATCGTGACAATAACCCTCAACCAGAGGACGTGCAAATCACGGAGGACGAAAACATTCGCTCTATCATTGACAAATACAATGAAAAAATGAGCGAACTTCAAGGAAAGTGGAAAAACAACGGGGTTTACCACCGTATAACCACGGAGGGAACACCAGTACACTTCCGAGCAAGACCCATGGCAGGCGAAAAACGGGCTCAAGTCAAAAGTACTTTTGACAAAATGCTTTCAGAAGGCATAATTGCACCATCAGATTCCGAATGGGCATCCCCGTTACACTGTGTGCCAAAAAAAGACGGGTCATGGAGAATCACCGGCGACTACCGTTTCCTGAACGCGAAAACGAAGAAAGACGCCTACCCTCCTCCTCACATTCGCTCTTTCCAAGCGAATTTACATGATACACGAATCTATTCGACAATAGATTTAAAATCGGCATATTATCATATTCCGATGCACCCAGATGACGCTCATAAAACTGCAATTATTACACCTTTCGGTCTTTATGAGTTTAAGAAAATGAGCATGGGTTTGGCCGGAGCGGCCCAAACATGGCAAAGATACATGGACAGCATCATGCGAAAATTTGATTTCGCATTTGTATACCTAGATGACATACTGGTGGCTTCAAAAAATTATAACGAACACATGAACCACCTAAAACAAATTTTTGACAGGCTGGGTGAACACGGACTTCGGGTAGGTTTTGACAAATGCGTTTTTTCAAAACCTACCGTCGATTTCCTTGGTTTCACTATCTCGAAAGAAGGAATCATTCCTAAACGAGATAAAGTAGAAACCATAGAACAATTTCCTAGGCCGATAGACGTACGAAGTCTACGCAGATTCCTAGGGATGTGTGGTTTTTACCGAGCCTGCTCAAGTAAATTCGCTCACACGGCACAACCTCTGTATGACTCCATTCAGTCAAACAAAAAAAATGACAGAACACCTATCGAATGGACATCAGAGAGAGAAAAAGCTTTCAACAGCTTAAAACAAGCAATGATCAAAGCAACATTGCATAACATTGCTCACCCACACCCTACAGCAGAGTGGAGATTAGTCTGCGACGCATCCGACACACACATCGGAGCGGCACTAGAGCAGGAAATTACAGACAAACATGGCTCGAAATCTTACCAACCATTGGGATTTTTCAGTAAAGAAATTCCAGAACAATGGAAAAACAAAGCATCATTCGACAAAGAAATGTTCGCCGTTTACCAAGCTTGCATTCACTGGCACAATGACTTGGACGGCAGATCTTTTCATATTTGTTCTGATCACAAGCCTCTGTTAGGCACGATGCTTAAGAAAAATGCACATTTTTCTAAAATGAGATTAAGATGGCTAACATACATCTCTCAAATGACGAGTGACATTCGTCATATTCCCGGAGAGAGCAACGTCGTCGCCGACGCACTCTCCAGACCTTTCGATCCGGTTGAAATTCAAACAAAATCGATTTCAACCCAGACGGACGAGGGTCCACCCATAGCCGAAATTTCGCAAATTACGGCTGCAATAGAGTGCAATCTTCTACTGCACATTTCAAATTCACAAATTCGTTCTCCTCCTAACGCAGAGGACAAATTGAAACTCACACGAGTCGAATTCCCTCAAGGAGAAATTTGGTGTAACCTAGACCTAGGACACCCTAGACCTTATATTCCAAACGAAATAAGGCAAGAAATAATCAGCCAAATTCACAATTTGGGACACCCAGGTATACACTCTACAGTGTATAAAGTTAAACAAAGATATTTTTGGCACGGACTCCGTGCAGATGTCTCCAACTGGGTCCGAGCGTGCGAAACTTGCCAACGAGCAAAAATCACGCGCTCCGTGAAGCTCCCTTACTCCGAATTTGAAACGGCTAACAAATTTTCACACGTACACGTTGATATTACCGGACCCTTACCTTTAGCTAAAGGAGGGAAACGTTACATTTTAATGATGGTTGATAGAGCAACGGGTTGGCTAGAGGCAGTCCCTCTTAACAACATCGAAACAACCACGATCACAAACGCCTTTATCAATATTTGGGTAGCTTCAAAGGGCGTACCTAAATACATCACAAGTGATCAGGGCACTCAATTCGAATCAGATCTATTCAATTCCATTATGGAACGTCTCGGAGTAAAACATACTCACACGTTACCATACAAACCATCAACAAACGGAATGGTAGAACGCAGAAATAGATCTTTGAAAGAGGCTCTCAAAGCACAAAACGAAAATTGGCTCGACGCACTTCCAAAAGTTCTACTCGCCATGCGTACGGCAGTAGACCCAGCAACGGAAACTACACCTTTCCAAAAAGTTTACGGAATTGACGTACCACTCCCAGGAGACATTTTCGTAACTTCTACAAACCTTTCGGAACCTCTTTTCTTCCGGCCTACGCATATTAAACATAATAATACGAAATATGCCGTAAACATGCCCAAAAATTTGGATACATGTACTCATGTCTATATCAGAGTGCCCACACAGCTCACCTCTCTGCAATGTCCTTACACGGGACCATTCAAAGTGGTTAAAAGAGATAAGTTTTCAGTTACAGTGCAAATTGGCGAACATACTAAAAAAGTTCCCAAACAGCAAATAAAACCAGCTTATACTCTACACTCGGACGAAGCTGTGTCACGAAGCCAAAATCAGGCAGAAAGTAAGGAGAAAACTCCCCGAAAATCCGCCAGAGGGCGCGTCCCCTCTACCAAATTCGACGAGAAGTGGGTGACTGCACTCGAAACAAGCCACGCCCACTTTTCTCGGGTAGGAACAGTGGGAGATATAAATATGGAACACCCCACGACCGGAGCTCATACCAATCTTGACCATGGCAGCCTCCAAACCTCCAACGCCAGAAGATATGCTGACAGAGGAAGTCGAGCAGTTCCTCCTCGCCGAGGAGAACCTCCCAGCTCCGCTCGGCCCGCTCCCGCCTTCACCAAAGAGGGAAAAGCAGCAAGTAGACAGCGCTCCCAGGGAGGTCGTGTGGAGAACGCCTCAGCCCTTCAAGCCACCGGCTCCACCCGCCCAACCACTACCCACGGCTCCACCCGCTCACCAGCTCCCCACGATACCACGCAAGTGGATCAGCTCGGGCGACGTGCCCGTGCCTCGGTGGGAAGAGATGAGCGCAGCGGGGTGGACGGAGCCGGAACGAGCACCTCCGCAACAGCCCAGCCGCGGCCGCGGGCCAAACCCTCGCGGGTTTGGCTCCCGTCGGCAAAGCTCGGGCCGGCCACGGCCGCCCCGCGGCGCTCGTCGAAACCGACGAGGCCGGGGCGCACCACAGGCGCGGGACGCGAGGCCTGCACCTCCGCCTCCGCCCCAACTGGCGAGGTTTTCATACGGCGAATTCCGTGTGGACCTCCCAGTTCTCCCCCACCGGCGTCGTCGTTAATAACACGACGTCTTGGGGGGGCCCCTGTGGTGAAAACCACCCCCTCTTTTCAACAGCCCTTTTCAGGGCTACCAAAAAGAGGTAGACACAACACAAAAATATTTATAAGACGTCGAGTTATAACTCCGTCAAACAAAATATTTCACCAGAGAGAAAATACTAAATTCTCTCTCAAAAGTGAAATATTAACTAATAACACACAAGGCGACCTCCCTAAACATTTACTGGGCGAGAGAGATGCGACAAGCATCTCGAAACAAGTCGCCTTGAATGAGAAATCTCAAACAGAAAAACTCAAGGTCGTCAGCCACCCCCGGGGACCCCGTCGCAGCGACGGACGTGGGGAAACCACCCCGAAAGACCAGCTCAGCTATCATACTCGCAGATACTGAGAAAACAATGTGCGAGCCAATGAGATTACACAGTCGAATTAATGAAATTAAGCGGACCAACCAGGAGGCGGCAGGAGGCGGCCACCTCCCTATAAATACCCCGCTAGGAGCCCTCCGAAATTCATTCTACTCTCCGCTCTCGACGACGACACCTCGAAGTACGAAGAATTCTACACGCTCTACGCTGACGAACCTTCTGCATTACGAGTTCATCTCAAGAACGGCTTCCTACTGCTTTCTACAAGGCCTACCTTCTCTCCACACAGATCTCGCATTGGCATCTACGAGTCCAGTGATTATTCATCCTGCTCATTGCCCAACGTAGTTCATCTGTCAGGACGCCACCCGGTACATCTATCGATATTCTCTTTAGATCGTACGCCCGAGGGACGTTCCGAGCCGTATCACCCGGGTTTCGTAGCATTAGGCTCGTCACCGACCGCCGGGATACGCCGGTAAATTACTCTGCTCATCCGCTCTAATTTACCGTCCAAGGAAGTCTTTTTCAAGACTACGAGGTAGGACCCTGACATACGAGCATTGGAAAGACGCTCTGTCAAGCGAGTCCACCTCCCAAACCCTCTATTTCTATACATAGAGGCATCGAAACGAGCTAATAACTCGGTTATTTCGATGGAACGTCGGCCGTCTTATTTCCTCATGCAAGGGGAGGCAGACGACGGCGAAGCCGGGCCGCGTAGCCCCCGTAGCGCTCCCTACAGGCTACCCGGCGAATCCGCTGGTCCCAGCGACGACGCAAGGCTCAATCCTCACGACGGGATCGCCTTCTCACCTGACGTATTCGTTAAAGAAACGTTCGATCAAGCCTCGCCTATACAAAAGATCGAGGATACCTTTCAGACCCGCTCTGAAGCCGATCATTACGATTCGACCAAGCTGTCCGAGTACCCACGATATTCGACGCAGGCCTACCCGGCCGATCCGAGTGTCAAATACACTCCAAATGTGCAAAAAGCGAAGGATACTTTTCAGTACCTCAACCAAGCTCGACATATTCCTCCTACAGATATAAATCTTAGGCCGGAATATTACAAAACGGCTCAGTACCAAACCGATCGAACCCAGCACCCACTATGCGAGCCCAGTGCTCCACGCGGCTGCGACACGAACTATCTCCCAGTTCAGTCCGCCAAGCAAGTTGACCTTGGCGGATCCGCTCACATTCCTTACGGGAATAACCCGGGGACTAACCCGCATAATCAGAATATAAATGTCCCACTTGGCCTACCTACGCCAAGTAAAACATATTTAAATCCACTACACTTACTTTCCTATGGAGGCAAAACTGGAATGTTGTTTGAATATCGCAAGTTGGTATCTCAATGCCTTCTCTCGGATGCTCCCAATCTTGCAAATCGTTTCGAAATGCATTGACTTGATTTAATATTTGTGATATTTCACTTATTCTGCTACAGTTTTTACAATATCGCGCATACTTATGTGAATGTTTGTGGTGTTCAGGTATGACGTGGAGAACAGTTGGCGGCGCTCCTCCAACGTCGCCTGGCACTTGGAAAGTCTCAAGTTCGGACTACTGGCTTCCATCTTCCAGGTACCTATGCCATTATATGCGAATAATTCGCTCAATGTATCCTAGTTTATAAGAGTAGGTACCTCCCTATGATATAGTAGGTACAATATGTTTTATACCGTTTGTCTTGGCACGACCTATGTTATTCAAAATTCATGTAGATTCATAAAATAAAGCTCACAAACAGGGTGCTCACTCCCAGCCTTGCCAGCCAGCCTCGTCAGATTTCGTGATTCTATTTTTGTTCAATGAATTTGGTTCTAGTCTTAGATAATTTGTCAGAATTTCAAAATTTTATTTTATTTTTGTTTTTCTCTTATTTTAAATCTCACAAAATTTTATAAAAGGAGTGAACTATCCAACATCCCATCTCTTTTCATCCATCTAGACCATGTGCTCCGAGATGGGAACCCTGTTCTTCTGTTAGCCATTTCATTGTGCTCAAAGTGCTTAAATTTAAAAAAAATATAATACGATGATGCTGTATGACTGGAACTTCATTTCAGGTAATGTTTTGTCGGTCCAGTTCACAGTCAAGTTATTTATGATTTCTTCAATTTGCAGGCCCTCCATGATGGACAACGCCATTGATGAACCTAACCAACAAGGTTTAGGCTCGCCGGAGAAAAATGCGTCCCCCTGGCTCGGTATTCCGCCGTACGTTCTAGCAGTCGTCGCAACGCTGCTGACTTGCCTCGCCCAATTTCTCAGCTAGTGAACGGCGCAGTTACCTGTGATTCGGACAGCCATCTCAGCGAAGTTCAAGCATCGCTAATGGGGTTTTTATTTTTTCGGAGGCATGTTTTTGGAGCATATAAAACGAATCGTTGGCCCTCGCCTACTAATGCCACGATCGAGTAACATTGCTCCGACTCATTTCTCGTGAAACAAAATCCCATAGTTTTGTGTTCCCTCCATTTTATCCAAGTTTTAGCAAATTTTGTAATGGTAACATGGCTCTGAAAGAAATTTGAAATAATATTGATAGAATCTTAAGCTTAATCATTAATTTCAAATGACTACATAAATCTCAAAATTTCATTAAATTCCCATCTGTAAGCCACTCTCATTAGTTGTTTTATTTTTCATTATGTCTAATAGAACGATTTGATGATTTAACAATTTATATAATGCGAGATGTGGATACCCCACTATAAGTTGTTATTTGCACACCAGTAAAGTGCATGTTGACCGGTCTTCCTGAATAAGCAGTAAATTTAAGATTTACTGGTAACTATGGTCGGTAAATAGTAGGTAACATACCATGGTATTGAATTGACAGGCTAATTATATCCGTTGATGTACCCATTGGGTTTTTGAATGTTATTAGTAGAATTTAATGACAGTTTATTGTAGTTATTACACTACATACAAGTACAATAGGTAGTACCTTCGCATGAATTAACAAAGTACCTCTTTCAAAAATCTAATCGTTTGCCATTTTTCGAATTTTGAGTTTTAACACGAAAATATCCTACTCACAACTTCTAGAATGAGAGTGGTTCATATACAGTCAAACTTCTCAATTAGGTGATATAAATCAATCATACTGTAAATGTAATAACATTACCGAACTACTCAAATAATTTGTAACCACTTATGAATTGAAGGATATTAATTCAAATGTATACAATGTATACTATACATAGGTACCTATGTATGTACAATAAGAGGTTCCTATTAGGTATTCTGCGACGATCACGATTCTGCGACGATGCTCGATTATTGAAATACCTGATTTGATAAAAGTTTATATTTCTGCTTTATTTTCTAATAGGTAAGTACCTACCTTCCTACTCAAATTCTCAATCAAATTTGATTTCGGAATTTCTGTAAATTTGCTATCTACTTAGATTAGGTAACTAATTACCTGTAGAAGTCCCGAAATCACTCAAGAAAAGCTTTGTTTAGTATTGTCTACTGAATGTAACAAAAGGTGGAATTTTGGATTTAGTTAATTTTTGAGAAAATTGTAAATCATCTCTAATAATCGTTATAGTTTCAAAATTTTCTATCGGTGCCTACTTGGGCAATTTCATCGGACAGTCGTACTTACTTTGAAGTTTTGAATGCGCGTGTGGGATTTACGGAAATTATAAAATATTAATGATTATGGTACAAGTCCATGATAGGTATTTCAAATTCGGGATAAAGGGAAATTGAGAGCCGTTTATAGCATTTTTTTACCCCAATTTCGGAATGATCCAAAACGATCACTTATTTACGAATACCTACTCTCATCTCAAAGATACCTAACTATCTCTAAACATGCTTATTCTAAACCAAAGTACGTAAATCTCAATGTATATATTTAAAAAAAACCTGTTGGTTTCGGTATCTTCATAGATTAATATAAATAAAGTGCTCTGAAGGTAAAAATGTGATAACTACCTACTCACCCTATTCGTAGGTACTTAAGGAAATATTAATAGGTACCCAATTTTAATACTACCTACCTATATAAATAAACAAATATTTTATTGATATGTGTGTAGCTATATTAGTTGTATGTTTCCTCTATATTCCATATTCGTGTAGGAGATACTTTCTTTAGAAAAATGTCTTATTAATTGAACATTGACCGAACATACGTAACTAATTTGGTACCTGTACTCTTTTCAAGATGCCTACATAAGTTGGTTTGGGTATTGTCATCTAGGGACCTACCTATTAGGCACCTAAACACTTGACAATAATTCTCAAACGAACTTAATTTATTTCCAATTATCCCTTTTTCCATTTTGTTCCAAGAAATTTTTGGAGACCCTATTTAAGTATAATTACAAGCACCGCCAAATAATTACATTTTTTAGGAGCGATACCTGTATATTACACTAGTTACCATTTATGAAGACCATTGATGTCAAATTGTAAAATCATTTACTTATGTATGAAAGAATAAATGAACTTTTATTTTAAGATTTAACTGTTGTTTTATTGATAGTACCTCGGTTGTAGAATTACCAACTGCGCCAAATAACTAAAATACGAAAAAGCTCCAGTATTACCTAATTATTATAGTATTTGATAAAAGCTCCCTCTTCTGAGCACTACCTTTTTGCAGTCAGCACTGCCAGGGACTCCATCTCCCAGTGGTGTTTGGTGAATTGCTTGATCCTGAACGATAAGAAGACACAGATCTTGAAATTTGGAGCTAGAGGGAACGATAAAGCCGAAGTGTCCATCTTAGGTCTTCGCATCGATGAGGCTGTCTCCTGGAAGGCTCATGTTAGGGCATTGATGAGCAGATTGCGTAAGGCTCTTTACTTGTTACGACGGCTGTCTTTTATGGTGTCTCCTTCTGTTCTTCTTTCTGCATATTACGGTATAAAATCCCATCTTAGATATGGAGTCATTCTATGAGGCAACTGCAGCAGCTCCATGAAGATTTTCAGACCGCAAAAATCTGCAATTCGGATTTTGAAAGGGGTTCGCTGTGACGCTTACTGCAGAGATGAGTTCAGGAATTTGGGACTATTGACTCTTCCTGCGCTTTATATCCAGGCAATTTTAATCAGAGTCAAGAACAACTTGGAAGATTTTCCACACCCGGGGGACAATCACCAATATGAGACAAAAAACCAGGATCTGCTATTTACTCAAAGTTGTCTGCTGGCTTTGGTTCAGACCTGTGACCAGTGACCTGTGTTGCTGTTGTGCATAAAAAAGGAAGTAAGAAGGATATGAGTAATTATAGAGGCATCGCATCAGTGTTGTTGCATCTCTTGGTCGGCTGTGGAGCAAAATTCTCACTCAGCGACTAGAGGAGAGCATTGCCAGTAGGATTGATGAGCAGCAGGCTGGATTCTCGAAGAGAAAATCCTACATGGATAATAGTTTTATGCTCCGTCAGATATCTGAAAAACTGGCAGCTAAGGGACAGGAGGCTCAATTTGTGTTTATAGATTTGGAAAAGGCGTATGTCACCATCCCACTATCACATTTATGGACAGCCATGCAGGTGGCAGGAGTTGATGGCCCATTCATTGAGCTGGTCCATAGAACCTATCAGGATAACCGAGGAGCAGTTAAGATGGGTCATTTTTTGTCCACAAGTTCCTAATATCCAAGGAGCTACGACAAGGATGTGGGTGTCACCCACCCTATTCAAGATCTAACTTGAAGCCGTGCTGAGGAACTGGAATGAGTCGTGTCAAGGAATGGGGATTCCAGTAGATGACCAGCTGATCCATTCACTAACTTCTGTTTGCCAGCGATCAAGTAATAGTGGTTCAGGATCGACGTGGTGTCATGTTCATGCTCAGAAAGTTGAATGAAGCATTTGACAGAGCTGGTCTGAAAAATAATGTCCAGAAGACCGATTATTTGGAGGAGATGGACGAGACATGGTCATCCTGGTTTTAAGGATGGTAAAGTCTGTCAAACAGTTCGTCCCTACTTGGGCTCAATCTTGGAAAGATCTAGTAGTTGCCAAGGGGATATTGACAGACGTATCCAGCAAGCTCAAATTGCCGTTCGCTCTCTGAATGGTGTACTGTGGAGTTCAGAAATCCACCTCAAGACCAAAAAGCTCTTCTTACATGCGCTGGTGGAATGAATACATAATAATTAGAGAATAATAATTCTCTATGGATCAAAGGGTTGGTCCCTCACATAGCCTAACTACCAGAGATGGTGCGCTATGGAAATGGATGGCCTCAGAAGAAGTGTCAGAAGTCCAGGTTGGAAAGGGTCCGCAATGAGATAACGAGAGGTATGATGAAGTGGTATGGCTACCTAAAAAGAATGCCTGAAGGTAGATGGCCCAAAAAACTCAGAATCGGTCAACCAAGGGGTGCAAGAAGAAAGGACATCCATGAGTAACATGGAGAGGCGGAGTCATCAATTCACTAAACTGTCAAAACCTTGATGATGAGCAGTGGCGAGTCCGAGATACCTGACATCAGGCAGTACAAAGGCAACGCCTGACAAGGGGAGAAGCCTTCAAAAGTAAAAGTTGTTCAACATTTCGAATAGTAACTGTACACTGCTTTTCTACTTATCTTGAGAGTAGGTCGGTACTTCATAGTGAAAGTCGGGGAAGAATTTATATTATTTGGTAGGTACCTACTCTACAACTGACAAACAAATTAGGTTTGTTTGCTGAAGCCACCAAATCAGTTTGCAACCCACTTGAGGCGTTCGCTGAGTTTTCTGGTCCTTAGAGTGCCCCCATCCTCGGGCACAGTCTGTTTGCAGAGGTTTCCAACTGGTTGCAGATCGCTAAATGGGTGAGAGCTTTTTCCAGCTGACCACTTTCTGTTTGCCCCTCCATTCCAAACTCACAGCAGCCAATGAAATCGTTCAAAGGTTAACCTCCGTTTCTGCTGCTGTTTCACGCCTCTGAGTGTATTGCTCAAACAGTCAATTATAAAATGGATGGACTCCAATCCCCAACTGGTTTGAAATCACTTCAAAAGTTGGCAGAAGTCTTGCATGGACACTTGACCAGTCTCCAACCAGTTTGAAACGGCTCGGAAGTTATTGCAAACCACCTCAGCGAACAAACCTAATGGATATTTTTTAGAATTTGGGCGAAATAGTACCTAATAATAATAATAATAATTTTTATTGACATTTAGGAAAGATGTAGGTAGGCAATAATGTGAGAACAAAGTACCTACCTACCTAAATGTTAATTAAAGCCAGAAGGGCATCTGAATTTAAAGCCTGAAGGGCAAATTAGTTTAAGGTCATAAGATTATTCATAACGTTTCAGAAATATATATACAGGAGAAGTAGCAAACAGGTGGGATGAAATAGTAAAAATCTACAATTTTCAGATATAAAGGGGAAGATAGAAAGAGAAGAAGGGGGAGAGGAAGATAAGAAGAATGGAAAGGCATAGATAATGAAAGAGAAAGAGGAAGAAGTTGATATAACATCTATACAACTATTATTATTAAATTATACTATATAACCTATTAGGATCGTATTTTTGGGATCAAAGTGCAGCACGATGGCGTAGTATCATTAGTTGGTGCTGCGCTCTACCCACTTTCATATTCCGAACCATTGCTCGGTGTTCCGAACTGTTGCATGGAACAACCTCAGATGTCAGTCTCTTCCAAACAAGTGAGAGAGAACTACAAACGCACATACATCTATGGATGATAACGATAACACAACACCTGATTTGATAACAGTCACTAGGGACGCAGAATTCGAATTGATTAATCAAACAATCATACTGTTCCTCTGCCTGGCACTGCAGTTGTAAACAGATCTCAGTTTTTCTTATTGATTCTGTCGATTGTTTCAGACTTTAAGTACAATCTTTGTAGAAGCGATCTATCCTCCCGAATGTGATTTGACAAAATACCGTGCTGTTCCTCCTTGAAGTAAAAATTGTCGGCTCACTTCGAGTGTTTTGGTGTTAGGTAAAAGTGATAGTTTCGAACGTTGAGTGATTACTTTCCAATAACACTCTCGTGCAAATTAAACTCATCATGACGACTGATATGCACGCTCCTACAATACCAATGTCGACCTACGGACTCCGTTTGTTAGCTGTCAGTGTCATTGGACACCCCTTGGATTATGTCAGATTCATGATTCAGGTAGGCCGGGTGTTATGTATCTAGATATAATATGTATAGCTGTCTCTCTGCTAGGGGGTACCTCACTGGATCCCAACTGTTAACTTATTTAATTTGAACTTCATCGGAAATGAATACTTGATGAAGTCAGTAATTTCTCATAGTGTGAGTCCTCTCACCTGATATTTCACAAAATTGAAGTTTTTTGGTAAGTAGAATAAAGCCTTACGACGTATAAATTAATTGATATATATTTCAGAATAATTTAAATTTAATTTTAGGATCTTAATACGTAGGTTACACTGAAGATTGGGAAAACGAATTGGTAGCTCTTCATTCAAGTAGATTGTCAGAGTTGTTTCGAATAGAGAATGTCCACTAGTGCCCCCGTCGAAGACGGACAGGAGCTGGGAAACCGGACACTAGGTACACAACATGTCCCACTGTGCGCACCTGCCGACCTAAATTTGTACTAGCGTCAGCTGGCAGAGGAAATAAGCCCCCTTATGGGTAGCTGAATTCTGTGATTACTTAAGCGGCCCGTTCACGATCCTGCTGCAGGAAGTGAGGGGAACCAAAAACTTACTTCTCTTCTTGCATGGGAGGCGTGCAGGACGTGTGTGGAGGCCTTCCTGTTGCTGGTGTCCTGCAGAGCTCGTCGGATGGGTTTTCCATCGGACCATCCTGTGGTCCGGGGTCCCCCACCCTATCAACCTGCTAGGTCCGAGAGTGTGTGGAGCTGCCAGAAGACCTTCCATGTTCTAATCACCCGCCAACACAGGAAAATAGATTACCTCAGAATACCGTATACTGGCGGGAAACCTTTGGTTTGAGCTGGGAATGACGGATCGTGTATGGAGAACGCACTCTGAGGCAGGAGAGCGAAGAGGGGAACTTCGTTGCACTGGGAGGTGGGGACCTCCTGCAGCAGGATCGTGAATGGGCCGCTTTAATGGTTGGTAAAGTCCTCCTTAGCGTAGTGGATAGCTATCGAGCAACCCGAGTTAGATCCACGTTACATTTGGGTTAATATTTTTTTGCATTCGAATTCCACCTCCGAATCAAATGTTTAAACGTCATTATTATAAATGTTTTAAATCATACCTACTTCAGAACGTCATTCTGATCTATTTGTCCATCAAATCTGAAGTTTTACTAGGGGATTGACGAGCTTGTGAACATCCAGTCCACCAAACTACACAAATCATTCTAATCTGTTTGTCCAAATGATCTATATTTTATTAGCGGACATAGGTTAATAAAAATTGAGGCGCCAATTCATTCAACGAAACCTATTCATGCGAAAAGACAGGAACGTAGTTACTTCCAGCCCCTTCTTTTCACTCGCCCAATGGGATTCAAGCTCCCTTTCACTTGACTATATACCTCCCTCCCCCCCTTATATGCCTTTTTATTGTATGCTTGATTCGGTACTGATTGAGATCTAATCGTCAAAATCTGATTTAACATTGTAAAGCTGGATTCACATGGAGTGGAATGAGCGCGGAAAGGGGAAGGACGGAAAAACCAGTGGAGGGGGTGGCGGAGTCGGAAAGATTCTTCATATGAAGCAGTCTCCTTGATGAACAGAATCATAACCTTCCTAATGAAAGCCTCTTTGATCTGAAACCTCTACTTGCGGTTATCAACATTCCTGTCCACTGCGCATGTGCGGAGCTCGACAGAACGCAGAAACGGCATAAACATTTCTACCGCCATCCACTGTCCGCCCCTTCCGACAACATGACAGCCACCTTCCTCAACTTTTGTCCCAACAGCCAATCAGATTGCGTTCCGTTCTTCGGCTTTCCGCACTCCTTCCGCTCCACGTGAATCTAGCTTAATATTTTCGTGGAAATAGACAACGTTCTTCATCAACTTTTGTTGTCTTCATTGGAATATAGTATGTAAGTAAAGTAGGTGGATCCGTTTAAACGGAGGATCAGAATTCATTCTGATGATTTCACTAACGGGAGAGGAGTTTGCCGTACAGAAGCATGAAAACTACATGGACGATATTTTATACATTTTTCATTGATGGTGAAAAAATGTGATAGGTCAGTATTAGTACATTATAGTTTAGTGCCTCTCTCCTCTTTCCTTCTTCGACTTTTTTCTTCTCTTTTAGCCAATTTTTGTAGAAAATGAAGCTATTGCAGTTGTTACGCTCCAGGAAAATAACTCACAGTTGAAGAGGTTTGATTACCCGGCCTCATAGCTCAGATTGTTGGAGTGTTGCAACTACAGGAAATTTCCCATAGTTGTAACGACGCGAGTTCGAACTCCTGTCGAAGTATCAAATATTTTTGGGCCATTAAACAGTGGCTCCAAAAATTTTAAAATCGAAATTTTCGAAAATTTCCTTCATTGAAATCCGTTTTGAGACATACTGAAACGAATCCTAGAACGATTGTGATTGAAGTGTGTTATCGACCAATCCATTAAACTCTCCTTTTGTGTTTGTTTGATATTTTTATTGATTAGATACATACTGTATTACTTTATGATAGATTATGTGTATCTATCCTGATCAAATCATCATTCTGATAAAATTGAATTTTCTTATGTCGGTATTCCATTGTAATGCCTGATTTCAGATTGGCCATGAACCGCTACCGCCTTACCCTGCAAAAACAATTTTTGGCAAAAGTATCATGAGACTTCCCAGCATCTTCAAATACGGTAATATACCTTGCGGGTTGGCATATTTTCAAATCTCTACTTGTGAACTACCTATGCATGAAAAATATATTATTGAAGCGCATGGATCTTCTTACTGCCATGTTTGTGCAAGTAAAATGAATTATTAAGCTTCATATATGATAACTTCATGTTTCAACAATGCAGTGGAGTACATAAAGAACAGAGATGGGTGGCTGGGACTTTATCGTGGCCTCATCCCCAAGGTTATGGGTCATGTGCTTGGAAGTGGAGCAGCTGTGAATGTGACTGATCGCCTCAAACTGAAAGGTGGTCGAAGTCATATGGATGATCCTGCATTTAGTGAAAAGCAAAGGTATTTATTTCAATCATACCTAAGTTTATGAAGTAATCTCCTAAATAGGGTACCTCCATACTTTTAGTGGAACCAACTTTTTTGTAGCTCTATCAGTTTTATCATGAAGAGGCCGTTCTATGTTCTTTCGATGTCATATCATTACTTACTGACATTAAATTTTCTAGAATTTTCTTCATGGTATACCTTTTTGTAAATTAGTTAGGTGTGTGTATTATGACTATAAGGTAACTCAGATCCTTGGAATCGAGATGAAAGATCTATTATTTTGTCCTAAAATCAGGCACCACAAAAGAAAGGATGAGTTCAGTGGGCAGCACGTTTAGTGCACAAAAATTTAGTAATTTTTTTTTTTGTAGAATATTAATTGTTATCATTGTTATTTAAACTAATGTTTATTTGCCATAAATTTGTATGTTAAAAATGCACGTGCACAAGGATTGGCTTACATTTTTGCGAAATCGGTTGGAAAAGAATTTCTGAAGTGAGGAAACATGGCTGAAACTCGTAAACAGAAGAATCATTGAAGAATTTTGTTAAGAAAATTTGGTTTCCCATATCGTTATAAATGTTCGTATATAAACATTATTAGAAAACACCCTGTGCCTAAAGGTTGAAGAGTGATGAGCGGGTGATGAGCATGAAACTATGGCTTACTGTCCATAACTGCTGTCAGTACAATCGCGGTTCAGAAAGACAGAGGCATAAATTAACTGTCACAATACTAACAAAAACTGGGAAATCCGATGTGTTTAGATCACTCGCCAACAGGCCAACTGGTAGTGTGTTGGTGGAGGCACTTGAGATCCTGTCACCGATATCTCGTCTGATCTTTGCCTGTATGACGGCTACACACCTTCAGTCCGTGCCAACCTCACTCCAAGATCTTCAGATAAACTGATAAGTGTGTGGGTGACCACACTCCATACCATAAGCTTCATTTAAATAGAAGTGTGTGAGAGCCCTTTAGATGTAGAACATCCTGATTACTGATGTAACGGTCCAAAAATATTCGATACCTACCTCAACATGAGTTCGAACTCGCGTCGTTACGACTCAGGAAATTTTCTGTGGTTGCAACACTCCAACAATTTGAGCTATGAGGCCAGGGTTATCAAACCTCTTCGACTGTGAGAGTTATTTTCTTGGAGCGTAACATTTCCCTGGAGTCAAATACCAGCTGTCTCGGCTGGTTTGGGGTCGGACGAATGACAAAGCAAAACTGTAGGCCACTGGCTCAGCAGATGCTCACTGGAGCTAGCCAACAGTCGAGCGAGGACATTGTCACAGTGTGAACGACAGGAAATGTGATTTTTACAGTGTTTTGGCTCAAGAGGGATTTAATTATTATTGTTTCGTATGATTTCGGGTCCTATTTCGACTGCGCCACTGTAATGGCCCAAAATATTTTTGATACCTCGACAGGAGTTCGAACTCGCGTCGTTACAACTACAGGAAATTTCCCGAAGTTGCAACACTCCAACGATCAGAGCTATGAGGCAAACAGGACCATAACAAGCGTAACACTGAGGAGAAAGCATCACCAAAACCCTGGGAATCGAAACTGGAGTTTTTAGATGAGATGCTTTTACATTTCTTACCTTGTTCACTGGCCTATATTATTTACCGTTCCTTCGTATATCGGCTGATTCTTAAATATTGGAGGATTTCTGAAGCAACTGTTGCGATTTTCTTGGATCATATTTTTTCCAGTGTGCATAATTGTGAGATAGGTACTACTTACTGTGTAACGAGTCTGAAAAATAATTTTGTTTCTGGGTTGAAAGTGATTGCACTTGCATTGTTTAACCTAATCTTTGAGGAAAATGACCAGTGTTAAAACTATTTGCTTTTGAGGGCGGGAGTTGCTTTAAATATTTATTTACGCTCTAATGTGGAAAGAAAGAGAGAGAGAGAGAGAGAGAAATACTGCATTTCGGCAAATTGGCCATTACAGGGGTTTTGCCCTAACAAAACATAATATGTAAGCACACAAATTATTTAATAAGAATATTATAGAGTGTGTAGGTATAGTTATCTGCATTTACTTATTATTGTCATTTAACTCCTTCAATTAAAACTTCTACAGGCTTGAACATTTATGAAGTAACAAACTTTATGTAACTTTTATCAAAAGTGTTACAAGAAATACATGACATAGATATGAAAGGATTAAATATATAGGTTTATTGAGAACAATTATTTAGATAATATAAACAGTAAGGAACAACAATAATTTTAAATATCCAATTAAATTTTAATCAGATACGCACAAAACGTATTTAATATATTGTTATTTTTCAATTTATATTTAACAGTCACCATTCGTTTCTAACTAATGTGGAAAGAGCTTGAATTCCTTGGCAGCTTGTTCCAGTGCCATACATCTTTCAATAACAGCTGCACCTTGCCATCAATGTATGATGAGTGGCAATCAATGGTGACTGAACTGAACCTCCACGATATTGCTTCAGAAATCAATGGGTTAAAGTAAGTTAGATCCCTATAACTACCAAGCTTGGAAAATCGGTGCTGCCATTATAACTCACTATTTGTGCAGAATGTGTCCATAATAACCTTATCAATACTTAAGCGCATACATGTAAATTATAATGGATTTTTTTCTATTCTATTTACCATCTCAAAATTTTTTCGCACACTGTCAATAACTTTTGGTTTTCGGTACTTTGTGGGGTTTTGATTTTCGTTTTTAGCATAGCATTCATCTGTTTATTCAGTGCTGGTACCTCTATGCTTGTTCCATTCCACCAATGTTAAGATTGACAAGGTTGGCACATGCACGGTGTAGAGCGGCTGTGCTGGTCTAAATTTATAAATACCCCATCACAATTCGACCTCATACTTTTCTTTAAGAAGCTTGGAGGATGTTCATAATCTAAATTATGCATAACCTCTTCAACTATGGGATTTCCCCAGTGCAAAACATTTCCCTGGTATCAGCCATTCTCAGCTGAATTGGGAATAGACAATAACGGGGTGGAACAGCAGGCACAGTCTGGAAAGTTAATCACAGTGTGTTTTGAATACAGAAAAGTGAGGAAGAACATTGCTGGGTTGTGTTTTTCACTATCCTGATTGACAGAGATTGTGTATGAATAAATTCATGCAGGTGTTGCTGCACCATTGTAACTTTCATGCCCGACCTGTTCAGCTTGTTAGTTTCTTCAATAAACAAGATCAGAACCTGACTGGGGAGCACAACAAGGAGACTAAGGAGAGGGGAGAGAGAGCTACAGGAAAAGAGAAGAGCTCCAGTGGGGGAGACCACTCCACTTTGGCTCACCGGCCAAAAGCTCATTCAAATCGCTCTACCAACTAAAAAGAAGTTACCTTCTCACTCAGTTTTTTCAATTAGTTTTTCCTATTAGATTTTTGCATACAAGCTACAATACTTCCGAATTCGGCGCCTAAATAATTAGAGCTACAGGTTATAGTTTGACTATCAGTTGGTCTGGCAATTAGAGTCACGTGCATGATGTCTGGATAATAGGCAATGGGGAACTTTCATTTGTTTGAATTTCACACTTTTGACCTCAGATTCGGATTCAGCGCACTTGAAAACCATCAAGTGGCAATTTTTAGCTCAAAAGACAGTATAGTCTGGCCAATAAATAGGTAGGAAAATCACATGGGACGTGTGCCAGGGAGCTGAGGGTTCCCCCCAGGCGGACGGGGGCTATGACTTCATCATGCAAATTCATTTACAAGAACCGGTTTACTGGTCGGATATTCATCATATAGCACCTTCTAATGTTGGTTACCAGGTAAAATTTCTTGGCTACTCTAAAACACTCACCAACAAGCACTGAATTTTCTCTGCAGGTGTCTGTATTCTTTCTCAAGGACCTTCACGCTAGTCAACAAGTACATGTTTTGAAGACTGTCGTCCAGGAGAGATGCAAATTCGATTATTTGTGCAGAAAGGTTGTGTGGGATGTGTATTAGGTCCATTGTGAGTTCATAGAACTGTCAAACTGATGAAAGCTAGTCGCAAGGTCTGACTTGCAACAGCTTGTACTATTAAAAAGAGTAGGTATGCTTTTTATTTTATTGGCTTTAGTTTATTTACAGCTGTTATGAAACAATCTCAAAAACAGGTTATGGAACATCACATGTAAAATAGGTACCAAGTAATTGCACTTTACAAATTAGTGTAGGTAAGTCTTTTGTAGGTTGTCATAAAATATGTACTAGACTATCATATTTGACAATGACAGGATGCTGTCCAGGGTGATGGGTCTTATTACGACCTATGTTATCCATATGTCGTAGGGGGTCTTCTCTTGGTGAGGATTTGTTTCCACCATTGTCAAAATCGACATAAAGATTGTACCACCATGATTCTCCTGAGGCAGGTATTTCAGCAGTTGTGTCCACTTCTAAGCCTTTAGTGATTTCATATCCATCTCATCTTTTAACCTGGACCTTATATTTCATAGGAACAGTGTTTTATATCGGTTCCAAGCATGGTAAGTACTACCTATGTGAGGAAGCTGACTTAAGCTAAAGAAAACGAAGATTTTCGTGGAATTAGACAATGTTTTTCTTCAACTTCCGTTTTTCATTGGAATGGGTTTCCACAACTTCGTAGCGAGTGATTTAGTTAATGTGACCCCGTTTCTCCTCAGTCTTCAGCCAGAGTATGCCTTTAATAAATCCTTCAGGTGGGGATTCCAGGTACGGGAGGGAGATGACCTTGATGGCTGCTCAGTTCACTGACGTGTTACGTAGTTATTCTAATCACTGGGTGTTAATTTTGTTTTAAAAATGCCATAACCTTCGATATCAACCAGTACCTGGAACAAATGTTCAAATAAAGATATTGTAGGTAGGTTTGTAACACGTGAAGCAAAATTATTGTAGAAAAGCCAAATTATGAATGCCCAACAGTTTATTGCGGTTTTGGAAGTACTCAGGTATTTGACTGGTAATACTCATGTTTTAACCTTTTTGACGCTACGCCCGAATATATTCGGGGCGGAATTGTCTTACATGCCATGCTATTCCCGAGAATACTCAGGCTACTCGAGACTGCTTTGGTGTGCTATGCAAGAATATATTTGTGCTCGCTCCCTCGACCGAACGGTTGCACTTATAAGACTTTATTTCCCCAGTACCCCTACGGGGAGCAGCCCTGCTTGGATCCAGCGATGTTTACGGACGATTGTTGCCATCTTACGGATGATTGTTGCCATCTTATCTGCTTGATAACAGTTTTGTTTGTTTTGATTTCCCTGGCATTCACAAAAAAGTGAACTCACGGTTTACACTGAACAGGAACTATTTAATATTCTCGAAAATAGTGATGACGAAGATGAATTATTTCGTGATTTGTTTTCTAATGATTCAACCGCGAATGGTTCCCCTTCGATGTTCCCTCTTTGTCGACGTCCCACTGATTCCAGCAGCGATTCTGATGACGAAGGGGAACCAAAAGCCGAACAAGTAAGGGACTATACATGGGATAATTCCGAACCAAATATTGTTTTTCACAATTTCATGGACAATAGAAGTGGGGTTCTGGCCAGCAACATCAATGATCAATCATCCAGATTGACCAAATTGCATGTTGCTCGTAAAAAAGTATTTAGCACAGAGAACCTGAATGAGCGTAGAAGCATGCAGTATAGCCGGCGCCAGCTGGCTCAGCCAGAAGCAGCAGCTAGGAAGGTTAAAGTTAAGGAATACTGTCTTCTTAGTTTCACCTGAGGCAAAAACATTTTTCTATCTATGTGTGTTCAACTAAAACTAGAGGTCATCCTGACATTTTTTACTCTAATGGCACTCGTTATGTAATTAACTCTAAGTAAATTGTTTTCCTGTTATGTTATTTTGAAGTTTGGTGCCTTTTTTACGTATGGCACTCTCCAACCTGCCCACGATTCCCATCTAAAGTGACGTCCCCAGTGCACCAAACTTGGAAAAATCATTAAATAAAATCTGCTGTCATTTAAAAAGCAAAATCTAAACTGGTAGCGAGGGATATTTTAGTTTTTCGTTAGACCCTTCCTAAAGTTTTGAGCTTTGATTTAACCTAAAAGTAGCCTTCCTTTGTTTGCAGGTTGGAGTTCCTAATTCATACGTTACAAAAAAGCACAGTGGAAAGAGTGGTATTTATTTCTGTGAGTCACCCTTTCATCGTTGTATCAGCAAGAATGATGGCATCGTTCGTGGGAGGAGAAGAAGCGTATAGGTAACGTATTTTAGTTCAATTAGTAGAATGAAAAACATTTAAAAAAATCCAATGACCTCGCACCACATGACATGCTTTGCCTCTGTATTTAGTCATATCGTCTATCTAAGTACCTTATTGGTTTAGTAAACTTTGAATTGATGAAAGTGAAAATTGGTTTGTTGGTTTTTCCGCTATCTAAAAGGATGCACCGATTTCCATGTGAGTGGGAATAAATTGACGAACAAGTTCCAGGGATGGTTTCAGGCTATATTTAAATCCTCTACACTTACTCCTTCATTCAGAACTCGGCTTTCTCTAACGACGCCACCCTGGTAAACAACGTTAGAATTTAGGAAAAACCGAGCAATTGTCGAACTTTTCCCATCAAATGTGTATAGGCTGCGTTCATGGTAAAGAACTTACGGTAAAAAATGCAAGGATACCTAAACGATTTTGGTGGGTTGAGCCGAGCAGTTTTTAAAATTGATATTAAATTTTAACGTAAATAAGGTTATATTGGATAAGGAACGGGGACTCTTGGTTGAAAAATTAATTAGCTGCAAGTTAAAACTTGAGTGCTTTCATTTGAATTGGTATCTTTTTGGGACTTGGAAAATGGCAAGGATAGACATTGTGCTGTGTAATTACCATAGGTAAATTACCCATAACAGAGCACGGGTGCACTGCTAGTAATTCCTAAATAACTAACTAGGCATGGCAAACAAACCATGGCATTGCAAAACTTCTTCACCCAACCCCTGCTTGTTCACCTACATCGCATAGGGGTCACACAAAGCTCAACCCTGTGCAGACTATGTGAGGAGACTGATGAAATGGCATCCCACATAATCTTCGAGTGCCCTGCACTCACCCGTCGCAGAATTGAACTCTTTGGGGCCCAAACCCCTATGAGCTCTATTCAGAGCGAACAATTAATCAAGGGCCTCCCACCCCTCATCAGGGGGCTGAGTCTCTTCGATTAAACAAAAAACTCTCAGGAAAGTGCTGGGGGCTCAAAACCCCCGCCCTGAGAGTATTTTTTAATCTACATCTACATCAACCCCTGCTTGACTGGAGTATACGCTTAAAACACTAATTCAATGGTATTCGTTTATACTACATATTTTATTTCGTATATGCTACCTACTTACTATTGTGATCGTCCAACTTACTGTGATACATATTTCATTTTCAGTGGAATGTTCTCTACAATCAGACAAATATTCCGCGAGGATGGCATTCTCGGGTTCTTCAGTGGATACTTGCCAAGATTGATTGGCGATGTTGCGGCTGTGTTGTTATCGACTTTGGCTATGTATAGCATCAATAACTATTTAGTTAAAGAAAAGGACTTGCAGAGCTTAACTGGAGCGGCATTCAGTGTAAGGGTTATGATGATCCAATTCATTATTTTATTATTCTTCAACAATGGCTAAATACCTATTTTGATGTAAGATTACTCAGCAATTTATGATGTGATGGATATGGATAGTTTCCGCTTCCCGTTTCTTGTAATGCCACACCCTCTGGCTGTTGCAGGCTAATCTTATCAACTCTTTGAAGGGCAACTACATCATTCCATCACTTCCTTTTCTCATGGGAGCAAGCTAAACATCCAAAAACAGCTGCACCAGTACCCCCTCAAACTACAAAAAACAAACATCTACTTAGAACGTTATA
Source organism: Adelphocoris suturalis (assembly GCA_030762985.1). Lineage (NCBI taxonomy): Eukaryota > Metazoa > Arthropoda > Insecta > Hemiptera > Miridae > Adelphocoris > Adelphocoris suturalis. Next base: position 51,052,109 of record CM061043.1, on the reverse strand, counting down.
CTGGCTTTTAGCTTCTAGGTGTCTCTTGGTGTTGCTGGCAAGTCTTCTCAACCCTTGGAAGGAGTAACCACTTCTTTCCATCTCCTCCTTCACAACTATTTGTGGTGTGAAAGGATGGTCAAATAGAAGCCACCAACTTCGTTGGAAGGACCGGCATGGTTGAATAACTGTTAATAAATCAAATTGTACTCTCACCGCAGTTTCTAAAATGTAGTCAACTAGCCCTGATGGAAGTATGAAGTCCATTCGTCGATCCATAAATATAAAATTGTTCCTGAATGTCGACCTAGATTGGTTACGAACCTACCTCTGTACCTCCTATCCTGCCTATTGTGCGCCTTTTTTCTACATAGACCCCCCCCCCCCTGCTTTTTGAAAGCCCTGGGAGTGTGAGGTTATGGATAGTTTGACCTTCCCGTTTCTTGTAACTGCTGCCCCCGGGGGTTATACGTGGAGCTTTAAGCTTCCAGGTCATCTGGGGGTTGCCAGCTAATCACCTCAACCCTTGGGAGGGGTACGTATCTACTCAATTTCATCACCTCTCCGTCACAACGTAGTAGGAAAGAACATTGAGAATTACAAGCCCACTCATTGTCTACACTAGGAATAAATAATGAGAAAATACAATGAGTGGACAGCAGCTCTCCCTAGATTGTAAATTTCTTAAATTCATCCACTGAGTGGCGACTGAATGTCGACATTCTAGTTGCAGTTTGGGAAACAAAACAGTTTAGTGGGTAACGTAGATTGCTGTTTCTGCCTGCATTGTCTTTGGAAACTCATTAATATAACTCTGAAGATTCGATTTTTGCAATTTTTAGTGTATTTATTTTTTCCCGTCAAACAGTTAGCCCTTAGGGAATGCGAATAGATGAATTAGAGGGATATGGACACATATTTGGGTACATGACGTAATACTTCTAGGGGGTATTCATAGTTAATTAGTGTCACTGTTGAATAATCGAAAAGTCAAAACAGTTTCGAAAGGTTCTAGTGCACATGCGTGTCGTCTTCTACGATGATTCAATTTACCATGGGCTGAAGCCTTTAAAAGTGAAGTTTCAAAGCCAATTCATCGAAAAGTAGCAACAATCCCATCAGATGCTTTGAGAGACATGCTTATCGATAAGACACAATATTGTTGTTCAGATGTACTGGCGTGTCTATAAAGTTGTTGAAATCGTGTATTGTTTTACAAATAAAGTTTTTGTTTATTATTTGTGACCTATTTAGGAGTTAACCTGCAATGATTTGGCTTACACCGATTAACACAAGATGCGCTATAGCCAATAACACCATCTCTTTCCAATGAATTCAGTTTCATCAAAACCTTCCTCTGGTGCTGGTGTGTTCATACCCAGCCTTCAAGTGGCAGACTCTTATAGCCTTGACAAATATGCAACTGTATTTCAATCAGAAATCTATGCTATCAACAAGTGCCTGGTCACCTTACAAAATCACAACACTTATAAATAACAAAAACATTCACATTTTTACCGATAGTCAGGCCATCATTAAAGCACTCCTGAACCCCCTCACGACCCCAAAACTTGTCTGGGAAACAAAGAAATACCTTGACAATTTGTTTCTTCACAACAACAAAATAACCATAAAGTGGATTCCTGGTCATGAGAATCATGAAGACAATGTTAATGCGGATGGTTTAGCGCGAGCTGGCTCAGGACAACAGTTTCTGGGCCTTTCTCCTGCCATCTGCATTTCAAAAATACCTGTAAAACTAAAATTAAAACATGGGTCACACAGGACCTTAACATTCTCTGGAGTACAAAAACAGCAAAATATAGACAAACCAGAATGCTTGTTACGTCTTCCGATCCCGAACGAGCATATTGGCTTCTAAGTAGAAGTAGAAATTCAATTAGAACTATGATTGGCATCCTTACCGGACGTTATGATTTCCGTAGGATGCTAAATATTATAGATAACAACATCTCACCTATGTGCCCTTGCGGAATCGAGGAGGATTCCGCAGAGCACTTTCTTTGCAGATGCGACCGATACTGGAGATCCAGAACGGAGGCATTTGGGTATCATATAATTGAACGTGCTTCCCTCAGAGATATTGAGTGGAAAAGAATGAAAAAATTTGCTGATTTAAGCAAAAGATTTGCTTGTGACGACTCCAACTCGGGGTAACCGGCGGAATCATCTTTTAAATTGAAGGGGCCTCTTTTTGAGGGAGAGGATAAGCCAATTATGGTGCCTGAAACTCTTTTCCAATGGAAACCCCGAGCAGTGAGTGAGTGAATTCAGTTTTTGAAGAGACCATGAATATCCTTAGTGTATGGATACTTGGTGCCCCCGTACTACTCATGTAATTTATATAGGTAGGTAACTAATTTATTATTGTTTGTTTTTCCAGTACTACGTCAACTCAAAAGCCCATCCTTTTGCTGTAGTATCAGCATGTATGACCGTGAACGACACTAGGTAAGTTGCGTCAAAGCACAAAGTGCATCTACTTAACACCTACAAAACTGGTTATGCGTTGAGTTTACTCTATGAATATTCCATTTTGATAACAATATCAGAGACGGACGGCGACACTTGGGGCCGTCTAACACTGAAATCGGTCCGCGAAGTTCTTCACAATTTCAAAGATCGTTCAGAAATAACTCTCCTAGATGTTAGTAACTACACTACGTTTCTTACTTACCGTGGCAACTGTTGTTACTGCCACAGCCTAATAAGGCGGGTATAGAGACGAACGGCGACACTTTTGCAACAAACTTGGGTCCGTGCTGATTCGAATGAGCCGTCTTACACTGAAATCGGACCGCAAAGTTCTTCACAATTTCAAAGACCGTTGGGAATTATATATAAAGATTCCAGTGCTGCCCTGAAGAAAATCTCATTGGACGATCTGTTTAGTTTTGTCCACATTTCCTCAAACACATTTAGCTTGAATAGGTATCACTTGAGTAAATATTTCAAGGGAAAACTTGAAATATTGGTCAAGAATTATGAACTGGTACTTCTTGAATTGTCCTATTAGTAAATAACTAATTCTGAAATTAACTAAACTTTAATTTTATAGAAGTACCGATTATGATTTCCCTTTACTTGTAGAACCTGACGAGGCCCATGAAGCTTAAACTAGTTGTACAAATTTCGACGACTGACAAGCATCTCAATTTTTGAAAGAAGCTGACTGACATCATTCCAACCTCAGTGCATATCTCTCTAGTACTACATTAAATGTCCCAAGTCAAGGCTCCGCACAGTTTCTATATATACGTATTTTTTAGTGCACTAGTTGTTATCATTGTATGACAATGATTTTCAGTTTACAAGCTGGGAACCCGCCTAATATGTTGACCTTCGACAGTTGGATTACCTGCTGGAAACACCTTAAAGTGAACAACCAATTACAACGTGGATCTGCGCTATTCTTCAGAGCATATAATGGTGTTCCAGCGGGAACCCTCCAGCTACTATCAGATTAGTCATTCCCAACAAACGATAGAATATAATATATTGTTCTTTTTTACATTTTAACACATTAATGTCTAGTTTGTGCGCATTTTTTCTTCATTTTAGCGAATTTTTGTTCAAGAAAAAGTAATTGTTGACTAGGTATTGCAATGGTTTCAAAAAAAAAAAAAATGACAAGGCCAGAAACCGTTATTTTTGAAATCCATTACTCTTCAACGGTTTCTCGAGTTTCATCATTTTTCGAATGTGGCCATACACACTTATTTGTTTTGTTTTGTTTACTTAAGAATTAGAGTTTTCATTAGTAAAACTATTCAAATAGCTCTGGAAAAAAAAGAAAAAGTAGTAATGAATGTGAAACATTGCCACAACCATATTTCACCAGGTTTCCAAAAAACAGTCTACACATTAAACTCAAAGGATTGTTGATGTATGATTAGGTACAGGGGTACAAAACCCTGTTTAAACTTCATTCAACGCTTAAACTTAGTTTATGACCGGTGTCCAAGTTCCTATCGACGTTCACAGTTTGTGATAAGAGCTAAGCTCTACTTAAAGTTGAACTGTCGAGGGTGGTTTAAACTCAGTTATATGAGTTTTTAGTCGATAATTGTCTAGTGAGCTATAATTTAGGTAAAATGCAGTGCAAACCAGAAGGTATTTCTGACGATGAAAATATTGTGGAATTGATGGAATGTAGCCACGTATCTTCTGGGAAGGACCAAATCATTTCCAGAATGGATTGAAGAGGAACTGTTGATTCTACAGCTATTTGTTCCCATTTCATTGACTTTGCTGCCTTCTTAACAGCATCCCTATTTTCGTTTTTTATTATGCCGGAATAATTTTAACGAAGTGCAATAAAATAATTTCATCGGATTGACTGGAATTTGTGATTCTTTCTTTTCCTGCAATTTCAATAAACGAAAGGACAAACCGATAACACAAAATATATGAATAATTCAATGGTAGGTGAAAAACGACTGTTGCAAGAAACACTCACAGGATAGAAAAAGCTGATCTGCCAAATTAATCCGAACTCAGCTCAATAATACTGATCATAACTCAAAATCCAACACATTCACTGATTCATAGATTCAGTTTAATTTTTTTGGGGCGAAGACGAAATTTTCATCTCAATCTTGAGGAGAGTTGTTGGAATGGATGTGGGAATGAGATTGAAAAAGCGTTAAACTCCAGGGATCGTTTCAGAATGCCGCAAAACGGATTTCCATATAGGAAATTTTTGAAAAATAAATTATTTTATTAAAATAAAATAATTATATTATTTATTTTAATACAATAATTATATTATTTCTTTTAATAATTTATTTATAAATTTAATTATTTATTATTATTTCATGGAGCCATTGCAATAGCTTCATTTTCTACGAAAATTCTCTGAAAACTACCTATTTAGAAAAATTACTTATTTTTAGTCAAAGTTAGTTTGTGATAAATTTGAGCTTTAATAATTTTCGTGCGCGAATTGCTCAAATTTCAGAAAAATATTTTTTAAATGATATATATTGAACACATTACGGAAATTTGATGATCATTGTGTGCTGCACTATTGAGAATTTTCACATTAAAAAAATCAACACCTCCTTTTATGTGCATAAGTGACACTTTAATTTAATTTATGCATACATTTAATTTTCTTTAGGAAAATTAAGAGATCGTGTTCGTTCTCTGAAACTGTTGTTAGGTTGCTGTTCTTACCAATATAATCGTTGATCAGGGTGGCCCCCAACTGGAAAAGTCAGGAAATTTAGCAAAAACCACCAAATGTCAGGGAATTTTTTAAATGAAATCTTGGTGTAATAATTTAAAGCGTTTTAAAGTATATTTAACTCCTAAACAATCAAACTTCAATAGCGTACTTTATCATACTAGGTGCATATTATTTCATAGGTGAGTTATATGGATGGCAAAAATAATTATCAAGAGTTGTGGTTAAACTGTTCAAAACTAACAACACTACGCTAACATAAAAAGTGAGTGGATATGCCATTAGCTTCCCTGGTAACTACATCACCTAGAAGAAGAACCTAGAGAAAAATCAACTGAGTATTGAACTAGGGAGAAAAAACCCAGCAGAGTAATGGATTGATCCTATAAAGGTCCCAAAACTAGTTTTTATACGTAAGCTAGGACTTCTCAGGAGGGTTAAGGAGGGGGAAATTGGCCCATTGGAATGTGGAGTCATGTGCTATAAATTCACAGAGCAACTTTCCAACGAACGATTTTTGTGGGATGGGGAATCACGAAGTTATACTCTCTCTGGCAAAGATTGGTAGTAGGTGAACAAAAAAAGAGTGACATTTTTTGCTGTCGGACGAAAATTTTGAATTATCCCCAGAGCTAAGAAATCCATGTAAGGAAAAATGTACTTCAACAAATAGCTTCGGGTCACGAATTGAGAGACCATAAAATATTAAATCAAAAGTCATGCAGCATGATCGTATGGGTGAATTTTCGTAAATTATCGTATTACATTTAGGTTAAATTGTTATGATATTTGAGCACTTTGAGGGCAATGAAATTGTTAAATATAAGTAGACTACATATAAGTAGTCTGTTTTTTGGCTTTAAATTATACGGTTTTCGTTTCAGAAGCATTAAAGTTACAATGAAATAACGAGAAAAAAATTGAATTTGATATTTTTTTGTCAGGGAAATCTGAAGTTCGGTCAGGGAAATGTCAGGAAAATTAAAAATTTCCATTTGGGGGCCACCCTGTTGATGCTTAATTGAAGTTTTAACAAGTTTGTTAAATTCATTAAATGACAGAGAACTGGTTTGAAAGGGTCTAATGATATTTCTTGGAGGTTCCAAGATACCAAACTACAAGTACCTTCTGTGGATTTGGGTTCGGGACAGTTTAGAATAAGATATGAAAATTTGTTAACGTCGTTTGATAGTCCATCTATTTCTACAGCTTGTAGAAAAAACACCTGTCTTATGTACCTATCATGCCTGCCGAATTAATTTTTGATTATACAAGGTAGTGATTCAGAGAAGTTAGTCATTGAAATGAATTTTCATCAGCTGTATCGTTCAACCCAATTTTGAACAGACTTCAACGAAAAATGATAGCCACCCTGTTTCACTCGAAGAAAAGCAATTTTTTCGCAACCTATTCCATCTTTAATACATTTTGTAGAATGGTAGCATGAATTTGTGCTGTCAAAGGGGATAAATAATAAACGTGTAGCTTGCTGTAAAAAAATTATATAAAAATACTAAATTAATGTACAATATATATCCCTAGTTACAAAAATGGTATGTATATACATATGAAATTGTACATGTTGTATGAATTTTACATGATGAAATTGTACATGTACGATTCTAGGTGACTAGTGGAGCTAAAATGAATTCCAATAAATAGTACGGCAATGATCTTGTTTTGGTAAGCTAGAATAGAAAGTAATTAGGTACTTGATGAATGTTTATACATCAGACCCAAATAATATAGTTACCATAATACATCGCCTCTTGCGTTTTTTTTTTTCTATCACTTATTTGGTTAGGTATTAGTAATTTTTCACGTATCCTTTTTGGTAACTTCCGAAAATTCGAAAAAGACTGATACCCTTATGTATTTTTTAGGAAACAATCCAATTAGCGATGCAGAGTATAGGGAACAAAATAGAATATCAGTGGTAAATCTAAATTTAAGTCCTTAAAATATATATTAGCAGGTTTTCACTCTGGAGCTGCTGATCACAGTTTCGCTGGTTGGTTGCTGCCTAGGCCCGGGTCTGAAAAAAAGGTTTGAACCCAAATTCATTCAACAGTTGAGAAATAATGTTAAAATATTGACATGGGGAACCCAACTTCCAGGGATGTATCGACTCTAAAGTCATTTCAAAATGGAAACGACCCACTGCAATAAATTCATCTTCTGTCTGTCAGACGACGTAACAAAATTTAGTTTAGGTGGCTAATTTTGTAGTGGTAAAGCAGTTTGTTGATGATTTTTTTTTCTCTCGCAACCAAACTATTGCTAAAAACTTGAATCACTTTCCGCCATACACAAATCCTTCACCACTCCTTGTAAAGCTCTTGATAATATCATAATATTCCAAAGGCGGAACTTTTCCTTACAACTCTTGCTACTCCGATCATGGTCCGTTTCGAAAATCGCTTTATTGAAAATCGAATTCATCGAAAAATTATGGTATGAAGTTTCCTCGTCGAAAACCGAAATATCCATAAGTAGTGCCCCTTTTTGGAAATTTGTGAAATCCGAATCGGGTTATAAATAATGAATAATGAGGTTATTCGTGAAATTGTAAACAAAGTAAAGTAGTAGTAGTAACAAAGTAGAACTTCGGACCCCTCCTAATCTCACCTTGTCAGCTAAAATTTAATTTTCTTTGCTTATCCAGGGAGGGGCATCCACTCTGAGTCTGATGACAAATATGAAACTGTGGATCGATTCAAAATCAATGCATGTTTTCGGACTTTCTTCATTTTCCCCATTTCAGACGATAACTCTCGATAGAATTGAGATAAAAACTTCGTTCTTTCGCCAAAAAATCAAGCATTTCAAAAGAAAGGATGAGTTCGTTGGACAACACTTTTTGAGCACATTAAATTGGTCAAATTTCAAAAAATGTACTTAAAAAATCACTAGAAAAGGCAACAAACCGCTAAAAATTAACAAATTTCTCTTTTTTAGCAGAATGCTACACGAAAAAAATTAATCGAACATGAACTAGGACATTTAAAAATTTAAGCACAAAATTGTACTGAAAAATGTACTTAGATTTCATTAAAATAAGCTAAAAATCGATAGGGACACTTGAAAAAATTGTAAAAATCCACAAAATCGTTTGTTCATAGGAATATTACTGACAAAAAGTTAATTTGCTATGAAATGTATAATAAAATTTTTATTTGTCCCCAAAGTGCTCAAATTTCAACAGAATTTAACATAAATGTAATACGACCATTTATGAAAATTCGCTCTTACGATCATGCTGCTATGCTGCATGACTGGAACTTTTTTTTTTCTTTTTCTTTTCTCGTCCTCTTCTTATTTTTTGCCGACCCATTTCTACCAGTTCTCCTTTGCCAATTTTGATGAAATTTGAAACGTAGACCACATTTGACCTGACGAAGTGCCTTTCACGGTTTTGGAGCCTCTGCTACCAAGTGATAGAGGAAATGTTAGGGTGAGGCTAAATACTCTCGTATTCGAAGAGGACTACCTCCTAGACCGCCAAATATGTAATGTGGGAACATACCCGGGGAAATAGAATTGGAATATGATCCATGAAAAGAAATAATAAGGCAGAGTTGCCTGGAATCAATTAGGTAATAATTGAAAGTAGAATGGGGAATAAATATAAAATTAACAAGCCCTAATTTCGCAATGAGAGTATTTATAGCATTTGCGCTTTGAATTAAACCTTTCGTGAATTGAATTGAACTTTCCGCGAGTTGATTAGACTTTCCGCAAAACAAATTAAACTTTCTGCAAATTGACCTAAGGCAAATCTGTTGTTTTAATCAAGATAAAATCTAAAAATTCAACAAAATGTACATATTGTAACAAATCATGCAAGTGATAGAACGAGCACAAAAAGTGTATAGATTTAAATATAATCCAGCACCTCATGAAATTAATCTGAAGGTAAATTAGGTATTTATTTAATCTCACAAGGAGAAGCATCCGTTGATTTTCCCTAGACAAAGTAAGTTTTACTCACCCCTAGCATCACGTACCATTGTATGTGAGTAAATTTTACTCAATTCTACCTTAATAGGTCTAGTAATGTGAGTCACTCACATTTACTTGCTCATGTCTTTTGTGGAACAATTTTATAATATATTATTGTGCAGCATAACTGGAACTTTTTTTCAATTTTTCTCCATTTAATTTTTCATAGTTATTGCAGATTCATACAATGGCGTATCAAACTAAAGGTGGCGTGGACAGTTTTGACCAGATGTGCCAAAATATGAACTGTGGAGGAAAAAAGCCAAGTTCCCAGCCTCTGTGTTTGTTTTACATCATACTGAACATTGCATGCATAAATGCTTACGTCATATATTGCCATAATTTCTATCGTCAACCAAGCATTCGAACAGAAAGATCCAGCACAAGAGTCAAACTTCGACCAAAAAAAAAAAAAAAAAAAAAAAAAAAAAAAAAAAAAAAAAAAAAAAAAAAAAACGACCACTGTCGAGATTGGAGTTTATTATGATGGCATTGAGCAGGCAGTTGTGTGAGCCGTGGTGGCTTAGTCGGTTGGAAATCCGTTCCATTGGCAGTTTTTTGAGGAATTTAATCTTCAAAAACCTAGGCAGAGACGAACCAGACCTGAATCTCCAGCTTCAGCAAGGATCAGCGAAGACCCAAGAAGGAGAAAAAACCCAATCGCGTACATACTGCTCGATTTACCCTTATTGGAAACGCCGTTACACGGTAACTTATTGCCATAACTTATAGCCAGTGTGCGGGGAACAACGAATCAAATTTTGCATTTCATGTGGACGGACTGAATAGTGGCCATTGCCAAAACATTTTTCATGAAACCTTTGTCTTTTTTTTTCGAAAGATTTTTATGTATATTTTGAATTTAAAGTACCTAATTACTACCTAGTTACCTAATTTTGATTTTTAAGTCTGATTTGTTGCTTTGTTATAAAACGTTGGCTTTGTAGACCTTTCTTGACCTTGTTGTTTATTGTACAGGCCTGTTACCTGATTGTCTGAAACATTGTGCCTTATCGATTTTTTTCGGAAGATTTTTACTTGCAATTTGAATTTAATCTATGAATCACCTAATTTTGATTTGGAGACTGATGTGTTGCATTTTTTAAAACGCAAGGAACGTTCAGTAAGACTGTTCAGTTTCTCAACTTTGTACCTACTTCACATAAAATACTTTAGACAAAAGTAAGGCCTTCCAAGGCATATATTTTTTCATAGATGAAGTAAATAAGTATTATTTTTTCTCAGCTACTTCAAATAAACACTTTTGGACAATAGTGAGATGTTGTTTTCAATGTTGACTTTTCCTGGATATTAACTAAATGGCGTATAGGCGAGTTTTCCAATATAGGAGTAAAACTTACTCACCCCTACCTTTAAACGCTTAGTGAAGAGCCCTATCTCTCTAGGGTTAATAATAACGAAACTGAGCTCGCATCGTATCCATCTATGGTTGACATTTTATATAATTTATAGTTAAGAAGACTTCTAAAAGCAAAAGCTAATGGAGAGGTCGTCCAAGAGCAGCAGTTGGGAGCAGCAGAAACATATCCATCACGTAATTTGCACAAATGCTGAGCATTGCTATGAGAAGAACTTTGGTAACTACCAAGCAACAGGGAGGGATCAGTGATCCTTTCTTAATTTGGGATGTAGGTAATGTGATCCTTTCTGTATGTGTGTCCTTTTCACGTACGTAGGTTTATTTCAATTTGCGAAAAGTTTAATTCATTTTGCGGAAAGGCTAATTCAATTCGCGGAAAGTTTAATTCTATTAGTGAAAGGTTTAATTCAAAGTGCAAATGCTGTATATAAAAGGAAATAATTAGGATTGTTGAGGAGACTCTCGGGCGCTATGTTCCTTCTGGAACGGCCCACCAAAAATAGAGGATTAAATTACTGATGAATGAATCCACCACGTTATTCAAAACCAATCTCTGCTACCATGACAAAGATCTAGGGCGTGTGGCTGGGCTCCATCGTCTAAATTGCACATCAAATATACAGAGAGGAGTGTGAGAGCCCCTTTTACCCTTGAAAGCGCGTATATTTGCTGCTTTCAGGGGATAACCCTCCCCGATTGAACAAGTTAGGTTTCTCCCGAATCGATGCACCAGAAATGTGTGAGTGAGCCGTTTGACCTAACACAACAGCATAGGGTAGACACACTCTCTTGGATGAGATGGGAACTATAACAAATTATATACAACCCTTTGACTTTAGTTCGGGTTTAAATGAGTAAATTTGTCTAAAAGGGTAAATTGAATACCTACATCTTCTTCTACGTCGTTGCGAATTAGTCCCAGCCGCCACCTTCTGACTCCTCCTCTTCGTGATGATGCTCCTCGTGGTGAGGCTCGATGTGGTGGTGATGATGGTGGTGGTGGTGATCGCGGTGTTCGATGTAGTGGTAAACCGGAACCTTCTTGATGGAATGGTGGTGGATCGTGTGAACTTTGTAAGGCACGTGGAGGATCACCTTATGATGACTGAAATAGTGAGATAGTGATGAAACAATAAGTATTGAGCATCAATGTAACACTAGATGTTGATAATAGACAAATTATGCTGAAAATAAAAAGATCAATCAATCCTTCACCTTGATTTAGGGTGAAAGTGTGATTAGTTGTAAAATCATCGAGGAAAACTAGCCAAACCCAATGAAGGGACCTAGTGTCCTACAGCTGGAGTCCACTACCGGTCGTCATGTGTTGAAGGTTACGAAAAGAAGCCAATTCTTTATTATGGTAGGTACACTAATGCCACATAACAATGTTAGAATAAAATGAAACTAGATAGGTAGGTACCTACCTAACTCACTCACGATTAACCAGCAGTAAGTCTGTTCGTTTCGAATTGAATAGTTTTCCTGAAGATACATCAACTATTTAAAATTATGTATTCCATCGAAGAGACATTAAATGTAATGACTAGTTAGCCCAGGCATTTTCAATACAATTCATGTGATTCTTGGTGAGGAATGCTGCGGAAATACTGGAAATGCTAAGTGCAGTATTAAATATTTCTCGATGATAGGTACCTACCTAGATATGCACCTACCCTACCTAACCATTAGAAGTAAGCGTTGCATGTATGATTCATTGTTATTGTTTTGAAATGAAGGTATTTTCAAAATAACAGGTATTTTTTCAGTTTTTCTTGGGGGGGGGGGGGTCCTTTGTCTTGATAGCAAAGAATAGGTACATTTAACTCTCCTTAGGATTGAGATAGGACTTCCGTTATTGTGCCAAAAGCCAAAATATCAAGCAAAAGGATGTGTTCGTAGGCGAGAACTTTTTGAGCACATTAAACTGGCCAAATTTCCAACAGTGGGCTTAAAAGAATCATTAAAAATTACTAAAAGCGGCTAAAAATTGTAAAATTTATATTTTTTACCAGAATATTAGTGAAAAAAGTTTTTCAACATTGAGCTAGAATATTAAACAAATTATTTACAAATGTATGCAGAAAAATTTATGTAATTCAATTTCATTAATTTGCTGAAAAGTTTGTAAAAACCGCCAAAGAAAAAAATCTCATAATCCCAAATAATTTTTGAACTGTAGAATATTTGGTACGAGTGTTTTGCCATAAAATTGGTTTAGCTGACGATTTATTTGCACTCAAAGTACTCAAATTTCAAAACAATGTAACATAATATAGTACGATAATTATTATGACAATTCGCTCATACGATCATGCTGCATGACTAGAACTTTTTGTACTAGGGGGCTTGGAGAAGCTTGTTCCATGTTAATGCTACGAAAAAAATGTTTTTTTAGTCACTAAGTAATAGACATGAGTCGATTCCAAAATTTATCGATTCCCGATACCGATACCATCGGCGCATAATACCTAACTTACCTGTAGGTGAAAAACAAAAATTCCTCTTGACCTAGTAATATATTCGAATTTTTTTCTACAACATATATAACTTATACTTACAAAAAATTGATCTCAATATATTTGCAAATGAGGTAATTTTTAAATAAAAACAAAACATGGACAATAAAACCTTTATTCTCCATCTGTTCTACTTAAGGTTTTTGTTTAAAAAGGTTTCAGATTTATATTTTCATTCAAGGCTTTAGTTAATTTGATTTGTGCAAATACAAAATTTGACATTTTTTTGTTATCTACCAAGTATCAATTAATAGGCAACTTTTATTGCCTAGGATTGATTTCTTTCTAAATAAAACAAGTTAAGCAAATTGACTTGGTTTTTTAGTTTTTCGTCGGTAACTGTAAGATATTTCCAAATAAGACTGGCTCTAGGCTTTTATACTTGGAAAATATAGCTTCGTCTAATGCTTCTGTTGTCACAAACAAAATAACACAAGCCTACTTGTAAACAAAGTTATAATTGTAAGTTGTGTTTTGGAAAATTCATGTTTCGCAACTGCTAACTTCACACAACCGTTGCACGGTACAACCACCTTCGTTGTTAGATGGGCAATAGTACCGTAGTGTAATAAAACGCCCATCACCGGGCGGTATCGGTATCGGCTTTAGGCGATCGATTCTCGATACCGATACCAATGCCCAAGAATCGGTGGTATCGAGAATCGGTATCGGAATCGACTCATCCCTACTAAGTAGAAAAGAAACCACCATTGTCCTATGTGAAAGGCTATGATTCTAATACTTACTTACCATAATTTCTTTTGCGATAAATCATGAACCTAAGATATGCTTATTTCATTGTTATGTATTTCCTTCATACAGTGTTAATTGGTGAATGGTAACATTAGCAACATTTCTTCTATTGTTTACAAGGTAAAAACGGGAAAACCATATTCAGTTTGTCGTTTTCAAATAAAACAAGTCGATCTCTTCAGCGTCCTCCAATCTCATTGATATTTTGCTAAGGCGGTATAGGAAGGTACTATACCTTCATAACGATTAGTACATGGTCGGTAGAATCATGTCCTAAAGGTAGGTAATGAAAATAGTGTAATACCGTGAATCTTCCGTCAGCAGCAGTCACCTTTGTTATGTTGTAGGTAGGTTTTGATCCTTGGATTGTCATGATGGTCCACTATCAGTGTTTATGAAGATCACGTTTGTCGTTATCTACTCTCTGAACCAGCTCAAAAGTCATGATTAGCAACATGTATACAGAGTTAACATCCTTTTATCATTGTTAGTGCGGTCAATTTGTTAGATATCTACGCCGTGAGGTTATTTACAATCAATTAAAATATGTACAAGTTTTTACAATAGTTCATGAATCAGGAGGTGTAGCGGGCGGTGAGTTCTTGAAACATATAGAAGAGTTTTTCCCGGGCAATACCACGAACACTATACCAACGATGGAGTTCACTTTACACCAGCTTGATTTGAGCCTCATTAATAATTCGGACTGCAGCACCTGAAGCACGGCGGAAGGAATTGAGTAACCGGAAGGAATCGCCAACACTTTAAGGGGAAGGAACGCTTTTTGGAGGTCGGGAAGGAATCGCCAGTCCCCGGTTGATTGAACCAAATGTTCCTTTCAGCTGCAACTATACGTATTTTTAGTTTGATAAACCAACTCGCGATTTCTGCTCGACTTGCAGAACTGATACGAACTAAATCACTAGCGACGAAGTTGTGGAAACCCATTTCAAAACGGAAGTTAGTGAAAAAACGTTGTCTATTTCCACGAAATATAAAGAGTCTCTCAAGTCCCATAGGTATGTTTTCCATATTTTTTCACCAAAACCCCACACGTAAGAAAAAATCAATCAAAACCCTAGGTACATGTCCGAACTAAAATTAGGATTTTGAAAACTTCAGTGGCAGTGTAATTTGAATCGAGTATACTAGGTACTTAGTTTCTAGAAGTCTCCTACAATACATTGAAGTAAGAATACGCAAGTTTTTAGCTGTAGAACAATATGAAACAGTTTTTCCTTAATTCCGAAAATTTTGATTAGACGGACTAGTGGGGTTTTGCGTGGCTCCTCCTCATTTTGTATCCCCCGTAAGTGAAAACAATGCTTCCTCTAGGTAGGTAGGTTCGTATGAGCGGAAGTCACTTCGATAATTGGCGTCGAAACTGCGCATCCGTTTGAAAAAAATATCAAATTTTTTCGACAAAGACAGTGGACCTCAGTTCGAGAAAGAAATTCGAGAGAACGGACCAAAAAGGAGCGTCCTTTCGACAAAACTTACGGAGGAAGGTTTTAGTCGTTTGCAGGCCAACAACAACACGAACAAAAAGTAATTGCTTCAAAGTGGTCTTTAATTATTACGGGTCGGATTTTAATAATTATTAAATATTTATACGTAGTATAATTGGTAGTTAGTACTCACTACCTATTAAATCTGAAGCAAGGGTATGTTCGAATTTCCGAGATTACTTGTCGATGCTGTTGTCAACTCCTGACGTATTAATTTGTTCGGCTTTTCATTCATGTTTTCAAGGGATTTTAATTTCAATTTAGCACTTATTTTTTCCCTCTCTATTGTGTCGGAACCGTCGGACATAACTCGAGTTTTTGTCAGTGTGAAACCACCCACGACAATGGCCTCCCCACCCCTCCTACTCGGGCACTTAAAATCAATTTGCAAATCCATCGCACGAAAACACACGGCCGACTCGGGGATACGAAGTTTTTAGCAATAGGTTATCAGTGCAAAACCTTGGCGGATACTGAAATAATCCTTGAAGTGTGGAGCAGTGCCAATCAATCCGAATCATAGAAAGATAATAAACATCACAGATAAGGAGTAATAAATACGATCTCAATTGATCGAAGTGATGCACCTTTTGAACTCAGCGTGTGTCGAAGAGATGCGCTTTTGCCCTCCGATCGTTCGTCGAACTGCCCTGCACCCAACACAACACATTTTGTCGAAACGCAATGCCACCGTTCGTATTCCTACCGGTAGACGCGGAAGCAAAATTGAACTAAGTACCTGATGCCCATCCACCTGACCCTAACATAACTGAGCATGACAGCGAACATTATTTTGTTCCATGCCGTGACACGAGAGTGACATGAAGGGCGATCTCAAAACACTGGAACCTCGGATTACGAGAGCGAAACGCGCCACTCGCCTCAACGCATCCCGACGTTGGATTCAATCCTAATTACGAACCCCACCTAAACTTCCTAGAAGGGTTTCCCGTAGTGGTTTATATTCCTCTGTTCTCGACAATGGTCCATCATCCTTGTGTAACGCTGTATTTGGTTTATTCTTCGACCTACCGACACATATTACGGTCGGGCGCCTCCGCATTACCGGCTCATCCAAGTTCCCTTCTCCACCAGATGGTTGAGGCAGATAATTTTGTCCGACGTTACATTCTTGCATTCCACGACGCAGAAATGCGTCGTCTCACCTTACACAACATTCACACGCCGTGCCTACATAGGTAGGTAATTATAGGCCCACGTTCTTTTAGTTTTTTTCTGACGACTTTCGTTACCTATAATCTTTCGCGCTGCTCCTATTTAGTGCAGTAGAAGCAGAGAGTTGCCTACCTAATCTGTTCCCTGATATTGCGTTGCGCCATTGAAAGTAGAGTTTTGCCATTGCTGTTGGAATAGCTGTAGGTACTATTATGAGATCAGAAATTATTTCTTAATCGAGAAAGTGATTTGGTGGCTGTACAAATTACATGGAGTGGAGGTATGTGCAAAGGTATGGATAGCTGCAGATCAACGGCAAATAAGCAGGTATGCAGGAATTGGGTCTTGGGTAGGTATTTATTCAAAGGAAGTTTATATGCGTTTTACATAAGCCCTCCTGTGGTTATGTGTGCTGCATTTCAACTCACGTGAAAGTTGTTTTTAGTTTATAGGTGATATTGGTTAGGTTCCCTTTTAAATAACTCCTCAAAGTCTTTGCAAGTCGAGAGCAATAATAATACCTGACCAGACAAGGTCCAGTCCCTGTCGTCGCACCTGAGACCCCCTGAGCTCTACTACGAACTGTGATAGGTATCTAATTTGTGATATATTCATGTACAATCTAGTCATAGTTTTATTTCACTTTGCTGATTATATATCGTAACGTGTTGGTATTTAGTTATTAGCCTATTCTAGATCTAGTCTTAGTTTTGTTATTTTATTTTTTAGGTTTTTTATCCGCTTTAGAGGCTAAACAGTGGTCGTCACTATACCCCTCATTTTTCCCCTCCGATTTGCCAGTGGAGTCCATGATGGCACTCCAATTCAATGAAAAAATAAATAAAAAGGGGGGCTTCTGAGTTGGCGAATTCTGTTTCTTATTCGTCTGTATTCGACTGTAGCGTTCATCTGTCTTGTTCGAAGGGTGCAATTGACAAGGACAGCTTTCTAAGGGTTCAGTGTACTTAACTCCCCATTTTCTTCAACACCATTCTTCAACTAAGTGAATGATATTTTGTACGGTAAGCTCTGAAGGTTTCGATTCTTACATAATGCCGCAACATCATCAGCGTAGGGCGCAAGGGTTAGCTGATGGGACTTGAGGAAGTCACTAGTATATAGATTCTGTACTGTTTGTTGCATCCGTGTCGAAATAAATGAATAAAACATACCTCACTCTGTTTATCTTACAGAAATATTTCAATTTCAATTTATTTTATTGGTTTTTCACACAGATGTAGGGTAAAGACCCCTCTAGTTATCTGTACAGATAAATTACATTAAAAATGGACAGATGACTCTAAATATACGAAATTACAACGTTTTTTTCTCCAAAAATAAGAGAGGGAGAGAATAAATTAAGAAGAGAGAAGGAAGTTAGGAAAGATTAAGAGAGAAAAGGAAAAACGCATCAGAAGTGAGAAGTAATGGTGATGATGAAGATGGAAGAGGTGAAGGAAGTTTGGCTACTGATCCCTGAAGTGCTGAAGTACCGCAGAAGTAGTTAGGTATATTAAATGATTAATGTTAGTAAAATTACAACCAGTGAAAGTACTGCCTCAAAGAAAAAGAGAAAACAGAGAAACCTAGGGATAGCTTCAGAGGAAACTAGGGATATATGTACTTGCATAATTCGCACGGTTACGAAGCGGTACTGTAGGTGCCCAATGATTACGACTGCTTTCTTCCTATGAAGCGAGCTTGTCACGAAATGATCGAATGTAGACAGTGGGCGTAAATATGTAATCATCGGATGCTGAGGATCGTGTCAAGCCCATCGAACTGCTGCCTCTCGTTCCACTCACCTACTATTTAACCTTAATAACTGCCATTAACTAGTCTGGTGCACCTACGGAAGACAACCGCCTTTGATTCGATACGTCATTACGCTACCACAGGATATTCATGTAAATCCAGACCATACATAGAACGATGCACAATCGGGATTGGTTGACTCGTTAAACTCATCAACTTGCTTCTTCACTTCAAAAGGTAGGTCTAGGATATACGAGTACTTACATAGATTCGCGATAGTGCAGGAGATTAAGAAATTTTTTATACTTCAAAATCGAAATGTCTACTTTTTTTAAACATTTTCGAAAAAATGAAGTTATTGCAACGAGTCCCTGCCAACTCATAAAAAATGTGAACTTGAGACTTTTTGATGCGTTTCCTCGTGGTGTTGGACACTAGTCAAAACTGAATGGTTGGGAAAGTCGTCAAAAATATGAAATACAATGTTAGGATAGAAAATGGAAAGATCAAATTATTTCCTATGGGTTCCCTGATATCTGTGGAAACTGGTAGAAAATGAGTAAGGTGAAAGACATCGAAAAGAGTCAAGACAAATCTAGTGTAAGCTCGTTTACAACCACTCTTGGAGAGATCGGTTTTTTTATTAGATCAGTGGTATGGGTGCTTCGTTCGCATCTCAAAAATGCATAACCTCAAGTACCTAGTCTTTTCCTTAGTAAAAGTTCCAGTCATGCAGCATGATCATATGAGCGAATTTTTGTGAATTATCGTATAGGTAATATTACGTTTCATTGTTTTGTACTTTGTGCAGATTGAGTGTAAAGGAATCGGTAACTATAATTTTATGGCAAAAAACTCGTTCTAAATAATCTGTAATTCAAAAAAGATTTTGGATTTTTAGCTATTTTTTGGCAGTTTTTTCCATTTTTAAGCAAGTTTAATGGAATTTAATTACATTTTTAAGCATAATTTTGTGCATAAATTTTCTACCGTCCTAGTAATATTTATGAATTTAACATTTTTATCAGTTTTTGGGCATTTTTGATGTGTTTTTTTTTTTAATTCTTGCAATTAGAACAATTTAAGGTGTTGAAAAAGTACTGGGCAACAAACTCGTCCTTTCTTTTGGAAAGCTTGATGTTTTGGCACAAGAACGGAATTTTTTTAATCTCAATCCTAATGAGAGTTATCGTCCGAAATGACAGATATATATATATATATATATATATATATATATACCTATATATAAATATATATATATATATATATATATATATATATATATATATATATATATATATATATATATATATATATATATATATATATACCTATATATAAATGTAGGTTGGTATATGTAAAAACGCAAACTTCAAGAAATGTCTCAGAATGCCTCAAAACGGATTTTCATGAAGGAATTATTCAAAAATGTGAATTTAAAAAATTTTGGAGCCATTTTAGTTAAGGAAGGGCGTTGAGGGTTCTTATTTGTTTGACCGGTTACGAAGGTTCCTTACTCAATAATGAACCAGAAGATGAACAAAATATTCAGGACTTAGTTACCTACTTGGTAAGTTCGAAATAGCCGGAACCCAAATGAAACTAGGAAATGTAGGGATCGAGTATCCTAAGCACCGCATCATTTACATTAAGAGCTGCGCGAGTCTGGGTAGAATGTTGATTAGCTGGAATTCTCCGATCCTGTTTAAGGAGCTGCTCCAAGGAGAGCAGAACGGGAGTGGAGGGAAAAAAAGAACGATTCAAGATGCAACAGGAAGTTGTTGGGTCCTGCCATTGTAAGGCAGTACGATGGAATCTGAACCATTTCACTTTTATCGTCAAGCAGAGGGCAGGGGAACGACATTCCCCGGCTGGAGTATCGACGACTAAACATAGGACACCACACTTTCCTTCTAGAGTGTCAAGATCGGTTTACCCAAAGGAAAGTGCCGTCCGTACCTTCCCAGGTGTCATTGTTATTAGGTTGGTGTATCCATTGCGCGATAACTCAATCACTGGCGACAAAGTAGTGAAACCCCATTTCAAAAAAAAATGCGAGTTAAAGATGAACGTTCTCTTAATAACACGAAAATGAAGAGTTACAATGTTAGATCGATTTCGACGGTTGGGTAGGTCATTATCAGTTACAAACAATAACAATAAATACGATGTATTGTTTGCTAGCGTAGTTTTACTGCACGCTTCGCTCGCTCAGTGTGAGGTGTATAGATGCGACTGGACACAGTCCCCATACCATCGTAGGTCGTATTATTTTATTTTTGAGGATTTTTTTTTATCCGCCCTAGGGGCTCAACAGTGGTCATCACTGTACCCCTTATTTTGTCCTCCTCCGATTTGTCAGTGGAGACCGTAATGGCACTCCGTTTGGTGGTGGAGGGTAGCATGACCCTCCTTGGAATCGTGCCACTTGCAGTGTCCCTTTGGACACCTTGTTCAATGCCGCTAATGACCCTTATGGTTGAGATGCTGCTTAAACCACTAAATAAAATGAAAAAAAAAAATACTGAAACAATCAATCTCCAATCAATGTTCCTTCCGTGTAACACTTTTCGTTTTATTTAGCCCATTGTTAAATCATGCGCATGCTAAAATTAATGATGATAATACCTATTTTTGAATATCACCCACACCCGATGTTTCATTTTGTTTTATTATTATTTAATTTGAAACGAGTAAAATGTTAAGTGCGAATCCATAATGCATCCACATTCTTGCTTGTAAGAACTTACTGAGTATCGTCTGCAAGGGTCATCGCAATGAGAGTGAGGCATAGCACTGCAGAAAGCATCTGAAACAGAGAAATCGGCAGGATACTTCACCAAATCGAAATAAAATAATGCTGCAAATTATTACACAAAGGTTTATTATTTCTGTGTTCTACTCAGAACACCTGTCTATATATTGAACAAAGTATTTTATACATTAGGTATCTAAATATATCTGCATAGGCTTAATGAAGAGAAACTTAGTAATTTAATTAACACACCTACACTTTCATAGTATTTAGCATGAGGTGACCCACCAACTGATAATTAATTATGTATATAAAATAAATCAACTACCTACTCTTCAGAAGTCCGTCTACAAGTGATAAAACGTATAATGATCCCAGTTTCATGAACTGAAAAATCCATTAGAATTAGGTATATCAGCTGATACGAGTGTCGTAGTTCCAAGCCAATTTTTGTTTTATTCCACCAATTATGATTTGCTATTATATAATCACGTGGACAAACAACATAATAACGTGGACAAACTCTTCTGGCTTAACGTTATCCAATCAAAAAAGTCATCTTTTGTATTTTCTATCAAACGGCAACCAAGTCAATTATCTCTGACTATGAATGGTGAAACTATTAAGCACTCTGACTCGGTAAAATATTTAGGGATGGAATTATATAAGAGACTCAACTGGGTGTCACACATAAAGAAACTTAGATCAAATTCTCTCAAATCACTAAACTTGCAAAGAGTGTTAGCTAAAACGGCATGGGGCAGCGAGAGAGTCTATTTGCTGCGTTTTTACAGAGCTTTCGTGAGATCAAAGCTTGATTAAGGATCGATTCTCTACAGAACAGCAACATCCAAAGTGATAGAAATGTTGGACCCTATCCACAGTCAGGACTAGCAATGGGCGCATTTCGATCGAGTCCCATCCCTAGTTTGCTGGTTGATGCAGGCGAACTTCCTCTTTCAGAAAGAAGATCAATTCTGGCTCTCAGATTTCCAACAAAAATAAAAGCATCCGCTGACCATCCATTTCAGGAAACTATTCTAGACCCTCTTCCTCTCAGCTACCCTCAGTACATTCGTTCTTACTTCGATATAACTCGATACGACCTTCTATCAAATTCATTGACTCTACCACTTTTTTTATTTAGAATGTACATGCTGCACTGCTCCTTGGACTCTACCTTCACCCCGTTTCTGTATATCACTTACAACACTTTCCAAAAAATTAGCTCTTCCTCAAGAATATACTTCAAAATTTTATGAAATTATTGCCAAATTGTCTCCTTGTGTCATCGCCTGCTTTGATGGCTCAAAAACATCAAATGGGGTTGGCTGTGCAATCTACGTTGACGTCGGAGTCTATCGGTTCACACTGCCATCATTCACCTCCATATTCACGGCTGAGCTCTTTGCCATACACAAGACTCTTAAACTGGTATCGTCCAATGAAGAAAAAGTAGTTATCTGCTCAGATTCCCTTAGCGCAATTCAGGCAATCGAAAAAGGTGTAGACGCTCATCCACTGGTGAGAGAAATACTTTTTAGTGTCCAAAGACTTGCGAGCATCAATGTTTCAGTGATTATCTGCTGGGTTCCTGGACACATAGGTATCACGGGAAATGAAATTGCTGATTCACATGCAAGAATAGCAACAGAGGAGCCTATATCAACGTACCTTAACATCTGCGCTGACTATCTAACGAACTATCAAAAGAACAATATGGAGCAAATGGCAAACAGACTGGCAATATATGCAACATCAGAAACTATGGGAAGTAAAGAAAATTGTTGTCTCAAAGCCCTCATCCTACCGAACGAAGAAACTGTCAGATGGCACCATTGCATACTCGCATAAAGAGGAAGTGGTTCTCACTCGTCTTCGGATAAGACACACTAGACTAACCCATGGCCATCTCATGAAGAAAGAAAGACCTCCACCCGAAAATTGTGCAACCTGTGGATGCCAGCTCGCAATACGCCACTTGTTACTGGAATGCCCATCCTTCAACAACCTGAACCCTGAAACCCCAAGAAATGTGGAAGAACTCCTGGGAAACGATTCAAATCACCTGCAAACTATCTTCGAGAAGCTAAAGAAGTTATCAATATACTACAAGTTGTAAATATTTTTTATTTGCATCCGACCACTAAATGGTTGAATGTGCCTAAAAATAAAGAAAAGAAAAATTTGCTCCCATGTTACTGATTTTTTTTCAGCCTAATTTCTAGCCTGAAGATAAATTAAACGGATTAAGGTACAGAGACCCGGTAGTTTCATCCGATTCTTTGGGATGATGTCGATAAATGAGACCCCCAAAAAAATCACTGTCATCTTGAATGTTTTCGAGATCTCGATTCATCAGTCCCTCAGCCCTTAATTACTACCCTTAGGGTTAATCAAAATTTATGGCGGTGTTACGAGCACATTCCCGGCCAATGTATGATTTTTGAGGCTAATTTCATAAAGTTTGGGCCAGCAGTTTTGGAGAAAAGCATCGAACGGCGGACGGACGCCTTTTTTCATCCGATTTTTGAAATCTACGTATTTTGAGACGTAAACCAACAAATTTGGGGGAGGGGTTACAACTTTTTTTCTTGAAGGATTACAAAGGATTATTGGAGAAATTATAAACCAAAAGGGGAAACCCGCATACCATGTATGGTCAGGTAATGGAGGTCACGGAACTCACCCTTAAGACGTGATGGCTTAGTAACCATATCTCAGCTGGTAACTCCTAATAGTGTCATAAAAAATGTTAATCCAGCTTTTAAGCAATAAATAAATACAATAATAATCTTCTTGGCTTGGACATCTTCTTTCATGGCAAGATGATGATCTGGCCGTGAAATTTCCCAAGGGCAAGGTTATCAATCACACTACCAAGCTGATTTAAGATTAGATATATCTGATTATCTACCTCTTGATTCTAATCTGAGTAAGATTAGATATATCTGATTATCTACCTCTTGATCTGTCTATCAATGCACTTTAGCTGATGACTATCTCTAATCAGTGATCATCATTAGCTAGAGTTTGGAAGCTCTCTGGGTGGAATATAAGTAGCTAGTAAATGTCTGTTCATGTAGCCGCAAAATTTAATTTCGAGAATGCCTCTTCAGATCTATATTTTCCTATCATTTACTTGCAATCATAATACCCCCCCTCCCTCACCACTTATACTATAGGTATATTTATTATGCACAACAACAAGACGCACAAAAGGAATTGAACTCGATATCATCTCACCATTGCGTGCCTTTACGCTTGGCCGATATAAAGCCAGGATGGCCCGACTGGCCTCGATTCCGCTCACATTCTTGTTTTCAAGATTTCTTATGTAAGTTTTTCTTATTGAAACAATATTTTTCCTTGCATAAGAGATCGAAAAATTCAGGCCCAAGTCTTGTCGAAATGACTGAACGCAAAATAGAACAGACGGTAATATTTGTGTAGACTTACTAATATGTGAAAGAAGGCTATTATAATTCATGGATGCGCTTACGCCTATCATACAATCAATCTATCGGGATCCACCATCCAAAGTTTATATATACGGTGATGAAATCGGAAGGATATTGTTTAGAGGTTAACTCGCCCAATCATTGAAAATGTCATCGAAATCGGTCGATTAGTTTCGGAGTACAAACAAATATTATCACCTGTTGCGCATGCATGGTTATTACTCTGCCAATGATGATGAAATACGACATCCATATCCAATAATCCCCCGAGTTTGAACGAAATCGGGCTGATAGATCATGATATATATCTGCATTATAAGAAATTCACTTTGATCCAACGGTAATGAAATTTATAGGACATTATTTAGAAACAACCCCGCACAATCGCTCAAAATTTCATAAAAATCGGTCATGTAGTTTCGAAGTTTTGCCAGTGTCAATCAATTTCATTCCAGAAAGCTGCCTTATGAATTATATCGCGATTGGTTGAGAGATAACTACTGCGCATGCGTCAAACTAAAAAATTATCGACAAAACTGGTGATAATTAGTTTTTTTAGATTACAGTAAATATTTCATTCTATCATTATCATCATCAATATGCATATTCTATCATCGAGTACTAGTATGAAGATTCCCCTTTTAGTACATAGCTTTTCGCAGGAGTATTTGAACTTAACAGCACTGGACAGTTCCGAGAAACCAAGCCCTTTTATGCTAACGTATCAAGAAATTCTCTTACCTGTCAACATGATTAAATTATCCATTAGAAAACAAGAAGAAATTAACATCAATAATAAATTCAACAACTTTATACAATCAAGATGGCAGAATCCAGTAATTATCTTTACATTAGGCTCTAAAACTGGAACTTCGGTGGGATGTGCGTACTTCAACGTGCCAAACGACAATATGGACAACTTCAAGCTTCCTCCTACTACATCCAGCTTCAATGCAGAAGTGATAGCCATAGAAAAAGCAATCGAAACCATTGTTGGTTCGTATGGAAATGGTGGTATCTTTATGATTTCCACGGACTCACTCAGCATCATTCAGCTTCTCAAAACAATCAACATAGGAAGAGTGAAGAACAACTTAATTGGCCGACTACTAAGACTCCTTAAAATAAGCGGAGAAAAATAAAAAAACTTAATATTTGTATGGGTGAAAGATCATGCAGGATTGTTTCCAAATAAAAGGGTGGATAAATTAGCCAAACAAGAAGCGGCAACAGGAAGAATATTGAATACCTCGGTCACATAAAACATTCCCAAAAATGGTCAACTTTAAAACACTAGTCCTCTCGGGGGGATTAAACAAAATCAGCGATTTAAAGAAACGTATGAAACACGTTGCAGACAAATTTTTCCTGAAAAAAAAAAGAGAAATTGTGCTCGTAATTAATGAAGGCTCAATTCAAATGATGAGGTAACTTTCGAATAACCTTACTAGGGAACGCACAGCCAAAATGACCAAAAACCGTGGAAATTAGTAATTATCACTGTGGAAATATAGATTGTTACACAGATATAACATTCACGCATGCGCGGTAGCTCATATTGTTGAAATAATGTTGATATTGATAATGATCTAATCGTCTTCTACTTCTACTAACTTCCCTTCAAATTTGAGCGAGACCGGTCAATCAGGAAACGAGGAAATCACGCTTGATCTAATTTACGTTTGCGCATGCGCAGAGAGGATTATTGAGTTGAAAGCAGTGCAACTATGAAAGGGACCGTCTACAGCCTAACCCGTACATTCCCTCGTAATTTCCTCAAAATCGGATGATTACTGTGGAAATCAAGCTTGTTACAAGGATTTTACATTCGCGCAAGCGCAGAAGCCGTTAATGGTACAATTGCGTTGATGTTCATCATTCATATACATTTCCTTTTCTCCCAACTGTTTGAGCAAATTTGAGCAATAGCTAGGGCGTGAGAAAATCATGCTTGAAGGAATTCACGTTTGCGCATGCGCAGAGGGAAGTATTGACTTGGGAACAATGAAACTGAGATTTTCGACCGAACCCCCACGCTCCCTCAATTCCATCCAGTCATTCGTTTTCGAAGATATCAGAAACTTTAGATGTTAACTCATCTTTATTTTTCAAATACTATTGAATGGTGAGATTGGATTTTGATTATCACGCGCCTCGGCATTTTATTATGATTTTCATAGTATGAAAACCAGTGGGAATATAATAATAAATCTTTGTAATTTACGAAGAAAAAAAAAGTTTAACCACCCTTCAAAATTCGTTGGTTTATGTTCCAAGATGCGTAGAATCCAAAATCGAATGAAAAAATAAGTGATTTAAAAAAATTTGTCCATCTGCCGTACACTGCACAATGGTCTAAAAACACCAAGAGGTGCAAAAACCTCTTGCCGCCAGAATTTTTTGGGGCGCAGAATCCGAAGTTGAAGTCGTTAATTATTTTAAAAATGTCTAATAGCGGCTTTTATTAGTTTTAACGAGTTTCTGAGACCTATAACATCTAGGCTGATAAAATGCAAGCGTGATACGGCCTTAAAGCATGTGCATGCTAAAAGTATTACTTTCTCCCTTTTCTAAATTGATGCTTTTCAATGGGTTCAACGATTTTTCAAGCAAGTTTTTTGAAATATTTTCCCATAAAAAACCGAAAATTTAATAATGAAATAGAGAATTTTAGTGCCAAATCTCCTCAAAAATAGTTTTAAATTGCAAAAATGTTCAACGTACTCGTCATGGGCTGATTATAAATAGAACATTTGAATTAGGTAAATGTGAATGGTCGATACAGTCCAATAAACATTAACATTTCGAAAATTAGCCTATAAATTTATGTTTAATAAAATTATGTTTTGTTATGCAAATGCATACTCTATAGGATGTGATAGGTTATAGGATGTATCCATGAATAGCTCAGCCCCGTAGGAATAGAAACTATGAAAGATAAAGCTGACAAATAAAAATTTGGATTCCTTACTATCAAGATACAGGAAAATTACGTGGCAACATTTGATATCTGGCTATCTAATACAAAAATAATAAACCTTTGTGTAATAATATGCAGCGGTGTTTTTCGATTGTTTCAGAAGTTAGTACTGGGAATCTCAATAAAAAGAGCATCACTGCGTGATTCAGCGTGGAAAAATACTCCAAAATCACGTATCGCATGGGGCAATTGAATATATTTTAAAAACTTAATATTTCACAATTAGCGCTCTTTTTGCGCGTGATTGCGCCTGATTTGTGCACACTAAAATTCGAGTTATGCGTCATTTTTAAGTGAAATTTAAAGGAAATCCGAATCTGCGATGAAAGATGAGGGTTGCCATCTGAAAAACGCGAATTAGGAGTGATAATCCAAATCCTATACCACCATTGAATATTCATTGAAAATAATATCAGTTATACCATTTAACGTTTTTGATACCTTCAAAAACAATAAATTATATAAATTGCTGGTCCTTTAAATTTGTGACACCCTGTGCAATTGTAACGCTGCGCTGAAATTGGTAATAAATAGTTTAAATTCATTTATCAAAAGTTTCAAATTGACGGTTTTATAAATTTGTCAAAGTTGGAATCTATAAATCTATTCGCCCAAAGTTTAAATTAATTGGCATAAGTTTAAATTTATTTGTCTAAACTTAAATTTATTGGCTCAAAGTTTAATTTTATAGGTCACAGGTTTAACTTAATGTGAAAATAGATACTAAGATTGTGTTTGTTATGTATGCACTGTTGTTCTTAGCTATCAGCTCTTGTTTCATACAGAAGGAACCAGTAAAAGGGTGTTTTATTAAAATTCATCAATTTAATTTCGCAGGTGATACCTATGTTTTAATGTAGATATTCATATAATATATACGGGGTGTGAAATGTATTAGAGTCAAAGAGTGGAAGAGTGGAGTGGAAAGGAGGATAAAAACTATTTCTCTCTAAAAACAGCCTCTAGATCCAGCCTTAAAACATATTGACATTTTTAACATGGAACATGTTTTTGCCATCATAACCCGGCGAAAAATCAGAAGAAATTACCGTTACGAAGTTATCGTTACTAGAAGATATAATCGATACGAAATTACAGCCCCTATCCGAACTTTGAGATGGAGGCTCAAGGGAGAATGCTAAAGACGCCTGAGTGATTACTGATCAGCTGAGAGAGCTCGAGCTAAATTCTGAATGAGCTAGATTCTCTCCTGGTCACCTTACGAAGTTGAAATTTGATAGTGAGACTCGTTAAAAATCTAATGAAATTATTTATTAGTTCTTTCCTGATCAGATAGCTGAGTGAGCTAAATTCTCCCATGGTCACCTTACGACGTTTAAATTTGATAGAGAGACTCTTTGGGACATTAAGAGACGATGAGAGATCTAATTTCTCTCCTGCTAACCCTAGGAAGTTTAAATTTGATAGGAAGACTCTCTGGGTCGTCAAAAGTCGAATGAAATGATGGGTTCTTTCCTGATCAGCTGAGTGAGCAGGGTCGTCAAAAGTCGAATGAAATGATGGGTTCTTTCCTGATCAGCTGAGTGAGCATTCATTACGTTCCTTCGATAAGGTATTTGGACCACCTACTCAGTGCCAATGGACATATTCATGTCACTGTATTCGCGTATCTGCGGCAAGCGTTGATAATTCTTCTCATTTTCTTTGAAATTTACCTTGGTGCTTTTTTTTAAATGAAATAGGTAAGCTGCTTAAATTCTCCTCGCGGAAGAGCTTGGTTATGTGCATGTTGGACCAAAATACCACTTGACAGAGAGAAATTACTGAAACGTTCCGGTCATGCAGCATGATCGTATGAGCGAATTTTCGTAAATTATCACATTGTATTATGTTGCATTATTTTGAATTTTGAGCGACCAAAAAACGTATTCTAAATAACAATCTGCCATTCACAAGAAAACTTTGTATTTTTAGTTTTTTTCCTATTTTTATCGATTTTTTAGCAAGTTTTAATGAAATTTAAGTACATTTCTCCGCACAATCTTGTACATACATTTTTTGAATGCCCTATTTTGTAGTTGATAAACTTTATTTGAGTAATATTAAGCTTAAAAATATCAATTTAAAGATTTTTAGCCGTTTTTAGCCATTTGCAGTGGTTTTTTCCGCACATTTTTTAAAATTTGACGAATTTAATATGCTCAAAAAATGCTGGCCATGGAACTCATCCTTTCATTTGGAAAGCTCGATTTTTTATATATATATATATATTTTTTTTTTTTTTTAGCATTCCGTATGTGAATATGTATATGAAAATACCTAAGTCGTTCCAGTACCTACACCAATATAATATATAACTATGAATGAATAGGACCCAGATCCTGGGTTGAAACGTCGTAATAAAGAACAAAAAACTCAAGATAGACTGGTCATTCTACAATCCTGAATTTATAATCTCACTAGTTACAGAAACATCAAATTATATATGTATATATATATATATATATATATATATATGAAAAAGCGCACACTTAGGAATCGTTTCAGAATGCCTCAAAACGGACTTCAACGAAGAAAATTTTCAAAAATCTTGATTTTTAAAATTTTCCGACCCATTGCAATAGCTTCACTTTCTACGAAAATTCGCTAAAATGAAGGTTTTGCAGAAAACCTGTGAGCAGAATCACCGTTTCTTTCAAATGACACGTACCTACCAGATGACACTTTGAGTTTGAAAATTTTCTCATCTCTGAACTTGGATTAATAATTAGGACTATTTTTCTGCGTTGAAGGATTTTCAATCTGCTGCCACCCCATCTAACGAAGCTACCCAAAACGGCTTTTCGAAAACACCTGAAAGCCTGGCTTATTGATAAAGCACCTTACAATTTTGAGGAGATCCTTGGTGCTATAAAAGACATGCAATGGACATATTTAATGTTTACCTACCATGTTTTTATTATTTTTACTCTATTCTCACTCTTTTGTTTCTCCTGTTTTCTGATCCTTTCTTTTTTGACGTTTGCTATATGTTTTTGTATGTTGGCAAATAAATTTGTAGATTGATTGATTGATTGAGGGCAATCTAAACCTTTGTGTAATAAGTTGCAGAGTTTTACATCTGATATAGGAAACAAACGAGCGAATTTAAGTATTCTTCAATTGAGAGTTGTCACTTACAATGGGGTAAATTGGAAACCGAGCCATTGATAATCCGAACTGTCGTCGGCGGACGAGGAAATGCGAAAACGAACTGCACGAACTGCTAGAGAGCGATCGGGTAAACTATAGCTGGGAGCCCCGCCGACGCGTCTGTTTTATAAGAGAGGGGTCGGGGGGGAGCGAGCGCGGAACTCCGTCCCTCCCTGGGGGGTGGCACCCCTTTCATCGAGGGAACGCTGTTTTGGACGGTCGCTGTTTTCCAAGGTCGCTGTTTTGCACGGACGATGTTTTGCACTCTCTGGTTCTCCCTCATGAAATGACGGATGTGCATTAGGGTGCCCGCTATTTTGAGAAAGGTGGAAATTTGATGACCTCCACCCGAAATTTGGTTTAAAATGTCAAAAAAAGACCTCTGAATTTTTTCAGATTTTTAGCATAACAAAAACCTACGCCGGTAGCTCGATTTTGGTTTTTGAAATACGTTTTTTTGCCAATATCAGACTTTTGAATATAACTTTTACAAACTTCTTTGTAAAATTGTGAAACTTCATTTACTTACGTTTTTGGGGTCGCTGAACTCGAATATGCAGTCAAAACAAGTCGACAGCAACAACTTTTGATAGTTTGGAATCTCAAAATCTTCAAAATCATGTCAAAAAATGAAATATTTTCAAAATTTATTGTAAAATGATGAAAATTCGTATTCTCATGTTTTTGTTGAATTTAATGAAAATTCTAACAGAAATACGTAAATACGGAGTTTCACAATTTTACAAAGAAGTTTGTATGAGTTACATTCAAAAGTCTGATATTGGCACAAAAAAAAAAAAAAAAAAAAAAAAAAAAAAAAAAAAAAAAAAAAACGGATTTCAAAAACCAAAATCGAGCTACCGGCGTAGGTTTTTGTTATGCAAAAAATCTGGAAAAATTCAGGGGTAATTGTTTTGACATTTTAAACCAAATTTCGGGTGGAGGTAATCAAAATTCCACCTTTCTCAAAATAGCGGGCAACCAAATGTGCATCGCCCTCCTTATTCACTCATTCACCAATTTTTGATGGTGGAATATACTGGGTGTGAATCTGGTGATGGTCGCAGGCCAGGAACTAATTTTAGAGCTACCTAATTTTTTATCAAAAGGTCCTCTCAGATATTATTTTTAATCGCTTTCTTTTCGGGCTATTCAATTTTCAAGATTTTGGTTTATTATTTTCAATAATAAACCTTTACTTATAATCGATCAAGGAGGAAAAACTTTCTTAACCCCCCTCCCCCCCCCCCCCCCCGGGACAAACATTATATAAGGAAAAAGTATCGGAAATCAGAAACTCGTAAACGAGTTCCACTATCTGCTTTACAAGCAGATACCATGTTACATGGATATGTCTTTGATTGGGGATTTCATAACGGTTGTCCTCGAGAGTTGTAAACAAATCCTTTACCTTTGGACTGTAGGCGACGAAATGTAGGATAAAGAATTTATTTTATTATTCTTGGAGGCACAAAAAGCTCACTCTACATCATGGATTCCCAAACTGGGGGGCGTGAGACCATTCGACCATTCTTTGGGGCAACATCGAGCCAACTCCAGGAGCGAGCTCGTTTTTGCCCCAAACTATCATATATCATCCTTGGGGCTGACAGCAGGAAAAAATTATCTCAAATACCACTGTCCGACAATACAGTGAAACGTCGTATTGATGATATGGCTGAAGACATAAAAAACCAGGTAGTCGATGGAATAAAACTATCACAATTTTCTGCCATCCAGCTAGACGAGAGTACAGACGTTGCTCAATGTTCTCAGTTAGTTGTATATGTTCGATATGTTGAAAATGAATCAATAAAAGACGAGCTACTCTTCTCAACAGAGCTGGAGACCTCTACAAAAGCTGTTGATGTGATGAAAGCCGTGTCTGATTTTTTTGACAATCATGGACTCTCGTGGCAAAAAGGCAAAAACTAATTTGCGTATGCACTGATGGCGCCCCTTCAATGCTTGGTTCTCGCTCAGGCTTCGTGCAGTTAGTCAGAGAAAAAAACGCTGATGTGACTGGGATTCATTGCTTTATACACCGACAAGCCTTGGCCGCCAAAACTCTTCCAAACGACTCAATGCCGTCTTAAAATTATGTATTAAAATAGTGAACTACATAAAAAACAGTGCACTAAATACCCGACTGTCTGGTTTTCTTTGTGAAGATTTAGGAACTGACCACAAAACACTGCTATTTCACACAGAAGTACTCTGGCTCTCAAAAGGAAACATGTTGGCAAGACTATTTGAGCTCCGAGATGAAGTAAATTCGTTCTTGGAAAACCAGAAGCAAAATGAGCTAAGCATGAACTTCAGCAAACCTAGTTCTCAAGTAATGTTGGAATATTTGTCAGACTTCCTTGATTCGTAAACAGCGTTAACTTAAAACTGCAGGGTGGAGACTCAAATATCATAACTCATCGTGATGACATCAAGACGTATGTTGAGAAACTACATACAACTTTGGAGACGAAAAGTATCAGCAAACCCCTGCAACTTTTCAAATTTCCCAAAACTAGTATCAATCTCAGAAGAAACACGCTTCAAGGAGGTTTTTGAAGGATGAAACTTGTCAAAACAAGTGTCAAACCATTTGGAGACGATCACTGATGAATTCGGGAAATACTTCCCTAACACTGCTGACGAACATATTTACAGACTTTCAACGGATCCTTTCCATGTCAACGTTGAACATGTTCCAGAAGCCCTGCAAGAAGAATTTTTGGAAATAAAAAATGATTCTTCTGCCAAATATGACTTCGAAAAAATGGAAAAGTCAACATTTTGGATCAAATACTTCCAAGTGTATCCCAGAGTGTCACAGGAAGCTCTTCGGTTATTTTTGCCTTTCTCAACCACCTACTTGTGTGAAAAAGCATTCTCAACACTCGTATCAATAAAAACAAAGAATCGGAACAAACTTGATGTTGCTAGTGACTTACGTTGTGCCCTTGCCAAAACTTCACCAAGAATACCAGCGCTAGTAAAGAAAATGCAAGCCCATCCATCTCATTAAGATTAACTTATTTTTATCTTAAAGGCTACTTCATAAAAGCTACGTGTTATCAAATCGTGTTTTGAATAAATAGCAAATAAAAACTTGCCTTGTAAAACTTGCCTTTTTTTCACATCCATTCATTAGTTATGTAAGAGGGGCGTGGGAGGCTTTCATTTTACCGCAAGGGGGCACGGTACAAAAAAGTTTGGGAACCCCTGCTCTACATTCTATGAAAGTTATTTCTCCAATACAGACGCAAATTTTTATGTTCATGATAGCCCGATTTTTAACATGGAATCATGTTTTAGCGATGGATCCCCCGCCGAAAAGTGAGACTATAAAGTGAGATGAAAGTAGCGCGAATAATTGTGATGATTTCCGCTTACAATGGAGTCGTTGCTAGGGATATGATACTTCGTCGTTTTTCATCCCACAAAATTCGTTGACCATTCGTTCGAAAGCTCTCGATTTATCCAACCATACTATATTAACTACTGCGAAGTGCGTGGCCAACAAGCTGAGTTATGAGCATGGTTATATGAATAATTGTTTACACACAGGTGATCATTCTCAATAATTGATATTGTGAATATGATTGCAACCGCTTGTTAATTTCTGATGATTTCATTGAGCTGGTGTTTCGATTATGTGATTCATAGCAGGTGATCCGAATATTGCGAGAACGGTTTGATTTGTGAAGCGGTGGTTAAATCATTTTAATAGGTAATTTCTATACTTAACACTATAGGAAGCTGTAATTTCGTATGTAGCCTCTTTAGCCTCTTTCTATAATAAAGTGAATGTTTACTCGCGAGTTTCTATTAGGAGATCATCATCTCACAAGAGCTCAATCGTCGTGATCATTTCTATAAAAAAGTGAGAGCGAGGAGCTAAAACATGATTCCATGTTTTTTACAGTTTAGCAGTCAGGCCCCCCTGGCGGGGTCAAGGGGCGGAGCCCCTTGCGAGGCCCGAAGGGCCGAGTTTTTTATTTTTTTTTTTAGCTCCTCCAGCCGGTTTGAGTGTTCCTCGAGCACTTTCTTCATACTGGTAATTTTCTGTTCCTCAGCCAAGCATTCTTTGTTGTAGAAGACTTCTGCACGTGCCCACTGATTCTTCAAATTTTGCAGCATATTAACCGGAACGATCTTCTTATTGGGAATTTCTCAAATCGCGGGGTTGTTTGCACTTTGAAACAAATTAATATCCTCGTCAAGCAGGCCGATTGAATTGTCATCGGTTATAGGAGAATTAACGGACACTGATGTTTCTGGTTGTATCTTCTTATTGGAAAATTCCCAAATAGCGGGGTTGTTTGCACTTGGAAACGCATTAATATATCCTGGTCAAGCTGGCCGATTGAATTGCCACCGGTTATAGGAGAATTTACGCACATTGAAGGTTCTGGGTGTAACGGTTTCTTGAGTTCGCACTTCGTTTCTCCCAGTTCTTCCTTTCGCGTTGTTCGTACTTGAAGAGATCTAAATTAATAATTAAGCACAACCAAAGCCACTACACTAATGAGTTGTTGTTAACAGTCGACTGTTGTCAAGGGGATGAAATCGTTTCCTATGGAGTGGAGTAAATGATGCTATTGCTTCACGTTAAGAATATTGTAACCGCCTTATTGAAAACTCCTCCATATATCATTAACTCCCCAAATGATGTCATCAACAAGCAGTTGACAGTAAATATTAAATATTAAATTTCGCGAAACTGAATCATGTGTCATCGCAAAATCTAGTTTCCGCCAAACGAAAATTGTTTATAGTACAATCAGCTTAGTTTAGGAATGTAGCCAGGTATGTAAGGAGGGGGAAATTAGTAGCTTGAGATGTGAACATTTATCACGTAAATCAAGCGCTTTCCAACGAGTAGCGAACGATTTCTGTGCGATGAAAACTGTCGAAGTTCCATTCCCCTAGCAACGGCTGAGTTGTCCGTGAAAATCATTAGCTTGGAAAATCGTGACATCAACTTTGGCGTGACGAAAATTTTTGGTTGATCCCCCCAGAGCAAAGACATATCCATGTCAAAAAGAAGATATTTAGAGATGAAGAGGAACAAATCAAATTTATATAGAATGTTTAACAGGTACCTACCAATAATTGTAATTTTAACAGTGAAATTACTTTATTGTGAGGTTGGGCACTGTTGTTGTTCAAAATATTTACGTAATCTTGCTCAAATTACGCGTTCCTATCAACAGACTGGCTTCAAAATGTTCATTAGTTAAGTTGGCCCTGTATTTAGATCTTGTGAATTTCTTCCTCGAAAAGGCTGGTTCGCACAGATAGTTGCGAAGAGAAGAGAGAGATTGTGGCTACATACTCGTATTATTATCAAATTATTCATTACTATTGTTTGACATCATATGTTCGGTTGCTAGGTACCCTGTTGTTTGTCCGAAAAGATTGAGAAAACTCGGCGCTTTGCGCCTCGGCGGGGGGCTCCGCCCCCCTGCACCCCCCGGTTTATTTCTTTTTCCATACTCTGTATGAAATCATAGGAACACAGAATGTGTTTTTGCGATGATTCTATTTCCTTACCAACGGCTTGGTTGCACGTGAATAATAACAATATTTGGCAATAATAAAATAAATAATTGTTAGACATTTAATTTGGTCTAAAACCCTATAAATATTATATAAATAAATATGTAACTACAAGAAAAATACTATATAAATTGAGAGCTTTCCAACGAATGGTGAACGATTTCTGTGCGATTAAAATTGCGGAACTTCCATTTCCCTACCAACGGCTCGGTTGTACGTGAAAATCATAAGAAAATTTACAAGCGGTTGCAATCATGTTGACAATATCAATTATTGAGAATGATCATCTGTGTGTAAACAATTGATTCAAATAACCATGCTCATAACTCAGGTTGATGGCCACGCACTTCGCAGTAGTTAACATAATATGGTTGGATAAATCAGGAGCTTTCCAACGAATGGTGAACGATTTCTGTGAGATTAAAATTGCGGAAGTTCCATTTCCCTACCAACGGCTTGGTTGTACGTGAAAATCATTATAAAAGGCGCATAACGGTTTTTTCTGTCGGTTTTTTGTGACGATTTTTTTTCGGTAGGTCATCGCAAAAACACATTCTGTGTTAAAATTCAAAATATATGTCTGATGACCAAATTAAATCAGAAACTCGTAAACGAGTTC
The DNA here is from genome assembly GCA_030762985.1 of Adelphocoris suturalis. NCBI lineage: Eukaryota > Metazoa > Arthropoda > Insecta > Hemiptera > Miridae > Adelphocoris > Adelphocoris suturalis. Next base: position 51,015,300 of record CM061043.1, on the reverse strand, counting down.
CACTATCCGCTTTACAAGCAGATATACCATGTTGCATGGATATGTCATAACGGTTGTCCTCGAGAGTTGTAAACAAATCCTTTAACTTTAAACTAATCCCCGGGCCGCATCCCGACTAATTCCAACAAAACAACGGTTTACTTATAGAAATTTTGAAAATAACTGTGGAGAGAAGCCACTACAATGAGTTGTTGTTAACAGTCGACTGTTGTCAAGAGGATGAAAATGTTTCCTATGGAGTGGAGTAAATGATGCTATTGCTTTACGTTAAGAATATTGTAACCGGCTTACTAAAATTGTTTATAGTCCAATCAACTTAGTTTAGGAATGTAGCCAGGTACGTAAGGAGGGGGAAATTGGTAGCTTGAGATGTGAACATTTATCACATGAATCAAGCGCTTTCCAACGAGTGGCGAACGATTTCTGTGCGATGAAAACTGCGGAAGTTCCATTCCCCTAGCAACGGCTGGGTTGTACGTGAAAAACACTGAAATTGTGACACAAATTTTGCGTCACGGAAATTTTTGGTTGACCCCCCAGAGCAAAGACATATCCATGTCAAAATAATAAATTCCTTCGTTCTTGCCAATTTTTGAGAGTACGCGTTTAATTACTAAACAAGTGGAAAAGCCCGTGTCACCACGGGATGCAAGTACAAACTTTAATTATGCAAATAAAAAAGCAAAATCTTTCTGTTTCAACTTAATTTTTATTTATTCAAGTTGTATTAAAAAAAGTTACATTCATTCAGTTAAAAAAATTTATTCTAATGCTTCAGGAAATATAACATTGCGGGTGTATACTAAACCATTCTGATGCTGTCCTTGATTTTCAGTATTCTTAATATGAACTTTAATTGCACTAAAGCGACGAACTCTTGAAAATGCGACGTATAATTGTCCATGGCTGAAAACTGGAGCAGATAGATAAAGTCCAATGCTATCGAATGTTTGCCCCTGAGATTTATTGATTGTCATTGCGAAATCAAATCACATAACGAATACAAAGTATGAAAAGAACATGTGTTTTGGTTCGTCACTTGGCGCTCCCTCTACCGGCAAATTCTACAACTTTCCCTCGTTTTTGCACTTTTTCTTGTTTTTTAATATGAAGGAATCTGATTTATAACTTGGTAGAATTATCTGCACCAGAATTTCCCTCGTTTTTGCACTTTTTCTTGTTTTTTAATATGAAGGAATCTGATTTATAACTTGGTAGAATTATCTGCACCAGAATTTCCCTCGTTTTTGCACTTTTTCTTGTTTTTTAATATGAAGGAATCTGATTTATAACTTGGTAGAATTATCTGCACCAGTTTTCTTCATGCCGGTCAGTTTAAAAAAAATTTGAAGAGAATCGGTGCAGGCGTTCAAGCGTTATCACTTTGTATGTATCCTATTATTATAATAGAAGATACGGTTAGACCTCACAAACCATAAGTGGTGACCCCGCGTAAACAAAATTTTGGATTGTGTAGTGTACCGTTTATTTACGAGATCATTGCGCGGATTAAGTCTCGGTGGTTTGGAAAATTCTATTCTGGGTGCGCAGCGTAGAATTTTTGGATATCATTTCAAGTCCTTTGACTGTAGTTCAATGACTTCCAGCTGAAGATCCGGAGGTAAATCTTCAACTGCTACAGTGAAAGGGTTTTGAAAATTCTGATGTTCAAAGATTCGTCTTCAAAATTTTGAAACCCGGTCTCGAACTGGTCTCTCAGACACCTGATAAAAAATTCACTCGGAAACTGTTCATAATTTTGACATTGAAAATGTCTTAGTCGACGGGTCAACCGGAAATTTTGTTACACAAAGAAAAAACGTCACGCTGTTGACATGGATATGTCTTTTGGCTGGGTCAAGGAATTTTTCGCGACACTTTTTTTTCCCGACCGGAACATTTTCTATTGATTTTTACGTACAACCAATGCGTCACTAGCGAAATGTAACTCCCTTAGTTTTCAATGCAGGAAAATCGTTCGCCACATTTCGGAATGCTCTAATTTTATCATAACATCTCATGATCCCTAAGCCATTGTTGGGTCAAGGAAAGCTGATTTATTAAGCTAAGTTATAAATTTTCTCCACACAAAATCCAACGCTCCGGCACTTTAGATTATTATTAACTCGAAAAGTGAAGGCTAGGTAGAATTTCTATTGATTTTTCACGTACAACCAATGAGTTACTTGGGAAGAGTAACTCCCACAGTTTTCATACTAGGAAAATCGTTCTCCACTTTTTGGAATGCTCTAATTTTATCACAACATCTCATGACCTCTAAGCCATTGTAGTGTCAAGGAATGCTGATTTATTACTCTAAGTTATAAACTAATGTTGTTTTGTAACCATAATGGAATAATCTTGTGAAAAGAAGGCACTACATGGTTGGTATACAATTGAGTAGTAGGTACCTACTGGTAAGCAGTAGGTACTAGACATATCCATGATCTTTTGTTTTTCCCATCAAGGGTATAACTTCTTTACTTCAAAGTTCTCGAGTAATTAGGGAAAACACAAACACTAGTGTAGATAAACTTGAAACGAACACTTTATTCAAATTTAACTAAACACAGTTATACAAATTATCAGAACGAAACCCCAAAAGTCATCAAGAGACAAAAGTAGAATGATAATAATCTTCACCAAGACGAGAGTCCATCTCAATCCCGTGCGTGCCGGTGTCTTATTGGTCGGTAATAATTGGCTGATCTTCTTTGGACTAATAATTATGGAGATGGCTCACAGCGAGACCGCTAACTCCTAAATTGTATCCGCGTTACATACCCCCCTCGAGCGGTTGAGGTGGTCGATAGAGCTTCAGTTTGGATGGATGCCAGAATCCAGCGTCTTGGCCTTGGATATCTGAGAGCTGACAGGTTCCTCCAGAGCTTACTGTGATTACCTTGTAAGGACCTTCAAATTTTGGGTTCAATTTGGCTGCTACACGATTATCTGATGACGATAAGGTGAAAGATTTACGTAAAACTTGATCTCCAACTTTGAATGTCTCATTCCGTCGCCTAAGATTATATTTATGGCTTTGCTCTGACCCAGCTTTTAGGAGATTCTGCTCGACGAGGGAGTGGATGTCTGCAAGTTTATTCATCCTACTCGCCCATTCACTGGTGTCTGCAGCAATACACAAAGGATCTCCTTCACGAGAAGTAACCTCTCTGGAATGAGATTTTAGTGGCTTAAGCTCCCGACCAAAATTTAAGAACGCTGGCGAATATTTGGTGGAGCTATGTACGGCACTATTTAGAGCGAACTGCAATTCACCAAGATAGTTATCCCATTTGGTGTGCTTCTGCTTGTCTAAGTACGTCACGATAAGTTGTCTGATATTCCTATTGGCTCGTTCTGTCGGGTTTGCCTGGCAATGGTATAATGGTGTAGTTTGGTGCCTAATCCCACATGACTGGGCTAATGAACGAACAGAGGAACTGATGAAGTTGCTAGCATTATCGGTAATAAGGGTTGATGGTACTCCAAATCGGTTTAAAATTACGGACTTGAATTTGCTTAAAATTACGTTAGATGTAGCTGATCGTATTGGCACAAGTTCGATCCACTTGGTAAACACATCCTCAAATACTAACAAGTATTTATTTCCAGTCGAACTAACAGGAAATGGCCCCATAAGATCGGCGGAGACCGTTTCCCATGGTGCTGTTAAATATCTCGGAAACATATGCCCCTTCGGAGTGGTATTCAGAGGCTTAACACGTTGGCATACGTCGCAATGACGAACATACTTGACAATATCCTGGTACATTCCTGGCCAAAAATAAAGTCGACCGATTCGCCAATGCGTTTTAGCTGCACCCAAATGTCCGGCCTGAGGGTCATCATGACATTCGCGTAAAATTTGTGACCGCAATGACGAAGGTACAACCAATTTCCATTCTTCGCAAGGGTCTTCCATCTCACCCTTGAGGAAAGACTTCCGGAAATGGAACAGGTGATTATTTTCTATTTTCCATTCAGGATGGACATCAGGACAAGTTTGAACTCTATAGAATTTTCTGTCATACCAACTATCTTTAGTTGATGTTTTGGAAGATTTTGGTTCGTTAGGTTGTATAGAAACGGCAGTAAGAGCTTCTTTGTGAGTCGCAATTCGGGAAAGTGCATCGGCAACACAGTTGAGTTTGCCTTTTCGGTATTCTACTTGGAAACGATATGGTTGTAAACGGAGAACCCATCGGGCTAATCTGCCGGACGGATTTGACAAATTCAATAACCAACGGAGACAAGAATGGTCGGTTATGACCTTAAACTCATATCCTTCTAGGTACTGTCTGTTCTTTTCAATTCCATAAATTACTGAAAGGCATTCTTTCTCCGTAACGGAATAATTTCTTTCAGCTGACGATAAAGAGCGTGAGCAATAGGCGATTACTCTTTCCATGCCATCTTGTACTTGAGTTAGCGAACATCCTATTGCAAAATTTGATGCGTCACATTGCAAACAAAAAGGTTGACTAAAATCAGGACGAGCCAAAATGGGAGACGATGTAAGCGCGTGCTTGAGTGTGTTAAACGCAGATACTTGCCGATCGGACCAATCCCATTGTTTATTCTTCTTTAATAATGAAGTAAGTGGCGAGACGATATCGGAAAAGTTTGGAATGAACCGCCGGTACCAACCGGACATTCCTAAGAAACGTCTTAATTCAGTCACATCTGCTGGTGGTGGATAATTCGTAACTGCACTAGTTTTCTCAGGATCGACGCTAATTCCATCTTGATTGACCCTGTAACCAAGATACCTGACTTCCTTACAACCAAATTCACATTTTCCGGCATTCACTCGTAATCCAGAATCATACAATCGTCGGAAAACTTCCTCTAAAAGAGTACAATGAGACTTGATGTCAGGAGTGGCTACAATGATGTCGTCGAGAAAAACCAAAACCTGGGGATACAAATCGAGAAAAACTGAATCTGCCAAGCGTTGAAATGTGGCTGGCGCGTTGGTAAGTCCAAATGGCATGGTGCGGAAGCGGAACAAGCCACGGCCAGGAACAATGAATGACGTGATATCGCGACTTAGTTCATTCGCTAACGGGACTTGAAGAAAAGCTTGGCGTAAATCCAACTTGCTTAGATAAGCAGCTTGCCTAAGAGAATCCAAAAGCATATTGATGTTAGGCATAGGGTAGGAATCTTTTTTCGTTACGGCGTTTACCTTCCGAAAGTCAATACAAAATCTATAGGACGAATCACCTTTCCCAACCATAACAACAGGAGAAGCCCATGCTGAATGACTGGGTTCAACAACACCAGATTTCAACATTTTATCCAGTTCAGCGTGCATTATCTCTAAAACCTTAGGAGAATAATTATAGGCACGTTGCTTAATGGGGACTGCCGAGCCGACATCAATATTATGCGATATTTTTGAAGTGAGACCAGGAGAACTATCTAGAGATTTCATACCTGTAGAGACAATACCTTCCAACTCCTTGCGATCACTAGATGACAACTTGTTGATTCCACAGCAGACGACAGCCAGAGGATCAATACTTAGTCTTGATTCACAGGACGTCACCAGCGGAAACTTGAGTTGAGGTTCGTTTGAGAACCACCACATTTCGTTCTGCGCATCTGCAATAACACCATAATTCTTGATAAAATCTAAACCCAGAATTATGTTGAACGATAAATTGCTCAAATAATAAAACCGAAACGAGATCTCTTTTCCTCCTGTCAAAAATGTCAGATTATAGCAAGTAGAAATGGTATTGTGTACGCCATTTGCCATTTGAACGAGAAAAGGACGTACCAAATTTGTTTTCATTCCAAATTGATTGTTAGAAATGTTCTCATCTAAACCAAGTACAGTTAAACCCTTTCGACCAATGAAAGACAAGGCTGAGCCAGTGTCGTATAATGAGGAAATTGATTTTCTTGTTGGTTGTTTACCTTCAGGGCTTGAATCTTGTTTGTGCATGACGTGGAAAATTAATTCTAGCATAAGAAGTTCTGATGAAGATGAGAAATCAGGTACGAGACACAATGGCAAAACGGTAGGTATGACGACAGATGGAGCAACGGAAGAATTTTGCTGTTTTTCTGAAAATGATAGTTGAGCTTTTGACGGACAAAATTCTGAAACTATAGGAACGGTAGGTTGACAAACGGAAGGTGTAGGTACGGAATAAGAGGTAACATATTCTTTGTAAGATACAGAGGGGTTAGACGTCATAGGAACTAGTTCAACCCCATTTACTGGTTCCCAGATCCGTTTTTTGGAGAACAGATCGGACATGTGTTCACATTCACCTCGGGATGACCACATCGATAACAAAACATTTTCCTAGGCTCAGTACATTTAGAGAAAACATGTGAACCTCTACAGTTCCAGCACACTAAGTTTTCTACTTGTTGTGTTGGCAACGTACTACGTGATGGAGAAGGCAAATTTTGAGCCTTATTATCAGTATTAGCAACATTTGTATGCTGCCCTTCTATATTAGATTTACGAGAATAATTAGTATCAACAGCATACACGGGAAAAGGATCATCCGTCCTTTTTACAGAATGGTGGTTATTATTAACCGATTTAGAACGAGAATCCTTGGATAGTTCCTTAGCTCGAATATTGTTTGAAGAAGCATTACCTTCAACTGCTATAAGTTCTTCCCTGCGGGCGCGATCTGTGACGAAACCAATGAGTTGTTCGTAAGTCGGAATAGTGTTGGCTGAGAACTTGTCCTCAAAGGCTCTACGAGTCGACGAATCCAAATGACTTACTGCCAGCTGCAGCTTGACGAAATCGAGAGGGTCTACGAGAGCTAGAGAAGTGAGAGCATTCCAGTTGTTCTGGTGGATGGTAAGAAATCTCTGCAATTCAGAAAGCGAAGGTTCACGTATAGGTTTAAACTCCAATATTCGAGTCATAAAATGGGAAGCTAGAATGCGCTTATTATCATAGCGTGCCTTTAATGCAGCTATCGCTAGAGCATAACTGGCTGTATCTAACGGAAAACACGAAATAACTGCTAGGGCTTCGCCCTTCAGACTTGATTTAAGGTACTGAAATTTTTTGACACACGAAAGCTTATCATCAGAATGAACCAGTGACTCGAACAATGAAAAATAACTCATCCACTCTTCAATCTTTCCAGAAAATGTTGGTAGTGGAATACGTGGTAATTGAGATGAAGAGGAATTTGGTTCAGACGCTGCTTGATCGCATCCGATGTTTACGGGAGCTGTTACGGATTTCAATATATCAAAATACCTACTTCGAACTGAATCCATAAGATCAATCATTTGGATATAAGGAGTCGTAATATCGATACTTTTCAATTTTTTTGGAAAGGTACATACAACTGCATTATACGAATTCATTCTCTTATTCAATTCTTCTAACTGAGATTCAATTCTTTCGAGACGGTCATGCCTACTCCTAAACGAACTTATATTTGAAGCATCCAAATCTTGACTCTTATCGTATATTTGTTGTACGGAAGCAAACAATAACTCTCGCTCTGAAACGAGCTCATCATGTAATCTTGAATACTCTGCTAATGTTTCTGCATCCATTTTTCACAAATAATAGGTAAATATAGCAAGGTAGGTACTGAATTCGGTAAGATGATAGATACTGTATACTTATAACTGCGAAATTATATTCAATACGATATTGAGTTGGATACTCAATATATAATATTTACTTTAGATACTTATCAGTACGATATTTACGTGAGCACGACGATATATTTACTGAACATCCAGACGTAGTAACTGACGATACTTCGGCGATACAGCGATGAAAATCCTCGGCTTTTACGTTGGGCGCCAATTTATAACTTCTTTACTTCAAAGTTCTCGAGTAATTAGGTAAAACACAAACACTAGTGTAGATAAACTTGAAACGAACACTTTATTCAAATTTCACTAAACACAGTTATACAAAATTATCAGAACGAAACCCCAAAAGTCATCAAGAGACAAAAGTAGAATGATAATAATCTTCACCAAGACGAGAGTCCATATCAATCCCGTGCGTGCCGGTGTCTTATTGGTCGGTAATAATTGGCTGATCTTCTTTGGACTAATAATTATGGAGATGGCTCACAGCGAGACCGCTAACTCCTAAATTGTATCCGCGTTACAAGGGAGAAATTATAATTTTGCTTTTTGACATTTTCATGTCTTTGCCCTGGCACATTCCACAAAAAAACTGTCACGTAACGTAACGTAAATATTTTGACGATTTCCGCTTACAACCGAGTCGTTGATAGGGAAATGGTACTTCGTCGTTTTTCATCCCACAAAATTCGTTGACCATTCGTTCGAAAGCTCTCGATTTATCCAACCATATTATGTTTACTACTGCGAAGTGCGTGGCCAACAAGCTGAGTTATGAGCAAGGTTATTTGAATAATTGTGTACACTCAGGTGATCATTCTCAATAATTGATATTGTGAACATGATTGCCACCGCTTGTTAATTTCTGATGATTTCATTGAGCTGGTGTTTCGATGATTTGATTCATAGCAGGTGATCCAAATATTGCGAGAACGGTTTGATTCGTGAAGCTGTGGTTAAATCATTTTAATAGGTAATTTCTATGCTTTACACTCTAGGAAGCCGTAATTTCTTATGTAGCCTCTTTACGACATTGACTTGACGATGCCCAGGGTCCGGATCAGATGAGTGGCTTTTGAAGCTAATTTCTATGTTTTACACTCTAGGAAGCTGTAATTTCGTATGTAGTCTCTTTAGCACATTTACGTGACGATGCCCAGGGTCCGGATCAGCTGAGTGGCTCTTAGAGCTTGCATACGAGTCTGCAGGGGGGTAGGTGATGTAGCCTGGCTCGAATTCAATGAAGTACCCACGGGTGTCGGAACAATGAGTCAACACGATCGCGAATTCAATTAAGTACCCACGGGTGGGCGGTTTCTCTTAAATGGCCCATTCAATTGATTTGTACGCCCCGCCGTGCGATGCATGGGGTGAGATCTGCCTAGTAATAAATACAATAAGAAAACACACATGAAAATGTCCTAATGTGTTGCAGACTCGTATGCAAGCGTTTCTTTCTTTCTTTTATTTTGATATTCACGTACAACCAAGCCGTTGCTGGTGAAATAAAACTTCTTTAGTGTTTATGGGACCAAAATCGTTCTCCATTTTTTTCAATTAAGAATCTTTCGGTTTTTCCTTTCCTATTTCAATATAATTTTGCCAACAAAATTACTTACCTAAAAATTTTTGCTATGAAATGACAAGTTTAACGATTTTTGGCCGTGTTTTCTTTTGATTTTCACGTACTACCGTTGCTGGGGAAATGAAACTTCTATAGTTTACACCGGACAAAAATCGTTCTCCACTCGTTGGATTTAAAACGCATTTCTTTTGTACTTGTTCTTCTAATCATGTAGTTTTATATTTATTTATGTTATAAATGGATATAGTAAACAATGCCGCTTGCTTTGTTGTCACGTGGTTGAGAAGTTAATCTTGGTTATAGTAATTGTAGACGCGCACCATTACAGAAAATTACCTACCCGTGAATTCATATTCGTGGAAAAATTGGGCATCGTCGAGACTGGCTAACAGCAAATTCAGTAATTGTGTGTCAATAATTATTTTATGTTTTCTAATTGTTATTACATTTAAAACAATAAAAAACATTGAAATTACTGAAACATTTTCAATGCTCATAGCTCTTCTCTCATAAGAGAGAAAGTACGAGCGGCCTGCCGCGTTTTTATTTTTTATTTTTTTGGATTTAATAAGGGTAGCAAGTTTTTCATTGTTTTATGTGTTTCGAAAAGATTCACTTTCATTTTAAAAGCGTTGATATGAGAGTATAAAACTATAAAAGCTAATCTCCATAGCCAAGCAAAATCTGAAAATTCTGGAGTAGCAAGATTTTTTTTTCTTTTTGTCAAAAAAATGTCTATTCCTATGTAGAGCTGAAAAAAACAAAGCAGAACTTTCCCCTTCCTTAGCCAACGAAATTCACTATGATGGGGTACATCTGGGTACAGGCTGTCCATTTCAGCAAGGAATACCTTAAACTGTCGGAGGTTCAGTGCATTTAAAAAAATTAAATTCACTATCTGCACCTCGACTAGGGTTGCCAGATCTACTTTAAATCCTACTTTATTTTCGTTCAAAATACTGCATACTTTATAAAAAATTTAAAGTATACCAAAATACTTTATATTTGAAACGAAGAAGCCCACCCCGCACCTACTTACTAGTCAAGGACAAGGTTCCCATACCTACCTGAACCAGATCTACCTATATGGACGAAAATCGGCTGACCATCTCCCGACGGGCACTCAACCCCATACAACACAACAACAGCAACGAACGGTTCAATGGTTCTGTTTACTTTTTGGATGTCATCTGTCATGATAATGTGATACCCTGGGTCTGTCCTGTATGTGATACCTATGTGATGAATATTAGAATGCGAATGGAGATCTCCCAGATTTTCTTCCACATTTTTCGTGAACTCAAGAGTAATTCAACTTTTTGAATTAATTCACTTGACTTGTTCTAATTCTGACTAATTCACTAATACATATTCTAAAAGTCTAATTAACTTTTTTGTCAAATGAGTACAAAGATTTCTTTCAAATTGTCAATTTTCAAAGTTTTCCTAAATTTTCAATTTCCACAGCTCTTTTCCGAATTTTAAATATTTTATAGGTACAGTGTTTCAGAGAAAGAAAGAGGGGCTGAATGACTGTAACTTTTCGAGTTCCTAAAAAGTTCCTAACGTCTCCCCCTCACGTGCCCAATAGATGCACAAGATATTTTTTTTAGTGAGACCGAGATTGAAAATGATGTTCCTAATTAAATTTATGCATGCAATACAACCTTACTGAAACATGGACTCGTTAAGATTGAAATTTCTAGTAATGGTTTCGTTGGAATGAAAATTTTGTGACCTACGTACAGTAAAAACATTACTATCCAATGGTTCTTTTTAAATTTCTCAAACCGAACTTTCTTATTTTCAGTAATCTGACACATTCAACCCTTGTGTGCAGAAGCTGAATGAAAAATACCTTAGTCTGTAAGTCGAGTACGTTAACTTTAATGTATACTTTTACTTTTATTGAAATACTTTACTTATCCTTGGTTGCAGCCAGGATATACTTTATATGATCCAAAAAAATCTGGCAACCCTAGTTGGAGACCCCTGCTGTCGATCAAAAGCAATGTTTTCAGATGGGTATGTAGCGTGGGTCCCGGCCAGTGAGTAAAGTATTCTTATTTTGCTTCCGAGACTGCAAGGCAGCGGAAGCATTGTTTTCACTTTCGAAATGAAAAAATTTTTTTTGCTCCAAAATCAAAATTTCCACTCGCATTTTGCGTTTCAGAGCCTCCTGAACAAATTTGGTTCCGTGTCTGTCTGTCTGTCTGTCTGTCCGTCCACATTTCCTTGTAACAGCCATAACTTCCACAATATTGATCCGATTTTAACCAAATTTTCAGGGATCGTGCGGGTTAAGCTCTAGATGGTCCCCTATCAACTTCATCATGATCGAATCAACGGTAGCTTCTGCGCAGGCGCTAACGTGAATTCCTTGTGACGGTCATAACTCGGTCAATGTTGAACGGATTTCGGTCAGATTTTCAGGGATGATGTGGGTAAGGTCCCTTGAGGTCCCATAAGACAATCATCATAATTGCATCAGCGGTACGCTCTGCGCATGCGTGAACGAAATATTCTTGTTACGGTCCTTGCAACAGCCGTAATTTCCACAGTTTTGATGCGATTTTCTTCAAATTTTTAGGGATCGTGCGGGTATAGCTCTACATGGTCCCCTATCAGTTCCGTCATGATCGAATCAACGGCAAACAAAATTTTCTTGTTTCGGTCATAACTCAGGCAATTGTGAACGGATTTCGGTCAGATTTTCAGGGATGATGCGGGCAAGATTTCTTGAGGTCCCGTATCACATTCTTCGCGATCATCAGCAGCGGTACGCTAGGCGCATGCGCGAAAGTTTTGATCCGATTTAGACGAAATTTTCAGGGAACATGCGACTACATCCTGGATGGTCCCATATTAAAATCAAAATTTTCCTTATTAGGTAATTTAATTTATTATATGTACTATTCAGCTTCCAATTTCCCACCTTATTAATTCCCTGATGCCAGAACCGGTCGTTTCTAGTTTTCTGGAATTTAATGGTGACGTACTGTGAAGGTCACGAGGAAGCTCATGTGCCATTTCCTTGGCAGTGCATTTTTTGTTTCTATTTAATTTTTTTCTATCTTTTCTTCTTTTTAATTCTATACTCACTGGCCCCGGCTCGGAGCGGAGCATGCGGAGCGGAGCATGTTCGGAGCGCTGGTGTGGACTCGGCTTATGTTAAGGGGGGGGGGGGCTTACGTCGAATTTGTTGTTTACTCAAGCTCATGACCATCCACGGGTTCTTCCGAAATTCGAAGAATCGAAAAGTAAGGCTCAGCAGCCTCAACTCCAGGTATTCTCTTAAATTAAAAAAAAAAAAAAAAAAAAAAAAAACCCGGACGTTATGAGTTAGGAAGGCAGATTCAAAAAACCAATTGAAGAGTACAAGGGCAGAACGGGCTATCATGTTTTTTTCTAGTTTGGAGAAAAACTAATTTGAATGAAAAAAAAAAAACTCAATAAAATGTACATATTGCGTTCAAAAAATCTGAAATTTTGAAATTATAACGTCAACGTACAGATGTAATAAAAATGCCAAAACACCGTTTCTACCTAGAGGCTGGGGTCCTGAACATGTGGTGATACAGTTGGTTGAAAGTGGCCAAGTTCTGGCCCAAGCCATACCAGTTATATATGTAATTCGAAGTTTGCCAAAGTGTTAGATGTTTTTACATTTAAAATTAATGTTAGCTACTTGGTGAAAGACTCTCCACCACTTTCAACCAACTGTATCACCACATGATTAGGACCCAGCCCCTGGGTAGAAACGTTGTGGACTATTCTGAATAAAACATAAAGAAAACCACTCAAGTCTAGTTTGGTCAACCCAACCTAGACATAACCAGCACTCAGTATATATGTACATATATATTAGGGTGGTTCAAAAAAAAAAACTCGGCGCTCCGCGCCTCGCCAGGGGGCAAGCCCCCTGGACCCCCGGTTACCTCTATTTACATACTGCGGACGAAATTATTGAAACACAGAATGTGTTTGCGTTGTCGCGCAAGTGACAACCAAACAAGCGGTTGCAATCATGTTCACAATATCAATAATTGAGAATGATCACCTGTGTGTAAACAATTATTCAAATAACCATGCTCATAACTCAGCTTGTTGGCCACGCACTTCGCAGTAGTTAACATAATATGGTTGGATAAATCGAGAGCTTTCAAACGAATGGTCAACGAATTTTGTGGGATGAAAAACGGCGAAGTACCATTTCCCTAGCAACGACTCGGTTGTAAGCGGAAATCATCCGTCACACATTTCGTTACCATCCCGCGTTCCATTTTCGGCTAGTTAGTCCATGGCTAAAACACATTCTGTGTTAAAAAAAGTTCTGGGGTTTCTTGTCCCCATTGTTTTTTTTTTTTTTTTTTTTTTTGCTTCCTCGGTATGTCAGGATGACCCTCCTAAATTTTTAGCAAAACATATTAATCCTAACCACTTTACCTGGGTCGATTTTGGCCAGTTATCGACCGCTATCGTAAATCAACCTCTAAATTGGTGCCGAGGTGACGATTTCAAGCACAGATTTCTATTTTTTTGGGTTTTCGCATGCGCTGAACACGATGAACTTATTTATTTTTCGCTCCGTCCACTAGTTATCCGGTAAACTGGAAACTAAGGCGCTGCTTGAAGATAAGTAAAAATCAAAAATTTCACCGACAATGCTGTCACCTGGATAAGAATTCTACTAGAAACATGCTATTATGGTCGGATAATATGCTTTGGCATGTTCTGAACATGATTCCGTTTTTTACTATACTTTTCCGCCGATGATTGCTTCGTTTATCGGCCATAAACCTCAAATTAATTGTAGGGTAATAGACAAATTCACCCTAATTTCACCGAAAATTATGTCGCGTTGATAATTTAAGGTCCTGAAATACATTGTGTCGATAAAATTTGGTATTTGACAGGATACTCGGTACAAAGCCGTTGGTAATTTGGTAAGGACTTGAACCGGCATTGTACTTATTTGCTTAACGACCCGATACCATTGTACAAGCTTTTACACGTGACCGATACCGCTGACAATAGATCCAATCACAGTTCAGACTATTCAGAACTACGAATTTGACCCCGGAAAACCGATAAAAACTAAGGAATTTTACAGAAGAATGGGAAAATTTAGCTATTTTCTCCATTTGGCAAATAAGTACAATGCCGGTTCAAAGCCTTGCCAAATTACCTACGGCTTTTTACCGAGTATCCTGGAAAATACTAAATTTTATCGACACAAGGTATTTTGGGACCTTAAATTATCAACCCGACATAATTTTCGGTGAAATTAGGGTGAATTTGTCTACCCTACAATTAATTCTACCCTAAAATTAATTTGAGGTTTATGGCCGATAAACGAAGCAATAGTAAAAGTATAGTAAAAAACGGAATCATGTTCAGAACATGCCAACGCATATTATCCAACCATAATAGCATGTTTCTAGTACAATTCTTAACCAGGCGACAGCATTTTCGGTGAAATTTTAGATTTTTACTTATCTTTAAGCAGCGCCCTCTGCGAGTGTACCGGGTAACTAGTGGACGGAGCGAAAAATAAATAAGTTCATCGTGTTCAGCGCATGCAAAAACCCATAAATTGACCCAAAAAATTGAAATCCGTCCTTCAAATCATCACCTCGGCACCAATTTAGAGGTTGGTTTACGATAGCGGTTGATAACTGGCCAAAATCGACCCAGGTAAAGTGGTTAGGATTAATATTTTTTGCTAAAAATTTAGGAGGGTCATCCTGACATACCGAGGAAGCAAAAAAACAATGGGGACAAGAAATCCCAGAACTTTTTTTTTTGAACCACCCTAATATATGTATATATATATATATATATATATATATATATATATATGTGTGTGTGTGTGTGTGTGTGTGTGTGTGTGTGTGTGTGTGTGTGTGTGTGTGTCATTCCAGAAGATTACTCTCTTTAGGATTGTGATAAAAATTCCGTTCTTGCACCAAAAAAAGAATCAAGCTTTCCAAATGAAACGATGAATTTGTCGGCCAGCACTTTTTGAGCAAATTTCAAAAAATGTATATAAGAAATCACTAAAAATTGCCAAAAATGGCTGAAAATCGCTGAGTCTATTGTTTAGTAAAATATTTCTCATATAAAGTTTACTAACTAGGTACAAAATTATGTACCTTCCTGTATCGTTATAGTTCTCACGATTGTAAACTAGCTGAAAGCAATCAACATGCAATTTCATTTCTCTCTGCCGCCTTGTCTTCATAGGAGCTTTAGGAATATCTTGTGTAAAGAAAATCCGCCCAATCAAAATATAAATATCCGATTTTGATCAGGCAAAAAATCAATGAATAACACAGGACCAAACGGTGAATATTGAATAGAGACAGCAACAGGTCGGAAAAGTGGTGGAATGTGACATGTGTCATTCACAGGCTGTAATAATGAACTAATAAGGATGGCGGAAGCGGCAGTTCTAAGTTAGCCCGTTCTTTCCCTGGAGCGCTCCAATAAGCCCGTTCTTCCGCTGTATACGAAATACCCGCTGTTTTGAAGCATTTAGATCCGTTTTTTCCCTATTCTGACCACACCAGCGTATTCGGCTACCCCCAAACATCAGGTACCTTTCTCAACTCACTTTTGTCAAAAAATCGAGATAGCCCGTTCTTCCTCTGCACTCTTCATTTGAAAAATTATACTATAGTACATAATAAGTTCGATGAATGCAGCACAATAATTGAAAGGCATATCAACCAGTTTTAACTTCCGAAGGAACAAGTCCTGCAGTGAGTAGGTACCACCTTGTTATGTCTTTATCGTGGACATAATTAGAAGGCAAAATATTTCAATGTATTTTGAATAAGATTTAATGAATTATATTGAACAGAACAGCAGTGAAAATCATGGTATCACTGAACTACACAATAACATTTATCGGTCGATAAGGTGACCTGGTGATTATTGATATCCGATTGGATACGCACCGAACAATGCGAATATAATTTGAAGCTAAAATACTCTACACTCTCCCCCCCTTAATGAATCCGTTGTACTTCTGAATGAAACTGGTTTGTAAATTCACGATATGCGCACGTCATAGTCTTTTAAACGTTCTGGTTGACGGCGATGTCTTGCAGATCGTCGAACTAGATCTTGTGACTGTTCTGGAGATGGTTGAAGCTCCGGTGATAGTTGAGAAGATATAGACTCGGATGTAAGAGATGGAGCTGATGGGATAAGAATTGGTGGCAATGGATGAGGCTGAGTGTGTGGTGGTCGAGGCGCTAACGTTCCAGACTCTTGAGTGCCATAAGGATTCTCTTGGGGTTCATCATTCAGAACCATTTCGGTTTCGCGTAGTTGATTTGCATGACGTTTGAGGCAGTAGCCATTGTCAAGTCCAACCATATAGTCAGGGCCGCCACATCTCCAAGTCGGGCCCAGGACCAGATTCTGGCCCCCCCCCCCCCCCTTTGTTTTTCGCGCCACTTTTACTAGAAATGGCTATGATAATTGTTTTAAAAAAAACTATTAAACCTTCTCTAACCAAACGAAAAATCATTTATACTTCCTACCAAGGTTCAGTGTTCAAATAAGAACACTTGAGAGGCTGAACTCTTACTACTTCACTACGTTTTATTCAACATTTAATCAAAAGTAAAGTGTAACTTAAGAATTGACAATTCAAGTATTCATACTCTGGTAATTACCAACCAATTACAAAACCATAAAAATGCCATAAATTACCTTGAAACAAAAATTCTATATCTAATCAGTCATAGGATTTTTATTCTAACTACTTTAAATACCTACAATTGTTTGTGAATAGAGGGCGCATTCAGAGAAGTTCCAATTTACTCATTCCTCAATCGGACGATTGTGGCAGATATTATGATTGACTAAATTTCATATAATCATTATTCAACACATTCAATTAACTTTATTTTAATGTTATGGACGGATTAGAAAGGAAAGTCTCTGTATACAAGACGGCTGAAGGAATTAATTGAAACAATGATTATGTTTGAAAGAATAAATTAATTAATTTTGGAAAAAATAAATAAAAATCTACAAAAATATAATTGTTTTATTACCGTTCATCTACTTGTAATGAAGCTATGCAGTAAAAAATTAGATTTATAACAACAAAAGATACAAGAATTATTTAGTGAAAAACTATCAAAAATATGAATTAGCAAAATGAGAAATTTGTTTTGTTTAGTTATAGTAGCATTCTGTAATTGTAATTATAATTGTGGAAAACTTTTTAAATATAGAAATTAGGCTATAATTTCATGTTTTATGAAATGAAACATTTTAAAACTAATAATGTGAAGTGAAGAAAAGTGTATTTGCATTTGGAAATTACAAGACAAAACACTTGAAACTTTTGTGCCTTTTTAAGTGAAAATTCTCTAATAACCTTAGAAAATTCAAGTTTGGATGCTAACTTGTGCTTAATGCTGAGAATGGCAAGGGAATTCAACCTTTCTTGGCCCATGGATGCTCTCTCCCAAGTCTTCAGTCGAGTGCCTACTGGTAAAGACGGTAAAGGGTAAAGAGTAATATTTTGGGCCATCGCAATCATCGCACCTGTTTAAGAGAAAAAGTCTGGTGTAGTAAATCAAATATAATCTGATCAGGGCCCGTCAAGTGTAATACACTTTGTTTTATGTAGGCCTAAAAATTCTAAAATACCTACTTTATTTACTAAATACAGGTACCCAATTGCCTCCCCCCCCCCCCATGTGGCGGCCCTGCATATAGTGCAACCTTCCCAATTTTTGAATAAGTTTGCCCAGCTTCCAACTGTCTTTGTTGTTTTCATACCAACGAGCCATAACATTGTCACCTATTTCAAAAATGCGAGCTGGGGGCAGGTTGAATGTCACCTTCTTCCTAAGTTTTGGTGTTGATGGTTTGAAAATGTCAAGTTGACATCGAATGTTACGGTTCAGGTAAAGTTCTGCCGGAGTTTTGCCGTTATGAAGTGGCGTTGCTCTATATCTAAATAGGATTTCTCTTACTTTATGGTGGAGGCATGCAGGTTCTGTCATACAACTCAACTTAGATTTGAGCGTTTGAATGTAGCGTTCAGCTAACCCATTAGTTGCTGGATGGCCAGGGGCCATGGTCGTATGGCCATGGGGGAAAATGGTCGCATTATCAGAAACCATGACTTCTGGGAACCCATGTAGGTACGCAAAGTATGTCAAGGAGTATATTTATTGATTGGCAGTTGATATGAATTATTCATCTATCTGATTTGTATTTTCTACTTTGTTCACTAAATGATATTTTCTTAAAATTAAGTCAGTTTTATTCAAATCGTTTGTGATGTTTTAAATACATTTTTGTGTACCGATAATTTCAACCGGCAAGTACCCCCCTTCCATCTCTATTAAGATAATAATAGTACACGAATCACATTCAGAAGATTGAAGAATAACTGACAACAGAATAATTGATATTCTCAATTTGGAAACCACCGAAGGCTTACAAATTCAACTATTTCCACCTTATAGCGAAATTGAATAAGAAGAAGATAATGCTCGTTTCAGAGTGTTTGTTCCTAATGAACGATAAACGGCTGGAAATGATTACTTTTTGGTATTATTGGTTCATTGAGACTCTGTCATGAAGAATGGAGTGAGAGGAAATACCGCGATAAATGAAGTAAAACAAACAATACTAATTAGGCATTTCAAGAACATTTATAAAACATTATTTAGTTACATATTTAGATAGGCAGAAATCATTCGAATCAATAAATATCCGATAACTTGGAACGTTTGCAACACAAATCACTATATCAAGTATAACAGTAATAATGTAAGATATGCCGTCATTTCAAGATTGCTCACCTCCGTCTTAAACTGAGAAAGAGAATGTACTAGTAATGGATAACGGAAGAGTTCGAGAGTTCTCTCATATGAAATAATGTGACAAAAGCACAAAAATTGTTTATGATTTTGGGCGTTTAGATAGCTTTCTACCGTCGAATTTCAAAGATAACTTAAGTTAGTTTGCTGAGACCACCAAACCAGTTTGCAACCCACTTGAGGCGTTCGCTGAGTTCTCTGACTATTGTTAGAGCACGCACAACCCCCTCCCCCCCCCCATCCTCGGTCTTGGTCCGTTCGCAGAGGTTTTCAAACTAGTTTCCAACCGGTTGCGGATCTTCAAATCGATCAGAGCTTTTTCCCGCTGACCACTTTCTGATTGTTTGTCCCCTCCATTCCAAACTCACGGCAGCCAATGAAATCATTCGAATTTTAGCATTTGTTATCGCCACTGTCCGTCGCATATTTCCCAAACATTCATAAAATGTATGACCAACTTCTTGATTCTGACTCATCTCGAGGGGTTCCTCCTTTACTAACGTTTTCGTCAACGAAGACGAAATGGAGGTGTGCCAGAAGCAAAAAAGGTGCAGAATTATTTAAGTGAAGTTGTACCGAATTATGACAATGACACGTTCCTGAGCCAATTTCGAGTGAGCCGGAAAATTGTGGAAGGGTTGGCATTGCAGAACTAGTCAGAACTTCTGTTGCTTTGGCTCGATCTTATTCGATTATTTAGTTACAGCTGTTGAAGTACGTGTGATAACTGAATATACGAGTATAGACTCAGTGATATGCGCATCAGAAGATCTATCTAATACAAAAATAATAGACAGTTGTGTGATGATTTGCATTTTTTAAGGGGTCCCAGAATTTTTACACCCGGGCCGGGACCCACGCTACTAAGGCCGCCCATCTGAAAACATGACTCATGCTACTAGGCGAGCCTTCACTCAGGTTCCCATAAGGAATACATTGACGGGCGACTCTCCCGCACTTACATTAAATTCCCGCGTCTACCCTGTTTGGAATATGGGTATGAGAAAAAGACGAGATGATCTTGAGATATATGAGCGAGATCGGATGACTAGGGCGTGAAAAAATGGAGCGTAATGGAATTTACGTTTGCGCATGCGCTGAGTGGAGTATTGATTTTGCAACAATTAAACTGATAGGGGACCGTCTACACCCAGATCATTCAGTTCAGATGAAAATTGCGGAAATTAACCTTGTTTCAAGGATTTCATATTGGCGCATGCGCAGTAGTTATTAATGATACAATCATGTTGAAATTGATATAAGATGATCAAATTGTCATCCCCCAACTATCATCCAAATTTGAGTGAGATCGAACGACTAGGGCGTGAGAAAATGATGCTTGGTAGAATTTACATTTGCGCATGCGCAGAGTGAGGTATTGAGTCAAGAACGATGAAACTGATAGGGGATCGTCTACCTCCTAGCCCGCACATTCCCTGAAAATTGCATCAAAATTTTTGGTTGACCCCCCAGAGCAAAGACCATGTCAAAAAAGTAAATACGGGGTATTGTTTTTTTTTTCTTTCATGTTTAGAAGCTCTCTTACTATGAAGGCCTGTCAAGTTCTGTGGCAGACTTGGCACCTATTCCTAGAGTTGAGGTCGCAACGCTCGTGTTGTTTCACATTCTCCGAATTTGGGTTGGACAGTAGACCAGTCCTTCCCACTTTCTCGGAATCAGGAAGTAACGCTGCTGCAAGGGCACGACTCACAGGTATTCCAAGAAGTTGGCAGACATGCGCAGTTATACAAAGGATAAGGGCTGTAGGAAACAATTTTTCCCAGTCTTATCCGGATCGTGGTCACTGGTCAGTGTTAGGTCTTGGTCGTCGGTGCTCCTGGCTGCTGCCTGTGCTACAACAAGAAGATTTCCAACTTTAGCTTCGGCACCTATAAAGGGCAGTAATAATGAAATTACCTGCGAAATTCACCTCATTCCAGATCATCATTATTGTTCAACCCTACACAATCATTAAGTAGATCATTTATAATGTCATTAGTCTTCTTCAATACGCATCGTGATCCGGAAGTTCGTTTTTGTAATGACTTCTTGATATTTATATTCTTGATATAAATGACTGCTTGAAGAATAGCATCGTTGTCAACAATTTCAACCCAGTTTTCAACAGAATCACTGCCCTCACTCTCCATTTCGGCAGTGTTGTCAGCTCACGCGACGGACTGAGTAATGACGCAGTGCACCCTAGACCATCATTACTAATTACAGTATCCCCTTCAGTTTCAGTAATGACGTTGCCGAGATCAGAAAATCCGGATCCTGATCATTACTGCCCATCATTCAAACTTTGTCTACCATAGAAGATCATTATTAATGTCATTATAATACGGGAATGTCATTACTACTGACCGCGTAGGGGCCCCTATGTTGTTCGCTGTTCTTCCTTCGTATTCGGTACGCGTTCCCGCGATCGGCTGTGAAGGTCAAAAGCAATCGTTCACGTAGTGTTAAGTTCAGTGGAGTTTTGTGTTTTTTTTTTTACAGCATCAGCACAATTTCATCTGCGGCTCACCATCAGTATTTGTCAATCAACATCTATTCCATTCCCAAGGTAGCTGCATGAATGCTTAATCATATCATCGACCCCTTATTCATTGAAATAATTCCCTTTCAACTTACTTGTGAAAATGAAATTCATGTACCAACTTCATTAAGTACCTATTATAGCTGATATTTGCCGTGCTGGAGAATATCACTCTGTGGCCAACACGGAATAGTTTTAATGTCTTTGCAACAGATTATTACGATTTTTTTCTTTCAGCGAATTTTCGTAAAAAATGAAGCTATTGCAATGCCTCCAAAAAAATTTAAAATCAAAATTTTCGAAAAATTTTTTCATTGAAATCCTTTTTGAGACACTGAAACGAATCCTTGAGTTTAACGCTTTTTCGTTTAACTATTTTGAGAAATATGGAATTTTGATGTCCTCACCCGAAATTTGGTTTAAAATGTCAAAACAAAAGACCCTGAATTTTTTAAGATTTTTTGCATAACAAAAACGTACGCCGGTAGCTCGATTTTGGTTTTTGAAATACGCCTTTTTTTGCCAATATCAGACTTTTGAATATAACTTTTACAAACTTCTTCCTAAAATTGTAAAACTTCGAATCCTTACGTTTTTGGGGTCGCCGAACGCAAATATGCAGTCAAAACAAGTCGACAGCAACATCTTTTGATATTTTGGAATCTCACAATCGTCAAAATCATTTGAAAAAATGACAATTTTTCAAAATTCACTGTAAAATGATGAAAATTCGTATTTTTACGTATTTCTGTTAGAATTTTGATTTTTGACAGAAAATTCGAGTTCAGCGACTCAAAAAACATAATACACAAAACATGATTTTACAATGAATTTTGAAAAATTGACATTTTTTTTTACATAATTTTGACGATTTTGAGATTCTAAACTGTCAAAAGTTGTTGCTGCTGTCGACTTGTTTTGACTGCATATTCGAGTTCAGCGACCCCAAAAACGTAAGTATACGAAGTTTCACAATTTTACAAAGATGTTTGTTATATTCAAATTATTGAATTATATTCGAAAGTCTGATATTGGAAAAAAAAGCGTATTTCAAAGAACAAAATCGAGCTACCGGCGTAGGTTTTTGTTATGCAAAAAATCTGAAAGAATTCAGGGGTCATTTTGTTGACATTTTAAACCAAATTTCGGGTGGAGGTCATCAAAATTCCATCTTTCTCAAAATAGCGGTCACGGGGGGGGGGGGGGGGGGGTGGTAGGGTGGGCTGGTAGGAGGGTGTGCTAGGAGGGGGAGGGGGGGGGGGGGGGGTGCTAGGGCAATTCGCATTTATATGTACGAAAGATCATTACACGCATATAAAACGGAACATTCTATTGATACTAATATTAATATAATATCTATTATAATAATAGGATACATACAAAGTGATAACGCTTGAACGCCTGCACCGATTCTCTTCAAATTTTTTTTAAACTGACCGGCATGAAGAAAACTGGTGCAGATAATTCTACCAAGTTATAAATCAGATTCCTTCATATTAAAAAACCAGAAAAAGTGCAAAAACGAGGGAAATTCTGGTGCAGATAATTCTACCAAGTTATAAATCAGATTCCTTCATATTAAAAAACAAGAAAAAGTGCAAAAACGAGGGAAAGTTGTAGAATTTGCCGGTAGAGGGAGCGCAAAGTGACACTGGACTTCCTTTCCAATTAAAACGCAGACAGTTTCCCGTTAATCTAGCGTTCGCAATGACAATCAATAAATCTCTGGGGCAATCATTCGATAGCATTGGACTTTATCTATCTGCTCCAGTTTTCAGCCATGGACAATTATACGTCGCATTTTCAAGAGTTCGTCGCTTTAGTGCAATTAAAGTTCAAATTAAGAATACTGAAAATCAAGGACAGCATCAGAATGGTTTAGTATACACCCGCAATGTTATATTTCCTGAAGCATTAGAATAAATTTTGTAACTGAATGAATGTAACTTTTTTTAATACAACTTGAATAAATAAAAATTAAATTGAAACAGAAAGATTTTGCTTTTTTATTTGCAAAATTTAAAGTTTGTACTTGCATCCCGTGGTGACACGGGCTTTTCCACTTGTAAATTAATATTAATACGGACAGAGAATAATAATTTGATAATTGGTTCTCAAGGATACAGCTATGGTGATAATAATACACAACATCGACAATCGGTAGGGATGGTTTGGCATTATGTAAAGTAGCCTGAAATACGTTTTCAATGTTGCCCTTTCGGAGTGTTGCTGATATAATCGTAAAAAGCTGACACATCGTCAACTAGTACAATACTGCCGTACAAGGATAGATCCCGTTATTTTATTAGTATTCAGGTACATACGAATTGTGACACTATTTAAAGTCCAGATAAGAATTTATGGAAATTTCCTTTGGAATTAGTGCTTTTGGAGCTCGAGACAACGTAAAATAGAGCTAATATCAGGAAATTTCGACTCAATACCTAGAGACGCATTTTCCCAAAAGTAGGGTTTGGTTAGATACGGAATCTATTCTTTTTTGCCGGTAAAAATATCGGCATTACTCATGAACTGAACGCAAGATTTTTTAGTTGTCTGTTTGTCATGCTTGACATCGACTGTTGACATCTCCCCAGACCCACTTTGGTCATCTCCTCCCGCACGTCCCATCTCTCAGCTCCAAGTATTTGCGCTTATGCAACTGTCTCTCCCTGCCATAAATTCGCGATTTGTGACATTTTATGTCTTTGCTATGGCACATAAACTAAAAAAACGTCACGGAAAATTGCTCACGAAAATATTCTGATGATTTCCGCTTACAACCGAGTCGTTGCTAGGGAAATGGTACTTCATCGTTTTTCATCCAAATAAATTCGTTGACCATTCGTACGAAAGCTCTCGATTTATCCAACCATATTATGTTAACTACGAGCATGGTTATATGAATAATTGTTTACACACAGGTGATCATTCACAATAATTGATATTGTGAACATGATTGCAACCGCTTGTTAATTTCTGATGATTTCATTGGCTGGTGTTTCGATGATTTGATTCATAGCAGGTGATCCGAATATTGCGAGAACGGTTTGATTTTTGAAGCGGTGGTTAAATCATTTTAATATGTAATGTCTATGCTTTACACTCTAGGAAGCTGTAATTTCCGTAAGTAGCCTCTTTAGGACATTTACTTGACGATGCCCGGTCCGGATCAGCTGAGTGGCTCTTAGAGCTTGCATACGAGTCTGCAACACATACCTACGAGTCTGCAGCTAAAGACATAAAATGTCCCAGTGTGTTGCAGACTCGTATGCAAGCGTTTTTTTTCCACGTTTTTGCAACTCTCACTTGAACGTTCCTAAATGGATTAGCGCTTTCATACTCCTCCGCTGAAGAATGCCAACGAGGATCATCCGAGAACGGAAGAGACAATGGAAGTGTATTGGGTTGAGGGGGCTGACGAATTTTCTCAAGGAATCGGCCAGAGGTAATGTGTTACAAACAGTTCTAGACTGAGTTCCGTCGTGGGAAAATGAAGGTGAGGTTTTGATGGACTTGGTTAGGTACCACATAACCCAGAGAGCATTCCCTCATCACAAGACCCGATTTCCACCTCAAGATCGTGGAGATTTCCTCGCCTGCTTACGTAAAAAAAGAAAAACTAAAAATGATTAAACGGAGATCACTGGTGTATAAATAGTATTGCACGTAGTTATTTTTATTTTACCAACAGTTTTTTGAAATACTTCCTGCCTGAACTCATGAAATATTTAGACACTTTGGCATCTATTACAGGTACTTTGGCATCATCTTATGAGAATCACCAGAGCTCGAATTAATACCCCAATGTAAAATGTGAAGGAAAATGTCGTTCAAAAAAAGAAGAAGAAGCACAGATTGCTGTTCGGTCATTTTTATAATTTTCACCATTTACAGTCTTCCTGCCTGAACTCATGAAATATTTAGACACTTTGGCATCTATTACAGGTACTTTGGCATCATCTTATGAGAATCACCAGAGCTCGAATTAATACCCCAATGTAACCTCAAAATGTGAAGGAAAATGTCCATAAATATGACTTCAAAAAAAGAAGAAGAAGCACAGATGAGCTGCTGTTCGGTCATACTTTCGTCTGATAATAATGAGGCGTTCAAGGAAAGAGGTTTTATAAAAAACGATTGAAATGAGTCGCATTTAAGTAGGTAGGTACTCGTACATTTCACAACACAAAAATTTTTTTTAGACTCATTATTCACGATTTTAGCAGGGCGGAGGGGGAGGGGGGGGGGGCTTATAATTCTAGGATTCATTTCAGAATGCTTCAAAACGGATTTCGATGAAGAAAATTTGCAAAAATTTTAATTTAAAATTTTTAGGGAGCCATTGCAATAGCTTCATTTCCTACAAAATCAATTTAACATTTAAATATAGTTTGATAAAAAAAACTAGAGATGAGTCGATACCAAAATTTATCGATTCCCGATACCGATACCTAAAAAATCGATTCCCGATTCTCGATACCGATACCATCGGCGCATAATACCTAACTTACCTGTAGGTGAAAAACAAAAATTCCTCTTGAACTAGTAATATATTCAAATTTTTTTGTACAACATATAACTTATACTTACAAAAAATTGATCCCAATATATTTGCAAATGAGGTAATTTATTATAATATTATAATATTGTAACTAATTATTGCCTAGGATTGATTTCTTCCTGAATAAAACAAGTTAAGCAGACTGACATGGTTTTTTAGTTTTTCGTCGGTAACTGAAAGGTATTTCCAAATAAGACTGGCTCTAGGCTTGGAAGACATAGCTTTGTCTAATGCTTCTGTTGTCACAAACAAAATAACACAAGCCTACTTGTAAACAAAGTTATAATTGTAAGTTGTGTTTTGGACAATTCATGTTTCGCAACTGCTAACTTCACACAACGGTTGCACAGTACAACCATCTTCGTTGTTAGATGGTTGCAATAGTACCGTATTGTAATAAAACGCCCATCACCGGGCGGTATCGGTATCGGCTTTAGGCGATCGATTCTCGATACCGATACCAACGCCTAAGAATCGGTGGTATCGAGAATCGGTATCGGGAATCGACTCGTCCCTAGATAAAACCTATGAAAATTCGACCATGCTATCATGCTGCATGGCTGGAACTTTTATCTGCATCTTCTATCTATTTGAATTGGTTTTCAAAATCGGATGAGATACGAATTGTTGATAAGAAAATCATCAAAAGTTGGGAACGCACTTGATGTGGTAATATGAAAAACATAGTAATCCTCACTGCGTTTTGGTTCCTTTCACCGCGTAAACGTCAGTTGTGCTGTTATGCATGAGGTCAGCGCCGTTTCGTTCTGTGCCTTACGAACGAACGCTCTATTGTGACAGAACTGGGATGTTCTTTTTTTACGGTAGCATAATCGCATAATCGCAGACGAAACTGAATGCGTAATGAGTCATCTTAGGATCGTGGGTGAATAAGAAGTGTTGATTAGCAGGAAAACTAAAGGAAGACATCAGTTCTCACGAGCTGCCACGTAACATTATAATGTGTTGAGTGCTATAAAGTGCTCGCCGTTGTTAGGCCAGGGTTTCGAGTTAATCGCGCACTGGAGTGCATACAGCTTTGGCGCGCTCTCATCCACCACATCAACATTTTATTCTTAGAAAAACCAAATTGTTGACATCTTTCATGTCTTAAGGATGGCCTATGATTTGAATTTTTGCAAGACCGCAGGACCACGAGACGAGCGAACGTCACGATATAACTGTGGGTAGTTGATAACATGTGAAGAAGAGACTACTAAATAATTAACTTTTGACTATAGGTAAATTTGAGTGAGGTAAATTCTTTCTTTTTCACTCTAGGAAGTTGACATTTGATAGGGACATCAAGAAACGAATGAAATTGAGCGAGTCTTTATATACCTTTCTAGGTCTGATCAGTGCGTCTTGGGTTCTGACGAAAAGGTTCCTCTCCCAGATTAAATTAGTTATGGCGCCTGCAGTGTGACTAGGAAGACCTAGTTCTTTCAATTTTACCCTTAGCGGAGGGAGTTGGACATCATCATATACAGAAACATGAATACATAGGTTTCTTTAAACGATTTACAACACGACCTTTCTATTTTTATTGATTTTTGAGTACAACCAATGCGTTACTAGCGAAGTGTAACTCCCTTAGTTTTCATAGCATGGAAATCGTTCGCCACTTTTTGGAATGCTTTTATCACAACATCTCATGATCCCTACGACAATTTAGTGTCAAGGAAAGCTGATTTATTACGCTAAGTTATATAACCACAATGAACTAAGAATGTGGAAAGAAGGCACTAGATACATGGTAGGTATACTATTGAGTAGGATACTTGTAAGCAGTAGGTGCAAGATGATGCATTAACCTCTGATCATCTGAGGGACTTCTGAAGCTCCTAAAGCTGATGATTTCTATCGTATTCATCTCTGAAGCTGAAATTAAGAGACGATTGAAATGATAGGCGCATTTCTACTCAGCTGAGCGAGCTAAATTCTCTCCTTTTCACTGTAGTATGTTGAAATTTGATAGGGAGCATCCCCGAGACATCAAGAAACGGATGAAATTATGGGTTCTTTCCAGATCAGCTGAGCGAGGTAATTTCTATGCTCACATTTTGTCATGGTAGCTAATGACATCTGAGTAGTTAATAACAAGCCTATAAAATAATTACCTAATTTAAAATAATTGATGTTTCTATTATCATCTGAGTGAGCTCCGAACCAAATTTTTTTGCTATTCAACCTATGAAGCTGGAATTTTGTAGGCATGAAACATGACCTACCTATTTTTAAAATCTGAGTCACAAATTCTCATCGAATGTTGTACC
Organism: Adelphocoris suturalis; assembly: GCA_030762985.1. Classification (NCBI taxonomy): domain Eukaryota; kingdom Metazoa; phylum Arthropoda; class Insecta; order Hemiptera; family Miridae; genus Adelphocoris; species Adelphocoris suturalis. The sequence continues at coordinate 50,986,871 of CM061043.1, read as the reverse complement.
ACTGATAGTTGGCTAAACCTGACCTGGCCTGATCATTATCTCAGGATCACTCAAAACACCTTTCAAACTTTTTAAAGCAGAATTTTAACTCTTATAAATGAAATTTAAAACAATTTTTGTTCCATTCCAAAGTAATAGAGGATTCAATCTCAAGACAACAAGTTTGTTGACTAATAGATGTGGATGAATTTCATGTTTCTTTAATTTTTAATTTTCCTTTTCATGTCTTCCTTGCCATTCTCTAGTTTTCTGGTGACATTTATAAGGTGACATTAATCTTTTTTGCTTTCTTCTTGACACTCGTATTTTCAAGGACATGAGTCCTTGACATTGAAGTTGACTTGCTTGTTTGGTTGGTTTTCCTTAGGTAGACCACTGTTGTTGTTTATTTTGACAAATTCTTTGCATTCGGATGTTTGTGTTTTTTTGCTGGACACACCATGCTGAAGATGTCCATAGTAAGGGGACAAAACGTCATTTAATAAAATAAAAAATAAATTTTTTTTTAAAGCTTTTATTGCACCGAGTAATCTCATTAACAATACAAATCTGACTTAAACTACTACAATACACTATTCAGGACCTAAGATACATAACTTTGTATCTTTTCTCTCGAACATATCACATTCACTTCCTACACAAGCTCATGCGGTTTCAAACGCTTAAGGCGCCGAGTTAAATCTTGCACATCCAGGAGCTTTACAGCTTCCTCATTCACATGATCTTTTAGTCTGGCAAGATGAGCCGTTGCTCGCTTTTTGATCACCTCATCCACACTGTCAACTTGAAGTTCACGGTGGAGTCCCTCATTTCGGAAGTACCACGGCGCATCAGTGATACATCGTAGTACAGAATTCTGGAAACGTTGAATGATCTGTCTATTGGTTGGAGCTGTGCAGCCCCACAACTGCGCTCCATACATCCAAACTGGCTTGATTACTTGATTGTAAAGAAGCAGCTTGTTACCAATGGTCATGGTGGATCGTCGGCCGATTAGCCAATACATCCTTCTAAGTTTCAATGCGAGCTCTGTCCTCTTCTTTTTGACATGTTCCTTCCACCTGAGCTTGGCATCTAGCGTCATGCCCAGGTATTTGGCTTCAAAAAGAATAAATGAAATAATTTCATTTATTTTCTCTGGGCCGTATCCCGACCAATTCTAACAAAAAAATGCCAAAGTAAAGACATCAAAATTATTAAAATTCTCATCAAAACGAATACATTGAGACCAAAAACTCAATTTTCGACATTTTGGCGCTTGGCCGGTTTGCGCTTAACCCCGTCCATTGAATAAATTTGCCTTCGGAGTGTTGTAAGACTTCACGGTCTGTAGCATGTAGGTTCTTCACTAATCTTGTTCTATCCTCCGAAATTCATGTTTTGCTGGCCATTCAAACTAAAAGCTTCTTTTGTTTTGTGTCACGGAAAGGCATCCGACGTCAGCTTTGCACGGCATGTGAATTGCACAACTTTCCACCTATTTTTCTGCCTTTGCACAACATGGTACTCCATGCGTAACAGTCCGTCGTTATTTCATTTTTTCCTTCTTCCACTAATTTTTTTTCCTTGTTCCAGCATGATAGGACGTCGAGGGCCTTGTAACTTGGGTAACGTGGGCCTGTTGTTTCTTCAAATGAACAAGATAACGTGGTTTAATTTTGGCTTCATAATTATTAATCATGCGGCTTCAGTCCCGAAGGTAGGGGAACTATGTGTTCTTGCGGTTCTGAACAAAAACACTGCCAATTATTGTACACAAAGTTTTATACGCAAATCATTGGTATACAATTATTAAGATTCGTATATAATATATGTCATAATTGGTTAATTAAGAAACGAAAAAATGATACTCAATGTAATTTACGTGGCTGCAAGCGCAGAATGAACTAAGGAGTTGAAAACAATGAAATGGGACCATCTACAACCTCAACCGCGCATTCGCTGACAATTTCATCAAAATCGAATGAAAACTGTGGAAATTAAGGTCATTACAAGTATTTAACATTGGCGCATGCGCAGTAGCTATTAATGATACAATTGTGTTGAAATTGATATGAGGTAATCAAGTCATCTTCTTCCAACTATCATCCAAATTTAAGCGAAATCAAACGACTAGGGCGTGAGAAAATTGAGCATAATGGAATTTACGTTTCCGCATGCGCAGAATGAAGAACTGATTTGGCAACACTGAAACTGATAGGGGATCATCTAAAACCTAACCCGCTCATTCTCTGACAATTCCATCGAAATCGGATGAAAACAGTGGAAATTAAGGTCGTCATAAGGATTTCACATAGGCCCATGCGCAGTAGCTACTAATGATACAATCATGTTGAAATTTGTATGGTACAACCAAATCATCATCCTCCAACTATCATCCAAATTTGAACGAGATCAGACTACTAGGGCGTGAAAAAGGAGCATGATGGAATTTACGTTCCAAATCCAATGTTTCTGTAATTGTGGTTTACATTAAAAATCTTATTTTTGTGTTTCTTATAGCAGTTTTCACGCTGATTTCAAGGACGATTTACTTTATTTAGTTGGCTTAAGTAACTGATCGATAATAGGGTTAGAAGTTCATGAATTCAGTCTCATGGTCGGTCCAATGCCAGTCAGTTCCATAGATGATAATCATTCATGCATGGGATGGAACATTTTTAGTAAAGCAGACAAAACCTCAAAACTGCACCTTTTCATCTTTATATTTTAATTTGCTTTGATAAATCATTACAAACACTTCTTTGGTTTGTTTAGTTGAAGAAAAAAAAAGCTTAGAGCCTTGTTGTGCTGCTCACATATATTCAGACGCGCTGTTTAGGAATTTAGATAACAGTTACCTGTTTCTCTATAATAACAACCATGCCGAATGGGATCATGGAAAGAGGAAAGCGAGGGGAGGATACACTAGTACAATCTAGTTTGGTTTTCTTTTCGTCAGAGTCTGTAATAAATCCAAAAACGCAGCAAATTATTTCACAAAGGTTTATTATTTTTTCAATTGAGTATGATCATAGTTTTAGTTGGCTAGCGTACGTCATAAGGCCCGTCCAGACTCCTCGGCGTGTCCTATTTCGAGTTGCCACAACCTATACTTCTATAATTATATACGCATGTTTATATTTCTCGATATGAGCTCCTATCTATTCAAATAGTTATTGCCTTAATAATATCATTATCTAAGTACGTACGAAAAGTCGAGAGGATATGTTATTAAATATGCGTAGGAAAAGCTTTGGTATTAACACACAAATATGACCTTGAAAAAAACATATTCATGCCTCCAAGGAACGCCGGCGCCGTACCCACCACAAGGTGCCGCAGCGCCGGCGCCTCCTCTCACTCCACCCCCCCCCCCGCTCGACCATCTCTCCACCCACCGTGACCCCCTGCCAAGCGTGCCAGATGTGCGCGCGTCGAAAAAGACACTTTTTCGCCCGTTTTTGGCCCATAGCATCTATGCGAGTAAAGCGATCGGGATGGTTAAACGTTAGGACCAACTAGACCCCAAATGGAGTCTATGTGCGAAAGAACGGGTTTTTTAAGTCAATTCTTAGGCCTTTTATGGCCCGGACGGCGAACGGCGGACAGCGGACGGACATTTCAAATTTGGATTCTACGCACCTTGAAACGTAAGACAAAGTTTGAGGGGGGGGGGGGGGGGGTTATAAAAATTTTTTGCTACACGATCACATAGGCTTATTATTGGAAATAATAAGCCAAAATCACTTACAAAACCTATAATGAGCACTTTCAAGTTAGGTACCTGAGGAGCCATCCCAAGAAAATGCACTATCGTCTCTTTATTTTCTGATTGGAGTAAATCAATCGTGTTTGCCAGGAACACAAAATGGTGCAAGCAAAAAAATTTACGGCTGCAGAGCTGAAAGAGCGGAAACGTTTTGCAGAGCAAAGGAGGAGAGAAAGACGGCAGAATGATCCTTCATGAAGCTGTAACAGAGAGTTTTCGCAACGCAGAGTCGTAGTCGAGTGGGAGGAACTACGAATAGAAATAAAGCATTGCGAGTCCATTCGTTGTACGAATAGAAAAATCCTATTCGGAGCTCAAATACAGCTCCGAATACGCATGTAACCTTCCATGACGATAACCTATAATGCTATAATCAATAATTTTAGTTCCTAATTCAAGGTGACATGACATGCGCATTGTAATATTCGAGATTTTCAAAAAAGGTGGTTGGTTTGTAGGATTCAACCTAACTTAAAGTATGCTGATAACTTATGTTGGATTCTAAAACTTCACGATCTACCATCAGTCCGATTTCGTTCGAGGGTATTCGGGTACAAGTCTCAGGATGTCATCCGACTAATTTTGTTGAAATAGGTAACCATTGCAACTGCCAAACCTGAAATTGGTTGTTATAGACGAAGCTCCGATACTGATAGTATCGATTTCGGTGAAATGGGTAGGGATTGTGCCACAATACAGAAAAAGTAGACGGACGACAGAAACGGCTGTCTTTGCCCTTTGTCGCGTATTAGCGGGTATCCACATATTCAATAATGAAACGTAATTGGCCAAGAGAAAAAAGTGTAAAATATCGTACATATGTAGGTAATGGGTACAGGTAGGTAGGTACATGTTTATAATATAGGTATGTACATCTTGATCGTTGATCATGTTCAAGTTCCCGAATGAGATTCTCCTAACCCAAGGCGAATTTCGATGTCGCCTTAACAATTACCCTTCCAAGTTCCCTTCCTTCTTCTACTACATTTATTTCTAGTGAAAAAATTAAACCACAGATGGAGTTGCTGCTAATTTGATACTTCTTCCATTATGAAAGAATTCATTACACGTTAGGTAATCTATGACTAGGGCTTAATTATGAAGATTTGGAGTTGTGTAGTCACGTTAATGTGACTTTTGAATCGTTTCATTCAATCGTACAATTCCCTATTCGTACAGTATAACTACGTGGTTAGCTTCTGGTTTGCTTGCGCTAGAAAAACCTCTTTTTGTACAGCGACTCAGCTGAACGACTCTGATGGAAAACTGCAAAAACTCCCTAATTTCTGCTCAATGCAACGTATGGGGCTGATGAACACAATAACGATTGACCGATGTATTCTTCCGAATAAAATTTACTCTCTAATCGATTTTTGTAGGTTTGAACCTTTTTGAGTCAGTCCCATGGCAGCATTGTCAGTACCATAGATGCATAAAATTCAAATTTCGCAATTTAGGCATGAAAATCATCACTAATAGTTTTCATCTGTTGAATAAATATATTCTTGAAAAAATATGTTTTGAGCCCGCATTTTTCTGAAAACTGGAAGTCGAAAATTGCCCTTCTGTTGAGAATCACCCTTATATGATCCACTGATGACAATAATGATGGCAGGTATGTACCTGTATCTATAAACCATTTGAACGAAAAAGGCTACTGAACTAGCTGCCATGCCCATGAATGACGTCAGAATGCTTGTAGGTCTATTAATAGTTAATTAACTGGCCATAACCCGCTTCGATATCACTTGAAGAAAATTGGGTAACACGACGGATACCTGCCGCTTCTATTATGAAACAGAAACAGAGGATGCTGAACACATCACGTGCATTTCTTATTCACTTGGTCGAATCAGATACACCTAATATCCTTGGACATGACGCCTTTTATCTTCTGACGATATTTCTAAAGTGGCATATATTGCTGGCCGATCTCTTCCGGTTTGCTAAGACATGGATGAGGGGGGGTGGGGGGGTGGAGGTTTTGGAAAACCCTTTTTGCGAATTTCGTAAAAAATGAAGCTATTGCAATGGCTGCAAAAATTTCATAATCGAAATTGAAGAACATTATCTCCATTGAAATCCGGTTTGAAACAATTCTTAGAGTTTAACGCTTATATATATGAACTTTGGTTGATGGGTTTGGTGAATGACCAAAACTAGTCTGGGTGTGGATATTTTTTTATATTTGGTGCGACGTTTCGGTCAGGATCTGTCCCTAATCATGCAGATATCTAAGACAACAATGAATGAAAATGTGTTAGTGAATGTTATATGCTTAAATGTAGATGACAGTGGTGAATCAAGATAGGGTAACTAAGTACTTACAGTTGTTGCTTCAGTTTGAAAACAAACAGTGAACCATGGGATGGTAAATTTAAATTATATTAGTGCTTGGTACTAGAAGTAGTTATCACAACAAATACTTTTGCACAATCACAAGAAATCCGTTACAAATGTGTAAGGTTTGCAGTGGGAAGGTTTACATATGGGTGGTGGTTATTGGTACTGTTACATGGAAGGTGCTGTATGGATGAATGAACTTATTTGCCTGATATAAACCACCTAATTAATGGGTGATGAGGATATTATGTATAACTGTTATTATGATGTGGATATTATTTGCTATAAATTGCTATGAATGATAATATCAGACCCTGAACTGCTCAGTAGAATAGTTGACTATTGTGATAATATCTGCAATAAACTTAAGACTAAGAAATGTAAAATCCAAACTAATAAGCTAAACCATCTCAAATCAGATAAGAATAAACATCTTTCAAAAGCTTGCAAATACAAAAACAATAAGTTAGTTGAGGATTTGAGAAAAAAATGGCTTGTAAATCTTACTGATGTACCTCTCCCACCTGAGGTACATAAAGTACTAAGTTTAGGGGAGAAGTTTTGTATTAGTGATAATAGTATTCCTATCATAGACATTGTTGCAGATGTAGAAAATATAATTAACACTTGGAACATTGATGATGATACTAAGAAGAATGCTAGATGCGATGTAGTGAATTTCCTGATCAACATAAAATCAAAAAGTAACAACAAACCCAGCCATGTCCACAACACATTTATCACCAAAGGAGAAACTAAAAAAACCAAACTATTTCTAAAAAACAACCCTAATTTATTAGTGTTAAGAGCAGATAAAGGCGCAATAAGTGTCATTATGCGGAAGGATGAATACATTCTCAGACTGAATAACATTCTAAGTGATAAGAATACTTATAAGCCACTTAAAAATGATCCAACTAAAAGACTAAAAAAAGAAATGGGAACAAAATAATCTATAGTCTCCATAGTAGTAAAACAATTGACAAAACTACCCAATACAAATTAGCATCGCACAAAAGTGTGGCACCCAGAATATATGCATTACCCAAAGTCCACAAAGAAAATGATCCCAAACAACTCAGGCCTATAGTAAGTGCAATTAATAGCCCCAACTATAACTTATCTAAATTCCATATCACACTTCTAAAACCCTGCATCGCCAAAGACAAATATAACTTAAGAAACTCACATGAAACAAAAGAATCATTGAAAAATATAATCATCCCTCCCAACCACAAACTCATCTCAATGGATGCAGTTTCCCTTTTTAGCACTATTCCAATAGACCTTGCAATTAACACTGTTAAACAACATTGGCCAGCCATAAAAATACGGAACCCAAAACTATCATACAAACATTTTCTTGAAATTTTGGATTTTGTGTTGAACAGTCACTATCTTATTGGATACCCAATAAAACTCATTAAAAACTCATTTTCCAAGCACTTCATAGGACTAACAACCGTTCCCCCTCTCCACCTTGCTCCCAACTAGTCCCACATATCAGTGGTACCAATCCCTCAACACACCGAACCAACCCCACCACCACAACTAACTTCACATCTTTAAGATATATAGGCCCAGCATCAGAAAAAATAAAGAAAAAACTTATTAATTTTAATCCAAACAGCAAAATAGCTTTTTACAACCACACTTACAACAAGAAACATTTCTCAAAGCTCAAAGACCCCACAACCAAAAACGAAATAAGTGACCATTGTTTACTCTGCAAACTGCCAGGACTGTGGTTCAACATATTATGGCGAAACAAAACAATTAGGTTTCGAACGAATAAAAGGCCACAATAACGATAATAGGAAAGCCTTCAATATGAACAGCCCCAACCCTGTAAGTGAGAGGTACGCCACTGCATTTGCCAAACACATTGCCGTCACCAAACACACACCTGAAGTGGGCAATTGGGACATATGGTGCATTGAGCCCAATTATGAAAAAAGAAAAATCAAAGAGATGGCATACATTGTAAAAAACAAAAATAACATGAATTTTAAAAAAGATGTAAAAGGCTTATCAACTACCTATCATAAGTTGATAACACAAGAATAATTGTATTAATCACCCCTCCCAATTATCATTCATAGCATTTATAGCAAGTAATATCCACATCATAATAACAATTATACATAATATCCTCATCACCCATTAATAAGGTAGTTTACATCAGGCAAATAAGTTCATTCATCCATCCAGCACCTTCCATGTAACAGTACCAATAACCACCACCCATATGTAAACCTTCCCACTGCAAACCTTACACATTTGTAACGGATTTCTTGTGATTGTGCAAAAGTATTTGTTGTGATAACTACATCTAGTACCTAGCACTAATATAATTTAAATTTACCATCCCATGGTTCTCTCATTATTTTCAAACTGAAGCAACAACTGTAAGTACTTAGTTACCCTATCTTGATTCACCACTGTCACCTACTTTTAAGCATATAACATTCACTAACACATTTTCATTCATTGTTGTCTTAGATATCTGCATGATTAGGGCCAGATCCTGACCGAAACGTCGCACCAAATATAAAAAAATATCCACACCCAGACTAGTTTTGGTCATTCACCAAACCCATCAACCAAAGTTTATATAATATTGGACTAGTCATCTCCATCACCAAAAGTATATACCTACATATATATATATATATATATATATATATATATATATATATATATGTGTGTGTGTGTGTGTGTGTGTGTGTGTGTGTGTGTGTGTGTGTGTGTGTGTGTGTGTGTGTGTTTTGTCCTTCCACTTCCAGACGATAACTCTGCTTAGGATTGGGAAAAATCAAGCTTTCCAAACGAAAGGTCGAGTTTGTTGGCCAGCATTTTTTGAGCACATTAAACTGGTCAAATTTCAAAAAAGTGCTGTTAAAAACCACTAAAAATAGCAAAAAAATGCTAAAAATTGTTGAATTTATATTTTTTAGGAGAATATTGCTTAAATAAAGTTTATTAAATCGGAAATTTCACGTAAAAAATCATGCTGAAACATGTGCCTACTTAAATTTCATTAAAATGTGCTAAATGATCGATAAAAACGGCAAAAAACGTTGAAATTCAAAATCTCTTTTTGAATAGCAGATTACCTAATATTTAGAACGATTTTGTGTCATGAAATTGATAATTAACAATTTCTTTTTACTCAAAATCCTCAATTTTCAAAACAATGTAACATAATATAGTAAGGTAATTTACGAAAATTCGATCATACGAGCATGTTCATGGAACTTTTTGATGTAATAACATTCAGTGGCACTACCTAATCTAGAAAACATTATATATTGATGTCATGACAACGGATTTACGTGTATAGGCACTCGTTGAAACACATCGGCTCGCAAAAGGTTCACTAGGGAAAATACTTCCTGACGATATGAGAATCATAGTCCGGACTAGTTCACAACGCAACGGCCTGCTTCCTCAACCTGAACACCCGAACATGAAGAGTTCGTTATCATGATACCTATACCTCCGGAACTTGCACTAATTACATAATATCGATGTAGTCACTGTGTCAGGCAACTCATTAAATCATTAATTTTATTATTACCGACGGTTTCAGGTACGTTTTGACTATCAAAACATGCATTTACTTGGAAAATAAATCTGTTGGCTCTAAAATGGTGGGTCGGGTCCGGGCTGGGTCGGGAAGCCCCGGCCGAGCCGCCTTTCAGGCGGGTTAATGTCCAGCCTACACGCTTTTATTTCATTTTATTATTATTATTTTAATTATTTTATTTTTTTCTCTCTCCTTTATTGGCTACATGAATGAAAATTTACCTACTACGAATTACGTTGACAATTTTCCTACATTCTATCATGTTATGACAATATTTAAATATGATTGTGATTCTGGTTCTGAAAAGATGAAGCTAAAATAAGGCTCTGAAAATTCCTAAGTAAATGAAAATTTCTAAAAGTTTTCTTCATTGGAATCCGTTTTGGGACATTACGAAACGACTTCTGGATTATAACGCTTTTTGGTTTATTGTTTTCAATAATGAACCTTCGAACCTTTGTAATCGAAAAAAAAAAAAAAAAAAAAAAGTTTAACCCTCTTCCTCTTAAATTGTAGGTTTACACTTCAAGATGCTTAGAACCCCCAAAAAGATAAGAAAAACTCCTGCCAAGTTGGGTGGGCAGTATAGCTTCCCTTCCTACATGGACGTATAGAATTAGGTGAAGAACCAAGTATGAGTCGAAATGATTGAATGCAAAATATAACAGTATCTAATACAGGGGTGCCCACCCCCCCAAGCGCAACGCCTCGAGCCCCCCCCCCCCCCCAACTAAAATATTTATTAAATAGGTAATGCAAATGATACACTGATGAGATAAAGAATGTCGTATTTCTTGTTTTACAAATGTAAGTAATTAATTTTTAATTGACTGTAAAACAAGTAAAATAAGTATATGTAGAATTTCAATTATCTACAGTAACTATATACATTGCTCAAAATACACCATTTAGGCTACTATAGCTAAACAAGCCAAAGTATATTATATTTAATGTTATTAGTTATATATGCTGCTCTAGCGGGAGCTGCCCGCTAGATCGCTGACTAGTCACCACTCTCACCACGCACACCCAGTGCGGCGCAGCAGTGTCGAATACATTACCGCTGTCATTATGGCACTCACACGCATGCGCACAATACCTGTTTCTACAACATATTATCCAATAAAGTAATTCGAATTGAAAACAGCTGGCGCTAGCAAATTGTTAGTATAAATCTTATTACTTGCTCATAAAAAAAATTTAAAAAAATACTCATTTTTCTAACCCCCCCCAAAAATATATGTACGAGTATACATGTTAGAATGTGCATACAAATCCTCAGATGTCGCTACACTGAGGCAATCCAGCGATATGCTGGACACTCTCTTCTATTCACTGATGGGTCACAGACACTTGATGGTGTTGGCCTTGCTCTAAGGACCCCCAACTTCCAAGTCACTAGACGCCTACCACCAGTTGCGTCTGTGTTCACAGCACGCTTTGGGCAGTGGCACTGGCTGTTCGACACTGCCAATTATTGGGAGTTGGGAATTATGTGATTTGTAGCGATTCACTAAGTACCATCGAGGCGATCAGGGACTCATTTTCGGATGATCCCCTAGTACAAAGCCTACGTGTATCGTTACTCTGAGCCACCACATTGGGTTCAACCATAACTTTTATGTGGGTGCCGAGCCATGTGGGTGTTCATGGAAATGAGTGTGCAGATGCTCTTGCAAGGAAAGTCATTGGTGATAGCTTCATCGAAATGTTGCCTGTACGCATTGAGGAACAAATCTCCTACATGCAACATAAAGCCAATTCCATCTGGCATGAGCAATGGCAGGTCACTGGTCTACGTGGTGACCTCCAGGACTTGATCCCGGTGGGCCCTTTCGTAACCCTACTTCCGACGAGTGATCGAATAGTGGTCAACCGGGTTGCCGCTGGCCATACCCGTCTTACTCACAGAAACCTGCTTAATTCAGAAGCTCGATATGTCGTGTGTGGGAGGTGTGGGGGTGATCTGTCCATCCGCCACTTCCTGGAGGATTGCCCAGCCCTTGCGGACCTCCGAGCCCATCATCAGCACCCTCTGTGGGTTGACGTTGTATCCGGACCAGACAAGGTCCGATCCCTGTTGTTGTACCTGAGAGCCGCTTAGCTCTACTGCGAACTGTGATATCTGATCTGAGATATATTTATATATATATAGTCGTAGTTTTATTTCACTTTGCTGATTGTATATAATAGCATGTATATAGTTATTTCCTTATTTTACACAAGTCTTAGTTGTCTTAGTTGGATTTTTTCCTAATCCATTTTGGGGGCTAAACAGTGGTCGTCACTGTACCCCTCATTTTCCCCCCTCCGCGTTGTCAGTGGAGTCCATGATGGCGCTCCTTTGCAGTCAAGGATGGCAACAGGCTCCCCTTAAAATCGTGCCACTTCCAGTGTCCCTTTGGACACCTTGTTCAATGCCGCTAATGACCCTTCTGGTTGAGATGCGGCTTAAACCTTAAAAAATTGCTGCGTAAAAAAAAGATAGAATGCATTTTAGGACTATAATTCATGTTTGCGTGTGCGGAATTTGTCTAAAGGTCAACCCACCTAATAATTGATCATTTCATAGAAATCGAGTCATTATTCTCGGAGCGTCATTTAATATTGGTTTTGCACGTGCGCAATAGTTACCTAATATTCAAGCAAATGCGATAAAATACAAAGGGTACCCCATCTTGGGCGCAAGAACCTCTCAATTTTGAACGAAATCGGACCAACAGGTGATAAGAAATCGTGGTTAAAGGAAATGAACGTTTGCGCACGAGCACACCCTATGATTAATCCAACGGTAATGAAATTTATAGGGGACCGTCTAGGAGCTGTTTCGCATAGTCCATGAAAATTTCATAAAAATCGGTCCATTAGAACCGGAGTTTGTGTAAATCAATATTCGTTTTGTGCTTACGCAATGGTAGTTTTTCCACCAATCGAGATATAATTTATAGGGCTTTTTTCTACAACATAATACTCGACTAGCTATCGAGTTTGAACAAAATCGGACCTACAGATTATGAGAAATCGTCTTTATAAGAAAATAACGTTTACTCATGCGCACAGACTACTATTTATGTGACTGCAATGAAAGTTATGAGGAACCATCTAGAAGCTAACCCGCACAATTCCTTAAAATGTCATCAAAATCGTACGATTAGACTCAGAGTCAATCGATATTATTTTCGCGCATGCGCAATGGTTATTACTCTACCGATTGTGATATAATGTATAGAGCATTTTACTAGAACATGTAGTCAACTACCTACCGAGTTTGAACGAAATCTAACTGACAGATGATGAAGAATCGACGTTATGAGGCATTCACGTTTGCGCGATTCACGAATCGTTTCTTTCGACTTCTTTCATAGCTTCGGTAGTGAGGAAGTAAAAATACCTCCGTTCACCGTACATTATGAATTTGTGTATTATTAATGTACTATTCTGCATTCCACAAGGCTGGTTGTGAATGAACCTTCATTACGTCAGGGTTGCCAGACTCTAAGAAGTAAAATACTACAGGTGTTAATAGAGGCGAGGGGTTCAAAATACAGTAGATCTACTGGAAATACTGTAGAAATAGCAACCTTGCATTACGTTCGTTCACCTTTCCTCTGTCGATCAATGACTAGGTACCAATCCACGCATCGAGAACGTATTTGCGAGTTCGTTACGATAATTTCTTCCTCCTGCACTAGTTTAACCTCAGAAACCCAAAACCGAACTGTAGGTCCTACCTAATCTTATTCCAGGATCAGTTCACCGCAACTCTTAGCGTTCCTAGTCATTAACGGGTGGAGGAAAAATTCGGGAGAGAACAATTATTTTTCTCAATCCATCGCTCCTGCGTTATCTAATGACTTCTGAAGGTGACTTGCGCACGGATTACATCACGTTGAGTTCCCTCAACCCATCATTTTCTCTAAAAATATGAACGCGGTCAGGAAACACGGTTCCGCCCGGGGAATCGAGGCCTAGTTTTACGCTGTTTCATTATTTATTTCCAAGGGTCACCGTTTGGAGGTGTCGCCGAGAGGCCTACTGCGTGTAAATGGTTGTCAAACTGCTATAATAATGGCACGTGACGTAAATTATGCGGTTCCTCGACAGTACCTAACAGTCAAGCACACTGATAATACACACAGTAAACAGAAAGTATAATCTATTCCACTCACAGTACTAATAAACTCGTTACGTAGAGGCTTTTGACGATCATTGATGGATTAGGCCTTAGGATAAACTTCCATCAGGTGGATGATGTTGGAAGACTTCATTTTAATAAGCTAAGGTCAGGTTTGCAGGAAGAAAAAAAAATGTTCTTTTGTAAATCATAATAAGAATATTTTGGTTCCTGCTGTTTAAAAGTTTTCAAAATCTTTGCAAAAAAAGGGGAAAAAAGAAGAAAGCGATTGCCAAGTTGGGTAGGCAGTATAGCTGTCAGTGTAGAGAAATCGGTGTTGTGGCAATTTACGTTGACCGCTTCCCAAATCGGGAGGCATTTTAGACGATTGTCGAAAGACATGATGCGGCCCACACATTTTTAACCACACCTCCCGTTTTTGAAGACAGTCCTAAGTCTGTAAAAGTGGGGCTTTCACTTTAGATGAATGTCAACAATCGGGTCAGAACTAATAAAACGCCTCTACTGCCGAGCTTTCGAAAAATATATTTTCTTCATCAGGGCCTAAAACCAAAGAAGAAGAGCCTCAGCATGACATTACAACAACATAATGAAACTAGTCAACATCCAACAAGCATAACATTCCAATCACAGAGTAGGTAGATAGGTAATCTTAATCCCCCTCAACTGAGGCTCAATTCCATAATATCAAGTAACATACAACACTTATTGGACACCAACCAACTCATTCAAGGGCTCCTAGTGCTGATGAGAAGCGCCACCTCTCATCCTCACGGTCATAACAGAAGGAGGCAAGGAAAAAGAAAAGAAGAAGAAGAATCCAAGCTATAAGAAAACAATGCCTAGTAGCTATAAAATGCTCAGCAAAGGAACCAACTAGGTACTGATAAAAATGATTAAAATATAAATATATGTATACACATTCCCCAAGCCTAATATCACAGTAGGTAACAAACCAAAACAATTACATATTGCAGGTAATTTGAAAATGAAAATGAGCACCAGCTACCAACAACTACTCAATAAATAAAACAACTATTATTATTATTTAACAAATCATATCTTTCACTTCAGGCAGGAGTCAACAGCCACTATCACACTTCTGGAATGGAGTAAACAGCAACGCTCCCCTTCTCCTGGTTCCTCGCTTTGCACGCAGCAAAAAACTGCGGGAGTAAACGATCAACTTTTTTCGGGCATGGGAGTAAACGCTCATATGCCCTGATCATGGGCACACGCTACCATCGATTCAATGGCGACCACTAGCTCATACTCTGTTAGAATTCACACGAGTCTTCATCATCACTCTAATTATATAGAGTGATTTTAAGAGTGACGAAACACCTCCGATTAAACCTGTAATTTATTTATTTATTGAAATTACAGGCAAGCCCAATTACAGATTATACAGAACACAGAATATAGGTATATAATTCAAATCAGAAACAATAACATATCACAGTTGTCTTCCAGAGCACAGTACTAATCACAAGGAGCAAATCGTAGGAAAAAATAATAATTAAAGGGAGCTAAATATGTGATTTCTGGAACGGGACAGCGGACTCGTGAAGAAATCCAAGTCGGAATAGTTTTTAACAATAAGTTGATATTGCGGGGGATTCTAGAAAGCGGCCTATGGTATAGATAGTAGGTAGAATTGAATGTAGTTCTAAATAGTGTGGCTGAACGGGAATAAAATTGGGGGACTGAAAAGTTGATTTGTACAATGAGTGTTGAGCAATCAATAGGCCCATTTATTAGCTTACATAGGGGAGAGACGTCCAACCATTTTCTTCAGTCCTCGAGCGAATGCAGGTGTCCTGTAGTGCACCGTAGTTAACCTCATCGGAAGGGATGTGCAATTTATTAGCCAAATAACGTAAAAACCGCTTCTGCATCCGCTTCACATGGAGTATATGAATTTTGTAGTGCGGAGACCATACTACTGACGCGTACTCGAGGACTGGAAGCACGAGGGATTTGTACAGAAGTGCAATGGCAGAAACATTGGTGAAGTCTCTCGTGTGTCTTTTCAGGAAGCCAAGAGATTTCATTGCCCTGCTTGTGATCATGTCAATATGGTCACAGAAGGTAACACCCAGAATCACAGAAATATGGCTTCAAGCAATTTTTCCTATCCATTTTTGAAACACGTGAAACCTTACCGCCTAGTATGCATGGTTTTAGGCAGATTCTGAGAATGAAGCTGAAGAGTAGGTATATTATTGATTACCTATCGTTGGAAAGATCTCATTTTATGCTAAAACCTTAAGCTGTCTAAACCGCTCCGAAAATAAAAGCAGCTGAGCTACACGCAAAGTTATTAATGAACTATCGTCGAAGTATAGAACGTGATTTGGTAGTGACCAAATAGTATTAATAGTGGAACTGCGAAGGTGTATGTGGTAACCGGAACATGAAAATGTCTCCCGAGGTTGCGGACTCAAACGCAAGCTGTGATGATGTTTCAGTTATGTTTCTGTTTTACATTGAACAATTTATATTTCGGGTCAACCTCTTCTGGTGCAGCGCATAGTGATTTCGCCAGTTTTACGCTAGGCTGCCCTTTTTTCCCTCGCGTTTCTGGTAGGTACCTACGTAATAGAAACGGAGAACGAAGTGCAGAATATAATTTAGGAGACGCAATGTAGTCATTTTCCTTGGTAGAAATGAATTACGCGAGCTAAAGTAATGGGCTAGCGCCCCTACATTTCATCATTCGATGCTTGCTAAGTGCCTATTTCCAACTTGTTCCTGTCTACAGGTCTAAAGTCACGCCCAAGTCACATCCTAAGCTACGCACATGAGGTGAAGGCAAACAGGACGAAGTAGGGAAAACCTGAACACTTACATTCGAACGCTCATTAAAATTGACGTCATCATCCTGGAGCTGCTTTTTTTTTTTTTTAGCATAAAAACGAACGAAAATAACTGAGATATGGTTGATTTCAAGCTCCAAACTGGCCTATCCTGAAGCTTTTTTGCTTGGAAACGCACACACACAGTAAAATTACATGATGCCTGCTTTTTAGTTAGTAAAACAGTACTTTTTCATGCTTTTGGGGGGCATCTCCATTATAATCTATGATACATTGTAAACTTACCGTACACATCGACTCGGTATGTTCCCGCCGCCTCCTCTCCGCTGCTGCTAAGCTTAATCGACTATGTAGTAGGGTAAACCTGTGCACTTACATTCGAAAGCTCATTTTATTTTTTATTTTTTATTTTTATTTATTATACACGGGCATGTGCCCAATTACAATGTAAATTACATACCGTGAAATATATATACGAGTATTTAAAACATAAATTCAGATGGCAACTCGAAGAGTTAAAATTAATAAACTATAAGTATTTATATCTTAAAACAAGAGACATTAAAAAAAAAAAAAAAAAAAAAAAAAAAAAAAAAAAACTGAAAAATTAGCTATTCGGCAAAGAAAAAGAAAACTTCAATTTAGGGTCCGCTTAAGTGCAACTATTGAATCGAAAAATAAATCAAATCTATCGCTCTTTATACTATTAAATGCTGATTGAGCCCTGCGAATCGGACTGTTGAGAAGGTAATTCGTTGGAGATGTAGGATTATAAAATAAAACATTACTTCTGGTACTGTAGGAAGGTATATGGAAATTAAGCTTTTGGAGTAAATGGGGACAATCAATTTTGTTATGAAATAGTTTAAAAACAAATAAACAGTCTGCAGTGCGACGTCGACTATCCAGGGTGGAAAGATTGCACTGTTGTAGAATATCCCTATAATTGAAATCCGAAAATTCTACACCCTGCTTGAAAGCAACATACCGTGCAAATCGACGTTGTACTCTCTCAATACGCTCAGCAGCATTAGCATAAAAAGGAGCCCATACAATAGCGCCCTATTCCAGAATGGACCTCACAAATGCGTTGTGACCACTAAAGCACTTATGTCACTAAAGTCCCTCGTATTTCGCTTTAAAAAACCCAGGGATTTCATTGCTTTCGCACAAATATTGTCAATGTGAGGCAAGAATGTCAGATGAGCATCAAAAAGCACACCTAAGTCGTTGATTGACGTCACACGACTCAACGTCTCACCACCTATGCAATAATCGAAATGCAATGGGGCAAGCGATCTGTTGAACGTGATTGTAGCACATTCATCAATATTGAGAAACAAATTATTTCTGTTGCACCATCCATTCAATAAATCAAGGGCTAATTGAATATTGTGAGAATCGGATTCGGATTTAACCATTGAATAAATCTTTAAGTCATCAGCAAAGAGCGAAAAATGAATATTTTCAGGAAAAATCAAGGATATGTCGTTGACAAAAATAAGAAAACAAAAAGGACCAACATGGGAACATTGCGGAACCCCGGATGTGGTAGCAAATGGATATGAACAAGAAGATTTTAATTTCACAATTTGGAAGCGATCGGTAAGATAACTGGAGAACCAGTCAAGCATAGCACCAAAAAAACCGAAAGCTTTCATTTTACTGATCATTAGCGAGTGTGGGACCTTGTCAAAACATTTGGAGAAATCTGTATAGACACAGTCAACTTGGTACCCTAATTCAAAAGCGAATAAAATATATTGCTGTAAGCAAAGTAAATTAGTTATAGTAGATCTTTTACTTAAAAACCCATGCTGATATGGAGTAATGAAGCTACTGATTAAAGGTCTGATCTGACTAACGACTAACTTTTCCAAAATCTTCGGAATACTAGAGATAGTGCAAATAGGACGATACTCTTCAACATTAGAGTTATCCCCTTTCTTTGGAATGGGAGTAACAAAGGACAATTTCCATTTAGTAGGGAAGATACCAAGTTTTAGGGACCTGTTGAATAGGTAGTATAAAGGTAGAGAAATACTTTCATTACAAGACTTGAGTAAACTTGGGGGAATGCCATCAGGACCCATACCTTTGTTGATTTCCAAGGACATCATTTCACAAGAGATTAAGTCCCTGTCAATTACAAGTGAGCCGATGGAAAAAGTCGAAAACGATGTATCATCATCAAGCAGCAAGTTGGAAATAGGATCATAAACTCATTAGCAAACAGGTTAACTATGTCCTCCTGCTTAGTAGCTGATGTGGTACCATAATACATTAAATTGGGCATGGCAGAGCTCTTGGGCAAATAGTTGAAATAATTCCAAAATTCTTTTATGTCTAATTTAAGGGAATTTTGAACACTATTCACCCAATCCTGGTACAGACTGCAAGATTTAGCTTTACATTTCCTCCGATGTTCTGAATATATATCGTAATACGAATTCAAGTTAGTTTCTTTAAATCTGGCATGTACAAAATTTTTAAATTTGACCATTTTGATCAGCTCACCACTAAACCATCTCGGAAAGTCTGCATTTATTTCCCTAACTGGTGGTACAAACATTGATATGGCTTTGTCGAGGATTTCATAGAATTTATTAATAGCGTCTTCAAAAGGCAGGGAAACACAAAAGTTCCAATCGATGTTGAGAAAAAACTTATTCATCTCCAAATAGTTAGCTTTTTTGAAGTTGAAGCGAAATTTTGAGGGTATAGAAACATTTTCCTCTTCAGAAACATGACAAGAAATACAACATTCGAAAGCAGGATGAGGTAGATCAAGTTTAACAATAGGTTCAGCAGGTTTTAAATTTATGTCAGATAAAGTGGAAAAACATAGATCGAGAATATTCCCATGAGGATTTTTTATATAATTAAATTGATACAGATTTGACCCATTAATTAAGTCAATCAAAGCTCTTGCCTTAGCGGACATAACCGAAACATTATCAACTGTCTTAGACCTTACATCCCATACCAAACCAGGTAAATTAAAATCGCCCACAATAAAAATTTCATAATCGGGGTTCAAAAGAGTTATACGTTCAATCTCTTCGGAGAATTGGGTAATATGTGTATCGGACAAGTAGTCCGGAAAATAAATACAGCCTAAAATTAATTTGTAATCGGGTAACAAAACAAATAGTTGTTCAATATTATTAAAGTGATTTACCCACTTCACTGAGCTAATCCTCCTGGACACTCCCAAAAGTACACCACCCCCACACAGCTTTGACGAGTTTAGACGAGAACGATCGGTCCTGTAGACAATGAAGTGTGGAGATAGACCAAGCTCAGAAGATTAGCCATGTTTCAGTGAGAAAAATCATATCAAAGGAAAAAGTTGCAGCTTGCGAACGGAAATAATTCAATTTGGTGTTGATACCCCGGACATTCTGATAGAAAATTGTAAGACTGCTTAGTAGTTTTTTGACGAACGCGTAGACAATTTTTGAGGAGATTGTGACACGATCCGCGGAATCCCATTGACGTAACAAATGGTTAAATTTGGCTCACCTGCCATCGTACGTTTATCAAGTTCAGCTCGCAAGTCACGCAGAAACGTACGTTGCATTTGAGTTCGATCAAGTGAAATTGCCACTGGAGAGGATGATGCACGGTTTTCAGCCATAATTTTCAGTGCAGTAGACGGGTCATCAAATGAGACAACGGTGGGGCGAACTTTACTGACATCTCCCTTACCAATGCGGACTACTTTACGAACGCAAGTATCAAAATCGACAGAAAATTTTAAGAGTATCTCCTTGATTATAGCAGTATCGTCATTTAGACGGAGAATTGGCGAAGATGCGGTAGATTCATTGAGCCCATGGAACAATAAGTTATGAGACCTACGCTGCCTCTCTTTTAATTCGACCATTGTTTCCTCTAAGGATTGGTAAGAATGTTGACGTGAAGCTGTGTCGGCATTAACAGATTTTTGGCCTTGATGCTCCAGCCCATTTTTCAATTCATTAATATCATCAATAATGGTTTTAATTTGAGACTCAACCACGGTCACACGCTGTTCGAACACGGATATATGCTTCTTTATTTCAGTCTTGATAGTGTTCTCCAAAGAGGCTTTCATTTCAGCAGTGTACCTCTGAAATAGCAATTCAAGATCAGATTTAGTACACAACTCGGAGCCGGAAGGACGTGATTTGCAATCCAAACACTTCCAAGCTGATTTAGTAGCCCTTGACATTTTTCTGAAATTTGTTTCTAAGAATCCCACGCAGCCAAAATGAAAAGTCAGTTGGCATGCCGAGCAATGGATAGCTTCTTCTTCCAAAAGAGATGATGAACATTTATAACAATCCATTTCCAGCGATTAGATGATAAAGAGAGGAAGTTAGAATAGATATCAGATCAGATAAAGCTATGTACAACTGACTTCACGGGGTCACACAACGTGAGGAATCTCCCGATGTTAATCGCCTAGACGACTCAGTAAGATAGCAGCGAACACAAACAGTCAATTGCCCTCCAACTCAGTATGATAGCAGCGAACACAAACAATCAATCGCCTTCCAAAAGCAAGCACAAGACTCAACAACAAAGCGCACGAACACAACCGATGTTGACTCCACGGCAATCGAAGAGGAACTCATTAAAATGAATAGGTCGGTTTAGAGCTTAAAATCAACCAAATCTCAGTTATTTTCGTGCGTTTTTATGCGAAAAAACAGCTCTAGGGTGATGACGTCAATATTTATGAGCTTTCGAATGTAAGTGTACAGGTTTACCCTATTATGAGATTTTTATACGCCTGTTTGCTGGCGGCCACACCACCAATGCATTTTTCAGCCCCCGACCATGGTTTTTTTTGGTGCTCATTTTTTACTAACTAAAAAGCAGACATCATGTAATTTGACTGTGTGTGTGTGTGTGCGTTTCCAAGTGAAAAAGCTTCAGGATAGGCCAGTTTGGAGCTTAAAATCAACCATATCTCAGTTATTTTTGTGCGTTTTTGTCCAACCGAAACCTCAATAAAAATACGCACTCGTCCCATTTTAGTAGGTGATCTACGCGGGTTCTTGTTATATACAGTCTTTTTTCCATTCAACGAATTATGCTACGATAGAACTTCACCGTTGCTGCTATTTGAAGACAAATCTCCAAATATATCTGTTGGGAGGTACAAGAATGAAGACAATCAAACTTGAGATTCAAATAAGAGTTTTGTAAATAAATAAACTGGTTTGAGGTTAGGAAGCTCTAGATATCTCATTAACCTCCAGTTATAATCGTTATCCAGCCGCCCAGGGACCAGATAAATTAAAACGCCAGGTAGGGCTTAGCTAGGGATGGATAAACATCCTCTATTGTGTTATCTGGAGAATAACGCTATCCCTCAGATAAATCCTCCTTATCCATTGGATAAATGTGATTGATAAACCGGCCCTTAGATATGCATCAGTAGTGTCATCATTGAAGGAAGATTAGGAAAGAAATTAATCTCACAGCTCTCTTATCTAATCAGGGGGGTTTCTCGTGTGTAATTTATTTTACCTGTCCTAAGAGGGGAGGCTCCGTCTCAAATATCAGCGTAAATGGCCGGCACGGTTTCACCGTTTAAGTTAATCAAGGATTAGCGTTAATACAGCATTATGTTTGAGCTTAATCAGACTTTTCTTTCGCCAACTCTCGTCATTGGTTAATTCGTCTGTCAAAATTTAGCGATCCGATTACCAAAGCTGATTAGCTAATTACCCGGCCCTCGAGGAATGAAGAGGTTAACGGATGATTAGCTTTAAGTTGACAGTGTACGGAGCCTTCAATTTCCATATTTTAATTACAAAAATATAATACTACTAGCTGTACCCTGCCACGCTTCACTGTGGCACATTGTGGTTGTATGGATGAGAAATGAGAATCAGGTAGTTTTGGTAAGTTTGCTTTAAAAGTGCTTTAATATTGGTTTTTATATATGTTTGAATACATTTGAAGTTATTTATGATTTTTTCAATCTTGAAACATTTGTCCTCCATTTGGATGTTTTGTCCTCCCTCAAGTCCTCCAATCGTGTTTTTCCATCTGGTAACTCTATACTACACCCAACGTAGTCCCATTCCAAAGTTCAGCATCTCATGTTGATTAAGAGCAAAATTAGTTATCTATTTGCTAACAAAAGAAAAAAACAGTTTTCTCGCGGTTGCTGGCATGTTACTGAATTGAGCTTACTCAGGTGATCAGGATGGATTGTGTCATTTCAATCGACTCTTGTTGTTCCAGAGAGGCTACATGACAGATTGGAATGTCCTAGGGTGCGTGAAGACAGACAGATAGAAATACACACACCCGCACACACACGCACACACACCCACACGCACGCACGCTCGCATGCACGCACGCACGCACGCACGCACGCACGCACGCACGCACGCACGCACGCACGCACACACGCACGCACGCACGCACGCACGGACGGACAGAGAGACGGACAGACAGATAGACAAACACGGGACCATAGTTGTTCAAAGTGGTCTAAAACGTAGAATGCAAGTGGAAATTTTTGATTTTGGAGACCAAAAATTCTTCCTCTTCCTCGGAAGGACTCGGAAGCAAAAAAGTATGCTATAATTATTCATCCAGTTCAAACTGTAGCCTACTCAAAAATATTTGTGACTAATTATATAAAGTAGCACTGCGGATTTCTTTAATATTATTATAAAATAATATTTTAAGAGTTTGTTATTCTCATGTCTTCATTTAATACTAACAAATTAATTAGTAATATTGTTCCATTAATGGAATAAAGAAGGTATTTCAATAATTGTTTTATTTTCATCGCGCCAGTCTTTAATCCATTATTGAAAAATCCACTACTAACTTCTTAAAAGCTTAGTGAAGACTGAAGGAGTTTACTTATAACTAATTGTCTAACTTTAAGACTAACGAAGTCTTTAATAATATTGTCAAAATTTAACATCCTTGCCAACTCGTGTTCAGTAGAAAGTTTCTCTAATTTCTCATTCACAATTGATCTTAGATGATTTTTAATGATCCACAACTTATTAAAAGAATTTTCGCCCCTAGCTACATTAACAGGTAGCGACAAATATATTCTTAAATCTAGACATACTTCAGAAAACCCACTTTTAAAATGAAAATCGTAAATTTTTTTCAATAACTTAACTGGTGTACATTTTGACTCATCAGAGCATTCCTGGAATGTTGACTTCAAAACTTATAATCAATAAGAGACAACGTAAACTCTGTGAATTATAACTGAACACTTTTCCTTGATTTCTGTTGCTGACAAATCTTCAAAATTCAAAAGAACTGGAAAAATGTTGAAAATGTCATTCAAGTTCTGAAATCTCTGGCGGAGTAGTGAAATTAAGGTAGCCATGATGGGATAGGAAACAATAATCCTGTACTTGTCCTCAGGGTTTACTGGAATAGAACTGTCCATTTTGCTTCCTCAATAACGAAGGTAGGGAAGCTTTGCGTTCGTGATTGAAGTTGAAAAAGTTTGTGTCCCCCAACATCAAAATTTCAAATTGCTTTTTGCGTTTCAGAACGTGCTGATCAATATTTTGGTTCCGTGTCTGTGGTAAATCCTTGTCACGCCTAAAACTAAACCAAGTTTTAGTCCGAGTCCAATGAAATTTTCAGAGATTGTGCAGGTTAGCTCCAATTCGGTTCCCTATAATTTTCAGTTCCATCAAATCAACAGTGGCCTATGCGCATGCGAGAACGTGAATTTCTCATTACATCAATTTCTCATCATCTGTTGGTCCAATTTCGTCCAAACTCGGCAGGTAGTTGGATATATGTTTACAGAACATGCCCTATGAATTATATCGCGATTGTTACAGTTATAACTACTGCGCATGCGCAAAACTAATATCGATTGACACAGCGAAAACTCCGAATCTAATGGATCGATTTTGATGAAAATTTCAGGGATTATTAGCTTCTAGACGTTCCCCTATTAACCATTGCATTATTTTCTCGCGCCAATAAATCAGACATTCCAAATCAGAGGATGAGTTCGTTGGACAGCACGTTTTGAGCACATAAAATTCACCAAATTTGAATAAATATGCTTTAAAAAACCACTAAAAATGGCGGAAAACAGCTAAAAATAAAATCGTAATAAATTAATAATTTTTAGCCGAATTTTATGGAACAAAATTTATCAACTATAAACTTTAAAATTGATACCCAATTATGCTGAAAAATTTAGGTACTTAAGTTTCATCAATAAGTGCTTAAAAATCAATAAAAACTGAGAGGAGGATGAAAATTCGAGATCTCTCTTTTAATAACAGAGTATAATTTAAAATTCGTTTTTTTTTTCATAAGATTAGTAAAAAAATTTAATTGCACTCATTATAGCCACGATACCTAGGTACTCAAATTTCAAAACAACTTAATGTAGGTACCTAAATGTAAAACGATAATTTACAGAAATTTGCTTATACGAACATGAAACATGACTGGAACTTTTGGTGTTTGAATAATGGATTAATCACAATTATCCGCAACTCTGAGTGACCTGACCTACTGACCTTATCCTCTTTTCAATTCCAGTTTCCCACTCAGAATTAAACGGACATTGAGCAGAAACATCACGCACGACCTGCAGCGGTTTCTCTGAGTATCACGTAGTTTCAGCGTGACTCAATAGATCGCAGCCGTATCAATAAACAGCGGGGCTGGGTCTCCCGCTAATCATTTGAACGTCACGTTCGGAGCTATTATCAAGGAGGTTATTATAGATCGATTTCTATTATATAAGCTAAAATGAGGCTTCAAAATGAATGTTTTTGAACAATCTTCTTTTTTGCTTCCGAGTCTATCTATCTATAGGGTAGCAGAAGCATTATTTCACTTCCGGGAGAAAAAAAAAATTGTTGATCTCTAAAATCAAAATTTCCACTCGCATTTTACGTTTTAGACCATTCTGTACAACTTTGGTTCCGTGACTGTCTATCTGTCTGTCTGACTGTCTGTCCCTCCGTTCGTGTGCGTGTGTCCTTGTAACAAGCTTATTTTCCACAGTTTTAATCTAATTTGGATGAAATTCTAAGGGAATGTGCGGGCTAGGGGGTAGACGGTCCCCTATTAGTTCCATCGTTCCTGACTGACTACCTAGACGCTCTTAGAAATAAATAAATGTTTATTAGGTTCGTTTCTGTAGGGGCAAAATGGCGTGGATATTGTACAGCCCCACGGAGCATAGTAAAATCACCAAGTCAAGGAAACGGAAAAGTGGATACTACAAACTGAAATCAAGTCGTTCCCACTACCTCCTGGGGCGAGCCCATATGCGATTTTTCCCTAGAAAATTATCCATCGTTCAGTATCCACCAATTCCCCCATGAACTTCCCCTACTTTTCACTGCCTACTTGATCAAGCTTGGTTGCTCGTTTCAAAACAGTTTGAATTAATTATACCATTAATTTACGAATAAAATCCGAGTTAAAATGAAGCAAGAATACAATAAATAGAAGCCTGCAGTGGTGATTGAAATAGTTTAATAGAAAAGATTAAAATAATTTAGTGAAGCAGTATTTCTATTCTAACCTAACATATTGCTTGGTTTGAGTTTGTTTACATTTTTTTATGTTTCTTGATCTCGGTTTCATGCCCTGTATTTTATTTCGCGTAGATAGGTACCTACTTATATAATACAATTGTGTGATATTGTCCAGAAAAAGTTATTTTCACGCGGAAGTAACAATTGAGGATAAACCTGTAAGACAGCAAGTCCACAAGTATATGATCTTGCATGCAGTAAATCTAGAATAATAGTAGTATAATAAACCTAGTGGTCCTCAGTTCACCGGTAGGTACCTACCGACCTATTCGTACTTATCGTAGTTTTTCACGTTCTGATTAGTTATTTGGATAATATTTTTTCTAAGTAGTGTAATGCTTTAATAAATCCATAGGTAGGTTTATGAATATGAAAACGTCCGTGATTTCACATCATTACAAAATCCATTGAGCACCTACCTACTTATATGAACGTTAGACGGTTTATTAACAGTCTTCGTATACTCAGCAACAAGCACTAGAAATTAATACTAAAACTATATAATAAAATGAAATCCTCGACTGTTGCCCCTCCATGAGAAATGACTCAGCTACGCCACTGCTTACTACCTACTCAACTCTGCGCATGCACAAACGTAAAATCTACCAAGCACCATTTTCTCATGCTCTAGTCGTCTGATTTCGCTCAAATTTGGATGTAGGTTGGTGGATGACGATTTTATCATCCCATATCAATTTCAAAATGATTGTATCATTAATAACTACTGCGCATGTGCCAATGTGAAATCCTTTTAACATTCTTTTTTTCGACAGTTTTCATTCGATTTGAATACAATTTTCAGGGTTAGGTTGTAGATGGTCCCATACCTATTTTCATCTTTCTCAACTCATCAGTTCATTCTGCTCATGAATCCTTGTAAATTACATTGAGTATCATTTTTCGTATCTTTATTGACCAAATATGACGTTTCACACTACTTCTTGATTTACTCTTTTCCGCTATGGAATTTCTCAAGATCATTTAAAACTTTTCAATGATCTATACATTCATGATAAGTAAACGAGGAAGCTATGTGCCACAACCAACCCAGCAGATGTTTTTGACATTTAACATGTTTCATGACTATCTAGGATGGCCCGTGATTTGCATTTTTGCAGGACCGCGAGATGAGCAAACGTAATCATATTAGTAAAATGTTGGTACTTAATTAGATGTGGAAGAGACTATCAAATAATAACCTCTTTTGAAATAATTGAAGTTTCTTTTCTCGTCTTACCTTATTTTTCGCCCACCCACTTCTACCAGTTCACTTCAGCCAGTTTTGATGAAATTTGAAACATAGGCTACATTTGACATGACGAAATGCCATTTGCGGTTTTGAACCTTTTACGACCATGCGCCTATTTCATAAAACAACAAGTTACAAGTGTACAAGTTAACAAGTACAGGTACATGTAATGCACGGTAAACTAGAACAAGTGTTTCACCAAAACAAAGAGTACAAGTGTAGAAAAGTTACACTTGTAGAAGCTAAGTTTACAAGTTTAGCAGAAAAGAAAAAAGTCCGGTCATGCAGCATGACCCCATGAGCGAATTTTTGAAGATGTTTCATGCAAATGTTTCATGCAAATATTACCGATTTTTACAACTAGCGAACGGCATTATTTCGATTTTTGACTGATTTTTCAACTTTGAAAACTTGATACATATTCTTATAGGAAATTTTACGCTGATTCCGAATATACCACATGTTAGTATGCTGAAAAAATTATTTCGCACAACAAATCGCAAAAAAGTCCAGTCATGCAGCATGACCCCATGAGCGAATTTTTGAAGAAATCTTCGACATTTCAGTCGCTATTGATCGTGTAGAGAAATTTTAGTTTATGATTTTGGTAGACAAACATGGAATCAAATTATTAAAAATAATTAGGAGGTACTCATACTTTATTATTATTAAACTAATCTTGTAGATTTAAAGACAATGTACCTGATTCTAAATATACCACATGTTAGTATGCTGAAAACATTATTTCGCACAACAAATCGCAAAAAACAGGCTATTTTGAAAATTTTGACTACATTTTTGAAAATTTCAACCCGAAGATGTGATCCGATCATGCTGGCCAACGAACTTGAACTTTCGTTTTGTGTCCTTAACATTTTAAAATTTGTTTGAAGTTTCTAGCACAATTCTACGGACAGTTATCGTCTGGAATGACACATACATACATATATACATATATACATATATACATATATACATACATACATACATACATAAAAAAATGCGTTAAACTTCAGAATATGATTCAGAATAGCCTGAAACGAATTTCTGCATAAATTTTTTTCAAAAATTCACATTCTACAAATTTTGAGGCGAGAGCAATAGCTTAATTTTCTTCAAAAATTCGCTAAAACAGGCTATTTTGAAATTTTTGACTACATTTTTGAAAATTTCAACCCGAAGATGTAATCCGATCATGCTGGCCAACGAACTTGAACTTTCGTTTTGTGTCCTTAACATTTTAAAATTTGTTTGAAGTTTCTAGCACAATTCTACGGACAGTTATCGTCTGGAATGACACATACATACATATATACATACATATATAGGTACATACATACATACATACATACATACATATATACATACATACATACATACATACATACATACATACATACATACATACATAAAAAAATGCGTTAAACTTCAGAATATGATTCAGAATAGCCTGAAACGGATTTCTGCATAAAATTTTTTCTAAAATTCACATTCTACAAAATTTTGAGGCGAGAGCAATAGCTTAATCTATGAGCAACGTCAAGTAGGATACCGAAATTGAAGTTTTGTCAGCGAATTAAAATATAAAAACGGTGTTAAGTACACGATGGGATGTTTATCGTACATGACAAGATGTAATGATTGGAAGGCAGAAAATTATAAATAGAAAAGTGGAGAAAGTGTGTACTTGATTTCAACTTATTCCGATGGCTGGCATAATCGGATTTTTCTCCTTCATTCCGCGGAAATGTCATAATCAGTTCATCAAGTCATAATGCTGCTGGGTTAGGAATGTCATCTGTAACTTCGAGATGATCTTCACACTTCACTTCGTTCTTCAATGATGGGGAGATCCTCAATACCCGATCAGGAAAAATTGTACACGGTCACGCAGCATTTTAATATTTCAAGGGCCTCGGAAGACATCCTAAATCTCTCGTTAAACTCAAAAATACCCACGAATTTAGCGTTTATTTGTGGCCGAAAAAATCTTTGGCGTCTTCTACGGCGAACGCTTCTTGTCTGTATTCTTCAGCAGAAGATGATTCCCACATATTAAACACCGAAAAATTGTCAACTCACAATGCTGAAAAATAACATGTTTACAGGTGAATGAACTTAGGTTAAAAATCGGCCATTCTTTACAACTGTACTTAAAACAGTGACTTGTTCAAAATGATGGGGAAATACTTGTAACCTGTCCAAATACGTCTGTACACTTGTTAATTTTCACACTGCATTATAAGTCTACACTTGTGTTTTTATGAAACACTTGCACACTCATTTTTCACAACTTGTACATAAAATTGGCTTGTAACTTGTCACTTGTTGCTTTATGAAATAGGCCCCAGGTGGTGGGGGTCGTAAGGGACGAGGTAAGTATGAAATTCTCTCCCGTTCACCCTATTTGAAATTTTATAGCAAGACCGGTTGGTAAGAAATTCTTTGTTGTAGCTGTTACCTCAAATTTATAGGTATACATTTTCGTTA
The DNA here is from genome assembly GCA_030762985.1 of Adelphocoris suturalis. Classification (NCBI taxonomy): domain Eukaryota; kingdom Metazoa; phylum Arthropoda; class Insecta; order Hemiptera; family Miridae; genus Adelphocoris; species Adelphocoris suturalis. Next base: position 50,956,932 of record CM061043.1, on the reverse strand, counting down.
TCTTCATGATTCGCTGAGAAGAGTGAGAGTAAACAAGCCCTACGTTGGCCAGATTAAATAGTAGGGTTTGTACTGAGGTAGTTATGCACCGTTGGAAAGTTATGAAAGCTTTTCAACCTATGAAGTTGAAATTTAGAATGGAGGCCCTGTCTAGAAACGATTCAAAGAGTGTATAGCGCCAAAGATCAGCTGAGTAAGATCTGAAGTTAATTTTTTTACTTTTCGACCTATGAAACTGAATTTTGGAGTAGAGGCTCCTTGGGACGTCTAAAAACGAATCATGAAGTGTTGAGTACTCCTGATCAGCTGAGTAAGATTCGAAGCTCATTTCTTTGCTATTCGACCTATGAAACTGAATTTTGGGATGGAGGCTCCATATGGCGTCTAGAAACGGATCATCAAGTGTAGAGCCCCCCAGATCAGATGAGTGAGTTCTGGAGCTGAGATCGGAGTGTCCCGATACCCAGCATCCAGAGAATCAGCAACCAGCCATTCGAGAGGAAAGCTTGTTCCACCTTCTTCCACTGCTTAGCCAAGGCTCAAGGTGACCCTTACAATTTAATATATTAATGTTTGAGTTTATATTTTTGACAACTTTGCCAACCATTCAATTTTGACCACTATCCCACACCTCGAGGAACTCATCAAAAGTTCCTATGAGTTTGTCGGGACCCTAATTATAGACCAGGGATCTGCGTAGAGGGGCTACCACAGTGTTATAATTTGGAAAGTTTTACGTTTTTTAGTGCTTGCTTCGAGTTGCTGGAGTTTTTCCTAGCCAAGCTACCGATTCGGCAATTACTATGATAAATAGAATGACTGAAAGTACCGGAGCACCTCTTACCCCTCAATTGCGGGGCAGTTCGCGAGCCTTTTGACAGAACGACTTGATAGACCAATTTCAATGTGAATCATTTCTTCGGAAAATGACGCGAATGGCAGGAGGGTGAAAAAATTAGATCCTTTGAAGACAAGAGAACTCACTTAAAACCGGCATGAGGCCGCAAATAAGGGACGGTCAAGGTTTGCTATCGATTATTCAAAACCTTGGGCTCCCTTAACATGTTCGTTTGCCTACCGGCTTCGGGACCTCCCCTGTTCCGCTTATATTTAGCAGGAAGGGGCAGAATATTTCATGGGATGATCCGAACGTCGGTTCGATAACGGAAATTGTAACGAAACGGTCACGAAATTAGAAGGAGGGCTAAAAATAATTATTCGCGTGGTCCGAGTTACGGATCAATGGCTTCCCCGGTTTTCATGGTAGTTACCTCGACTTATTTCAATTTTAGATTCATTATAATGGGGTATGATGGGGGTGAGAAAATATTCGGCAGTTTTCCGAGTTTATTGTTATTAGTCCAAGTATTTTCGCCAGCTCCGGTCACGACAGAAATTAAGGGCGGAATTCATAGACGGGAATTGAGTCTGAGTGGACCCCTAAGGCCCGCCGCAAATTGAACCCAGCACACGCACAGCCCACGTCCGACCCACGCGTGGGTAGGAATGTGAATCACAGTTTTGCATTAGGTACCGCATATTGAACCCAGCCCACGGCTATCCCACTCAGTTGCTCTCCACGCGTGGGTCCGTTTGTATGTGCCGCACAGTTTTCGTGGGTCGTGGGTGTGTTGGAATGACCAAAAATGGATGAGAAGTTAATTGAACTTGTCAGGGACCATCCTGTGCTGTACGACACATCTGATGCGAACTACATGAGAACAAAACTAAAAGATGAGCTTTGGGAAAAAATTGGGACTGAATGGAAACGGACGGTGAGCACACACTTTTTATTATATCATTATTATTAGTTACTTGAAAAAATGTTAAAACAATTCATTGCTCATGTTACATTACATGGTTACTCATATAATACCTACATATTTCCTATTTATTTATATGTTAATTATGTATTACCATAATTATTGACCTAGGAAAATCATAAAACTATTTTCCCCTTTTTGTCCCCATCTCAAGTCAGAATTGCACTCGTGGCACACGACTGGGTTCAATATGCGGTACCCGACCCAGCCCATGGTCGTGGGTTGGGGATGGGGTCGGCGTGGGCTGTGCGTGTGCAGGGTTCAATTTGCGGCAGGCCTAAGTGTATCGATAAGGGAATTCATGCACTCTGCGCGATTCATAGACGTGATTTGAGGGTGAACCTGAGGGTTCACTGAGTGTACAACCCAAATGCACACTCAACGGGATTCATAAACCAAAAATGGCATTGGGGTGAGTTTCACCCTCAGCTCAACGGTACAATATCCTGAGTGACGGCAGGAGGTCACTTAAGTTCGTCAACTGATAACTTTTATTATTATATAGGTATAGGTATTGGTAATATAGTAGAGCATACATTTTGTTCGGAGTTTATTCAAAAACTACGGCACATAAGAGTAGGTAGGCTGTACCTAAACGGTAGTTAGGTAAATGTTTGATGTGACCAACAGATCCCATTCAAATGTTATACAATCAACAACGAAATATTTCGCTAACTATTCCGATTCGGGAAAGAGACATCATGGACAATTACGAACCTGGAGGAGCTTAAAATAAATGGAAAGACTTATATACCATGTTTCATTGAATTTAATTGGAATTTAAAAGGAATTCGTGTGACTAAACTAAAAATTCTAGGAACAAAATTGAGTTTATTGTCGACACTGGGAGCAGTGTAAACATCACATACCTATCTAAAGATGTCTACGACACATTAATTGGCGCACCATTACTTCGAAAAACAAGTTGTTCGTTACCAGCTTACCAGAATAAACCAGTTAACCTATTGGGGGAATTTATCTATCAATTCAAATTTAAGGACAGGAGTACAAGAGGTCGTTGTTAAGGAAGGGGACTCGTTGCTAAGTTGTGAAACTGCAAAATAATTAGGAATTGTAGCTTTAGTCCTGACAATAGATGATGTTACATCAACATCTAAAGCCAATGATTTTCCTATGTCTCCTGCCAATGATTTCAAACGGAAATACCCTAAGCTGTTTGAGGGTATTGGGAAGTTAAATAAAGTTCCACTATCTGCTTTACAAGTAGATACCATGTTACATGGATACGTCTTCGATTGGGGATTTCGTAACGTTCGTCCTCGAGAGTTGTAAACAAATAATTTAACTTTGGACTGTAGGCGGCGAAATGTAGGATAAAGAATTTATTTTATCATTCTTGGAGGCACAAAAAGCATACTATAAGTTATTTCTCCAATACAGACGCAATGAGTTGTTGTTAACAGTCGACTGTTGTCAGGGGATGAAAATATTTCCTATGGAGTGGAGTAAATGATGCTATTGCTTTACGTTAAGAATCCGGCGTAACCGGCTTATTAAAATTGTTTATAGTCCAATCAACTTAGTTTAGGAATGTAGCCAGGTACGTAAGGAAGGGGAAATTGGTAGCTTTAGATGTGAACATTTATCACATAAATCAAGCGCTTTCCAACGAGTGGCGAACGATTTTTGTGCGATGAAAACTGCGGAAGTTCCATTCCCCTAGCAACGGCTGGGTTGTACGTGAAAAACACTGAAATTGTGACATCGATTTTGCGTCACGGAAATTTTTGGTTGACCCCCCAGAGCAAAGACATATCCATGTCAATAAACGGAAAGACTTATAACTTCTATATGTTTAATTGAATTTAATTGGTTTGGCTAAATCAAAAGGAATTCGTGTGACTAAACTAAACATTTTAGGAACAAAAATTGAATTTATTGTCGGCACTGGGAGTAGTGTAAACATCATATCTTCTGAAGATGTCCACAACGCATTAATTGGCGCACCATTACTTCGAAAAACAAGTTTTTCGTTACGTGCTTACCAGAATAAACCAGTTAATCTATTGGGGGAATTTATCTGTCAATTCAAATTTAGGGACAGGAGTACAAGAGGTCTAGCGAGTTAAAAAATACGTAGTTTTTAATTTTTTAACATTTTTTGACTTCAGAGTAGATTCCTAACTATGGTACCTGCTTGATCTAGCACTCTAGGTGGCCGATCCGAAAGGAAATTTAACGCTCTTCCCAGCAGCATCGTCAATTTTTCGTTTATTCGAATAACCAAGGTAGTTTGGACGATTTTTGTATCTTGAGGCGAGTAATTTCAAAACTGGCTCAATCCACATTTTTTCGAAATACCTACACTTTTTTCCAATTTCTTCAAGTTCACGAAGCACTCTATCACCCTGTGAAGTCTTACGGACCAAATCCGGTTCAATCCAATAGAAAAACCCCACTGAAGTGGTGGTTTCACGTCAAAACTGGCTCAATCCATGCTTCTCAGTTGAGCCGCTAGGAGCGCGCCTGCCTTCGGCGTTGGACGTTTTTGTTCTGGTGTACACAGTTTCACCCATTTTCACGCTATGAACGCTTTCTTTTTTTTTTTTTTTTTTTTTTTTTTTTTTTTTTTTTTTTTTTTTTTTTTTTTTTTTTTTTTTTTGCTCTTGACTGTTTAATATTAAATTACTCAATGTTCTATCATTTTTCGGGGTTTTGTAAAATAAAGAAGTTCTCAAATGTTTCGACAAGCGTGGTTTCTACATAGGCTGTTGCTATGCAGTCGTCTTTCTTGCAACCTACAAGCTTCTTACCATACCACATAAATACCGAAAAATGTGATTTCCGACATGAATAATATAATTTTAAAGGATACTCAACAGAGCTAAGTCAAACTACCCGAATTTCATCAACCGGCTCAATCCAAACTTTGATCTTGAATTTTGAGAAACCCAGACAATTTCAAAGTCAAAATTTGTGATAAAACACTCTAGGGCCTCCAGTTTAAAAAATGAAATGGAACTAACGTGGTTAAAATGAAGTGCTGTACAGGGAAACGTTTCTTGTGTTTCCTGAAAAATTTTCAAGTATGGATTGAGCTGGTTTTGAAACTTCTCGCCTCACTTAAGGTCGAAAATACGAAAAAATTCTTAAAAATTGAATAACTCAAAAACAAAGCGATTAAAACAAATCTCTATGAGGAACTTTCGATCGGAAATTAGTTGCAGAATACGTGGGTGAAGTTTTTCGGATGTAACGTGAGAATATTGATTATTTGCTGTAGCACAATATGAACGATTCTTATCGTGGTTCTGAGTGGAGGGGGAGCTGAACCGAGTTCAGATCGCTCGGAGTTCTTTGGAGCGTTATGATGTTACATATTATAATTAGAAACTAGTATTTTGAACGAAATATGAATTAAATCTTGGAAATAGAAAAGAGGCTTTTCCCAGTACCATGGGCAAACGTACAATGGTAATATTATATTTCATGCCATTGTATATTGCGATCTTAACAGTGAATTAAATTCTATTTTGAAAGTTAGGTATCGCTTTCAAAAAGTTGCAAAGTTACGAAATTGCAAAAGTGAAGGTCTTCCCTCTCCCAAACCAGATTGAGGCACCTATTTCGTTGCAACTCAATCTAGCTAACATGAACATCTATATGCAGTTATACGATTTCATAATGTAAAGTGAATATTTAAGTATAAATAATATTAATAATAAAGGTTTAAAATAAGTATCGTTATTTCTTAAGAAATTGTTACACAAATGGTATTTTTTAACTGTGAACTAGAACATTCGAAAATGTATCCTCAAAATTATGCTGAAAACTTCCCTACCAACGCATTGGTTGTACATGAAAATCAATTGAAAGTCTTGCATACAAGTCTACAAGACATTGAGACATTTCACGTCTTCACTTCCCAGTCTAATAGTGGTTGCAATCAAGTTTACAAAAATCACTAAGAATTAAAAATTATTCAGACAACCACGCTCATACCTCAGATTGTTGGTAACGCACTTCGCAGTGGTTTATTTTAACCACCGTATTATTTTATACGGTTAGGTGAATCGAGAGGTTTCTAACGACTGGCGAACGATTCTTGTACGATGATAAATGCCTAAAATAAGTTCCCTAGCAACGATTTGGTTGTAAGAAATAATCATCAGAAAATCAAAAGTAACAGTTTTCGGTAATTTAACGTGAAATAACACTTTTCGATTCTACGAGCCAAAGTAAAGACACTAAATGTTGAAAAGACTCCACTCAACATCTCGCACCTGATTCTACCAGTTAATATAGTTACCTTTTTGACATTTCATGTCTTTGCTATGGCACACAACCAAATTTTCGTTATGTCACGTTACGTTACGTAACGAAATATGCTCATTTCTGATTATTATCGCTTACAACCGAGTCGTTGCTAGGGAAATGGTACTTCGTCGTTTTTCATCCCACAAAATTCGTTCACCATTCGTTCGAAAGCTCTCGATTTATCCAATCATATTATGTTAACTACTGCGAAGTGCGTGGCCAACAATCACAGTTATGAGCATGGTTATTTGAATTATTGTTTACACACAGGTGATCATTCTCAATAATTGATATTGTGAACATGATTGCAACCGCTTGTTAATTTCTGATTGCATACGAGTCTGCTACACATACCTACGCGTCTGCAACTGAAGACATGAAATGTTCCAATGTGTTGCAGACTCGTATGCAAGCGTTTTTTGGTTGAATATTGCTCAAATAAAGTTTATTAACTATAAAATAGAAGTTGCTATGTGCTTTCGTACTTGTATGTACGAAATGTTCTAAGAGGGATTGCAAAGGTTCGTGAAGGTGTTTTGACAATAAAACGCTTCCAATTCGATCTGATCTATAACAACTTTTATTTGATGATTTAACGTTTTCTGTGCTTCGTTCCTGTTATTTTTCGTATCCACGGAAGGAAAATGGCGACGTTGGTGTAGACAGAAGGGACTTCCCCTGTGCATTTCTTGTCTCCAAAAGACGTGATTCCGACAAGTGTCCACCGCCCGTCTCTCTCCCGCATTATTAGTGGTCCTCCGCTGTCACCCTGAGCCAAATTTCGATCAATCGTCACTTTTTATTAAGAAAATAACACGTAATATTATATCCAATAAATATAGGTAATATAGGATGTGTTGCCTGCTCAAGTCTGGGGGACAATTGTTCAAACTACATCCAAGGCGAAGAAAGCCAAAAAGTTCCAGTCATGCTGCATGATCGTATGAGCGAATTTTCGTAAGTTATCGTATTAAGTAAAATTGTTTTGAAATTTGAGCTTTTTGATTACAACGAAAATGTTAACTATTATATTTATGCTGTTAAAAACAATGTTTCATGCAAATATTACCGATTTTTACAACTAGCGAACGGCATTATTTCGATTTTTGACTGATTTTTCATCTTTAAATTTTTGAAAACTTGATACATGTTCTTGTAGGAAATTTTACGCTGATTCCGAATATACCACATGTTGGTATGCTGAAAAAATTATTTCGCACAACAAATCGTGAAAAACAGGCTATTTTGAAATTTTTGACTACATTTTTGAAAATTTCAACCCGAAGATGTAATCCGATCATGCTGGCCAACGAACTTGAACTTTCGTTTTGTGTCCTTAACATTTTAAAATTTGTTTGAAGTTTCTAGCACAATTCTACGGACAGTTATCGTCTGGAATGACACATACATACATATTTTTTTTTTTTTTTTTTTTTAACCTCCCCTCAAAGACGGAGGGGGCACGCCATTAAATTGGAAAATAACAAATAAAATAAAAAAAGTGGGGAGGACGCCCAGGTTTACCCGACGCCGGCTCTAGGGATAAGGGAAGTTGCAGGACGAGGAGGAAGAATGGGATGAAAGGAAGGGTATATATACATACATACATACATACATACATACATAAAAAAATGCGTTAAACTTCAGAATATGATTCAGAATAGCCTGAAACGGATTTAAAAATTCACATTCTACAAATTTTGAGGCGAGAGCAATAGCTTAATTTTCTTCAAAAATTCGCTAAAAGTACGGGATCCTAAATGCCATAAGTTACTGAAAAATGTGATAACTTATTTTAAACATAAAAGCACATTTGACCCTAAGGGATCTAAAAATCAAATTTAACTTTTTCAAGGAAGTTTTTGAATGCCATAATTCGAGACAGCATAGAAAATAATAGGAAAATCAACACCAAACTCTGTAAGTTTTGAGGGAGCCGCGTCACGTAATAATCGTTAGCTTTGGCAAAATTCTAAACTTTTTTCGTTTCTAACTCCTTTTTTTCCACTATATGTCCCTGTAAAACTAAAATTTAGTACATACAGTTGGAATGCTGAGATTCAGAAATTTTTTTGGGGATTTGTATAGCACCAAAATTGAACACAGAGGTTGATGTCGAGCAGATTTTACTTCCGAGTCTACCTAAAGGTACCTAGCATCGTTCGGGAGCATCGTTTTCAGTTTCGGGAGAAAAACAATTTTTGGTCTCCAAAATCGAAATTCCCGCTTGCATTTTACGTTTTACACCATTCTGAACAACTTTGGTTCCGTGTCTGTGTGTGTGTGTGTCTGTGTCTGTCGTGTGTCCGCAAATCCTTGTAACAAGCTTATTTTCCACAGTTTTCATCCGATTTGGATGAAATTTTGAGGGGATGTGCGGCCTAGGGGGTCGGTCCCCCATTAGTTTCATTGTTACCAAATCAATACTTAAATCAACGTAAATTCCATTATGCTCCCTTTTTCACGCCCTAGTCATCCGATCTCGCTCAAATTTGGATGATAGTTGAGGGGTGACGATTTGATAATCCCATAACAATTTCAACATGATTGTATCATTAATAGCTACTGCGCATGCCCCTATGTGAAATCCTTGTAACAACCCTAATTTCCACGATTTTCATCTGATTTTGATGAAATTGTCAGAGAATGCGCGGGTTTGGTTGTAAATGGTCCCCTATCAGTTTCATTGTTAAAAAATCAATACTTCATTCTGCGCATGCGCAAACCTAAATTCTATTGTGCTCCATTTTTTTCACACTAGTCGTTCGATTTGGCTTAAATTTGGATATAGTTGGGGGATGACGATTTGATCAACCCATATCCTTGTGATGACCTTAGTTTCCATAGTTTTAATCCGATTTCGATGAAATTGTCAGCGAATGCTCAGTTTAGGATGTAAATGGTTCCGCACCTATTTCATTGTTTCTAACTCATCAGTTCATTTTGAGCTTGCAAAAACGTAAAGTACATTGAGTATAATTTTTTCGTTTCTTAATTGACTAATTATGACATTTCACGCTGCTTCTTGATTTACTTTTTTCCGCTATGGAATTTTTCAAGATCATTAAAAACTTCTCAATGATCTATGCATTCATGGTAGGTAAACGAGGAAGCTATGTGCCACACCTAACTTGGCAGACGTATTGTACATATAAGTGCTGCCCTCAGAACTACATTCTTTCCACTGGGGTGGTCGAGTTTTTCGTTGTTGAAGGATACGATTTACTGTCTTGTTTCTAAGTCGAGAGATATGACCTGGAATGATTTATCACAAGCAAAAAGATTTCTGAGTGATGGAATTGATAGGAGACCTTCCTCAGCCTAACCTGTTCATATCCAGAATATGTCATCGAAATTGGATAGAATACGTGGACGTTATGCCTGTTGCAAGGATTTCCCATTCGATACGATCATGATGAAGTTGATGTGGGATAATTAGTAAACAGTACAGCCCATATTTGATGATCCTCGGGATTTGTAAAAGTCCCCAAGATCTGACGGGCGCACTCGAACTGGACACAAGCCAAAAAGGGTTGACTGAGCACTAGGGGTATTCATGGTTGGAGAGTTTACGCGACGTCGTAACGTGTTAAACGTGCTAAATGTGCTAAACTTTGAAAATAACCGCCGTAAAAATTCAGACTTTACAACGATACGATAAGATTTGTTAAGGAAAGCAGAGTCTGGGGTCTGCTTAATATCGAATCGACACCATGCTAAATGTCTTACATGCAAAATGGCGGAAAGCCAAAAGCTGATTCGCATATTTTGCTGCCTACCAAGAAGCTGTAGATCGCATACGTTTTTTTTTTTCGTGTACCAAAGTGTTTTTAGTTCGTTTTGTTTTCAAATTGTTTGGTTTCTTTTGCCTATTGTTATTTCAGCGACCATGGAAAAAACGCGGAAAGTGAAAGCATCTAGATTGAATTGGGGAAAAGACGGATCTAAAATCCTGGAGACAGTTCCCCACATCTCTTTCTCCTCTGATTCTTCTGCAGCACTAATTTCTACTAGAGTTTTCTTAACTATCGCATCAATTCACTTAGTTTTATGGCCCTTTTGGGGCATGTTTTGGGCAATTACTTAGTCAACTCACACAGAGATATATTTGGATTATTTCGAAATGAAACTGAATCCTTCTATTTTGAAATGTAACCTGCAAGTAAGATGCCTTCCGTGCTGTTGTACTCTTTTTACGTGCCTCGCTGGTAGGTATTCACCTTCTTCTTTTACACACCTGTTATCACAAAAATCTTCTGATGCTAATTTACGAAGTTTAGCATAACCAGGGGTGCCTACAGGGGGGGGGGGGGGGGTCACGACGCGAACTGCGTCGTTAAAATTTGGGGGGGGGGGGGGGTTAGAAAAATGAGTATTTTTTTAATTTTTTTATGAACAAGTAATAAGATTTATACTAACAAATTAATTACTTACATTTGTAAAACAAGAAATACAACATTCTTTATCACATCAGTGTATTATTTACATTACCTATTTAATAAACTTTTTAGTTGGGGGGGGGGGGGGGGGGGGGGGGTCGGGAGTTTGGGGGGGGGGGGGCTCGAGTCGTTGCGCTTGGGGGGGGGGGGGGGGCCCCCCTGGCATAACGAAGTTGCCATGAGATCCAACAAGGTTAACATAGTTGTGAAGACCATTAATATCCCTATTACTTCATCTAGACACCGGCCCCTCATAGCGGTTGGGAATTCCGGTAGGGTTTATGACCCATCACTCCCTACTCGCCGATGTAGACCCTACGGTCAATTAGTCCACTGATCAATGCTCTAGCCGTTAAGTAGATTAAGCCAAGGCCGACAATAGCAGGATGGGACTGCATGATATTACAAATTTCAATCACCCGTGGAGTCTCTTTGCGCCTCCGAGGATAGAGAAAGAAAATACAGAGGGCGGTGCACTCCTTAACCTACTGCGAGAATAAATTCCTGTATCGATCTTCGGGAATTCATGAGTGATTGATTGAAGATTGATTTAAGATTGGCAACGTCCAAAGACGCCAACGAAGTGCCTTCAGAATGCATACCCATTTAAATTTTTCTGAAATAAGACGGTGTGTATGTACTCCGAAAAGAAAATGTTGTAGAATGATGTGTATAGTTTGATGGTCTGGATGCAAGCACGCTCGCATCTCAAAGATACATAACATCAAGTAGTCATTCACCTAGTAAAAATTCTGATTAGTTGGACATTAGATCAAAATGAGGTGTTTAGTGTGGTGGTCTGGATGCTCACAAGCTCGCATCTCAAAAATACATAACATTAAGTAGTCAATCAAAGGCAGACTCTTGCCTACCCAAGATTTGGAAAGAGCCCAGTTCAGGTGGTTTAGTTGTCGGTGGTACGCAGTTCAGGAGTGCCCTTTCAAAGGTCTTATCTTCGAATACGAATACGATTGTAATCGCGATAAATATTAGTTGATTCTGAGCCAACTGCGATTTTATTCGTATTCGGGTAATCGTATTCGTCTGTCGGCGATTACACGAATACAACCCATAAAATTGCGTCACGGCCATCAATTTCAATAGGGAGTCCTCCCTCTTATAATATGCGAAGCCTTGCTACTATTACCTAGCTTAAGAGAGCCTATTTGTCTCAAATCTATTTCAATAGGACGTCCCTCTGAAGCTAGGTATTATTATCAGAGCTATGCATTCCATAGGAGGGACGCCCTATTGAAATTGGAGACCGTGGCGCATTTTTATCGGTTGTATTCGTGTAATTGCCAAAAGACGAATACGATTACACGAATACGAATATAATCGCAGTTGACTCAGAATCAACGAATAATTATCGCGATTACAATCGTATTCGTATTCGACGATAAGGTTATGCCCAACACTGTGTCAAACATTGAACCTGTTTGCGAGCAACGCGCGCTTAGTGTAAATGGGTCCGACCAAATAGTGCGCGCCGAATGTAACAGCAAACTTTCGCACACAATGTGCGCTCAGTGCAAACAGGTATTACTAGAAAATGTTATTTAATGTAAGATTTGTTATCTAACTTACGAAACAGGTACCAGTGAGAGTTCGGCTGTACCGAGAGCACAGTTGACTGTTCATGAGGTCGTAACCAAAGAACCCGAACCACGTTCTGCTCACGTGTTGTCTCATTATTCTTACTGGCGCATGTTGGAGAACTTTAGACATTTTTTGGTCATCTGAAAAATTGTATAAAAGACATGCTTACTGTGCGTTTATTGAATACTAGGGTAGGTATTTAAACGTCAAGTATGCGGGAGAGGCAGATACATCTGTGAGATAAAACTTAGGAAAAATGCCTTTGAAAATGTTTCATACTATAAAAGTTTCAGTCATGCAGCATGATCGTATGAGCGATTTTTTGTAAATTATCGTACAATACTAGGTATGTTAGATTGTTTTGGAAATTTAGGACTTAAGTATAAAGGAATCGTTAATTACCGATTTTGGCAAAAAACTTGGTCTAAATAATTTGCGGCAATTCAAAGAATATTTTGGATCTTAAGCATTTTGCTTGTCCGAAACGCTACATTGCATGCAGACTTGAACATACCCCAAGTTACCGAAGTTATCTCTGAGGCGTACAACGAATTCGCAAACCGCATGAAAAATCATCGAAACCCAATCGTTCGCACAATGTTGGAACCTCCTCGTACACCAAGAGACCAGCGCAGGCTGAAACGGAAATGGTATAGCGATCTCCTCATTACTGCTCCACCCTGACCTTCAACCTAAATTCTCAACCTATTGTACCTGATAACCTGGTTAATTCAGTTACCAAAGATCTACTTTTTTAAACTTATTGTTGAACTATTTGAATTTTGCTTATACTATGTAATTTATTTATTGTCTATTCTAAATCATTGTGAAAGAATTACCTATTTATTGTGCATTAGCCCTCCAGAGGGGGGTACTAATGCTACGTGTGCCATGTTCTAATCTATACGTATACCGCATTTATAAGCAAACTTAATAGTGGCCAACCACAATACAGTTTCTAGGTTTAAAAATAAACTTTTTTTTGGTAGTTTTTATATATTTTTTGGCAAATATTAATGAAATTTAAACACATTTTTCAGCATAAATTTCTGCATAATTTTTAATGTTATAGTTCACTGTCAATGAACTTTTTTTGACTAAAATTCTGCTACAAAAATATAAATTTAACGATTTTTAGCCGTGTTTAGTCATTTTTAGTGATTTTTTTGCACTTTTTTTGGAATTTTACCAATTTAATGCGCTCAAAAAATGCTGGCCAACGAATTCATCCTTTCATTTGGAAAGCTTGACTTTTTGGCGAAAGAACGGAATTTTTATCTCAATCCTAAGGAGAGTACCCATGTAATCTCCATCTTCCAAAAATGTTGATAGATTCGGAAGCAATATCGCAAATGCGCGAAAATTCGTTCTACAAAACTTCAAGTAATTTTATTTTATTTCATACTTTGACTACTGTATTTCACTGCAGCTACGATCTTAATATTTTCATGATACTATAATTCACCTTTGTGATTGTTACAGTCGAATACAGATACATAGTTTATTAACTGAAAAAACTTGCGTGAAGTTGGCGTTAGATTTCCAGAGAAAAATCGGGCCGCGCCACAGCACGACCGCCTACTCGACCTAACCCTTTCACCCGTCACGGTCGAACTCATTCCTTTCAGGTGGGAAAAGGTATATCTCCGCCTATCGCTGGTACCTTCCGTTATTGAGGATAGTATAGAAACGTAGTAGACTGAATTAAAGAAAATAGAATAAATAGAAAAATTCGTTTTTCAGAAATCGAAGTTATGTGAAAAAAGTGGTTATTTCCTGCAATCGGCGACCTGTCACGGCTGAACTAGACGCTGCCCATCTATCCCTGCTACTTTCCATTATTGGAGATAATATAGAAATGTAATAAAGAGGTTCTGTGAAAAAAAGTGATAATTTCCTGCAATACTCACACATCGTCGACCTGTCCACACACACAACAAGTCTTCGCTGGTACCTCTGCAGCTCACTCGAATTTCATGAGTTCCTACCCAACTTGGCAACTGAGGAACTTACCGAGTAGTATCTACCTATTCCTTTTAGTACTGTGATCCTTTTCCCTCCGGCCCGTATCGATCGGGCCATTTCGTTTAATGATTCGATTCGCTTTCCGTTGTTTCATCCCGAGATCCACCTACTTATCGTTAGTTCGAGCGAGGTATGAATAATTCTGACTGAGCTCACCGTCTGATGTGATGCCCCATCCGCTCACGATGCCTTCTTTCCCTTCGTAGTAGAGAGGACTGGATTTCCCGAGCTTCGGCAACCTTATCGTGTTGACTCTTCCTGAAAACAATGGATTCTTTAGGTGAGCCAAGTGCAGGATAAACGTACGGCTGCGGTGGGATCAGCTGTACACGTCAGAAGTCAAAACATTTGTTAACCTTTTGTGAACACTTGGCAAATGGGTTAACCTTCCGTTAGTCGCACCCTTATCCCGCTCATTCATGGACGCATTGCACCTGTGTGTGAGATGCTTTAATAATTTTTCAAAGTAGAAAACTCTAAAAAGTTCTGGGGGCATTAAAAGCCCTTGTCTGAAGTAGGAAACAATAAAGTGCACGTAAATAATATACTTTATTCCATTAGAAAATATAAAAGTATCTACGTAACTAGTCTAGTCAACGGATGAAACTACAGCAGCAACGATCTGGGTGGTTTTATTTAATTCTTACATATTTAATGTATTCTTTTATATGAAATCTATCAATTCTACGAATTAAGGCAGAATTGCCACATGGTTTGTGTTGGATTTTTGGAAACTAGGGTAATGTAAAAAAGCTTCATGTACAAAGTTTATCTTGAGATGGGAGGTCAGCATTATTCATTTTCTGAAAGCCGCTAGTTGTATCAACGCTGCAGGAATAAATTTCTCTCCAAACAAGTGTAAAACCTTCAACTCCGTTTTAACTCATTCCTAGTATATATGTGCATGTCATATGGAAATTATTACTTAGTCTCCAGCTTGAAATTAGTCCGGGAAATATTCATTAGGAGCGGAGCATATGTTAGGGGTTGGGAACGAGGAAAAATAACCATATGAAAGTCTTCTCTATAGACGACTTTCCCCTCACTCCGCATATTGTTTTTTTCAGGAGTATTTGCATATGGAGGACCCCTAAGGGATGGAGGGGCTGTAGAGGTTATACGAAGGGCAATTTGAGGACGGAAAAAGAGAGAGGTGCAGTGGAAATATATGGAAAGGGGCGGGAAGCGCCGGCCGGAGGGATCGGGGTTGAACAGTAAGGGTTGCTCGGGAAGCGAAAATCCTAATGGGGTATTTGTGAAAAAAAGGTGATATAACGTTTTAATAAAACTCCGCGGGGGTGAGGGAAAGGAAGCTATTTCCGCGGATTAAGGACGATTTCTTGGCTTAAAATAAAAAAATAATCCCACATCCCTGGTTTTGTAGGTTTTTTTCTCTCCATAAACTGACATTACTCCGCATGGTCGAGTTGTTATTTCAGATTTTCTGTCATATACTAGGTAGGGTGGTAATATTCTAAAGTTATAATAGGTAATGTCAATTTTAAATTTGTATAAAACACTAGCTGGTTCACCCGTGTGTTGCACAGTTTGACTTGAACATTACCAAATCGCCAGTGACCCAAGTTAAAGTAATTCTGATAGATTCGCCGACTCCGATCCCCAGTTGGTTCAGTGACTTTTAAAACGCTTTAACATCCTCCCCCCTCCCCTCCCCGCTGGGTAAAATTTCAAAAATTCGAAAAAGTAGTCTTTGACTTGAATTAGAGTAATCCAAACATATTCGACAACCAAATCCCCAGTTCGTTCAGTGATGACAAAGATACCCCCTTCCCCCCCCTTCCCCTAAAACACCCCCTTCTATGGGTTAGATTTGAAAATTTTCAAGTAGCCTGTGATTTAAGTTAGAATACTCCAAACATATTCGACAACTCAGATCTCCAGTTGATTCAGTGACCTTCGAAACGCTTCAATCCCCCCACCCCCTCCCTTGTGGGTCAGATTTGAAAATTTTGGAAAAAGCAGTAATCCAATCCATGGAGTAATCCAAACATACTCGACAATCAAATCCCCAGTTTGTTCAGTGATGACAAAGATACCCCATTCCCTCCCTCCTCACCTAAAACACCCCCTATGTGGCAGATTTGAAAAATGCCAAGCCTTTTCAACCTTTTAAACCTTCTCTGGACTCCCAAAAATAATTTAAGACCGAAATTAGCCAAATCGGTCCAGCCGTTCTCGAGTTTTAGCGAGACTAACGAACAGCAATTGATTTTTATATATAGATAGATTAAGATTTATCGAACATTCTGTAATTAGTGGTCAGTTTATTGAGTGTCGTTTGTTTCATCGCTTTGGGTTTATTATTTCCAATAATAAACCTATGCAACCTACCATGAAAACTTTTTTTAATTTCTGTATTAGACAGCCGTTCTACGCTGAACACTGGTCCGTAATTATTAAACCCCGTTTACAGTATATTTACAATCGAAACTCGGGGATTCGCACCTCGCAAATGGGTTCACGGCATTACATCACCAGGACAGAATGATTTTACGCTTTTAGTAAAGTTGAGGAACAAAACGATCTATGACTAAGGCATCTTGCCATCAAGTAGAAGGGTACACTGCATATTGTTTTGAAACTATGTTTGTTCTTTGTACATAAATTACAATTAATGTATTTTAGTAGGTTCATTAGAGAATAAATCAGTCTTGGAGGACCCTCTGCTGATAAGTTGTCTTCCGTATTTAATAACGCCAAATTTCAGCACCAGAGTCAACCAAAATCGTGAGGTCCCTCAGCTGGACTCCACCTTCATAACTTGTAAATGTATTCTACGTGTTCCAGAAGCGCTCCATTTTGATTTTCATCATTGTAAGTTCATTGGGAAAGAAATTGGCCTCTCAGGCCCCTCAGCTGATCAGTGTGCCTCCGTGCCTTGTAGTTGTTCTCGAGGTGTCCCAAAGGAGCTTCATTTTAACCCTGGAATGCCCCGTGGGGTTTGTCAAACCCCAATCGCCATTTAAAGTCAGTTTATCATGTTGAATCCCGCACGTCTGGCTCTTCTCGCCCCCTTCTATATTACCCCTCACTTCTTCCCTAAAGACTTCAGCCTTTTTCCAGTTTAGTACGTTCAAGACTTCTGTGTAGTGTAGTACTTTCTTGTGCCTGGGGTTTGACAAACCCCACCGGGGAGTTAACCGCTAGTGATTTCCTCTTTAGCAAGTGTTATTTTTGTGGGCGTTCCCACAGTTTTGTTTTTGGCTCATCGTTAGAAATGGCTGAAAAACGCAAGTTTTCGGATCCTGAAGACATTAGATAAATTTTGGAACAGTTGGTGGAAGAAGATGTATATTTTGGCGGAGAAAATTCAAACACGGGAGAAAATGTCGAGTTACAAGAAGTTGCCTCCGATGAAGAAACGTCAAAAGTGACAGTTTTGGAAAAACTAGTTAGATATTCCTTATGTGAGCATCATAGATCTTCAAGGTGTTGAGAATGTTGAGCCTATTGCTTGGTGCCAATTTTATGTTACCTTTTCATTCTAGTTCTTGGGTTTTGTAAGTGGTATCAAACTAATCTCAGAAAATTGTTTTGTAGATTTTATTTATTTATTTAGTTTTGTTTTTAAATGAAAATGTGCTGATTTTATATTGAAATTTTGTTACAATGAGGTACCTTTCTGCTATTTTTTTTTTCTTCAGTGCGTGAGGTTTGCCTTACTATTACTTTTTTCTTCGTGAGCTTAGGTACCTACTTCATGTTTCTTTACACTCTTGATAACAGAATGAAAATAAAATTTGACTCAAGTGTAACTTATTTTTGAATTTTCTAACATTTTTCAAAGTTGGGGTTTGACACACCCCACCGGGGAGTTAAGTGTTGGAAATTTAGCCGGGACATTCTAGGGTTAAATTTCAGCACCTTCAGTAGATTAGATTAGGAATTAGTTTTAGGGGTCCCACAGCTGATCAGAGTCCCTCCGTAATATGATATTGTATTGAAGATGGTTTACGACTCAAAATGGGTAGAATCCTAAAAGCAGAACTCTATCTTGTCTATAATCATTAAACAAAATCTATTAATCTATCTACTATATAAAATTCTCGTGTCACAGTTTTTGTTGCCATACTCCTCCGAAACGGCTTGACCGATTTTGATGAAATTTTTTGTGCTTATCCGGTATCTATGAGAATCGGCCAACATCTATTTTTCATCCCCCTAAATGTTAGGGGTAGTCCACCCCTAAATTTTTTTAATTTTATTTTTGACCGATTTTGATGAAATTTTTTGTGCTTATCCGGTATCTATGAGAATCGGCCAACATCTATTTTTCATCCCCCTAAATGTTAGGGGTAGTCCACCCCTAAATTTTTTTAATTTTATTTTTGACCGATTTTGATGAAATTTTTTGTGCTTATCCGGTATCTATGAGAATCGGCCAACATCTATTTTTCATCCCCCTAAATGTTAGGGGTAGTCCACCCCTAAATTTTTTTAATTTTATTTTTGACTAAATTTTTTTAATTTTATTTTTGACCGATTTTGATGAAATTTTTTGTGCTTATCCGGTATCTATGAGAATCGGCCAACATCTATTTTTCATCCCCCTAAATGTTAGGGGTAGTCCACCCCTAATTTTTTTTTTATTTTTTAGACAAAATTTTTAATTTCTATTTTAATTAACGTCTGCCAAGTTGGGTGGGCAGTATAACCCACAGTTAAACCTACCCTTAGAGATCTACCGTTTGCGAGCGAAGAGATCTACCCCTACATGTTTCAATTGTAATACATTCCATGTATACAGCAACACTTTGCGAGCGAAGCGAGCAACATTCCCTGGACCTTTTCCGTTAATTCACTACCATTCATTCATTCTGACCTGTATGTCCAACTAATCTGTATTTTTACTATAGGATTGACTACTTGATGTTACGTATTTTTGAGATGCGAGCTTGCAAGCATCCAGACCACCAAACTATACCTATACATCATTGTGTCCTACATGTCCAACTAATTTGTATTTTACTAACGGATTGACTACTTGATGCAATGTATTTTTTAGATGCGAGCTTGCGAGCATCCAGACCACCAAGCTATACACAGCATTATACACAGCATGGACGTAAAAATGATTGGGGAACAGTTTTTAGAACAATAAAAAGCGGTGGTGAATTGACGGAAACCAATAAAAGGGGTGGTAGTGAATTTCCGGAAAAGGTCCCATTCCCTATATGCCACACTTTGCGAGCGAAGCGAGCAATTTAATGGGGGGTCCGGGGGGCTTGCCCCCCGGCTGGACGTGGAGGCTCCGAGCGGAGCGAGCCGGAGCGGCTAGTTATATTACAAAATCTAAATATCTGCATAGCCTTCCAAGGAATTATCAGCTGATACAATTGTCATAGTTTTCAAGGCGATTTTTGATAATATTATGTTTTACTGGTTACGATTCACTCCCGTGTTTATGTATATTTTTCTTGTGAAAACTATGACAATTGTATCAGCTGATAATTCCAATGGAATTATGACTTCCCGAAATCGAGTTTATTATAACTTCCGTATCGTATTGGGATTGTGGAGAGTAGGTAGGTAATCAATCACTTCATTGATTTTTAGTTGGTCAGCTCTTGTTAGAAATATAGGAAGACTATTAAAGTGTCGGAGTTATATTTAATGTAATTAATGTCTTCTTGGAAGGCGTCTAAGGCTATGCAGTTACATATATATTTAGATTTTGTAAGTATAACTAGCCGCTCCGGCTCGCTCCGCTCGCCTCCACGTCCAGCCGGGGGGCAAGCCCCCCGGACCCCCCATTAAATTGCTCGCTTCGCTCGCAAAGTGTGGCGTATAGGGAATGTTGCTCGCTTCGCTCGCAAAGTGTGGTATGTAGGGAATGTTGCTCGCTTCGCTCGCAAAGTGTGGCTGTCTACATGGAATGTATTACAATTGAAACATCTAGGGAATGTTGCTCGCTTCGCTCGCAAACGGTAGATCTCTAAGGGTAGGTTTAACTTCTGTGGGTTATACTGCCCACCCAACTTGGCAGACGTTAATTAAAATAGAAATTAAAAATTTTGTCTAAAAAATAAAAAAAAAAATTAGGGGTGGACTACCCCTAACATTTAGGGGGATGAAAAATAGATGTTGGCCGATTCTCATAGATACCGGATAAGCACAAAAAATTTCATCAAAATCGGTCAAAAATAAAATTAAAAAAATTTAGGGGTGGACTACCCCTAACATTTAGGGGGATGAAAAATAGATGTTGGCCGATTCTCATAGATACCGGATAAGCACAAAAAATTTCATCAAAATCGGTCAAAAATAAAATTAAAAAAATTTAGGGGTGGACTACCCCTAACATTTAGGGGGATGAAAAATAGATGTTGGCCGATTCTCATAGATACCGGATAAGCACAAAAAATTTCATCAAAATCGGTCAAGCCGTTTCGGAGGAGTATGGCAACAAAAACTGTGACACGAGAATTTTATATATTAGAACCCTTGGATGTTTTGGCCCTTAGGGAAAGCAAACGAATAAACGCATAGCGACCGGGGTAGGTTCGTTCGATTTTTTGGGCGGATACCTATAAATGAAACTCAAAAAATCATTACTGTTAAATAGAAAGATTTCAAGATCTAGTTTTTTGAATATTTCAGCCCTTAGGTTCTACCCTTTAGGGTTGATCGAACGTGATACTGATAATACTGGCACATCCCCGGCCAGTGTATGATTTTCAATCCAAATTTCTTAAAATTTGGTCAAATACTTTTTGAGAAAAGCTTCGGACGGCGTACGGCATACGGTGGACAACGGATGTTTTTTAAATTCGATTTTTGGATTCTACGCATCTTGAAACGTAAACCATCAAATTTTGAAGGGGGGTTAAAAAAAAGTTTATTGAAGATAATGAACCAGAATCGAAAAAAAGAAAAAAAATCCTTCCGTCCGCCATCTGAAGCTTTTGTCTGAAACACCTTATGAAATTTGGGTCATAAATCATGCATCAGCTGGGAATATTCCAGTAACGTCGACATCATGTTCAGCCAACTTTAAGGTGTAGTATAACGGTCTAAAATACTCTCAGTACTCACTCGCAGCATGGATAACAGAGCGAATTTTCAAAGAAAGGTTGTGGATAAAATTAAATTAGGCACTTAAATTCTGGCCATCGAGGCCAACCATGTCCTGAAAAAACTGAAGGGACAGCCGTGTGACGATATCGCAAAGAAAATTCTAGGACACTCAGCACAACTCGAAAACGACATAATTTTAATAGGCATTTCTCACCTAAAAATATACTTTTCTAACTTATTTATGAATGTTAAAGATCTAGGAGTGGTCGCAATCGACAGCGCTATTCAAGAGACGAGACAATATCTCTTGCTTCTAATCGATGAACAGTTTACGATGACAATATACCTGTTGTACTCGTGTTAAAAATATTTTTAGTCTTCGCTAAAAGTGAAATCTTACCTGTCAGAGGAAGTGGCCGTGCGAGTTTGATGATTGCGACATCGTTCCTTAAATCCTTAGGAACGAAATTCGGGTGGATAATAAAATCACTTTGGAAAGCAAACTGGATGGCAACTCCTGATGTGAATGCTGGGAAAATGGATCCAAAGACCATTACGATGTAATCAACCCTACAAAATCACAGATAATATATTAATTTTTGAAGTGAAAATGATTAATTTTTAATAATTAAAAATAACTACCTACATAATCAATGAAACAGAAAATCCTTAAGCCCTTCTGCGCAGATCATTGGTCTATAGTTTATTATTTAACCCCGTATGTAATATATGGTCAGAACATGGCGCACCGTGAGTCCGAGAAGAGTTAAAATTTTTACAGTTCCAAGACCCCGCAACTTTTCGCTTCACAGTAAAAATGTTTCACTAAAATGTTGAAATATGTTTTTGGTGTACCTTGTAATTATCACCGAGGAGTCTTAGAGGAGCTCCATCTAAATAACAGCACCGTGGCTCGAATAGGAAATTTAGCCTCGGAGGCTCCGAAGCTGATCTGAGTCCCTCCATACTTTGTAATTGTATTCCAGTTCTCCAAAAAGGAGCTAGGTACGTTTCATGTTTTAGCATGATAAGCCAATTAAAAAACCAATTAGGTTCAGAAGCCCCACAGCTGATCAGAGTGCACTGATGTTGAATTTATTCTTGATACTAATTTCAAATCGCAGATCCGAAGGTTGACATCAATATGCCTGCGTAGATATAGGCACCAGCAGAGGAAAAAGTGCAGTTAATAATGCACGTCATTGCACGCTTTCAATCCGTCAAAAACTTGTTCACACCAAATCAATGGTGACTTGGTGGAAAACTTACCTACCTATTATTTTCTTTTTTGTTGAATAAGTCGCGTAAACATACACCATTGATTCAGCGTAAAAAAAACCATTGAAAATCATGGGTCGCATTTGATTTTTGTGAAAGTTGTTTTTGTGTCCATTTTTGGACTATTTTTGCGCTATTTTTGGAAAATTTATCTAACATTTAATGTTCTTCACCAGTTTTCCATCAAGGGCAATCTATACCTACATTACAAATGTGGGAAAAAATATTTGAGGCTAACTTTACTGTTTTGCAGACTTTTTATCCGTTTTTCGTTGTTAGGAACCAGTCTGCGGCTGTGCGTATGCCGTGCCGTAAGCTTGCTGTCTATATTGATGAAACTTCGTTAGTTCCCCCGAAAAGTCATAGGACCGCAGCTCTATTTATGCTCGTAGTGTGAGATCGGAAGATAGTATGGCCTTCTGGATGATTTCATTCGATTTGTTTTGAAATTATATGTACCTAAATGAGAACCAAACGCTCGAAGCGGACGAGCACCTACCTACCAACCTACTTTTACCACCAAATACGCTTTCTAGCGGTAACTAATGAACTTCAGTAATTGTAAGATGTCGGGTGAAGTGCTAGCAAACGCAAGTCGTCGTTAGACTCGCATTTAACCTGATTTTAATATTAATTTGGAGCACTATCATGTCATGTTTTGCTTCCATAATTTCCCACAAAGTGGAAAACGATTCGTTTTGATAACTACTAAGTTTGGATCGGAAGAACAAGTAGACCAGAGATTTGCGTGGGAAAGGGCGAAGAGAATGG
This sequence comes from Adelphocoris suturalis, assembly GCA_030762985.1. Classification (NCBI taxonomy): domain Eukaryota; kingdom Metazoa; phylum Arthropoda; class Insecta; order Hemiptera; family Miridae; genus Adelphocoris; species Adelphocoris suturalis. The sequence goes on along the minus strand of CM061043.1, from coordinate 50,933,681 downwards.
AAACTACTACTAGCATTACTTATCTGCTATCACTTTACAAGCATAATATATTACTAGTAATAGTTCTTACTGATAGATGCAGTGAGCGGCTGTGATAACGTGTCTGTCTGTAATGAGTGATCCTCCACATACTCTGACTTTCCGTTCTTCGTGGTTAATAGTTTTGATGAAAACATTGTGAGGGTATTGTCCTGGCTTTGCGTCCGTGCCACCGATGATTTTAGAGTGTACTAGAAAAAATTTTGAGAACAGTGCTATGCCAAACATACAATTCTAAATTCCATTTACAATAGTCATGATCTAACACACAGAACCTACTAAATCTATATTACCCACTGAACTTTTTTGCTCTGCGGACTAGGTACCACTAGAGTGAGTTGGCATTGTCATTACAAATTTCCGAACCCAAAATCCGATAAATACGTATTTTGGGTGTTGTCGTGTCCAACCTACACGTAAAATATAGTTTCACAGAGTAGAAACCAACCTATGTAAAATATAGTTAAACATTGTAGAAACCAACAGGCTTGCAACTAAAAGCCTGGAATGTAAAGAAGAGAGGGAAGGGCGACAAACCCAGCAGAGGAACAGCCCTTCACTATAAAACTGATTGCAGGCAGGCGGAGCTATTGCTCTCGTCTTTCAGCTTCGTCTTGTCTTTGCTGAGCTTACCTTACCTCACCACACCGGCCTTTCCTAACCGATGGTATCCGATAGGACTTCGGATGTTCCAATTTCCCATTTGGAAGATTTCCAGCTTCTGTCCTAAGTATTTGGGAAATGATGGTGCTCCTCCATGGATCAAGCTCCTGTGCTTGACCTTTACATCCAAGTACGATGTTGCCCTCAAACAGGCTTTGGTGACTTGTTCCATCATTCGTTCGGACATTAGTATAAGGATGTTCTTAATAGAGGGCTCCAGACCGAAGTCCAAAAGTTACCATTATCGACCTTTTCGCATGATCCCATTAACGAGACTGATCTTCAGTTTGTCGATGCTCTAGAAGTTACAGATCCTCTCATTCCTCACCCAAATATTGCTTAATCTGTTCCAACTCGAGATATTTCTCATCAATGTCCTGTTCCCTCATCCCGGAGATTTCTCTAGATCGTTCTATGTCAGTTTCTCCTATGATTGTCGAAATCGAATCCAAGATAGGATATCGCCCTTCTAGGTTCTTTACCTCCGCAACCGCTCGGTCTCCTTAGCCGCCTCAACCTCCTCAGCTAGATTTTAAAATTTCAAGGAGGAGGGAGGAGAGCACAAGCACAAACAGCTATCTACTTTACCCAAACTATACAATCTTCACATTAAAAGAACTACTAGGTCTACTATACTATAATTTCACAAGGAGACCCTGGTTGACGTTTGGAAACGCAATCCAAAGACGTTTCACGATGAGTAGTGAACATTTATAGGAATATGCACGATAGCTGAACCAGAATTAATCGGAGATGCTAAATCGCACAATAACCAAAAAGTGTGGACATCCTATTTTCACAACTCAAGAGGCCAACTCGCTACTGGCTAGAAGTCTAGATGAAACTCTGGGATTATCAGAAAGGGTCTTGAATGTATCATGTAGCAAAAGAAGTAGGTAACTACCTACTGATTGAGGATTCGAAAGGATACCAGATGGATACCGTACACCAGGAAGCAATTCGTTTACTTTTTGTGAAGGACATCATTAAAGTTCCCCTTTTCCGCTTTTCGCCTTAGTACAAAGGCACGGTTACAAACAATTATTGTTCAAAATCAATATTCTTTTCAAAATTATGGCCTACTCAAGATGATAACACTTATAAACAACCTGATTTTCGATTCAGCTTTATTATAAACATTCATCTTTATATCAAACTTAGGAAGAAAGTAGGTAATGTAAGAATTAAAGGTTTAGACTTACTGGGTAACACTGCTTCTAGAAGTAACTTTTTGAGCGACACCAACCACCTGCCAGGAGATACCTGTCAATGAATTGATTTATCAACTTATCTAGAATCAAGCTTGGGATTATAGCGGGTTAGCCAATCTATTCATTATAAAACCATTGCTGTTGGAACTAGTAGATTAAGTACTTTCATTAATTTCTTTGATTTCGCCATTAACTTATTGGATATGTCCGTGTTACGATAAGTGAAAAAGTGGTGAATTAACCTATTAAGAAGGAGTTTAAAGTTTGATAAAAAGGCTACATTTATCCTCGCAATGTATTTAGAAGCAACTTGAAACTCGACTGCGATCTGGAAATACAGCGGTCGTGTTTCAAGATCTTTTTGTTTTAACAGCTGCTGGCGCTTGAATAATTGAAGTCAAATAAATAGTATTGATGGGGACTGCGATAAAGTAATCTGATGAGTTACAATGTTAAATCGATTTCTACGGTTAGGTTTTCAACAGCAACAAATAATAGAAAGTTTTCGCAACGCTGAGTAGCAGTAAAGTGGGAGGGGCTACGAATGGAGCACTGCGGATGCGCGCAAATTGCTAACGGTTAGCAGTCCAATCGTTTACGAATAAGTAGAAAAATTCTATTCGTAGCTCAAGGGAAGCCGAATACAGCTCTGAATACGCATGTAACTAATTTATAATAAGTTTTTTTGGTTCCTATTTCGAGGTGGCAAGACATGCACATTATAATATTCGTGCTTTTCAAAAAAAAGGTGGTTGGTTTGCAGGATTCATCCTCACTTAAATTATGCTGATACCCTATAACTGGGTTCTAAAACTTCACGATCTACCATCAATATATTTCGTTCAAATTTGGAGGGTATTTGAGTACAAGACTCAAAATGGTAACCTAATTTCGTTGAAATAGGTAACGATTGCACATTCGCAAACCTGAAATCGGTTGTTATAGACGAAGGTCCGATACTGATAGATCGATTTTGATGAAGTGGGTAGGGGTTGAGCCACTCAGTTATGAATTTTACACATAAGCTAACTAGTTTCACCCCTACGTTTCAATATAACTTATCATACGAAATGAACTCAAATTTATGAGTTAAAGGGTAAAATTCTATTCGATTCAGCGAAAAAAAAAGAATCACTTAGAATCCGACACCGAACTTGTATTTTCATAGAAGGTCGTTTCTCAATACAACTCTCGACTTCAATGAAAAAACGGTGTTTTTCAACATTAAAACTTAGTTTTTTACTTAATTAGCCACGTAAAAGTAAAATTGACTACACCGTTAGAAAGCTGAGATTCTGGTGCAGCTAATTACTGGGACCTATGAGCGTTGAAAAAAAAAAACCAAAGTTTCGAAAATTGACCTATTTCACTTTTTAGGCTGAATTATCGCCCGTTCAATCCATGAGAAAAGTTTTGATTTGGCATCAGCGAGATAGGAAATTTTCCAACGGTCTCCTCAGATTTAATTTTACTCACAAAATTAAGGGAGCTATGGCCATTTTTGTGCCACAAGGTCGAAAACACGAACAAAATTTAAAATGGAAGAAGCTCGGTTTTTTAACGGAGTATAAAAATTTGCTAGGAGACTCTTTCGATCAGAAATTAGTTGTAGAATCGAACCCTGGCCGGTGGTGCGACCTTAATGTGTACACCCTGTATAATATCATAGGTACAACACACCTCCGAACTGTGGGTAAAAAAATTATAGCTCAAGCCAAATTATTTGCTTGAAATAGATACAACAACGCGTTGGAGATTCCTTGGAACTTTACATTAAGAGGTATGAGATCTCGGGAGATAAAATTAATAGGTAGTGCCAAGTGAAATAGTTTTGGAACTCACTTTGATGTAGCCTCCGCAGGTATTGTCAATTTCAGAAAACATGAGTGATGTCTAGTGCCTAGTAGCTACCAAGTCTTTTCGGGTATCACAATGTTTACATTGCAATTTCGGCAGATTCCAAGCTAACGATAGAGAGAGAACTGATAAACTATACGACACCTTGCCTAACCACTCATTGACAGAGAATCGCCGGTTCGTGACGAAAGCTGTCAATCAAACTTATGTACCAATTATAGGTTTTATCTCTCTGATTTTGTTACTAATTAATTTATATCTTCATGTTTTATTTTATACAAGATCTTCAGAATTTATACAAGATCGTTTGTGTTTATTAGATTTTAGCATTAAATGAGTAAACCGCTGGGTCGATTTTTTTGTTTGTTAAAGCAATATACATCAGTAATAGATAAAGAATGCGACTATGATTTTTGGTTGACGTTGAAAATTGCACAGATAAAAAAAGTTCCAGTCTTGCAGCATGATCGTATGAGCGAATATTCGTAAGTTGTCGTATTATATTGCGTTAAATTGTTTTGAAATTCGAGTTTTTTGAGTGCAAAGAAATGTTAACTATTAGTTTTATGGCAAAAAACGTACTTTATATAATAATCTCCTATTTAAGAAGAAATTGTGGATTTTTAGCTGTACTGATGAGGAATGCCAATTTATTTTTTTAATAATTTATTATTATTATTTTTCCCCCCAGGTATGGGTATCGTAACGTTCATCCCAATCCCCAATGGGCTGTACTTGGCGTCGCTCAACAGCTCGCAAAGATGACAATGAGGGCCCATTCATCAAAGTTGAACTAATCGAAGCTGTACGATGTAAGTTCAGCCACATTTTTTGACATTTTCATGTCTTTGCTTTGGCACATAAACTAAAAAAACGTCACGGAAAATAATTGCTCACGAAAATTGTCCCAAGTGGCCACAACGATGATTATGACCATCAGAAATGACGTTTTTACCTAATGATCCCACGATTCTGAGATTTGGTATGTGGGCCCTTGAGGGACTTCTGAACACAACTGACCGATTGCAGATCAGCTGAGTGGCTCTAGAATCCAGTTTTTTCCCTAATGATCCCACGATTCTGAGATTTGGTATGTAGCCCCTTGAGGGACTTCTGAACACAACTGACCGATCCCAGATCAGCTGAGTGGCTCTAGAATCCAGTTTTTTCCCTAATGATCCCACGATTCTGAGATTTGGTATGTGGGCCCTTGAGGGACTTCTGAACACAACTGACCGATCCCAGATCAGCTGAGTGGCTCTAGAATCCAGTTTTTTCCCTAATGATCCCACGATTCTGAGATTTGGTATGTGGGCCTTTGAGGGACTTCTGAACACAACTGACCGATCCCAGATCAGCTGAGTGGCTCTTGAATCCAGTTTTTTCCCTAATGATCCCACGATTCTGAGATTTGGTATGTAGCCCTTGAGGGACTTCTGATGACCGATCCCAGATCAGCTGAGTGGCTCTAGAATCCAGTTTTTTCCTAATGATCCCACGATTCTGAGATTTGGTATGTAGCCCCTTGAGGGACTTCTGAACGCAACTGACCGATCTCAGATCAGCTGAGTGGCTCTAGAATCCAGTTTTTACCCTAATGATCCAACGATTCTGAGATTTGGTATGTAGCCCCTTGAGGGACTTCTGAACACAACTGACCGATTACAGATCAGCTGAGTGGCTCTAGAATCCAGTTTTTTCCCTAATGATAAGAAAATAATAAGAAAACACACATGAAAATGTCCCAATGTGTTGCAGACTCGTATGCAAGCATTTAATATACGTTGGTTTTTTTGAGTAGATCTCGAGAAGAAAAAAATTTTTAATAAGTAGGTATTTTTAAACAATCTAAGGTTTGTACAACTTTTCTTGTACAGCTGTTTTTGCCTTCCGAAAATCGATCAATAACGATTAATACTATCTTAGGATTGTACGATTTCGGACTTTACACGTAACATATATATTCATTCTATCTACATCTGACCATTTCAGTTCCAACAAGTGATTCCTGTTCACAGGGACATTGCGAAAGGTGGGAGCTTCACCGTTCTAGCGGAACAGATATGTCGAGAACGAGTATTCATCGTTCCAAGCCGTTCCTTCCCGGGACCCTGTTCCTAGAAGACCCTGTTCCACCTGGAACCGCACTAATTGTTTTCATGTTGCACATCAGGTAAATCTAGGTACGGCTAGAGTGATGTAGGATGTGGGACTAGGATTGGAAAACATTGACCGCTGTAATTGCTTACGGTCCGACGACCGATTCGTTATTTGCTCTCATTAAAACCCTCGTACTTAAACGGTGATGCAAGTTCCCCAATCAACACCCCGTTTTCCGGTCGGGAGCCTCTTCAAACAGTCGCGGGTAATCTGTTTCACTAAATCCACTCCGACCAACCTGGAAAATCCAGGAACGACCGCGGCCGTCGATAGTTTGGGTGGTGATTAGGTCGCCGCATGTTGTGGGCTGTGTGCTGCTCAACTGTTACCTTCTAGATGTTAACATACAAACAGAGCGGAAAGAGTCCGAGAAAGAGCGGAAACTTAAGGTTTTCCTATAAATGGTACCTACCAAGTTCTTCATAAAACTAGTTTTTGTTTTAGAATTTCTAACAGACTGAAGCATTAAAAAACAAGCAGTTAGTTCATCATGGTACCTACTAGCCAATATTGTAGACTTTTGCGAATCCTGAAAAATCGCAAATTATTGCACAACGATCTATTATTAACTTGCGAAAGCCCGTTGTTTAAAATACAACGGTTGCTAGACTTATTGCACCCTAATTGAAAATGCTGTTCAAATTTTCTTCTTGAAGTTAGAAAAAGGAAGAGATTAGGCTCAAATTTGAAATTACACAACTAATTAGGGGAGTTGTGATCGTTTTAGTGACAAAAGGTCGAAAACACGAAGAAAATCTTGAAAATTGAATTACTCGAAAACTAAGCGTTGAAAAAACTCTTTGAAGAATGAGCTCTAGAATCAACTCCTGGCAGTTTGGTGGACCTGATATATATAGGGTAACTTGGGGTAATACGCCACACTTTTCGGAGAATCCATCTCGCTTAATTTTCAAGTTACAGAACAAGTAACACACTCACACACTATTTTTTTCAAAGACGGAGGGGGAAGAATTAAGAAAAAGAAACGAAAAAACTAAATTAAAAAGTGGGGAGGACGCTCAGGTTTACCCGAAGCCGGCCCTAGGAATTAGGGAAGTTGAGGAAGATGGAGGAGGGAGAGAGGGATGAAAAAGAGTGCCCCTATAAAATGACCACCAATTAAAGTAAGAGCACCGAAGGACGCGGGTGGTGATACCACGGAGCCCGCCTGCCGAGATGTCTAACTCGAGAAGCTCCGTGGCACTTTTCCCGCACCACACCCCGCGCCATGACACGGTAGCGACCTTGATGTTGTTAGGCGCCACTCCTTTTAGCTCAGATATCGCTTGTCCCAGGTCGTTCCTATCATTTATACTTATTTTAGCCCTCCAGGTCTGCTACATGTCCATGCTACCACTGACAACTTGGACATCCAGGATTATGGCAGACCCATCGGGCTTGATGGCAACGATATCTGGCTTCTTGCCCCGGTCACTTTGCATATGTATGGTACAGTCTCTTCTCTCTCCATATATATATATATATATATATATATATATATATATATATATATATATATATATATATAAATATATATATACCTATGTGTGTGTGAGTGTGCGCGCGTATGTGTGTGTGTGTGTGTGTGTGTGTGTGCGCGTACGTGCGTGTGTGTGTGTCGTCCAGACGATAACTCTCAGGATAGAGATAAAAATTCCGCTCTTGCACCAATAAAATCAAGTTTTCCAACTGAAAGGATGTGTTTCGTTCAAACTGGAAGTTTTCGTTATTAAAGTTGTTTCGGTCGTGGCTGTCACGAGGAAATAAACTGGAACCAAGCTTGATAGAAAACCAAGGAGAGGGATTCGTGTCTCGCGGTCTCAACTGGTCAATACGCCCCAGGTTAGGAGTTTGTTTAATTCACGATTTCCGATCGATAGACTTTATTAACGTCGGTCTCGATGTAGGACATTCCGTTTTCCCCTGCTCCGGTACCTCTTCAAAAACGTCATATAGCCTTACAGCGCTTTTTCGCTCGCAAATATTTGTCCGAGGTACCGCAATGTTCAGAAGGCAATGTCGGTGTACCCTGATGGGAAGCGACAACAACTGGACTGTGCTACAGTTTCATATTCTGCGTTCGATACGAATTCTCCTCGATCCGCGACCTACTTATTAAAACGCGTGATATTCTGGCTTCGTTAGAAATATCATTTTTTGAGATTGTAGGAGACTTCATAGAAATTTATGTGGAGCGCTCAGATCGAAAATTTTCTTACTCGTATAGCGAGTGTTAGTCTGAAAGTAAACTTTTGCAGTGGCTTCAAAGAGAGCGCACAAAGAACAATAACTGAACACACATTAGAAAGGACACTGCTTATATAGCCACAGGTGAAGGGAGATTGAATGAAGCTTGATTGAGTGAAGCTCGGTTGATGTTGGCCATAGCATGATCCAATGAGTGATGGAAATTTATCAAAAGAAAAATCCATTATCAAAAGCATAGCGGCTAGTAGCTAGTAATGGCTACGGAGGAGATCTCGTACATACCATATGGGATACGGTTCTTAGGAAAAATAGTAGAGATAAATTTTCCAATCTGGTTAGGGAAGATGTAACTTTAGAAGAAAAACAATAGCCTATGTACTCCTTATTATGGGAAAATTTCTGATAAAATCGGCCAAATTCTATCATCGAGGGGTTACAAAGTGGGTTTTAAAACTAGAAATAGTCTTAGAGCATTAATAGATTCCGTTTATAAACTAAAATGTTCTTGCGGCTACGAATATTTAGGTCGAATTGGTAGGAAATTCAGAAAAAGAATAGAAGAGCATCGGGATGACCCTTCTGGTTGAAGTTTGGCTTAAACAATTTAATAAGAACATTTTAATAATTGAAAAAGTGGAAGATAGTGACAAGAAATGGTGGAAGATCATGAATGGAATCCCCTTCCAAGAAATGGGTTATTCTACATGCAACACTTGCAAGTGTTGACGGCTATCTAACCTCAGGCGAAGGAGATCTCAAGCCGTCTGCCTATAAATGTCGGTGTAGCTTACAATAGCATTCTTTAACCTTTAACACAACCTTTAACAATTGTATGTGTATATTAGGTAATAAGTATGTGTATAAAATACCTAAGCAAACAAGAAATTTATCAAAACAACAAAGCGAGCTGCCCTACTACAGGGATTATCTTCTTCAATATTTCAAAATGTCCTCTCCTTCTTGGTAGGACCACCAGTGGTTAGGTAAGGGTTTTTCCTTTTATAGGACTCAATTTTTCTTCAATTACTTTATGGCACATTGAATATATTGAATAGGTAGGGAATATATTTAGGATCTATTACTTACAAAACCATTTCTGATTGATTAAAATTACTATAGATTTCTGAGTGTTGAAAATTGTGGGAAACACCCCTAAAATTCTCCTACATTGGGAGCAAACCGAATGGATTCAGGCCGGAGCACAGTGCTTTGATTGTACGGAAAACGAAACAAAGTCATATTATTGAATTAAAACGCCATAAAAGGCTGTCCCCGTGTGTTTTGCCACGCAGAATCAAAATTTGAAGTCGAAATCAGTTTTCCGATGCATGGGTTCGAGAAACGATAAATAATTTCCAGCAATTACGTAAATATAATAGTTTAAACCCCAAAATATGGGTATGAAATTGCTGAAACTGTAATTTAATCGCTGTTTTTACAATTTGAACTGGAACAACTCGAGATGTAATAAGTGAATGATTTAGGGACCCTAAAGTTTCCACTGTAGTTGAAAGTAAGTCCCATACCTGTGAAACTTCTGTTTCTATTGAAACCATCTTTGAAATCTATTGTTGTGGATAACTTTGATGAGGAAAAACTTATGAGAAACTTTGGTGTTCTTATTTGACCCCCAAACCTAAACTTTTCTGTCAAGCTGAGTAAAAGAGTCTTACAAAAAAATAAGCTACTGCCCTGCAAGTAGAATTTCGACAACACAATCAGTGATATAACATTTTTTCTGTTTTAAACTTTTTTGGTTTACTTATTGCTTTCAATAAAAAAACTTTGTAATCGACCAAGAAAGGTTTTTTTTTTCAATCACCCTCAAATTTTTTTGGTTTACGTTTGAAGATAGTTAATTCCAAAAATCGAAAAAAAAAAAAAAAAAAAAAATCCGTGCGTACTAAAGCCATACTAAAACCGCGGACATCGCGTTTAGGGCTGGGACATTAACACCATCAGCATCTGCATCAGAATAAGGTTTTAAGGTTTCCAGGGCGTAGAATCCAAATTTGCAGTTATTTTTTCGATAATGACGATGATTGACGATAATTTATGTCTGCCTGTCTTTGGTTATTCAAGGTGGGTTCCTTGCAACGAAAATCGACGAAACTTGGCACATACTCTCAGTTCAAACAAGAACTACAGTCTTTTATGAGGGACGTCGTCGATGAGACTGTTGAACTTTTCTCTCATATAACACTCATGCTACAGGATTTTGAAGCCCGTTTCTTGGAACGATTTGGAGCTTTTTTTAAATAGCCATCTATGAAAAGATTTTTTCCATATATATATATATATATATATATATATATATATATATATATATATATATATATATATATATATATATATATAAATTTTGGAATTGGGGAAGGTGAGGTGTGAACATGGTGGGTAACTTCTATTGACTTTCAAGTAAAGATGGTGAGCCTCAGTATGCTTGGAGTGGTTTCTTTCTCTTCTTTTGGTTTATTATTTCCAATAATAAGCCTATGTGATCGTGTAGCGAAAAATTTGTATAACCCCCCCTCAAACTTTGTCACTTTACGTTTCAAGGTGCGTAGAATCCAAATTTGAAATGTCCGTCCGCCGTCCGCCGTTCGCTGTCCGGGCCATTAAAGGCCTAAGAATTTACTTAAAAAACACGTTCTTTCGCACATAGACTCCATTTGGGGTCTAGTTGGTCCTAACGTTTAACCATCCCGATCGCTTTACTCGCATAGATGCTATGGGCCAAAAACGGGAGAAAAATGTCTTTTTCGAGACTTTTTTTGTTAGACGTGTTAGACGCACGCCTGGCACGCTTGGCAGGGGGTCACGGTGGGTGGTGAGGGGAGTGAGCGGGGGGGTGGAGTGAGAGGAGGCGCCGCGGCACCATGAGGTGGGTACAGCGTTCCTTCGAGGCATGAATATATGTTTTTTTCTAGGTCATATTTGTGTGTTAATACCAATGCTTTTCCTACGCATATTTAATAACATATCCTCTCGACTTTTCGTACGTACTTAGATAATGATATTATTAAGGCAATAACTATTTGAATAGATAGGAGCTCAAATCGAGAAATATTAACATGCGTACCTATATAATTATAGAAGTATAGGTTGTGGCAACTCGAAATAGGACACGCCGACACGCCGATTCTCGTGATTCTTATTTTGTTCCATCAAGAATTCGATTTAGTTTTGGAACGTATGCCGGAGTTTCAGATTTCATAGTGAAAAAACTTAAACTGATCCTTCATGAGTTCATAGTTCCTAATACTGTTTTCTGAGTGTTAGCTATTAGGTACCAACGCTGTAAAATGTCCATTAAACTTTGCTAAAAATAAAAAAATAAAAAAAATTATTGCGAGTTTTCTAAGAAAAATCTAGTCTTCGATTTTTTAGAAAAAAATTGATTTAATCGAATCTTACATCGATTTGTATTCATCACTATTACAATGCGACCACCCTCTACACGATCGGTCCCACAAAGTAAGCGAATTCTAAAAGGATGGAATTCCGTAAGTTAGGTTGTTAGAACGAGTGAACTTGAAACGGCTGCGTCCTAGAAACGAGATAGGTACTTACGTTTATTTCTTCCCAGAGGCGATATGATAGATAGGTGCCTATACCTTCTTTGTGGATCCGCCGCCGCCCCTCGCTCCGACCACCCTACGCGATCCGCGAATATTACTTTTTGGCTTAGGAAAGCCTAGTGACGATGTTCATTACGATCAATCAAAGAATGTGAAAAATAAAAATTAGGTAGGTAGGTCATTTCATAGTTGCTGGAAATTTTCGTGAACAGTAGGTAGCATCCTAGAAACGGGATACGATTTATTCCCCCCCTGGCCATGATTGAGTTTAATACCTTCCGTGTGGATCTGCCCGTGTGCTCGCGTCCCGACCCCCCCCCCCCCCCCCCCCCTCCGCTACTACACGATCCGCAAACCTTCCTCCGCCATTTCTTGGAAAGATCTCAAACCGAACCAAACGCTTCCAGTTAAATAGCAAGTTTTCCTGAATCCAATCAAATTTGGTTGTTGGCTGCTTTCTACGACCCAGTTGAACGCGTCCATTCGATTTCTTTCCGCCTACTTCTGGAATTCCCCGAGTCTTCTTCAGGTAAGCCACTTCAAGTACCCTAGGGTAGAAACGAAGCACTTCGGTTTGAAGGGATATTCCTCGTACCTATCTGTTTTTGGATAACGTAGCAACCTATTTGAAAGTAACTTGATGGTGGAATGGCAGTTGTCGAGACATTTTTGAAGTGAAAACTTCTTAGGCACGTTGAACACTTATTGCATAGAGTAAACAACACACACACACACACACACACACACACACACACACACACACACATATATATTAATTGCTATGCAATTCTTAGGCCGACCCCCAATAATTTTTTATGTAAGGTCCGGAACGAAATAAAAAATGATTTTCACGTACAACCGAGTAGTTGAGTAGTTGCTATAGATTGAGTCACAATTTCAGTGTTTTTCACGTACAACCCAGCCGTTGTTAGGGGAATGAAACTTCCGCAGTTTTCATCGCACAAAAATCGTTCGCCACTCGTTGGAAAGCGCTTGATTTATGTGATAAATGTTCACATTTCAAGCTACCAATTTCCCTCTCGTTACGTACCTGGCTACATTCCAAAACTTAGTTGATTCAGGCTAAGGATTGCATAGCAAATTATCCTCGTTTTCTACGCAGTAGAAAAGAGAAAAGATCCGGCGAGGCAAGCCCCCCGGACACCCCATTAAATTGCTCGCTTCGCTCGCAAAGTGTGGCATATAGGGAATGTTGCTCGCTTCGCTCGCAAAGTGTGGTATGTAAGGAATGTTGCTCGCTTTGCTCGCAAAGTGTGGCTGTATACATGGAATGTATTACAATTGAAACATGTAGGGGATGTTGCTCGCTTCGCTCGCAAACGGTAGATCTCTAAGGGTAGGTTTAACTTCTGTGGGGGATGCTGCTCGCTTCGCTCGCTTGAGGAGTTATACTGCCCACCCAACTTGGCAGACGTTAATTAAAATAGAAATTAAAAATGTTGTCTAAAAAATAAATAAAAATTTAGGGGTGGACTACCCCTAACATTTAGGGGTGAACTACCCCTAACATTTAGGGGGATGAAAAATAGATGTTGGCCGATTCTCATAGATACCGGATAAGCACAAAAAATTTCATCAAAATCGGTCAAGCCGTTTCGGAGGAGTATGGCAACAAAAACTGTGACACGAGAATTTTATATATTCGCTCCGCTCGCCTCCACGTCCAGCCGGGGGGCAAGCCCCCCGGACCCCCCATTAAATTGCTCGCTTCGCTCGCAAAGTGTGGCATGTAGGAAATGTTGCTCGCTTCGCTCGCGAAGTGTGGCATGTAGGGCATGTTGCTCGCTTCGCTCGCAAACGGTAGATCTCTAAGGGTAGGTTTAACTTCTGTGGGGGATGCTGCTCGCTTCGCTCGCTTGAGGAAGTTATACTGCCCACCCAACTTGGTAGACGTTAATTAAAATAGAAATTAAAAATTTTGTCTAAAAAATAAAAGAAAAATTTAGGGGTGGACTACCCCTAACATTTAGGGGTGGACTACCCCTAACATTTAGGGGGATGAAAAATAGATGTTGGCCGATTCTCATAGATACCGGATAAGCACAAACAATTTCCTGGGACAGTTAATAGTGTGTATCTCACAGATACACATGGCACTCAACTTGTTAAATAAATATATATTAAAATAAAAATATATTAAATAAATATATAAATATATATTAAATATATAAATATATATTAAATATATAAATATATACTAAATATATATATATATATTTATATATAATTCATATAATTCATCTATATATATTAAATATATATATTTATATATATAATTTATATATATATTAAATATATAAATATATATTAAATATATATAATATATATATCTATAAAAGAGGATGTATGTATATATGTATATTGCCTATATATATTGTAATATTTCAGGTATATATATTCAAGGATTGTTATATATATATATATATATATATATATATATATATATATATCACGCGGTGAGCGTATATATATATATATATATATATATATGATCCCACGATTCTGAGATATATATATATATATTAAGTTTTTTCCCTAATATATAAATATATATTAAATAATTAAATAAATATAAACAAATATAAAATAAAAATATATTAAATAAATATATATATATATTTTATATATATATATATATATATATATATATATATATATATATATATATATATATATATATATATATATATATATATATATATATATAAATATATATATATATTAAATATATAAATATATATTAAATAATTAAATAAATATATATAAAATAAAAATATATTAAATAAATATAGATAACTTTAAAAATACGTATTTTCCTTAAGATCCAATAGAAAAATCGCACACAGAACTCCGGAAATGATTAACTTTTTTTCTTGTCTATATTTCCTCATCTGAAAATATATAAGCACCTGACATAAAAATATACAAAATATTGAAGTTCAACAAAATTGCCAACATTTTGTACATGTTTTTCTCAGTTCATTTGTACAGAGTCGTCACGAATCGTACTTATCATAGTTTTCATTGAATTTCTCGCTTTCTCGCACACTCTGGAAGGTATAGACCGCACGTTGCTGCTTTTTATAGGGAAGCTTCGTGTTTGTGATTGAAGTCGAAAAAATTGTCCTCCAAAATCAAAATTTCCACTTGCTTATTTCAAAGATTGCTGATCAATTTTGGTTCCGTGTTTGTCTGTCTGATTTCTCTCAGCCTGTCTGTCTGTGGTAAATCTTTGTCACGCCCAAAACTATACCAAGTTTCAGTCCGATTCCGATGAAATTTTTCGAGTTGTGCCGGTTAGCTTCTAGACGATCCCCTATAATTTCCAATGCCGTCGAATCAACAGTAGCCTGTGCGCATGCGCAAACATGTATTTCACATACCGTCGATTTATTGTCATCTGTTGGTCCGATTTCGTTTAAAATGGGTATAAGTGATTGGGTATATGTTCTAGAAAAATACCCTATAAACTATTTTGCAATTGATGGAGTAATAACCATTGCGCATGCGTGAAAGTACTATCGATTGACACAGGCAAAACTCCGAGTCTAATGGATCGATTTTTATGAAATTTCAGGATTGTGCGAGATAGCTTCTAGACGGTCCCCTATAACTTTCAAGATCGTCATACAAATAATAGTCTGTGCGCATGCGCAAACTTTAATTTATTAAAATGTCGATATCTTGTCATCTATTGGTCCGATTTCGTTTAAACTTGGGGAGTAGATGGGTACATGTTCCAGGAACATTCCCTATGAATTATATCGTGATTGGTGGAGTAATAACTACAGCGCATGCACAAAACTAAAATTGATCGACACAGACAAAACTAATGGATTGATTTTTATGATTTTTATTGTGCGATTTAGTTCGTTGAAGTTCCCATATTATTTCATTGCCGTTGGATTGATAGTAGTCCGTGAGCATGCGCGCAAACATTATTCCCTTATTATTTTCTAATAACGTCGACTTAATAATAATTTTGACTCGTAATTAGTTCATTAACTAATTCTACACGTCCACGTTACAATATGTGACGAAGCTATCTACCCACCCAACTTGGCAGACGTGTTTTTGCGAGCCAAGTTATTTTGTTACCTTGGAAGATTCGGAGGCAAAACCCATCATAACAAATCAGTGAGGGACAGCCAGTTGCCGCACGTCGGCGCTCCTTCAGTCCTTAAGTTCGAGAGGACACGAGAGGGAAACCTCGTTAAACACTCCAGCGACAGCTATTGCCAAGGAAGGCGGCCTCACCCGGTCTGGTTTTCCTAATGTAATTCCTGTAGATCCCGTATTAATGATGGGGGAAGGGAAGATACATTGGGCTGAAAAGTCCAGGGCCAAGACTAATGCTTCCTGCTAGCTTCCTGATAGCCT
Source organism: Adelphocoris suturalis (assembly GCA_030762985.1). NCBI lineage: Eukaryota > Metazoa > Arthropoda > Insecta > Hemiptera > Miridae > Adelphocoris > Adelphocoris suturalis. The sequence goes on along the minus strand of CM061043.1, from coordinate 50,917,561 downwards.
CTCGACCGCCGGTGCCTAAGCTATTTTAAACACCAAATGAACCTATCTCCTCCCTTCCCCCGATTTCCCCCTGGAGAATAGGGGAGGCAGATGTTATATGGCGCAGTTTGTAAAACATTGAGGGGCGTTTAGGGAGCACAATTTATTGATGACGCGATTGTTGCTGTTCGGGTTGTAAAATATTAAACTTGGGTGCTTTATTGAGGAGAAAAGAATTGGTTTCGCCAATTTCAGCTAATTGGTCAGTAACTTTACTCATTTAAAATATATAACAAATCTTATCTTAAGGATTAGAAGAAGAAAAGAACGATGAATATCATTATCAGAAATAAATATCATTACATTGAGATACACAACAAAATTATAATTATTATGGCATGGAAATCCTTCAGCCGGAAGCTTGGACCTTTTCTTGTAACATTAAAGAAAGTAAGTAAAATCAGAATAAATAACTTACTCACTGATCTAAAAATTACATAAATAATAGCTATTCTACAGAATTATTACCTATTTGAAAAATTCAAGGTTTTGAAAATTAATGAATTAGTAGATCGAGCTACAATGGTAAAAATATTTAAAGAACTATGCTCTGGGAGCCTGACCAAAATTGCGGGTTTTAGCGAATTTTCGTAGAAAATGAACTATTGCGATGGCTCGGAAAATTTTAAAGTCAGAATTATTGAAATCCGTTCTGAGGCATTTTGATAGAGTGACTCGAAGGGAGTTAAGAGACGATTGATATTTATATATGATGGGCTCTTTTCTGATCAGTTGAGAGATCTAAATTCTCTCCTTAGGAAGTTAAAATTTGAGTGCTACTTTACAGGTACGATGAAAATCATGAATGATCTCAAACACTTAAGGCTGTACCTATGTTTTCGAGGCTGTCACACTTTTTTCGCTTCACATTATTTCGACATGATACTTTCCCAATGATTTCCGCTTACAACGGAGTTGTTCCTAGGGAAACGTAACTTCGTCAGTTTTATATACATGCTTCTTTTTTTAAAAAAGGTTTAAGCCGCACCTCAACCAGAAGGGTCATTAGCGGCATTGAACAAGGTGTCTAAAGTGACACTGGAAGTGGCACGATTCTAAGGGGAGCCATGTTGCCATCCTTGACTAAAAAGGAGCGCAATCATGGACTCCACTGGCATATCGGAGGGGGGAAAAATGAGGGGTGCAGTGATAACCACTGTTTAGCCCCTCAAGTGGATTAAAAAAAAAAAAAAATAAAAAAATAAATAAATATAGTAATACAACTAAGACTAGATGTAAAATAGGTTAATAACTATATACATGCTACTACATACCAGTGGCGTAATTTGAGGAGGGGCAGGGTGGGCAAAGCCCCCCCACGATCACAGAGGATGTAGAAGTTCTTCTTGAAACGGATGCTGCGTGAACAATATTAATAATTTCACGTTACTAACGTCAGTACCAATTACGGTAAGTTCGAGAACGCAACCCGCAAAGCACGCCTGTTAACTGTTATGTGGGTCCAGTTACCTAGCAACTTAGAAACGCTCCTCCAAGGCTGGTTCCAGGGAGGGCCAAACGCCGTGGATAATATAATTGCCCATAATGCCCATCCAACAGAAACGAAATAACTACAGTAAAAATAATGGTATGCTGGATACTATAAAGTGAAACAATGGTGAAATTACGTCGTTCCCCCTCTTCTGAGGGGGGGGCTGGCCCTTCCTCATTTCCCTCCTGGAAGCCAAGTCATTTTTGCCCCACTCTCACTGCCCCTACCTTTCTCCACCTTAACAGCCCTCCGATTCACGTTCGATTGATCGATTCAATGCAGTAGCATCGATTGCGTCCTTCTTACCATCAATAAGTTTTCTAACTCATAAAAGTCTTCAATTGTCCCTGATTTTTGGTATGAGTCCCAGTAGGAATAACGGTGAAATAAAATTAATAGAATCTTACACGGACTAAAACGTCAAGTAAATGTCCTAAAGAGGCTACATACGAAATTACAGCTTCCTAGAGTGTAAAGCATAGAAATTAGCTCTAAGAGCCACTCATCTGATCCGGACCCTGGGCATCGTCAAGTAAATGTCCTAAAGAGGCTGCATACGAAATTACAGCTTCCTAGAGTGTAAAGCATAGAAATTAGCTCTAAGAGCCACTCATCTGATCCGGACCCTGGGCATCGTCAAGTAAATGTCCTAAAGAGGCAACATGCGAAATTACAGCTTGCTAGAGTGTAAAGCATAAAAAATAGCTTTAAGAGCCACTCATCTGATCCGGACCCTGGGCATCGTCAAGTAAATGTCCTAAAGAGGCTACAAGCGAAATTGCAGCTTGCTAGAGTGTAAAGCATAAAAAATAGCTTGAAGAGCCACTCATCTGATCCGGACCCTGGGCATCGTCAAGTAAATGTCCCAAAGAGGTTACACACGAAATTACAGCTTCCTAGAGCGTAATGCATAGAAATTAGCTTTAAGAGCCACTCATCTGATCCGGACCCTGGGCATCGTCAAGTAAATGTCCTAAAGAGGCTACATACGAAATTACAGCTTCCTAGAGTGTAAAGCATAAAAAGTAGCTTTAAGAGCCACTCATCTGATCCGGACCCTGGGCATCGTCAAGTAAATGTCCTGAAGAGGCTACATACAAAATTACAGCTTCCTAGAGTGTAAAGTATAGAAATTACGTATTAAAATGATTTAACCACCGCTTCACAAATCAAACCGTTCTCGCAATATTCGGATCACCTGCTATGAATCAAATCATCGAAACACCAACTCAATGAAATCATCAGAAATTAACAAGCGGTTGCAATCATGTTCACAATATCAATTATTGAGAATGATCACCTGAGTGTACACAATTATTCAAATAACCATGCTCATAACTCAGCTTGTTGGCCACGCACTTCGCAGTAGTTAACATAATATGGTTGGGTAAATCGAGAGCTTTCGAACGAATGGTCAACGAATTTTGTGGGATGAAAAACGACGAAGTACCATTTCCCTAGCAACGACTCGGTTGTAAGCGGAAATCATCAGAAAAATTCATAATTTCTCCCTTGAGAGGGAAAAACATTAAATCATGTTTAATGTTTTTCCCTCGCAAGGGAGAAATTAGATATAGTTTTTTAAGGTCAAGAAAAAAGAAAAGATTCTAATTAACCAAAACAATTTATTATATTTATATACATTTTTATTTTACCATTAGATATTTCCGATGGGACTCATACCAAAGTACGCTTGCATACGAGTCTGCAACACATTGGGACATTTTATTTCTTTAGTTGCAGACTCGTATGCAAGCTCTAGGAGCCACTCAGCTGATCCGGACCCTGGGCATCGTCAAGTAAATGTCCTAAAGAGGCTACATACGAAATTACAGCTTCCTAGAGTGTAAAGCATAGAAATTAGCTCTAAGAGCCACTCATCTGATCCGGACCCTAGGCATCGTCAAGTAAATGTCCCAAAGAGGTTACACACGAAATTACAGCTTCCTAGAGCGTAATGCATAGAAATTAGCTTTAAGAGCCACTCATCTGATCCGGACCCTGGGCATCGTCAAGTAAATGTCCTAAAGAGGCTACATACGAAATTACAGCTTCCTAGAGTGTAAAGCATAAAAAATAGCTTTAAGAGCCACTCATCTGATCCGGACCCTGGGCATCGTCAAGTAAATGTCCTAAAGAGGCTACAAGCGAAATTACAGCTTGCTAGAGTGTAAAGCATAAAAAATAGCTTTAAGAGCCACTCATCTGATCCGGACCCTGGGCATCGTCAAGTAAATGTCCTGAAGAGGTTACACACGAAATTACAGCTTCCTAGAGTGTAAAGCATAAAAAATAGCTTTAAGAGCCACTCATCTGATCCGGACCCTGGGCATCGTCAAGTAAATGTCCTAAAGAGGCTACATACGAAATTACAGCTTCCTAGAGTGTAAAGCATAAAAAATAGCTTTAAGAGCCACTCATCTGATCCGGACCCTGAGCATCGTCAAGTAAATGTCCTGAAGAGGCTACATACAAAATTACAGCTTCCTAGAGTGTAAAGTTGAAATCTATTACCTAAAAAAATGATTTAACCACCGCTTCACAAATCAAACCGTTCTCGCAATATTCGGATCACCTGCTATGAATCAAATCATCGAAACACCAACTCAATGAAATCATCAGAAATTAACAAGCGGTTGCAATCATGTTCACAATATCAATTATTGAGAATGATCACCTGAGTGTACACAATTATTCAAATAACCATGCTCATAACTCAGCTTGTTGGCCACGCACTTCGCAGTAGTTAACAGAATATGGTTGGATAAATCGAGAGCTTTCGAACGAATGGTCAACGAATTTTGTGGGATGAAAAACGACGAAGTACCATTTCCCTAGCAACGACTCGGTTGTAAGCGGAAATCATCAGAAAAAAAAAACGTTGCAGATTTGCGTGTCGTGTCGGAATTCACAGAAATGTCTGTGCTGTGGTGATTGAAATATCCATAGTCGAATGGAAACGATTGAAAGAATCGATATGTGAACCAACCGATAAATCATTTTACTTCAGTTTGTTTACGTTTGTGATGTCTCTCATATACGTTTAATGCCCTATATCCTGTATCTTATTCCGTGGTAATTGTCATACAATGTTTAACATGAAAGGAACCGTAATTAGTGTAAAATTGAGTGCTAAAGTTACGAGTTATGAACCCCTTGGAGGGATACATCAAGATCTACAAAGACGATTGGATTGGAAATGGAAAGTCAATGATTAGCCTAGTGCTCCCCATGAGCATTTTCTCATAATAAAGACAGATTTAGTTTGGTAAGAATGTTCTTTTTGTGTCCATCAAAAGAAGGGTTAATTACCTTAATTTAAGGTACGTAAGGTTATGCTGTAAATATAATACAATGTGTCTGCTCTTCCCTATTCGTCTCCCTACATAATGATTACTTTTATGTTCATTTTCTCTCGGTAGGTAGGTAGGTACCTAAGACTCAAATTCAAATTAATTCTAAAGTGATTGTTTTCGCTTAATTTTTTTCAACAATGAACCTTTGCAGTAAACTATTTCTGGCATCGGCATCGAGGGAGGCATTTCTCCTCTGCGAAATCAGATGGGTAAAAATACCGATTGTCACTTCAAGGTTCGTTCGGGACAAAGTACAAAATGAATACCTATTGTGCGTCGTACTAAGCATAACGCTTTTCCCCATCTACTTCTTACATTCTCCTCTTCGTTATAATTTATTATATATCAGATTTCCATTGATTTTATATGACCCGGACTTTTTGACAAGGATTTTAAATTTGGATTTTCGGTTTTGTGCAGATATAAGGTATAATTTCGGTGATTTTACATTTACTTTGCTAATTGCTAAACTTCTGGTGCAAGTGGCGCACGCGAAAGTATTTTTCCTGAGATCTACTTTAAAAATTATGAAGAACATCATTCTTCATAATTTTTTACGCTGAATTCAGGGGAAATGAAGGGGGGGGGGGGGGAGTAACCTTTCTGTGGGACACCCTGTATACATGCTACAATGCCCTCTTTGTGACTAGTAGTACCCACCATACATATTTATACTATAGTTACATATACCTATAATCTTTGGCTGTTGTTGTTGCCCCTCCGTGATAAATTGCTTTGCTACGCCACTGCTACATACAATCAGCAAAAAGTGAAATAAAACTATGACTATATAAATATATCACAGTTTGTAGTAGAGCTCAGCGGCTCTCAGGTACAACAACAGGGATCGGACCTTGTCTGGTCCGGATAAAACATCAACCCACTGAGGGGGCTGATGCTGGGCTCGGAGGTCCACAAGGGCTGGGCAGTCCTCCAGAAAGTGGCGGATGGACAGATCATCCCCGCACTTCCCACACACATCTCGAGCTTCTGCACTAAGCAGGTGTCTGTGAGTAAGACGGGTATGGCCAGTGGCAACCCGGTTGACCGCCCTTCGAACCGAAAGTTGGGTTACGAAAGGGCCAACCGGGCACACGTCCTGCAGGACACCACGCAGACCAGTGACCTCACCCTGCCATTGCTCATGCCAGATGGAATTGGCTTTATTTTGCACGTAGGAGATTTGATCCTCAATGCGAAATGGAAAGATCTTAATTTATGCTTAAATCTTACGTTGCCTAAGCCTCTCCGAAAATGTAGGCACCTGAGCTACACGCAAAATCATTAATGAAGTGTAAACAATTCTGTAGTTTTGCGTACCTACTGCGAACTGCGAGATGATTGAAATTTTATAGGGATACATATCCATGATTTATTTGTTCAACCACGAAGAGGAGGAAATATATTAATAGTGTTGAATATCATATCAGGCAGGAATTCTATCTTTCTACTGTAACTACCGCACTGTTGGCAACCCTGCAAAGATGTCGGCAAAGATTTCGGCTGCACAAACGAAGCTGGTACATAAAGGTGAGCGCTCCGACACTCATCGCAGCTCCCTGGGTATCCGCCCCCACCTCCCAATAAATAAATGCAGTGTACTAGTGGGTCGAGGGGCGGTATTGAACTGGAGGGGTAAGCTGGGGGCGGGAAGACGGTGGCGCTGTCAAACGGTCTCCCCCCGAACTAAATTTTGCTTCCCCACTCAGTTCGCCCCTTGCCGCCCCCCCGTTCGCAACTCCCGAACAAGGTTTTCGTAAATCGTTGCAAAAGTTTATCGGCTCTCTTTTTTTTCAATTTTCCGTTTCATTTTTTTCAAATTCACCCCGATGGCTTCGATCGCGTTTTCTATCCACACCCGGGCGATGGTTATTTGATATCAAGGTAAGTTGCGATTTCTTTTTGTGAAACGATTTTGTCTCGCTTTTTTTTCACTTTATACATGGATTTTGAACTTTCGTGTAGTCCAATAAGAAAACCGAAAAAAGAAGGAAATTACGTTCTATACCTGACATAATATTTTCGTTTTCATAAATGACCATTATGTATGTGCTTTAAGCAATCACTAAGTTTGCGAAAATATTCATATTTGGGAAAAGCTGAGCCACCCTTAAATTGCTTGACTAATGCTACGAATATGATATTACAGCCCATTGAATTCTGAATTTATATTAAATTTATTTATAAATATTCTTGAACCTATCAAAGAATTTTGAATCAGCAGGACGATAGCTCATCAAGTCCTCGTGAGCTTCAGTGGTATGATTTCATGTTAGATTACGATTCTTAATATGTATATATAAAGTATAGTATTCTACGGAATCTAACAATCTTGGCTGTCAAAATTTGTATGTACAATTACTTGCTATTTCATACAATTAACAAAAAGAGTGTGTTAAAATGAGGTAGTTTTCGGTTATAGTTGTAGCAAGGATTAGAATAGATAAGGTGTGGATTTCCCGAAGTTCACAGGAATTTGTCAGCATTATTTCGAATAAATCGTGATTTTTGGTACATGTAATTTACTGATACGTAAAGTGTTCAGTCGATGATGATATTGAGCTCATTTTAGTTAATCGTGAGCTTATCGTAGTGAATGGGTGAATTTATGTGAATTGAACATGAATTCATTCGACAGACGTACGTCATGACTTACAGCTATAGCTGGCTGAAAAATGATTCGACTTTACAAATAATTCGTGCGGGATCAGCAAAAATAATTTTTCAAAATTTCAGCAGTTTTCACAATTTAGCAAGAACATGCCGTGCACGCAAATATTCTGGTTTGAGTAAGTTAAAACGAGATTGTTTCTAGGTTAGGCGGTGCTGATACAGCTAGTTTTGCAATTTCATTTTTTAGTTATCATGAGTGAGTAGGGGTTTTTTTATATTGGATTTGTATTATTTTTTGCGTGGAATGTTTTTAATAATTTAGCGTTTTATTAATTTCAATATTGGATGCAGCTGGTTTGACGTTCATGAGATCCGCGAATTCCGCGAGCTTCGAACGATAAATGATTGAAACCGCCGGCAGGCCTGTTTGACCTGAGGTCGCAAGTTCGCAAAATGGCGAAGTTCTCCCGGACGAGGTCAAAAGGAGAGACGAGTACGATTTTGAGGGGGCAGCCTCCAGCCTCTCGCCGATGCTAATTCCACTCCCACTTCTGCCCCGTCCCATCGATAGTGTCGAGTTTAAATTGTCGTCACGGATATCCGAATGTTTCGGATCAATGAATGGAAATCGGGTGTGCGCGAAACCGCGTACCTACGTGAAGATGACATTTATAACTACTATCCTGAATAACGGAAAGATCAAAGAAAAGTTATGCTGTAGGCCTGACTTTTCAAGATACGCAAATTCTAAAAATCAAGTTCCAGTCATGCCGCATGATCGCATGAGGAATTTTCGTAAAATACCCTACTATATGATGTTGAAATTTGAGTTTGTTTTGAAATTTTGAGTGCTTTGAACGCAAAGAAATTGTTAACTTCTGATTTTATGACAAAAAGAAAAAAAAAAAAAAAAATCCTGGATGATGTTCTGCAAGTCAAATTAGACTTTGGATTTTTACCTTTTTTGAGTTTTTTTTTAAATCGATTATGAAGCACATATTAATGAAATTCAAGTATATTTTTTAGAATAATTTTGTGCATTCATTTTTGAATGGTCTTGTTCATTGTTGATAAGCCTATTTTGACTAAAATCCTGCTAAGAATATAAATTTAACGATTTTTAGCCGTTTTTATAAGTTACTTTTTGAGCATATTTTTTTAAATTTGAGCAATTTAATGTGCTTAAAAAGTGCTGGCTGTAGAACTTAACCTTTCATTTAGAAAGCTTGATTTTTTGGTTCAAGAACGGATTTTTTATCTCGATGCTAAGGAGAGTTATCGTTTGGAATGACACATATATATAGATAAATATAAATATTTGTTTATATTAAAAAGTGTTGGAATGCCGAAGCTAATTCCACTCCCATTTCTGTCCCGTCCCATCGATAGTGTCGAGTTTAAATTGTCGTCACAGATATCCGAATGTATCAGATCAATGAATGGAAATCGGGTGTGCGCGAAACCGCGTACCTACGTGAAGATGACATTTATAACTACTATCCTGAATAACGGAAAGATCAAAGAAAAGTTATGCTGTAGGCCTGACTTTTCAAGATACGCAAAATCCTAAAATCAAGTTCCAGTCATGCAGCACGATCGCATGAGCAAATTTTCGTAAAATATTCTTTTATTTTGAAATTTGAGTGCTTTGTTAACTTCTAATTTTATGGAAAAAAAAAAAAAAAAAAAAAAAAATCTAGATGACGTTCTGCAAGTCAAATAAGTCTTTGGATTTTTACAATTTTTGAAAATCGATTTTGAATTATATATCAATGAAATTAAAGTGTATTTTTCGGAAAAATTTGGGCATTCATTTTTGAATGTTCTAGATCATTGTTGAACTTTTACTATTTTGACTAAAATCCTGGTGAAAAAATATACATTTAACGATTTTTAGCCGTTTTTATAAGTTAATTTTTGAGCACATTTTTTGAAATTTGAGCAATTTAATGTGCTTAAAAAGTGCTGGCTGTAGAACTTAACCTTTCATTTAGAAAGCTTAGTTTTTGGTTCAAGAACGGATTTTTTATCTCGATGCTAAGGAGAGTTATCGTTTGGAATGACACATATATATAGATAAATATAAATATTTGTTTATATTAAAAAGTGTTGGAATGCCGAAGCTAATTCCACTCCCATTTCTGTCCCGTCCCATCGATAGTGTCGAGTTTAAATTGTCGTCACAGATATCCGAATGTATCAGATCAATGAATGGAAATCGCGTGTGCGCGAAACTGCGTACATACGTGAAGATGACATTTATAACTACTATCCTGAATAACGGAAAGATCAAAGAAAAGTTATGCTGTAGGCCTGACTTTTCAAGATACGCAAAATCCTAAAATCAAGTTCCAGCCATGCAGCACGATCGCATGAGCAAATTTTCGTAAAATATTCTTTTATTTTGAAATTTGAGTGCTTTGTTAACTTCTAATTTTATGAAAAAAAAAATAAATAAATAAATAAATAAATAAATAAATCTAGATGACGTTCTGCAAGTCAAATAAGTCTTTGGATTTTTACAATTTTTGAGTTTTTGAAAATCGATTTTGAATTGTATATCAATGAAATTAAAGTGTATTTTTCGGAAAAATTTGGGCATTGATTTTTGAATGTTCTAGATCATTGTTGAACTTTTACTATTTTGACTAAAATCCTGGTGAAAAAATATACATTTAACGATTTTTAGCCGTTTTTATAAGTTACTTTTTGAGCACATTTTTTGAAATTTGAGCAATTTAATGTGCTTAAAAAGTGCTGGCTGTAGAACTTAACCTTTCATTTAGAAAGCTTAGTTTTTGGTTCAAGAACGGATTTTTTATCTCAATGCTAAGGAGAGTTATCGTCTGGAGTGACATATATAAATACATATATATATATATATATATATATATATATATATATATATATATATATATATATATATATACATATATATGAGATGAATACATATATATGAAAAAGTATTGAAATGCCGATGCTAATTCCACTCCCAGTTCTGCCCCGTCCCATCGATTGTATCGTGTTTAAATTGTCGTCACGGATATCCGAATGCTTCGAATCATGAATGGGAATTGCGTGTGCGAGAAACGGATCGTTTTGGATACGAGAAAGCTATGTGCCACTCCCAACTTAGCAGAATTTCTTTTATAATGCTTATAGTTTTTTCCCAAAAATATAGTATAATACTGTAAATTATACTATGTCTAGCAACTCTAATTACTTCCGATATCTCCCGTTAAACCTTTGTGATCCCATTTAGACGTTTCAATTTTCTCCGATTAGCTGTCCACCCACTCCGCAATATTCCCTTCAGTCTCATCAAAAGCTCGAGATTGAATCTTATCCACGGATATCTGAATATTTTGAATCAATGAAGGAAATTGTGTACTTGCGATCCTGTGTAAATGACAGTGAAACTAATGACTATTGTCGTTAATTTGCTCTGTTATCAGGCCATCTGTGTTCCCTCGTATTTAACTAGATATGTTTCTACTTCAAGACAATATCATGTCTTGGCTTAGGCACATGAACTCGAAAAACGTCACGTAATGAAAACCCGTTACGCAACCGATCAACAAAGCGAGCTTATGGTTACAGGTTCATAATATGTTTCGTTACTACGATTTCGTCAGCCATTCTTACTTAATTACCGTTGGAGTATTCAAGTATAAGCTTTCGGGTCACCTAAAATATTACGAGGTTCGGAGGCGAATCGATCCGACGATTACGGGCTTCATCCTGGTCGACTTAGTGAGCTGAATTCTCTCTTGTTCCTTATATGAAATTGAAATTTCATCAAGAAAGGAATGAAACTACGAACTTCCTCACCTCTGAGGCATCAAGAGTCGAATGGAATGACGGGCTTCATCCTGATCAGCTGATTGGGCTAAATTCTCTTGTGGTCTCCCTAGGTAGTTGAAATTTGATAGGGAGCTCCTCTGAGACATCAAGAAACCAATGAAACTACGAGCATCATCATGATGAAAACGTAGAATGCTGAATTCTCGACTGTTCCCCCCTCCCCCTCTAGGAAGTTGAAATTTGACAGGTAGTCTCTCTGATACATCAAGAAACGGATGAAACTGCGAGAAAGCTGAAATTTTATATCAAATCTGAGATCGTAAGGTACCATTTTCTAGGTATTCTTTCATCTAATCCGATCGGGTGCGCCTACTGGTGCGGCTCCAAAGATCAGGTGTTATATTCATCCGCTGAGTGAATAGGAAATTTTCATGGGTATTGATATCGTATCTGAGATGTCCAGAGATGAATGAAATTACGGGCTTCATCCTAATCATCTGATCCTGATAAACACATGGTAATTTTTTTTCATGGAAACGTAAACCCGCGGAGCCACATGAAAATGTGTCACTGTGCTGTGGTCTTATTTCCAAAATATTCTCTTGATAGTTTCTTTACATTTTTTTCGCTATGCACCACACTTACGTGTTCTATACTGAATTTTTACTAAGAGTTTGACTACTTGACGTTATATAGTTAAGAGAGGCGAGCGTAGCGGGCTTCCAGACCACTGATCTGTGTAACTATTCAAAACTATTGTAATCTCGTATACTACCACTCATAGAGAGATTTTAACACAGATTAGTTTTTTGTTTAGATCAGTGATTTAGATGTATACTCTCGCAGCTCAAAAATAAATAATATCAAATAGTCAATCCCATAGTTAAAAATCAGATTTGATGGACACGGTGGGAGACCTCCAAAGTTTGCAGACACATAACTGTCTAGATCCTACTTTTCTACTTCAAATTGCTGAATGTGATACTGCATTACCTACCCAACTTCAATGTGTAGGTACCTTGCGAACTGCTCCTAACTAAATACCGCTCCACCTCGTAGGTACCATTTCTCACTCCATATTTGATACAGGGCGAGCGCACAACTAGAGGACTTCTCCCACACGCTAAAGTCAAGCAATCAACTTCCAACTATACTCTCGCCCTATACTCTCGAATGAATTCATATTTAAATTCTACATTGTCGGAAACTTGGAACCGAAATTTTCATCAGGAAGTTCGTAATTAATTTCTCGGCCACAATCCTACGGTTGGAGTTCTGAGGGGACCCAAATTAGTTCGGTGTTTGCTGTCTGCTCGCTTCATTATAGTTCCCTGGATAGGTTCCATTTTCTAGGTATTCTCTCATCTAATCCGATCGGGTGCACCTTCCGGTGCGGCTCCGAGGATCTGGTGTTCTATTTACCCGCTGAGTGAATGGGGAATTTTCATGGTTATTTTTTATTTTCTCAATAGACAAAGATATGAACGAGAGCTTTCCCAAAAAATGCAATATTATGGGTACCTGATCAGTAATAAGGCTCTTGAGATTCATTTGCAGTGTCGTACGCCTAAATTTGGCTTTAAAATCATATATCGGTCGGCGATGTGCCAGTAACACCGGCATCGCGTTCAATCACCACTAAAGGGTAGAACCTAAGGGCTAAAATATTCAAAAATCGAGATCTGAAAATTTGTAAAATGTGAATTTTTGAAAAAATTTTATGCAGAAATCCGTTTCAGGCTATTCTGAATCATATTCTGAAGTTTAACGCATTTTTTTATGTATGTATATATGTATGTATGTATGTGTCATTCCAGACGATAACTGTCCGTAGAATTGTGCTAGAAACTTCAAACAAATTTTAAAATGTTAAGGACACAAAACGAAAGTTCAAGTTCGTTGGCCAGCATGATCGGATTACATCTTCGGGTTGAAATTTTCAAAAATGTAGTCAAAAATTTCAAAATAGCCTGTTTTTTGCGATTTGTTGTGCGAAATAATTTTTTCAGCATACTAACATGTGGTATATTCGGAATCGGCGTAAAATTTCCTATAAGAATATGTATCAAGTTTTCAAAAATTTCAAAGTTCAGTCAAAAATCGATATAATCGAAGATTTCTTAAAAAATTCGTTCATGGGGTCATGCTGCATGACTGGACTTTTTTTAATTTGGAGAGAGTTTTGAGCAGTTTTCTGGATCGGACAGAGTTCGCGTGCCTACCGCTAGGTATCACTACATTCGAGTCACTCACTTTTCTTGCTATTTTGGTCGGAAAGGCGCCAGTCGGTCTGCTTTTGGAGATCTTAGGGCTCTCCCTTAAGGCCTAAAAACAACTTGATTTTTTTGCACCTTTTTCCAGTAAAAAAATTGCCCTTCCATAATTTCACAGGCTCATTACTAAACAGCACTAAATGAGTTATAGCCTGGCGCTAACCAAATTTATGAGTTACGCACCGTCCGCTTATCTGCCTTCACGCCTCGTTCCTCCAACAATTCATCATAATCGCGAAAGTTTCCCCTCAAAACTGTCCAACTTGAGGGAGGGGAAGAAACCGGTGTTTGAAGCTAAAAAGACGCTACAAGTAAGAAATTAATTTGAATAATAATACATTTTCGGTCTGAAAAGGGAAAGAGGAGTGCTTATTACTTTACGAGGAGTGGAGGAAAAAAATTGCATCATCTCCGCTAGAATCTGTACAGCATCCGTCAAAAAGTTTTCGAGTTTGATACGGCCTGACGTAGCATTTCCGCTAGCAATCAAAGGATTGGGTCCAACTTTCAAACGTGATGGATTCAAGCGTGAAGGGCGGTAATGAATAAACGCCCGTGTTTCGCAGTGCCAAAAGTTTTGATAAACTTCTCCGTCCGTCATTTCCTCTTCTGGGTTTTGATGTACAATTTCCCTCTTCTCTGAAAACGAACTGTAAGCGTTTCGAGTTTTCTCCAAGTAATCGAAATCGATGACAACTATATTCGGTTTTTGCGTTACGTTCAAACCTTTTAAACTCAGAAGTTGAAATGTGAATCTACTTTCTCGTTATGCTGGGGTTCTTGTTAAAATTGCGGGATCTTTGTTGGCTAGCCTTAAAAACAGCTTTTTTGGATACTAAAGGGTGCGTTACGTTTATATGGAATTGGGCTGTACCTATGGTTACTATGTAAAACGGAAGTTAGTGAAAAAACGTCTATTTCCACGAAAAATAAAGAGTTACACTGTTAAATCGATTTCGCCGGTTAGGCCATCATCAGTAACAAACAATAATTGAACACTAATTAGGAAGGACCAAAGCTTATAGTCACAGGTGAAAGGAGATTGAATCCCATTAGTCAAGAGAAAGGAAAGGGGGCTGGAGGGACGTACAACCGATTAGGTGCTAGCAAAGTGAAGGGGGATTAGGTATGCAAATCAGATGAATTAAAAAAAAAAAAAGAATAATTTCTAGAAGATAATAATTGTTCAGATATCCCATCTGACCCAACTTCAAAATTTCTAAGACTAGTTCGAAAAGTAGTTTACCGATCAGAAGATAGTTTACTAAAAAATATGTAGATTCCAAGTTTGGTAGAAATGAGCCCCCATGCGCCCAGGTTATCTTGTCTCCCTGAAATTCAAAAGGAAGGAGTCCCGATGAGACAGGTGGTGTCTTATATGGCGCTCCTGCTTAAAAATTGGCTATAAAACTCAATTATTTACTTACAACTTTCGGCCTCAACATACTGTACTATATTCTTATGCTTTGTTCTCTTAAATTAAGGACATTCAGATGCCTCCAAATGCTACACTCGCATCTTTTTACGTGGTAAGCTTGTTCACCACTATCGACGTAACTAGCTGCAAAGATGTGGTATACAGGCTGATACACGCCTCTCAACTTAATAATTCCGAAAAAGATAAATTGTTTTATTTGATGTTTGTCTGTATGGATCAAAATTACTTGTTATTTGAGGGGCAATGTTATACACAGCTAGAGATTGCTATGGGTTCTCCGTTATCTCCTCTGCTTGCTGATATATACATGGATTATCTTGAGCAGCAAATATTTACAACTTGTAACACAAATGATCTTCTATATTGGTATAGATATGTCAATAATATTATCATTCTATGCAAGGGCACAGAAAGAAAACTAAATTCTTTTCACGAAAAAATCAATAAATTAGATCCCTTTATCAAATTCACCCTCGAATTCGGCGGAAATAAACTCAATTTTCTTGATGATTTTTAAATTTATAGAAAAGATACATATTATTATAGCCACATAACGAGCCATAGTACTTCAAATCACCCTTTAGTCACCCATAAGCATGCAGCTTTCCAAAGTATGATCAAACGAGCATTATCTATTCCAATTTATTTTTTAATTGAAATTTATCAAAAGGAAAATCCATCATCAAAAGCATAGCAGCTAGTAATGGATATGGAGAAGATCTCGTTGATACCATATGGGATAAGGTTCTTAGGAAAAAGAGTAGAGATAAAGTTTCCAATCTGGTTAGGGAAGATGTAACTTTAGAAGAAAAACAATGGATAAGTGTACCTTATTATGGGAAAATTTCTGATAAAATCGGCCAAAGTCTATCATCGAAGGGGTACAAAGTGGGTTTTAAAACTAGAATTAGTCTTAGAGCATTACTAGGTTCCGCTCAAGACAAAATTAATGTTCAGGATTAAAGTGGGGTTTATAAACTAAAATGTTCTTGCGGCCACGAATATTGCGGTCAAACTGGTAGGAAATTCAGGGAAAGAAAGAAGACCATCAGGAGGATTTCAGGGAAAATATTTGATGTAGGTCTACATTTGCAGAACATCTTAAGGAATCCAGTCATACTTACAATTTCGATTTGACAGATAGACAGTTTATAGAATTTCTTCATTTTTATCCAAAGGGAGGTATGTTGAATGTACTTGAAGAATTCGAAATGATCAAAAGTGATAGATCTGGTAAATGTTTAAATGAGGATATCCCTCAATATATTTCACCACTGATAAGTCCATTTCTAGGTAAGCTTGGAAATATCCCTTCAAACTGTTGAAACTAGTAATTCTTCCCCTCCTTTCACTTCATCTGATTAGCTACCTATAATCTCCCTTCACTTTGCTTGCACTTAATTGGTTGTACCTCCAGCCCCTTTTCCTTTCTCTCTACCAATAGGATTCAATCTCCCTTCACCTGTGACTAAAAGCTGTGTCCTTTCTAGTGTATCTTCAGTTAGTGTTTGGTACTGATGATGGCCTAACCGTCGAAATCTATTCAAGATTGTAACTCTTTATTTTTCATGGAAACAGACGACGTTTTTTGAACTTCCGATTTGAAATGGGTTTCCACAATTTCCTCGCGAGTGATTTAATTCGTGTGAATATATATGTGAAACCTTCTGATGCAGAAAGCTTTTTGGGGTTCATCAGCTTGGGACCTTAGAGATTAAAGCAGTTCGGATTGCCTTGTGGGAGCTCCCAGACTGTAGGAGTACAGGAGGAGTACTGACAGGAGTTGGCTGTATTCAAGAGACTTATCAAGTATTCATGAGCAGTAGGCAGTATTAGATGAAACCTCTCTGATCTTCCAAAACCGTCCCTGGTCCTTGGGGTCGACCCAAAGACCAGATAAATACTTCAATACCCAAGATTCCTGACAAAAGACCATTATAGTACCTACCAGTGAGTACTGAGTTGCTGTGGTGCTAACGTATTTATGAATCGGTTTTCAACGGAAAATATGACTTGGTCCGATCTTGAGGCAACGGTTGGACCAAATCTGAAAGGATGGGTCGCAAAATGATCAGCTACTCTTCAAAAATAAAGTGGCTTCAAAAATCGTCATTGATAATCAGTAGCGTGATCTGATTTCGTGATTTAAAAATCCAATTTCCATGCTATTTATCCTACGAAGTTGAAATTTGGAACGGAGCCTCTGTGAGACAGGTTGAATATGATGTTCACTTGTAGAACCACCCCATCAGCTGATTGACCTCTCAAAGCTAACTTCTATGCAATTTATCCTGCGACGCCAAAATAAATATAAATATAAATAAATAAACAAATATATATAAAACCGTTAAACTCTAGGAATCGTTTCAGAATGACTCAAAACGGATTTCAAAGAAGAATGTGTTCGGAAATTTTGGTTTTAAAAATTTTGGACCCATTGCTATAGCTTCATTTTTTTACGATATTTCGTTAAATTCGCTTGTTGCATATTCATGTTAGGTTATAATGGTGAGGGTACATCCAGTTAAACTTGATCTATTCGCGAATGAATCATGTACAGCACATTAGACTGGCAACGAAAAAAACGAAAGTGCGAATTTTTAAGGGGCTCACAGCTCAGATGATTGCATCAGATGCGAGGAACAACTCCTGAAAATTTCACTCCGAACCGATAACCCCTTGAGGTCTCCCAAACCCGTTTTTTGATAGTTAAATTATCGATTTTAGAACACTAGACGCTTAGGACAAAAAGACGGTTAGGACATGAAAGATCCATGCGTCTGGACACTTTTTATATTTTATTCCTATGTTTTCGGTGTCGCGGAACACGATGCCGCCATTATTGCAAGCGCAGAAGCTGTATTTCTTTTGATATTCAAGAAATCAGTCCAAATTAGTGATGGAAAAAAGGCATTTTTTGCCGTTTTCATCTAGTTTTGACTGGGAAAAAAATTGTTTGCGGGTCTTTTCTGCTTCGGACCTTGTTTCCTGGCTTGTTCCGAATGTAACAAGACCAATTTCGTCCTATAATATATTGTCCTTTTGTAAATATCTGCTCAAGAGCCGAGTTAGCTTTTTTAATGGTAACCGCTTTATACTTACCAGTAGCTACGAAATCAAAATTTAACGCCCTGAAGCCCTTTTTATCCCATTATTTTATGTTTTTGGGCTCGTTGAACATTACGTGCTAGTAGTGGAGGCATAGGACTCGTATTTCGGTAAATAATCAAGAGCTAGGTGTCAAAAATCGGTGTAAAATCGGAGTAGATTTTTCTTGATGTTCAAAAAATCAGTTGACAAAATTAATAGAAATAAGGGATAGCGAGACACCACCGAAACCACGAGACAATAGAAGAAAAAGGGCTCCGCCGCGTGAAATTTTCATTTTTTAGCCACTATTGAATATAGAACGGTTACCATTAAATAAATCGACTTGGCTCTTGAGCTGATATTTCGAGAAGAAAAATGTATTATGGGACAAACTTAGTCTTGTCATATTCAGAATAAGTCACAGAACAAAGTTCAAGGCAGAGAAGACACTCATAAATAATAGTTTTTCCCAATCAAAACTAGGTGAAACCGGCAAAAAATCCTTATTTCTATTAATTTTGTCAACTGATTTTTTGATCATCAAGAAAAATCCACTCTATTCACCGATTTTTGACACCTAGCTCTTGATTATTAACCGAAATACTAGTTCTACGCCTCCACTACTAGCACGTAATGTTCAACGAGCCCAAAAACATAAAATAATGGGATAAAAAGGGCTTCAGGGCGTTAAGTTTTGATTTCGACTCCGCTCTTGAGCAGATATTTACAAAAGGACAATATATTATAGGACGAAATTGGTCTTGTTACATTCGGAACAAGCCAGGAAACAAGGTCCGAAGCAGAAAAGACCCGCAAACAATTTTTCCCCAGTCAAAACTAGATAAAAACGGCAAAAAATGCCTTTTTTCCATCACTAATTTGGACTGATTTCTTGAATATCAAAAGAAATACAGCTTCTGCGCTTGCAATAATGGCGGCATCGTGTTCCGCGACACCGGTGTCCAGACGCATGGATCTTTCATGTCCTAATCGTCTTTTTGTCCTGAGCGTCTAGTGTTCTAAAATCGATAATTTAATTATCAAAAAACGGGTTTGGGAGACCTCAAGGGGTTACCGGTTCGGAGTGAAATTTTCTGGAGTTGTTCCTCGCATCTGATGCAATCATCTGAGCTTTGAGCCCCTCAAAAATTTGAACTTTCGTTTTTTTCGTTGTCAGTCTAACAGCACATACATTGGTGGGGTCCCTGCAATGCACTCATCCAACCAATATGTTTCCCTCTTTTTATAACATTAAAGTTTTGTCCGATCGAATTTAAATTAGGATAACCGTCGTTTTAATTTGGTGGGCAGAGAATTCGTCAGTATTGAAAATCACGTACTCTTCCGCAAGCAATAAAGAGATCGGGCCCAACTGTTGAACGTGACGGACCCAAGCGTGAAGGGCGGTAATGAATAAGCTCCCGTGTTCCGGCGAGCGCCAGAAGTTTTGATGAACTTCGTCGTCCATCGAGTCCCCTTCTGTTTCGAACAAATTCCTCTCTTTACTGAAAAGCAGTGTCGGGCACTATCTAGTTACCTGGGTATCTCGATACTTTTTCGGATACTACTGGCAAATTTGAAGAATTGTTGCCAAAAAAAGGTGCCAAATCATCCAATTTATCAAATTTATCGTATTTGCAGTAACTAAATAGTTACACGAATGGAATGGTCTAGCTATGGGATTATTTTATGGGGGTCCGCATAGTCTCATTCGATCTCTACCACTTCAAAAAGCCGCTGTCCGCATCCTATGCAATTCAGCTCGGTCTTCTGACCCTGACTGCTCTCTACGATCTGGCTTTGCTTTCTCGGATAAAAAGGAAGTCACCATCACTTCCACGCCAAGGGAACTCTCATCAATATGGTACACGCGATCGAGATGATCTCTGAACTCCTAGCTACCGCCTGACTCTTTACTCTTTCCCGGAATGTTAGCCCCGACTTTTATGGATCAAAAATCTTTAATGCCCTACCAAGGATTTCTCGGACGCTGCCTTCATGAAAACCATAAAGAATATAGATTAGATGAATTGTCATCATACTCCCTCGATAAGACAATTGACTATTCATGGTGTTGAATTTGTGATTTTTTTACAGTGTTCCTGTTATATCTATTTTAATTTCAATGCTTCTGTTTGACGTATGCTAAATACTTTATGTATGTCTGCAATAAAAGATATTCTACTCTATTCTATCGTGAAGATGTAGTTACAGTTACTTGGTATCTGTATCTACCGTCACAGATACTTTTACGGATACTGTAACTGTATCCAAGATCCGCGGATACAGGTACTAGCCGAGGAAAAGTAACTACGGATACAGATACAGTTACTTGTATCTGTAACCGTAACTGTATCTATTTATTTTTTCGGATTCAATCACAAAAATCGTCCTAATTTGACTGGAATTCGGAAAATTGACCCTTAAAATTAATCTGAAATGTTAATAGTATACGCCTTCGGCCTCCAGAATTTTCTGTACAACTTATTAGCCTATCATTTCATTCGTCTCTTGATGTCTCAGATCAGAGAGGGTTTCTGTCAAATTTCAACATCCTACAGACGGATTTTTTCGTTTGTTTGACTGGCATTGTTGTTGTTCAGTTGATTGTTCAATTCGTTGTTTGTTCAGTTGATTGTTCAATTCGTTGTTTGTTCAGTTACTTGTCGAGGGGAAGTAACTACGGATACAGATACTGCTACTTGTATCTGTAACTGTATCTTGTTACTTTTTGGGATACAATAAGAAAAATCGTCTTTATTTGACTGGAATTCGGAAAATTGACTCCTACAGCACACCTAGTCGCAGTTTTTGAGCCTATGGCGTATGAAACGGGGAAGGAACAAATTACAGTCATGCAGCATGGCTACGGAGTGCATTTTCAAAAGATCGTGTGATTTTTGGGTTTTTTGTTCTGCAAATACGCAAAATCTGACCCTTGGCACAGTAGGGAAAATCTGATGTACTTATATTATACTCCTTCGTCCTCTGTTTTTCTGGTTACGATTCACTCCTGTGTTGTATTTTTTTCTTATCTATGGTTTAGCTCTTAGGGAAACCAAAAACGAATAAACGCATAGCGACCGGGGTGGTTTCGTTCGATTCTTTGGGCGGATACCTATGAATAATGAAACTCATAAAATCATTGCTGTTACATGGAAATATTTCAAGATCTCGATTTTTGAATATTTCAGCCCTTAGGTTCTACCCTTTAGTGTTGATCGAACGCCATGCCGATGTTAACTGGCACATCCCCGTCCGATAAATGATTTTTAAGCCGAATTTCTTAAAGTTCGGTCCGAAACTTTTTGAGGAAAGCTTCGGACGGCGGATTTTTTTAAATTCGATTTTTGGATTCTTTTAAATTCTTGAAACGTAAACCAACAAATTTTGAGGGGGGGGGGGGGGGGGGGGTTTAAACATGTTTTTTTCTTGGTTGATTACAAAGGTTCATTATAAAATAATAAACCGAAAATCTGAAATTTTTACTGTTGAATTTTGAGGCTTTTAGAATGTGTTGTACAAGATTTCAGATTTTTCCGACGTTGCCAAAATTTAGTTTTTTCGTGTTTTCGGAATTAAAAATCCAATAACAGCATGTTTCTTCTATGCTGCATGACTGGAATTTGTTAGTTCCCCGTTTCATACGCTGTAGACTACAAAACTGCGACTAAGTGTGCAGTAGGGGTCAATTTTCCGAATCCCAGTCAAATTAGGACGATTTTTTAGCGAATTTTTGAAGAAAATTAAGCTATTGCTCTCGCCTCAAAATTTGTAGAATGTGAATTTTTGAAAAAAAATTATGCAGAAATCCGTTTCAGGCTATTCTGAATCATATTCTGAAGTTTAACGCATTTTTTTTTATGTATGTATATATATGTATGTATGTATATATGTATGTATGTGTCATTCCAGACGATAACTGTCCGTAGAATTGTGCTAGAAACTTCAAACAAATTTTAAAATGTTAAGGGTACAAAACGAAAGTTCAAGTTCGTTGGCCAGCTTGATCGGATTACATCTTCGGGTTGAAAATTTCAAAAATGTAGTCAAAAATTTCAAAATAGCCTGTTTTTTGCGATTTGTCGTGCGAAATAATTTTTTCAGCATACTAACATGTGGTATATTCGGAATCAGCGTAAAATTTCCTATAAGAATATGTATCAAGTTTTCAAAAATTTCAAAGTTGAAAAATCAGTCAAAAATCGAAATAATGCCGTTCGCTCGTTGTAAAAATCGGTAATATTCTTCAAAAATTCGCTCATGGGGTCATGCTGCATGACTGGACTTTTGTGATCGTATCCGAAAAAGTAACTAGATAAAACGTCCGTAAAAATCCCCCATAACTAGATACAGTTACGGTTATAGATACAAGTAACTGTACCTGTATCCGTAGTTCTTTACCTCGACAAGTACCATTATCCGCGGTTTTCGGATTCAGTTACAATATCTGTAAAAGTATCCGACACAAAAACAGCAACTCCAGGGCTTGTAACTGTAATTGCGAGTTTATACAGTTACCTGAACCTGCTAGTAGCTGTATCTACAGTTACAATTCACTTACAGTTACAATTACAGTTACTTACAGTTACAATTCACCCAACTCTTATGAAAACTATCAGAATACGTTCTCCAAGGTTTTTCCAAATCGATAACCGTATTGGTTGTTATAGCTTGAAGTTTGATGTTGACCATTAAATTTACATCGACGTAGTGGGCGAAATGTTCTGCGTCGAATGAAGGGTGTAAAAGGCAATATTGGTCGTAATTCTCGTTTATTAGGGTTCTAGTTATTTCATATGGACTCCGTAAATGTGTTTTATTTCCGTCAATGATCCTATTTTGAGGAGTTATATTAGAAGCACTTTGGAACAGTTTCGTGAAAAAAAGTTCTAGTCGTGCAGCATTTACGTAAATTATTGTTGTTCACGCTCAAGCTTATTTTTGTTTTCCTCTTACCACTAGTAGATTGACAGGGGCAATATTTATCTATAATCTTGTATTAAACTGTTAGATAAAAGTGCAGTGAAGCGCGAACTTTCTCCAGAAGTCCGGTAGTTTTGACCATCAGTGCAGCAACATCAGGCTTCTGTTTCAGCCTGCTTCTTCCCCACCACTCGAAATCTTTGACCACGTTGGAATTGCCACACTCCTTATTCCTCATCGCATGGGTCAAAGCAGCCATACCTAATCCTTCTTTGTTTCTGGGTCATCAGCATCCCAAGCAATTTCTTTTGATTCCTGCTGTCTGAGTCTCAGCATCCCTATGCACTATGTCTATTCTGGACATCAACTAAAGAATTTCTGCCCACTTCAACACCAAGGACACTCTTGGAAGCACCGTTGTCATTTTTCTCAACGCTTTCCATCGTTCGTCCGCCCCATTGTGCCTTGGTACTTAGCGACTGCGATCTCTCCTGTCTCCTACCTACCTTGGCATTCTTGGATTGCTCACACGTGCATGCTACCTGTCCAACAATGTTGAAACGGTCAGAAATATCTTATTGATTTACAATTACCTACCCTTTCTCTGGAAAGACTAAATTATCATTAGCTAACATTTGTAAGCACTTATAAAATTAACAATGCCAAAAGGAAGGAGCTCCTTAATTTTTTTAAAATTTAACACAACCACAATAATAATATAAGTACTTTGTACCTTGGGTAATTGTTTATGCTTCCGAGTCTACCTAAAGGTAGCGGAAGCATTGTTTTCACTTTCGGGAGAAAAACAATTTTCGGCCTTCAAAAAGGTTTTAAACCATTCTAAACAACTTGGTTCCGTGTCCGTCTGTGTGTGTCTATCGTGTGTCCGCAAATCCTTGTAACAAGCTTATTTTCCACAGTTTTCATCCGATTTGGATGAAATGTTCAGGGGATGTCCCCTGTCAGTTTCATCGTTCTTGACTCAATACCTCACTCATCGCATGCGCAAACATAAATTGTACCAAGCATCATTTTCTCACGCCCTAGTCGTCCTATCTCGCTTAAATTTGGATGGTAGTTGGAGGATGACGATTTGATCATCCCACATAAATTTCAACATGATTGAATCATTAATAGCTACTGCGCATGGGCCTATGTGAAATCCTTGGAACGACCTTGTCAAATATTGATAGCTAACAATTTCTTTGTACACAATGTGCTCCAATTTCATCGCAATTTAACATAAATGTAACACATTTATTTAGGAAAATTTGCTCATGCGATCATGCTGCATGACTTATCTTTCATGATGTCTGATAAATAGCCTGGTTCTACAATTCGATCTGCATCCTGATTTATATGTGGGTAAGCGCACTCGCATTTTTTGGCCACCTGAATAGTGCTTAGCCAAAGACATTTCTTTCTGAATATACTTTTTTCTTTCTTTCTTTTTTTTTACTTTCTACTTACTTATCATAAATAAAGGTAGGTTGGTAGGTAGGTAGGAAACGCACTGGTTCTTTGGAAAAAATTTTTGTTGCGCTTATCTCCTCTTTCTGTGACAATTTTGGCATTTTTAAACCGAATTGATGTTATAGGACAACTTACTCCATCCACTAAGACAACCTGCCCCAACCTGGGGCAAAAAGTCTAACTTCGGAATTTTTCCAAACACTTGAAATATTATGCTATTAGCAAGTTTGTTAATTTTGGTTTCTGTGCTTCTAGGTAGGGATAAAGTCTACTAACTTGTCAAGACAAAAAATTCGCGATGTAAGCGATATCTCTTAGGAAAAATGTCAACATCTAAACAAAAGAAATTTAGACAACCAGCCCCGGTCTCCCCTACATTTTTCAGCATAATTTTATGCGTCAATTTTATAATTTTCTAGTTCGTCTTAGATAAAAAAAATTTTTGGCTAAAATTCTGTTAAAAAATATAAATGTAACGATTTTTAGCCGTTTTTAGCAATTTTTAGCCTTTTTTTAGTACATTTTTTGGAATTTGACCAATTTATAGTGCTCTAAAAGTGTTTGCCAATGAACTCATCCTCTCGTTTGGAAAGCGATTTTTTGGCGCATGATCGGAATTTTTATTTCAATCCTAAGATGATTTATCATTTAGAATGCCATATATAATATATATATACGTAAGAAAAAGCATTAGACTCGTACCAGAATACCCCAAAACGGATTTCGATAAAAAAACATTTTCGAAAATTTCAATTTTAAAATTTCTGTAGGCACTGCGATAGCTTCATTTACAAAAAACAATTACTTTAGACTAATCTGTGTTGACTTATTGACGAAGTTTCCACCTTACAAACTCAACATTCAATTAAGGTAGCTTCCCAAGTGCTTCTTTTTCTCCACGGAAAACTTTGGAAAACCGTTGCCGCTTCATCATCCTCCCGCCGAATTACGGAAAATAGCCAACCAATTACAATCTGCTTGCCCATTTTGGGGCCGAACATTATTAAATTTAAATCCCCTCCTCTTTCCGGGCAGTTTCCGTCCGTCGGTTTTTAATCAAGACTCAAACGAGCCCATTTCACTGGCTCATTACTAAAAGGAACCTTCTTCCGCATACCCCATTCAAAAAAGAGGAAACTCGATCCTGAAGTTCTTCCCCCCTCTCCAATCTCTTTACCCCCCCCCCCCCCCCCCCAAAACTCCCCAAAATTGCCCGTCGTTCTAGACTCCTTTTAAGCCTTAAGAACTTCAAAATCAATAATGGCGTGCGTACTTTGCCCTTAACTTGAAAACCGCGGGGAAAATTATATTTAAGGGGAAGAGGGCTTTGTCGGCCAAAACACCTGTTCAAATAGCGCTTTATTAAATTTTCCATTAACCGGCGATTGTGCTCGCCGAGTGGTGAATAGAACTCTCATTCCCTCAAGGATTTCCAAGGATCTCGTTGAGGTTGGCCTGTGGAGGGTAATGGGTACCAACTAGTATTTCGATCCACTGGTTTAGTAGCTGTAGTACCGACGCTAGACTCAAACGGAGAAACCGGATATTTTGCAGCCTACCTATACAACTACGATACTAAGAAGTACCTTGCTAAGTTCTTTGCTATCCAACCTATGAAGCTGAAATTCGAAATGGACCGTGTTCCACGTTCCTCCAATATTTTAGCCGAGGCTCAAGGTGAAAGCAAAAGGAGGTCTGGGCTCCCCCCAGCGGGTTCAAGGGGTGAACCCCTTGCGAGGCGCGCAGGTGAGAGCTGACGACGCCAATACGGCGAAATATCTTCAATTCTCTCAGTTATATTAATTTTTTCCTATATTTTCCGACCATCTGTAACATTTCAAAATAATATTACACGCGAGTGTTTTCATCCCTCACCAGAACTATATTTATATGAAAAATATATGAAAAAGCGTTGAACTCTAGGATTCGTTTCAGAATACCTCAAAATCAATTATGAAAATTTTCAAGAATTTTAATTTTAAAATTTTCCGAGCCATAGCAATAGCTTCACTATCTACAAAAATTCGCTAAAAAAATCTGCCACCTTGGGTGGGCAGTATAATTTCCTCACATATAGTAACATGGACGTAATGACTTACAGCGTATTTCAAACCAAACACTCCTTGAAAATTAGGTACTAACCTCCATTTAACTCTATTCCATTTGCGTAAGATGTAAGTATGTAAGTTTTGTCGTTTGTTGAATTTTGGATAACATATGTATTGGATTTTCCTATTCCTATGCATTCTTCTAACACGAACGAATTCGTGTTAACCGATTCGACTTGAACAAATTTTTATTACATGAATGGGCAATTTCGCGGTCCCGTGGTGTTCGTGTTAACGGGGGAGTACTGTAGTGTGACGTTGATGGGGTTTTCCCTGAACGATGCGAGATGTTAAGCCCGCAATACGTTATTGTCTTGCATGAGGAGAATACGTGTGCGCCGTCTTCTAATATCAAAACTAGGGCCGAACCAGTCACTTGTTAAGAATTTTATAAACGTGTTGCGGATTCTAATTTATTCCAATGGTTTCTTCATTTGGTGTATTATTGTTGATAATAGGCCCAGAAATTTAACCGCTAACCCATCAATCAAAATAGTTGATTTACGATTCAGGAAAGGTAATTAGGCGAATCCCGGTCCTATCCAACAAACTCATCCCAAATTTGAGAATTTTTAAACGATTTTTATTAAAAAAAAAAAAAAAAAAATTAAATAAATAAAAATTGACAGAGGGTATTACTCAAAAGTAAGAAATATGAAAGTAAACTGTGTAGGACGCTCAGCTTCACCATGGGATCAGGAAATTAACAAAGAGAGATGGGAGATAGGCACGAAAGGAAGTACAACTATAGGTTGGCCAACAGTTGACGTAGGAGCCGCTGAAGATACGGGTGGTGGTACCACGAAGCACTTAGCTAACCTCGAATAACCCAGTGGCACTTTTCCCGCACCCTATCATGGACGCATCTATGTTTCAAACCCATCGGGATGGATGACAACAATATCCACAATCTTTTTCAGGTCACTAAGCATATAATAAAGTCCCTTACTTCTCACATTCCTGCCATTGGAAAACAGTACACCTTGTATAAACAATTGATTAGTTGCACTTGACAATGTGGCCACCATGAGTCTGTAGATGTTGCTTTACTAAACGATATATGGTCTCATTTTTACCTCGACAGACAAAGCAAAATTTGTAGTCGCTGACCCCAATATTCTCTTATGTCCATTCCATCGAATGGGAGGAAATTAGAATTCAGAGCAATATCTGCATTATTTTCTATCCCCCGATTCAACCAACGTAGCAGCGAACTCAGGAGACGAGCTGGGTTTTGGATTTGGTGGAGCTTTGGGTTTTGCTCATTACCACTACAACTGCTGATTGAATAAATCAAGAACAAGGAGTAGCAGGTGCAGGTTAACTCCCAAGTCGCTAGCCGTAAAAATGTGATGCTGGCTACCAAGCTCACTGGCCTTAACCGATAAGTTGATTGAGCATTTGGAACACCAAGTGAGTAGCCCAGCCTAGAGTGCACTACGGAGCACAGCACAATCTAGTTTAAGCAGCCTCTCCACACTAAACCTGCTCAAGACTACATATAGGTTAGCTTTTGCAGTAAGTCCGAAGATGGCTGTCACCTCAGTGGAACATCGCATGAGCTAGTGCCCCAAAAAAGTCCACAAGGCTAGCGGAAATGAATGGTAGACCCATGAAGTCGACTTCAAAGTACAGATATTCACACATAATATATGTGATGTTAAAATCTAGGAAACATTCCAAAATTCCACAAATGCCAGAATGCCATTAAATAACTCAATTTCCTCTCATATTCAATAAGGATACGGTGAATATCTTCCTTTGACTATGAATGAATAATTAATAAATTGAAGATGTTTGTCATGTGGTACCTCTGCTTCCGACGCCATATTGTATGGCTGTTTCGTTACCGAAGAAAGTTCCCAATTTTCAAGCTCGACTGACTCTAATTGGACATCCCGTCTAAAGTTCACTGTTGCGGATCATCATTATCCATCATCATTACATGTATCTCCTCCGGGGAGGAGTGGATGGGTAGGGGAGGAGGGGGTTTAGTTTCAAAGTTAGTCAAGTTCATCACCCCAAACGAACCGAGTATCTCCAATCGATGCGGCAATTAGGGCCTCCAAACTATGAGACATTCCACTGTCAAGAGCAGCGGCGTTTGACGGATCTAATTACTCTTCCCTGTATCTCCATGATACGGCGCACAATGGAAAATGTGAGCCATTTAGTTGGACAAAATGAAGGATTTCTCAGAAATCACCTTATTTTTGTTAAGTATATGATCGTTTTTTCTCCATAAAAGAGGTTTCGTTTCTGGAAAACAACGTTTTTCCACCTATGCGAAAAAGTTCGTTTCTTTTTATAGTAATGACGCTCAAAGTCAATTAACAGTCATTATAATGTCTCGTATCGTCGTCAGTCACTCTTAGATGGTTACTGAAAACAGTGGATGACAGCAAGACCAGTAACTGAACATATTTAAATTTATTGCATTCATACGAAATGTAAGAATTGCTTCCGAGTCTACCTAAAGGTAACGGAAGCATTGATTTTTGGTCTTCCAAATCAAAATTTCCACTCGCATTTTACGTTTTAGGTCATTCTGAACAACTTTGGTTAGTTCCGTGTGTGTGTGTGTGCGCGTGTGCGTGTGCGTGCGTGCGTGTGTCTATTTTGTGTCCACAAATCTTTGTAACAAGCTTATTTTTCACAGTTTTCATCCGATTTGGATGACATTTTCAGAGGATGCGGACTAGGAGGTAGACGGTCCCCTATCAGTTTCATCATTTTTGACTCAATACCTCACTCTGCGCATGAGCAAACGTAAATTCCATCATGCTCCATTTTTTCACACTCTAGTCGTTCGATTTCGCTTAAATTTGGATGATAGTTGGGTAATTACGATTTGATCATGCATGCCAAGCATTATTTTCTCCCGCCCTAGTCGTTCAATCTCGTTCAAATTTGGATGATAGTTGGGGGATGACAATTTGATCATCTTGTATCAATCTCAACATGATTGTATTATTAATAGCAACTGCGCATGTGCCTATGTAAAATCCTTGTGACCACCTTAATTTCCACTATTTTCTTCCGATTTCGATGAAATTGTCAGAGAATGCGCAGGTTAGGATGAAGATGTTCCCCTATCAGTTTCATTGTTACCAAATCAATACTTCATTCTGCTCATGCGCAAATGTAAATTCCATCATGCTTCATTTTCACACTCTAGTCGTTCGATTTCGCTTAAATTTGGATGATTGTTGGGTGATTACGATTTGATCATCCCACATCAATTTCAACACGATTGTATAATTAATAGCTACTTTCCCTGAGTCAATGAGAAGTACTTCTAATTACCTTAATTTCCGCCGCGAAAGTGCTGGAATACAAAATGGCGGCCTCATAAAGATGGCTTAGTTTGCCTATCTCAAAGTTTTTCTGTAATAATTCCTAAACCATTGCATCCTACAGACATTTGTATACGTAGCAAATTTGTGGAACATAAAAATACAAAGTGATCCGACACAAAACTATGAATTGTTTCCCAAAATAAGTGAATTACAAACAATTGAAAATCGAGCTAGTTTTGGGTCAGCCTTCTCTTCTCCCTCTAGACTTTTGCCCTCTAAAATCACATGGTCCTAATATTGGTCTGATTTAGTTCTGCCAAACTTCATTCGATTCAGTGTTAAATAGGTACTCTGCAATGTTCATATCGAGCAGGTTTTAGCTGATATCCTTTCGGCCGTAAGTCAATGGGAAAGGGTCTCAGCTAAAACTTGCTCTTCATGAACTTTGGAGAGAATGTAACCCTAAATCGAATTAATTTTAGCAGACCTAATTCAAACCAATATTAAGGTCATTAGATGATTTTTAAGGGCAAAAGTCTAGACAGGAGGATTGACCCAAAATTAGCCCGAGTTTCAATTGTTTGTAATTCGCTAATTTTGGGAGATAAATAATAGTTTTGAGTCGGATCGCTTTTTATTTTTATGCTCTACAACTTCGCTACGTATAAAAATTTCTGAAGGATGAATGGTTTAGGAAGAAGAAAACTTTAAAATGGGCGAATGAAGCCATGGTTAATGCGGCTGTCATTTTGTATTCCACCAATTTCGAGATGTCATACAAAGATTTCATCACTCAGAACGGGCTAAATTTTCAAAATCTAATCTCAAAATTTTTTCTGAAATTGCTACCTACCTTTTTTCGCCCTTGGATCCTGGTCTACCTGTATATTCTCAGTGATAAACATGGCAACCGAGGGATTTCGTGTGACCCGTAATGAGACGTGGATCGTGTTCATTGGAATGCTCGGTAGAGGAGCTTGGGGGAGGATGGCGGTGAGCCCTAATCCGCCGACCTTCTGCTCCACTAAGATATCCCTTGACGTCCTCAGGGATGACAAATTAACGCCATCCACCAACCCACAACATCCGGAGAATAGAGTAACCTGCGACAAGGGCGAAATTAACACTAATGAAGAGTTCTGCTAAGACCCGGTATCTAGAAACAGAGGTAAAACTAGAGGCAGCAGCCCCGGGAGATTTACTCGAGGCATAGGGTATCTACGAAGCGTAGGTATCTACTGGGCAGGGTTAGGACAGCTGCCCCTGGTGTGACCTTCTCCGGATGAAAATTTCGTAATCGGCGTGCCGAAAAAATAATTAGGTGGCAACTCTCACAGTATTGTCATTTGTATTATTGGTAGTACGCACCGTCGCGACGTCACTCAAACCGCCGGCCAATTATTTTCGCATGAGTCGCGTAATTTTCGGTACACTGTTCGTTTTCGCAGGTCAGCTTTCAAGTTCAAGTTGTTAATCATTATCACCATTACTAGAGAGTTTTTGTTCTTCTCGTTCGATTTCCACCCGTTAACGCGCAGAGCAGCGTCTAGAGCAAGCAACTGCAGATGTTTGCTCCGCTTATTATTTCTACACGTATTTTAACTCGTATGTCCACGGATAACCAAACGCTATCGTCACGCTAAAGTCTCTTTAGTATTTCAACTTCAACGATTCTCTTGAATTCGAGATCGAGTAGAAGATTGAATTCATTTTACATTTACACTCAGCTTTATCCTCTATCTTCATAGACTAGCTTGGTTCGAGTAATTTACAGACCTACGACCCAAGAGAAAAATTATATTCACCTTCCGGGACCACCGCGATTTTGGCATCTTTTTTATTTGTTGTCTCATCATTAAATTTTTCATATATCTACATCAAGTTGACTTAATATGGTCTCGTGGAATAGATCATTTTGAGTGCCTTCCCTGCTTTATCAATTCGTCAATTCCATGATCTGAGTACCCACCTAGCACAAATTCTACTACCAAGATAATCAATTTCTTATTGAACTGACAACAGCTTTAATATAAAATCGTATTATTTAACCTCAAACCTCCTCGTGGTCTGAATCTTCATGTTGGCAGATTCAACTTTGTTGTACGAAATGTACATGCAGATGCCTAAAACGGACAGGTAGGTACCAACTTTAAAATAGGAAAAGTATCGACAACTGCATTCACTCCCAAGTAGGAGAACAGAATATCTGGCTATTGGGCGATGTAGGTATTTTGTTCACGTAATCTTCGGAATTTGATTTAATAGTACAATTATATTTATCATAGGTTCAACTTTAAATGGGAAAAGTTATTAGGCGGCTATCAATACCTATTCTTAAAACTGTGGTGGTTACAGTAGTCACACAGTTTGCTTGCATAACCATTCGTGTCCGATGGGGGACACTATTATGTTCTAACATATATTTTATTGGCTAGTTACCTTCTGTAACTTGCAAGGAGATAGTAAAATATTTTCAGAGTCTTCAACTCATGGCTCACTCTGAGTAAAGCCTTAAGACACGTTTTCAGCTAATAGTTACAGTGACCTTCTGTCGCCGCCGTGGAATCTTCCAGACTTTCCACAGCAAGTGAAGACATTGTTTCCTTTGAATGTTCTGTGACCTGTTATCTTGTACTGTTCCTCAGCCATTATTTCCCTAGCTACCAGAGCCACGAAACCACAGTCATTTTGTGCCTCCCTTTAACTTCATTTTGCAACCTCCCAAAATCTCCAACATTTCTAGTTAGATAGAGACTGCGACGTCTTATTTATAACACTGTGCCTCCCTATTGACAAAGTGATCACGTTGAGTTGAAGATAGTCATTCATTTGGGAATTCAGCTCACCACACCCACATTTACATCCCACATAGGTCCATTCAAGCGTTCCCGTGGTAACTCGCCCCTCAAGCAGCTATTTTGTGGCCAGCTACTCCGACATTTAGTGGTAGTAACTTTCTAGACTATAGTATTGGCCCGGTAACATCCCCCTTTAGTCACGATCACTTTTGTGTCTAGTCCCTAAAGTAATTTAGCTTCATTTTTCCCCTCCTCTTGGAGCTTGAACTGGCTTACAGAACGTTGGCAAAAACTACAAAGTTAATTCAGCAGGAAGAAATCAGTATCTTTACATAGATTTCAAGAAAAGTTTTGCAAATCTCATGGTGGGAGGTGCACGAATCACTTTTTAGAACACTCAAGTAGTGATATTTCACACAATAATTTGGTGGATTTACCATGAACAGTTGGAGGACTATTGCTACCATCCCCCATGATTGCAAGGTAGAGGAAGTCATGACACGACCTTGGAATTTAATAACAATATTTACTTCAAACGAACGTGTGATGATCCAATTATTCGTTGGTTCACATGTGTTCATGGTGCTGTTAGTGGGAAATCATAAATATTAACATTCGAAAAATAGATTCTTTGAAGGAACAGCCAAGATAAGAAGTTGTGAAATCTGAAAACATTAAGTATTTGTAAAACGAATAATAGAAAAATATAATCAGTTTTAATGAATTGATAGCACTCAGTCGTTTCTCTTCTTGTGAATACCTAGCGCGAACAACTTGCATTGCGGAAGGATCTAAGCCCATGATCATGAGCAAACACGACTTTTTTATGACGTCAATTTTTCACCAACAATTGGTCCGATTTCGTTTAAGCTCGGGTGTGAGGTTAATTAGATAAATGTTTCATGATGTTGCCCTATCGATTTTATCTCGATTAATTGATAATAACTATTGCGTGCGCCAAACTTAAATTGATTGAAACAGGCATTTGGTTCCCCATAAGGAAAAAGGAGGAATGTCTACTAGCAGACTACTCTGTTATTGGATGATAATTATGGATATTTGTAGATCGTACGTTAGTCGTTTGAAGAGTGTCCAATGCTTTACACAGAACAACACTGGTCGATATTGGAACTTCTCGTTTTTTCTTTACGTGCTTCAACGCGATGAGGGTAGGGTTGGGTTCTCTTGATTTGTTTATGTTGATATATTATGAATAAATGGTCTTGAGCCGACAACGCAACGTCATCCCCTACATGGGACCACGTATAACAAAATGATTGATTGATGATATGGATTCTTCGAATCCAAACACCCTTTCCCCCGATATTGAGATATGATTCGAGAAGGATTTATACGACTTTGTTATTCCTCGCGACTCTCAGCTCTCCCACCTCTTTTTCGGCTTAAGCCTCGTGAGAGAGGTTTGGCCCTTTCTGAAAACATCACACAGCTCTCTGACACCCACTAAATCAGCCCTATCCCGCCGTAAACACTCGGGGCAAAGGAAGAAGGCCAAAACAGGTCAGTTAATATCAGTTTTCGGAAGGGTTGTTTGTGACGTGAGAAGGACCTGAGGAATCATTTACCTCCAGGGGCTCCCGCCGCAAATGGCTTTCCATTGCTTTGATAAGCTCGCCCATGGTCCGGTGAACTTAGTCAAGTTTGTGGAGTTGTTGAAGGTAGCTACGCCCCAGTTGACTTTATCAATGCTCCGGCGTTTATAATCTACAACTTTCGGCAATTTCAAGTAAACCTCCTCTGCCGTCACCCACCCCTCCGAGAGTTTCTATTATTTGCTGGAACCCTCAACACAACATCTTCACTTCAATTGATTAATGACTGCTCCAGCCATGATAAATGGAAGTAGTTTTTCATGTAATTCACTTATTAGGTAGATTCAACTAACCTCGTGATAGTGCACATTTCCACAAACATTTGTTTCAAAGCTGGCTTCAGGTTAAAATATATTCTGCTAAATTCTAGCACGCTAATTCCTTTGATTATAAAGACAAAAACACATATTTTTTAAGGTTTAAGCCGCATCTCAATCAGAAGGGCCATTAGCGGCATTGAACAAGATGTCTAAAGGGACACTGGAAGTGGCACGATTATAAGCGGAGCCATGTTGCCATCCTTGACTGAAAAGGAGCGTCATCATGGACTCCACTGGCAGCTCGGAGGGGGGAAAATGAGGGGTACAGTGATGACCACTGTTTAGCCCCCAAAGTGGATTAAAAAAAAAACCCCAAAAATAAAATGATACGACTAAGACTAGATGTAAGATAGGGAAATAACTATATACATGCTATTGTATACAATCAGCAAAGTGAAATAAAACTACGACTAGATGTATATAAATATATATCTTCAATTCGTTAAAGAGCGATTTGGAGGGGTACTACAAAGGTCGTCGAAAAGCATATTTAAGCAACGTTTTTTTGCATTTAAGCCAAAGAATCCATCAGACCTCCAGATTATTCCAGGTAAGTTCCACCCCACACCACTAAACCAAATCTCAGTAGCGATTGAGCAAGAGCTATATAAGCCATTCTCATAACTCTAGTTTGAAAAAAGGACATGCCAGACAGGACGAGAGATTTTACACTTTAACTAACTAGTTTTTAGTTCATTTGTTTTATTCAATTTGATGGGGTTTTAAAGTAAAACTTGTTAATTAAAGTGTAAAATTCGGTTATAACGGAAATGGAGAGATCTGCGAGTTGGTAACCCATTCGATTCAGCGCAAAAAAATATGTAGAACCCAACCCCAAACTAGAAAAACCCTCGATTTCGTAGGAAAAACAAATTTTTTCAACATGCAAACATACTTTTCTCCCCGAATTAACAAAGTGAAATAAAAATCAACAATACCGTTGGAAAGCTGAGATTTTGGGCAAGTTTTTCCTGCTACGCGTACAGTTTTTTTACAATGTTGTTTGAGTGCTTAACGCACCCTTAAAAATCAGCGCATCTTAAAAAGTGAGAAATTCTATGTTCATCCAGCCATGTTAATCAATTTTTCCGCCTTCGTGACCTACTGTAAAAAAGAATCCAAAGAGGATATCGTAGGGATATGGGAAATTTAACCTTTCCAACGATATATCTTTTTTTAAGATTACATAGTAATTTAGTGGAGATATGACCATTTTAGTGATGTAAGGTCGAAAACACAAACGAAAATCTTAGAAGTGAAAAACCCCGAAAATGGAGGGTTTAAAAAAATTTCTAGGCGGAATTTTTTGTTCGAAATTAGTTGTAGAATTGATCCCTAGGAGGTTAACAAAATTGAGTGCGAACACCCAGTATATCCGAAAGTATGACCAGATATACCGTCAGGTATACATAACTTGTGCATGACGAGGCCGCGGTATTATTCACGATTTTGGCTCGATATAACAACCTCATCCGCCATAGATGAGCGGTGAAATGAACCTCGGAGGTCAAAAGGTCACAAGGTGAGGTCACTGTTCACCACCTGGGATCGGAGAGGTGGGCTGGTTAAGATTAAACCCATCTCAAAGTGTAGGGTGAGCAGGGCAATAAGATATATATATATATATATATATATATATCCTTCATAGATCTTACGTTGACATTTCCGACAGAAATAGCTCGACCTTTCCCCACTTCAAAATAACAAACTTTCGGTTTTCATTAAATATAGCTTTATACTCTCACATCGGTCCATTATTCCCCCAGATAACTTTCGAATAAAAGCCAAAGGTCAGAATCTTGCACCACTTTCTTGAACTTTATTTCTCAGATATTTCTTTCTCCCTCGATCGTGCGCAATAAATCGCCTAACCGATCGTTCCTCACAAGTCTACCAGTCTTTTCCTCAATTAGTTTTCAAAAGTTCCAGTCGTGGAATATGACCGTAGGAACGAATCTTAGAGTGTTTAGCACGGAATGTGTTTTCGCGATCACCAACCGTTTAAAAACCGACACGAAATTATATAATGAAAAACGACATGCGATACCAATAAACTTTGTAGCAGACCTTCGCTTGTGATTAACAGAAGTAGCTATGCTTAGGATTACTAGACTCCAAGTTATTTCTTACACATTATTATTATGCATTGTTATTATAAAATGAAGTAAAATAAACATTAAAAACGCAAAAACACATTCTGTCCCCCCCCCCCCCCCCCCCCCCCCCCCAAACCGCGAAGCGCCGAGTTTTTAAAAACATTTTTATTCAATTTATTTGGTATGATGTTATGTTTATAGCCATACATAATATAGGTATTTAATATTCAAAATAAAAATATAAGAATGGTATTATTATTATACACTAATGCAACAATTTTATAAAAACTTAAATATTTCTTCATAAGTTATTATATTTCTTTGTTGACAAGATAGCATATCGTAAAGTGGGGGAAGCGGATGCCCTTAGCTCCGTCATTCATACACGTTTTTCTACACGTATTTTGACACGTATGTACACGAATAACCAAACGCTATCGTCACGTTAAAGTCTCTTTAGTATTTCAATGTCAACGATTCTCTTGAATTCGAGATCGAACATAAGAGGATTGAATTCATTTCACATTTACACTCTGCTTTATCAGCTCTCTTCACTGGTATTGAATATCTAGGTTCAAGTGAACAGACTTATGACCTAACAACAAAAATTGTATTCACCTTCGCCCTCGTTGAATACGTCGTTTCTTGTCTTATTACTGAAGCAACTTTGGGCTTAGTTAGTACTTGGATGAGTGACCGGTCCGGGAGCACCGCAATTTCGGCATCTTTTTTATTTTTGCTCGTGGAGTAGTTCGATTTGAGTGCCTTCCCTGCTTTATCAAATCGTCGTTTCCAAGTCTGAGTGGGTAAACTAGCTCAAATTGCTCAAAATTCAACAGAGATTGACGATCTAACATTTTTTAATATTGGAATAAATTTTCTGAGTCTCCCATAAAGGTACTCGACGTGATTCGACCACCTGAGCGAAGTAGCCAATATTACCCCCAAGTATTTGTACGACGAAACCCTCTCAAGGTATGGACAGCTACATTGAATGGAACCAGGGCATGCAAAATGTAATTTTATGGCTTGATCAGGGGGAAGTGAGGCAACGTTTCCAAAAATCGTGTACTTGGTTTTCTTCCCATTTACGGTTAGAAAGCTTTTGGCCATCCAATTGCTCACCATATTCAAAAGAGCTTGCACTGACCAGAAAAGATCGTGCCAGTTCGTGCCACGGTGTCATCCGCAAATAGGAAAAGTTTCCCCAAATTGGATACAGTGGAGAGAGAATTGATGTAAATAAGGAACAAAATAGGCCCTAACGTGCTTTGTGACAAAATAAAACTAAACTTCAAGAGTGGGGATGAACCCAAGGATATAATATTCAAACATGAACTCTCAAATCTTGTTTTCAGCGAATTTCATTTCGACAAAATGAAGAAAATAAATTTGCTTGTTTACAAAAAAAATATACATACAGGAAAATCGGAAATACTCAGGTATAATAAATGCGGTAATACGGTAAAGATACGCAGTTATAATATATACGGTAATGTTCGGGAAGTTATCACAAAAACCCTAGTTCGTAGTAAAGTGTAGCGCTGACACTTACTTAAATTCGGACGATTACTTAAATTCCGACGGTCGTGGACATACTCAACAATATATTCTATTTTATACGTTACACTATGCAGTAGGAAAGAACTGTAGGTGAGGAAGAAGGACAGACGGCAGGCTTCCAATTCCGAGATATAACCAGTCTGTAGGTAGGTATCTAAAACTGATAAAATAAACGAAATATGCTTATTCTTTGTACGTTCTCACATAAGTATTTTGACGTCTGATCAAGTCTAAATTGCGAGACATACCGGTACGGTAGTTGATTCGCCACACGTAGAATTTCCGATGTAGAGTAGACTATCGAGGGCGGTGATGCGGTGAATTATCCCGAAGGATGTTTTCCACCAGGCAAAAGTCTTGGTCCTTGATGACTTCGACGGATCTGCTACAGAATAAACGAAATTGTTGGATACTTGAAGGAAATAAACGTGAGAAGAACAGCCGAGGATATGATGGACAATGCTTACCCAAGAGGCGAAGTTGTTTCAACAGAATTCGAGGTTCTCTGAAGTCGGAAGATCGTGGAGACAGCGGTAAGAGAGACTTATTCTTACGGAACTGAACTGGTTATTAAAACCCTTCAAATATACGGGAGGATTTGATGTAAAAAGGTAAAATTCCGGAGACGATACGGCAAGCAGAGCGCAGAACGAGAAAGACAAAGGAAACGGCCAGTTGTGTCGGGAGTCCTGTAGGCGGCAGCAGCTCTGAGGTGAAAAAGTAGTTCCAACGTGATGGGAAAATAAAATTCTTCATTTACCTCCTAAATAAAATTTCCATTCCTTTGAACAAAAAAAAAAAAAAAAAAAAAAAAAAAAAAAAAAAAAAAAAAAAAAAAAAAAAAAAAACGGTATCAGGTTGCGAAGAATTAATTGCATTACAGCAGTCTTCAGAATAATTATCAGTGGAGCTGTCGCTTGCGGAGTCCCACTATGCGAGGTAGTTGTAGAGGCCAACCTCACACCGCGCAAATTCAAACGTGGCGGGAGATTTAAAATATTCACGGTACAGCTTCCTTGTATGACACCATAATCTATGTTCTTAGGCTCTCCTGTGTAATCCCCGACCGAAACGACCTGTCGACGGTCCTTAAGGTAACTTGAAAATCAGGCCAGGCTAGGTCCCCTGATACCAAATGTTTGCATACGTTCGAGAAGAAGAGAGCGGTCAATTGAATCGAAGGCTTTACATAAATATATTATTTATTTTAAGGCGTTATTTAAATATATTTTTTCAAGAGCCACAATAGCCTCAACGAACTGCATTCATTCACTAATTCATAAATACTGTACGTTGAAAAGTTAGCCAAACGTTTTAACTTATCTTCCCGAACAACGTTGATTTCACATTCAACCTCCATCACCACTTTAATCACAGTTACAGCTGAAAGCAGGTCATTAATAGTATTGAATGGAATGAAAAACGAAATTGAATTTTTGAACGAATATATACGAAGGGGAATATAAGTGGTGCGACGTTTTCTTCTCCGAATTCCAAGAAGTTATATTTTAGGAGTTTCTTCATCGTGGGTTTTAAAAACGTATTCAATGTTTTATTTCCATCTCTTCTTTTTTGACTTCTCAAACGAAACGACTTCCATCTTTTTCAATGAATGTTTGATGTATCTACATTAGGGGGAACATTTCTTCAATATAAAAGATGATGGACCGGTATATGTTGGTTAATAATGTATTTTCCTTTAAAATAACTTCCTGAATGATCGTAAGTTCAAAAATTTGCTAGGTAGCACTAGAGAATGATTAGATGTTTTTCCACTATTCAATTATTTGGTAGTATTCCACAGTACAGAAAGCTCTTTCTATAATAATATGTACATATTGCTTCCCAAGTAGTAATGCACAAAATTATGCCGTAAAATGTACTTACATTTCGTTAATTTTGCTCGAAAATCAATAAAAACTGCCAATAAAGCTAAAAATCCAAAATCGTTTCTGAATTGCAGAATATTATTTAGAACTAGTTTTTTTTATCCATAAAATTGCTAGTTGAAAAATTTCTTTACACTCAAAGTGCTCAAATTTCAAAGCAATGCAACGCTATAATAAATGATAATTTTTGTTATGTGAGGTACCGAAGTTAAACATTCGTCCATAATGACCCCAAGGTAGCAAACTTGGGAAACTTGACAAATTCGATCGATATCCATGTGACAGTCCGGTTTGTGTCATTTTATACTATTTAGCTTTAGTGCAAAATTGCTTTTCAATAACAATGCTACGAAATCCGTTTTCTTGTAGTTTTGCTCCAATGAACTATATTTTAACTATATACACTCGAATACAACCCATAAAAATGCAGCACGGTCATCAATTTCAATAGGGCGTCCCTCCTATAATATGCGAAGCCTAATATAACCTACTAATATTACCTTACTTCAGAGGGACGTCCTTGAAGCGAATTCAACGATTGGAGCCCAGCCTATTTGTCTCAAATCTATTTCAATAGGACGTCCCCCTGAAGCTAGGTAATATTAGCAAGGCTTCGCATATTATAGGAGGGACGCCCTATTGAAATTGATGACCGTGACTTATTTTTATGGGTTGTATTCGTGTAATCGCCGACAGACGAATACGATTACACGAATACGAATATAATCGCAGTTGACTCAGAATCAACGAATAATTATCGCGATAACAATCGTAAGTATTCGTATTCGACGATAAGATTATGCCCAACTCTGGCTCTCACGCAGTCTACGAAGGGTTAAGTAACTTATCACCTATCAGTTTGTTAGAACCATGAACTAATTAGAACTAGGTACGGATGTATTCCGCCATACGATTTAGTAGGTTTAATGATTGCTTTGGATGGGATGCAGGATATCAGTAATAATAACTCCAAGAAGTCTTAAATGAAAATGGTATATTTCATGGCCCTCTTGACTCTTTATATAGGCGCTGGCCTAGTGAAGGGTTACACACCCCCAGGCCAGATAAGGGTTGTGACAAAATAAAACTAAAGTTTAGGAGTGGGGATGAACCCAAGGACATAATATTCAAACATGAACTCTCAAATCAAGTTTTAAAGCGAATTTTATTTCGCTTAAAGGAAAGAGAATAAATTCCCTGTTTACATAAAAATATATATAGGAAAATTGGAACTTCTCAGGGTTGGAACTGAAACAGGTATGAGTAATAGATGCGAAATACGGTAATTATACCAAGTCGAATTCGATAAGCTACCTAGGTAGTGTACAGAACCACTAGTTCGTGGTAAAGTGTAACGCTGACACTTATTTAAATTCCGACGGCCGCGGAAATAGTCAAAATATATTTTATTTTAGACGTCACAATGTGCAGTAGGTAAGAACTGTTGATGAGAAAGGGAAGGACAGAAGGCAGACAGCAGGCTTCCAAATCCGAGGGATGTCCAGTCTGTAGGAAGGTACCTAAAACTGATAAAACAAACGAAATATGTTTATTCTTTTGCACGTTCCCACATGATTAGTTTGACGTCTCATCATGATTTCTAAATTGTGGGGCATACCGGTACGGTAGAGGATTCACCACACGTAGAATTTTCGATGTAGAGTAGACTATCGAGGGCGGTGATGCAGTGTATTTCTCCGAAGAATGTTCTCCACCAAGCATATGTCTTGGTCCTTGATGACTTCGGCGGATCTGCTACAGAATAAACGAAATGGTTGGATTCTTGAAGGAAATAAACATGAGAAGAACAGCCCAGGGTATGGCGGACAATGCTTACCCAAGAGAAGAAGTTATTCCGCCAGAACTTGAGGTTTTCTGAAGTCAGAGGATCGTGTAAACAGCGGTAAGAGAGACTTGCTGTTACGACGGCTACTCAACTGGTTTTTTTAAAACCCTACAAATCTTATGGGATTTGTGTGAAAAGTAAAATTGGAAAGGAGCGATACGACCAGAGCTGAGCGCAGGCGAGAAGACAAAAACGAGAAGTTGTGCCGGGATGCCCTAGGCGGCAGCAGCTCCCATGTGAAATTTTCCACGTGTTGGAAAATCAACTTGTCTCTTTTCCTACTAAGTACCGTCTCCGTTCATGTAAGGTTGTGAAGAATGAATTAAATTCCAACAGTTTTCAAAACAATTTCGGTGGAACTGTCGCTTGCTGAGTCCCACTATGGAAGGCAGTTGTAGAGACCAACCTCATACTAAATTTTTATAGATTTAATTTATTTTTATAAGTAAATATTTAAGATTTATAATTTTTATAAATTTTTATTCATAGAATTCAAAATTTATTCACGGTACAGAGTGACACGATTCCACGGTTCTGGGTGTATACTACACCCCTCCCCCATGTATACGATTTTTTTAGCCACGAATTATATGAGTGCGAAAAAAATCTGGTGTAATTCTTGCTGACCGGTTTACAATTATGACGGATTGATAGCAATGCTCGGTTTGCAATTGGTCTGGGTCGTAGCGGCGTGTTGAGTGGAGAAGTGATGTGTGCAGCGAGGAACGTGTATTGCAGAGGAGGAGTGTGGTGCAGCAAAGGTGGTGTGCTGCAAGAGGAGGAGCCGACCCCGTGGAAGTGTAAGCCAAGAGGGCAACTGTAGAAGATGAAACTATTAGTAACAGGAAATGATGTAAGCTATGCACAGTACTAAGCAGAATTTGCTTAAGGTTGAGTACACAGTAATTGCTATGTTAATATAGTAGCATAACTACACATATGAAGTTATGAAACGTGTTTGAAATCAATATTATTGTATGCATACTATATTACTGTACTGTATTGTATTGTATGTATACTGCAGTAGGTTATAATTGACTCGGGAACGCCTAAGCAGAGTTTATAGCCACTTTCCGCTTTCACATTAAAGGTTGAAGTAAGTTTAGGAACTAGCAAGAGAAAGATTGTAAGGATAGTTGAGGACGAAAGTAATTGGATGAGATGTTACCCGGGGTTTGGCCTCGGAAAGCGGCCGACCGCTCTTTTTCCCTTCTCGCCTGTTTTAAGAGGAACGTTACTGAGGTTTCCAGAGATGTTTTCTTTTCTGGTTTTTAAACTATGGGAGGGCTGTGGATCCCCTGTGTCAAGTTGGCTTTAATTAAGAGCGACGTTGATGTGAATTATAACCTAGGGGGGGAAAAAACCACCGTTACTCGCCATTCGGTCCTGGACTTCGATTACCCGATTACCTACCCGAAGGGACAATACGTATCATAAGCGAAAACTCAGATGTGACCACGAGTTAGCATTAAGATTTGCCTCTCGGTTCTAGAATGAAATGGCACGGAGGGTAATAATGTACCTATCTCAATTCGAACCTGAGAACCTGAGATATCAAAGGACAAAGCTATAAAAATTTGAGATATATCTGATTTTCAATGCTTGATGACGAGTCTAAGCATAAATACCTTTCAAAAAAAAAAAAAAAAAAAAAAAAAAAAAAAAAAAAAAAAAAAAAAAAAAAAAAAAAAAAAAAAAAAAAAAAAAAACGTATAGAACGGCCGTACTAACTCCCATTAGATTTCGTAATTTTTTTTAAATCTTGATTATATTATAAGAATGAAACTCTGTCTGTCTGGTTGTTTGTCATCTCCATCCACGGCCAAGCGGCTGCATGAGGGGGGATCTACTTGGATTTCTCCGAAAGGGAGCATAAGCGATTTTAAATATTTCTACCCCCACCCAAACCATGAGCTGGAGGGCAGTAGGGGGTGGGAGCCCCTTTAAATGTGTATTGTTTGCCCGAGCGCTCGATCTTCTCTCTGCCGCCACATTAAAATTTGATCGAGAGCACTTCGTATGTCGGACCTATCTATTTCATGGGTCGAAGAAGCTATGTTAGGTTCAGGAGGGGCATGGGGTATATTCGGAATCAGCTAAAAAATTTCTATACTAATAGCTAATAAAATAATTTTGTCCACCTAGAATCGGTTTGTGGCCCACTGCGTGCCCTTTGATGATGAGCTTTAATACTTACGAGCACGGATTTATTTGGCAAAATCTTTAAAAACTTAGCTTTCAAACTTTCTGTTTCAGTAATAACTCGATAATGAGGACAACCCGCTATCACTAACAACCTCTGAATGATATTGCCCCCCTTACAAGCAGATCATTCCTAAAAACCTCAGAAATTGCTCAGGCTCTCCTTAACTGGCATCAAGAGGAAAAGCTGAGGAAGAGTCTATTTATTAGCCCGCTCTAATCGAAGCGGTTGATGGACGCGCTACCAACACCCTCCGTCGCCTGATAGCGAGAGAAACGTCACGTTGCATGTCTCGAACTAATTCACCGCCTAAAACGAA
The DNA here is from genome assembly GCA_030762985.1 of Adelphocoris suturalis. NCBI lineage: Eukaryota > Metazoa > Arthropoda > Insecta > Hemiptera > Miridae > Adelphocoris > Adelphocoris suturalis. The sequence continues at coordinate 50,873,003 of CM061043.1, read as the reverse complement.
GATAAGTTCGTCATTAGGGCCATTACGGTGGACGACTATATTGGCAAAAAGGGAAACCATCATTTCCTTCATTAGGTTGGGACCTCATTTTCGATTCGTTCTTCGTAGCCGAATGAAGAATTGTTAGGTCAATCAAGCACTACACGACTATAACTAAAGCGTTAGTGTCGAATCATATGTGAATGGAGTCAATTGCTCATATAGCGTTTCTAAGTTCGTTGCAGTAGCTTATAGATCTCTCAACACGAGCTTTCCAAAAAGGTGCACTATACATACACTACCTAACATCTTTCTACTACACTCTCCACTTAACAATTTCCCTCTATGAACTAGTACTAGTACTGATTTGTGATAGAATTATTGCCGGCCGTGAAGTTGTATATATATATATATATATATATATATGTATATATATATATATATATATATATATGTATAAGGTATAGTCGGGATTCGGCTCAAGGAAGAAGAAATAATTACCAAATCATTGCCGTGATCACAAAATAGTTAGGTCCAGAGGTTTATTTCTCTTGAGTCGCCGAAGTTCTCCTTCGTTGTTTAAAACGTTGAGCATCTCCAGGTTCTCGTGTTTGTGGAGGCGATGTTCGTGCTTCCTTGCATATTTGGCGATAATTTCGGTGACCGTTTCTACCCTCAAGTCTCGATGAATATCATCATTCCGCATGAACCAGGGGGCCTGAACTATACTTCTCAGTATTATATTTTGTCGGGTTTGGATTGTTTTAATATTTGATTTTTTCGCACAACCCCAAAGCTGAATCCCATAGGTCCAGATAGGGCGCAGTATCTGTTTGTATATGAGTAATTTATTGTGTAGTGAGAGATGGGAGTTCCTTCCCATCAACCAGTACATCTTTCTGAACTTGATTTTTAGTTCCTGATTCTTTTTTTCAATGTGATATTTCCAGTTAAGTTTGGAATCAAGGTGCATCCCTAAGTATTTTACAGTGTCAGAGTATGGAATTTTATTTGAGTTGATCTCAACTTCTGGGGCTATGATTTTTCTATTAGTAAAGTTGATATGCACTGACTTTGTTTCATTTAGTTTCATTCTCCACATCTTGGTCCAATTGACAACCTTGTTAGTGGACGTCTGTAGATTGCGAGTTGCAGTTTCAGCGTCATCTCCAACAGAGAGGATGGCAGTATCATCTGCAAAAGTAGCTACAGTTGTGTTTTCCTGTTGTGGAAGATCTCGTGTGTACAGCAGGTAAAGTACTGGGCCCAGGACACTGCCTTGCGGTACCCCTGCTTTTATAGGCTTCAAGACAGAGTACTGGTCACCCTGCTTTACCCTGAAGTGTCTGTTCGCTAGGTAGGATTTTAGGAGTAAGTAAAACTGTTTTGGGAGATCCCTGTGCAGTTTATACTCAAGTCCCTTGTGCCAGACCTTGTCAAATGCCTGGGCCACGTCCAGGAAGATACTGGCACTTATTTTTTTACATTCTAAAGCCTTTTCTATTATGTTAGTGATTCTATGAACTTGATCTAGCGTAGAGTGGCGTTGCCTGAAACCGAATTGGTGGTCTGGTATCCATTTTCTGTCTTCAATAATTGGTTTAAGCCGTTTGAGCTACAATTTTTTGAACAGTTTTGATAAGACAGAGAGGAGGGATATATGGGTCAGTACCCCGTCTTCTCATTTGGTGATTTTCCTAGTTTGGAGATCATTATGACTTCCGCTACTTTCCACTGGGAAGGTACATATCGTAACCTGAACGAGGCGTTAATGATATGAAGTAGTTTCGTTATAGCCTTTTCAGGGAGCTCTTTCACAATTCGACCGGTTATCAAGTCATAGCCAGGGGTCTTTTTGCATTAATGTTGCCCTTAATTTCATCTTTGAGTTCTTTTAACGTAACGGGCCGAATATCAAGCTCATCCGTTTTTTCTATCAGTGTTGCGTTTTCTTCAGGTGTCTGCACTGGAAGAGGTTGAAAAGTTTCATAGAGATGATCTGCAAAAAGTTGAGCTTTCTCTCGGTTACTTCTGGCCCATGTCCCGTCATCCTTTTTGATTGGAGGAGAATGAACTTTAGGTCTATTTATATTTTTGGTTACCTTGTAGAGGGAGTATTCGGTGTCTTTCTCTGCAGTTAGGTTACTCAAAAAATGTTCAACTGATTGGTTATCTATTGATCTAATAAGATATTTAAGTTTGTTACCGAGTCTATTAAGAATAGTTTTGTTTTCAGGGGTTCTGTTATTCTTCCATTTCCTTCTGGCTTTACGTTTGGCGCACAGGAGATCCCTTACTTCTAACGGATATGATTTCGAATTAGTGTCATAGTTACAGTTTTGGTTTATTGGGGTACATAACCAGGCTGCTTGTTGTATGTTATTGATGAATAAGTCGAGTTCGTCTTCCAGTTGTTTAGGGGTTTTCAGAGGAACTTTAAGGTCGATCGATGTTTCCAATTGCTGCCGGAAACAGGACCAGCAAGTATTTCTATTGAATAAACTCGGAGAATTTTCACTAATGATTACTTTTTCACTGATTGTTATTATGACAGGCGAGTGGTCAGAGGGTAGGTCATCGCTGTCCTCTAGATTTATGTAACCACTTGAGATACCTTTGCTTATAAAGAAGTCTATTAGGTCTGGGGTTTTGTTAGCATCCGTGGGCCAGTATGTAGGCCTTCCAGTTGAGAGGAAGTCGCACTTGAAAGAAGCTGCTGCTTCATACAACTCTTTACCTTTAGCCGTGGTTAATCGCGAACCCCAGAAGGTATTTTTGGCATTGTAGTCACCTCCTATTATAAAGTTGTTACCAAGCGATTTAAGAAGGACCGTATAATCATCTTTCTTTAAGTTAAACCTGGGGGGACAGTATATTGCGGCTATACTAAAGCTTTTATTATTGAGTTGTACCTTGACCGAAGTTACCTGCATTTTTTCCTCTTCGATTTTTGGTTCTTCATGGTGAGTGATGTTAGCTTTAATGAGAATTGCCGAACCTCCTCTAGCTTTATTACTTGGGTGTAACGTATGATAACACGTGTATCCTCTTATTTTGATGTATGACGTCCGAGTGAAATGGGTTTCAGAAATAAGTAAGATGTCTATCTTGTTGGAGTGGAGAAATAATTCGACTTCCTTAATGTGATTTAGCAATCCGTTCGCATTCCATGTTGCTATTCTTAAAGTCGGTCCCATTAAATCAGTCCATGGCTAGTAAGTCCTTTTTCTAGCTTAGTTATTCTTTCAAATAACTGTTTATTGGTATGTTTTTGTTCATCCAGTCTTTCCAGTATCTGTGCCAGCATTTTTTCTGTGTTCGACACATTAACCTCTTTTTTAGCAACGGTAGCATATGAAACCTTTGAAGTAGTTGCTTCTGTAATGGTTGAAGTAAGCGATTTCCGCCTATTAAAATTCCTCTCAACTGAAGCATCACGCTTGGTCTGTTCTTTCAGTTGGGGTTTAGTAATTTTGTTTCTCATTCTTTGTAGCTCCTTAGCTACCTCGCATCCTCGATAATTTGCTGGATGATTCCCTTTGCAGTTGACACATTTGGGGGAGTCCGCTTTGTTCAGGGTACATTCAGAAGTTTTATGCTTTCCAGCACATTTCACACAAGCAGATTCCTTCCCGCAGTAGGATTGGGTATGCATGTATGACTGGCAATTCTTACATTGGGGAAAGAGTTTAGAAGTTTTTTTCACCGGCTCAATCTTCACAATTATGTTGAGAATGGCCTTAATACTATAGATTTTATTTACATCCTCATTTTTGTCGAAGGTTAACATAAAGAGAGGAAGAGGTTTATGATTGGTTACAATTTCACCGCTGTCATTTTTCCTTTTCTCTTTCTTGAGAATGTTGGTAACATCCAGGATGGCAAGACCTTGCTCCTTAAGGTCTCCAATAATGTCAGTTTTCTCACATGTTTCATGTAATCCTCTAACCATGACCTTAATAGGTCTGTCTGCTTTGTCTTGATATGTGTACCACTGTTTTTTATCTGAACGTAGTTTGTCTGTAATCAGTTTCCAATTGGTTCTTGTATCTACGTTTATTTTCCAAACGTTATTATTGAGAGCAGTGACCTTGTATTGCTCTCTAGGGATATTCAGTAACATATCTTTGAGGGCTGCGTAGCTCTTTAGCCCTACAACATTTATGGGTGGTGGAGGAGGGTCCTTTTTAGGCTTAATCGTTTCTACCTTGGTTACCTTGGTTACGTCCTTGTCAGTCTTAGTCGTGTTGGTAGGCCATTCAACCTCCGGAGAACGCCGAGCCTTACGCTTCTTGCGGGCCCTTTTTAAGATCCAGTCAGTTTCTCTAGACAATTCGTCTTCGTCCGTACTGTAGGATGTAGGGACGTTGGGTTGAGTTAATTCCGATGCCCTTTGTTTTTCCTTTTGATTTTCATTTAATTTAACAATATGATCGTTAGCTTGACTGAGGTAATCGCATAAGTCAGTTATAATAGAGTACAGATGATTAAAAGCATCACTTACGTTGGGGTCAGCGAAGGCTCTTGTTGTTATGCGATTTAAAAAATAAATAAATTCTAATCATGCAGCATGACCGTATGAGCGGATTTTCTTAAATTATCTATCGTTTTATAATGTTAACTTGTACTAAAATTTGAGCAATTTCAGTAAAAAGAAATTGTTAAAAACAAATTTTACGGCAATACAACTCGCACTGAATAAAATTAGGTAATTTTGGATTATATTTATTTATTTGGATTATTTTTATCTATATTGGATTATATTTATTATATTTTATTTATTTTTTGTAGATTTTGTAGATTTTTCAGCTAATATTTATGAAATTTAAGTTCTTTTTTCAACATAATTTTGTGCAACAACTTTTTAATGTCTTAGTTAATTGTTGATCATTTTAATTTGACTGAAACGGCTAAAAAATGATAAATTTAACAAATTTTGGTCATTTTAGGGCCATTAATTTTTTGGGGCAAGAACGGGATATTTACCTCAATCCTTAGGAGAGTTGAGGGGCGCACTCACACACATGCGCACACACACGCACTCACTTCCATGCCTCAAAACGGATTTCAATGAAGGAAATTTAAAATAAAAAATTTAGATTTTAAAAATTTCCGAGCCATTGTAATAGCTTAACTTCCTACGAAAATTCGATGATGATAAAATACCATTTCACCAGGTTATTTTTTGTTAAAGACCCTTTGATGATGGTCACGGAGTGATCAAAACGTCAGGAGACAATTATAATTATAATGATTGCAAGGATTTTGTATAATTATTTCTTCTTCCTTGGGGATCCACGACTCCCTCAATCTCTCCTGCATTCTTTCCAACTGACTTCTCCATTCACTCTGGTCTTCAAAGTAATCACTCAGCTTACACCCATAATGTTCACAGATATCCTTCAGAGGTTGGCGGAATACGTCCATTAGCCCAAAGGAAAAGCGTGGGCGAGGCGAGGCGAGGGGTGCCGAAGTTTGACACCGAAACTCTGCTAGAATGGGATAGATTGCCAAGAAATGCTGGAGATCTTCAGTTACTCCTATATAGCAGGGTGAGCAGGTCTCAACTTGGCCGTCCTCTCCATTTGTTACTTGTGATCCAATGTTCAGCTTCAGTGAACCGCTCCGAGCTCTGCCCACCCATCGCAGGATAAATGTTGAGGCTTTCTGTTCCATCTCTGAAAATTTTATACACCAAAAATCAAAATCAAGAAGTCTGTAGATGCGACAAGTTGAAGCGAGCGCTCTTGCTTTAGTGGTTTCCAACCACAATTCTCTTAATCTCTCCTGCATTCTTTCCACCTGACTTCTCCATTCACTCTGGTCTTCAAAGTAATCACGCACTGTACACCCATACTGTTCACAGATACCCTTCAGAGGTTGGTGGTATACGTTCATAAAGTTGTCGGTAGGTTCGTTCTGAGTTCAAAATGAGTTGCAATGAGTGGTCGATGAGTTCAAAACCATGAGTTGCAGTTTTTGTGAATAGAAATATATCAGAGGAAACGTTCTTCGACAACGAAAAATTCTTAAGAGTTGTGGAATTTGTTAATATTGTAGAATACCTAATGCTTATAGAATTTTTATGAATAGTATTCCGTTGAATGACAATAGTCTACACGATTAATTGGAAGGGTTGTTTGAATATTGAGAGAAGAGATACCTACAGTTTGAATTAGATTTAGTGGTTGGGGACCGTCCGTTACGAGACGCAATCAACTCCACAATCAAGAGAGAGAATAGAGCTAAATGTGTGGACAAATAGAACACGATTGACCGGCCTCAATTTAATTGCATATTGATCGCAATATCGCCACAGTCCCGGTTGCATGACAACTGCACAGACACGCACCCGGTGTCATGACGACCGGTGGGATGTTATATTATTTGACTGTCAAACGTATGATTAATTAACCAGAACTATCCAATAGGGACCAAAGCTTTTGGTTAGGCCCAATACCAATAACCATCGAGATGGTGATGACGAGGGGGTTTGTTAAGCAGATTCAATCATGTTGGGTCTTATCTCCAATATGCGTTTCTGAAAATGGTGGGTATGAGCCTTTGAACCAATGGACCTATTGAAAGATGAAATGAATAAAAAACTATTGAACCTATGAATCTGAAATTTGAAATAGAGGTGAAATTGTTTATTTTCTGTTGCAACCATTGGAAAAAATCATGTATCATGTTTTTTCACGCCTAACCTTGCTTATTAACAAATTTCAGCTTCCTCCTTCTATTAGGGTGGGCTGGGTGGGTCCTCACTTTGTCACTCGCACTCAGTAGGCATATGTTCAATTCCAAATTTTAGGCTCCAAGGTCTATTGCAAATTCAAAAACTGCTGCCATCAAGTTCTATGCAAAGAAGTGTCTAATTTCACGCAGTGATGTACCTGATGTGATACAAAGAGACTCTGTTTACCATAAATCGTCGTTTCAATGCCCAAATATTCACACTAATTTCTTCTTTATCAAATCAATAGGCTCAATATGAAGTTTTAGCTTCATAGGATGAATTGCCTAGAAATTAGGTGCAAAATCACACACGGCTTATGAAAGTGGTTCCGTATGATGGAATTCTATTCCGCCTGTCCCATAGATGTTCAGTTCAAGTTTTAGCTTCATAGGATGAATATCATATAAATTAGCTTTAAGATCTCAATCAGCTGATTATGGTGGTTCCTCACTATTAAATTCTATCCTACCTGTCACATAGAGGTCCTGTTTCAAATTTCAGCTTCAGAGATTAAATTACATAGAAATCAGCTTCTAAAGCCATTCAGGTGATCAGAAGTCTATGTATCTTTTAGTACCTACTGCTTAGAAGGATCTGCTACTCAATAGTACCTACCATGTAGTGCCTTATTTTCGCATTGATAGTTCATTATATTGACGACGCAATGTTACTTAATAATGTAGGTAGCGTGATAAATCACCTTTCCTTGACACTGCAGTGGCTCATGAGATGTGATAAAGTAAGAGCATTCCAAAAAGTAGCGAACGATTTCCCTGCTTGAAAACTACTAGGGAGTTACCCTTCCCTAGCAACGCATTGGTTGTCCGTGAAAATCAATAGAAAACATGGCGTCTCGCGCTTAATTTTGATTAATTTTCGAGCACCCAGCGGTAAAACATGATACATGTCAACAAAAGATAACAACCATTCTATGACAAATACTGTCGAAAACTTCACCCATTGTAAATTCGTTAACATATATGATAACAATTAATTCACTGACTTCACCATTATCTATATTGTTGAAACAAGTTGGATGGAAAACGTGGGAGGGTGATGGTGGATCCACGATAGGTATTTCTTGTTTATTTTTTTCGGCAAAGTTCTCGCCCACTCGAAGATTTTCCACCTGAGGAAAAATGTCGCCTCTCCCAACTCCGGTTCTTTCTGGAACTTGGTCGTTAGCGTGGAGAGATCTTCACCTTTTCTGGACGCCCACCCATTTTTTATATTTTCGAGGGAAAACAGCCGGTTCGTCAACTTGCAAATCATTCTAAATCAAAGTCAACACTAAGTCATTAGAGTCGAAACCCTCATCCGTCTTTTTATTTTTTGTTTTTATTTTTTCCGTATCACCCTTCCTTATCTCCCCTTCACGAAAATGGGGAAAAAAAGGATTGCGGAGACCCCAACCGATGTATTATTCATACTCTTATATGAGGGAAAGTCCATTCATTAGGAGAGTTTTCCACTGAGGGGTGTCCTCTGAAAGTTGGTGCGTCTGGGGAGGAATCCATTTTCTGTTACTAAACCCATCAAATTATGGAAAAGCGAACCGACTCCGAGGTGAGGAATTACTCAGAGTTGGGCATATAGTAACTAGAAGTACAGATACAGTTACCAGTAAGTTAAGGTAACTGTATCCGCTCGCAATCACAGCTACAAGCCCTGGAATAGTTTTTTTTGGGTCGGATACTTTTAAGGATACTGTAACTGTATCCGATCCGCGGATACAGGTACCTGCTGAGGAAAAGTAACTACGGATACAGATACAGTTACTTGTATCTGTAACCGTAACTGTATTTAGTTATTTTTTGGATACAATCACAAAAATCGTCCTAATTTGACTGGAATTCGGAAAATTGACCCTTAAATTAATCTGAAATGTTAGTAGTATACGCCTTCGGTTTCCAGAATTCCATATATAATTTTTCCCACATTACACGCCGTACTGACCAATAAAGCCTTAGGGTCAATAAAGAAATGTTAAATTTTCACTGTATACTTTTGAGGCTTTTAGAATGTATTGTGCTAAATTTCAGACTTCTGCGACAGAGCTAAGGTTTAGTTTGTATGTATTGCGAAACTAAAAATCCAAAAACCGCATGAATCTTTGAATGTGCACTCCGTAGTAGTACTACATGACTGGACTTTGTTACTTCCCCGTTTGATACTCTTTGGACTCCAAAACTGCGACTAGGTGTGCAATAGGGGTCAATTATCGTCTTTGATTATCGTCTTATTATTGTCGTCTTTGATTTCTCTACCTTCTCGCGCTTAGAAATTTGAACGTTTTTTTTTTCCATGTTCAAGCCCTTAGGGAAAGCGAACAATTCAACTTACAACGTTGAGGGTTGTTTTAATCGATTCTTTGGGATTAAATTTATCATTGACAAGCAAAAAACAAAAACTGTTACTTAGAAAATTTTAGAGATCTCGATTTTTTTCATGTTTAGCCCTTTAATACAACCCTTTATGTTCCAAAAAATTGATGCCGAGCTTCTATGACCATCTAGACCCCAAATGTGATTTTAAACATGAGTTTCATATAGTTTGGTCCAGTATTTTCGGATAAAAGCCGTGGACGGCGGACGGATAGAATTTTTTTTCGATTTTTGGATTCTACGCATCTTGAAACGTAAACCAAAAAATTTTCAGGGGGTGTTAATTTTTGTTGTTGTTCGATTACAAAAGTTCGTTATAGAAAAAAAAGTATCAGGTTTTATGCCAACAAAATAGCCATAGGTTGAATAGCAAGGAAATTCGCTCCAGGGCTCACTCAGATGATAGTAGGAAGTTCAATTGTTTCAAATAAGGTAGTTATTTATCCACATGTTATTAACTGACAACATGTTATCAACTACCATGACAAAATGTGAGCATAGAAATTTCCTCACTCAGCTGATCTGGAAACAACCCATCATTTCATTCATCTCTTGATGTTCCTGAGAGAATCCCTGTCAAATTTCAATATCGTACAGTGAAAAGGAGAGAATTTAGATCACAGCTGGTCAGGAAAGAGCTTATCACTTCATTCGTCTCTTGATGTCACGGATAAGAGAAGCTTTCTGACAAATGTCAACATCCCACAGACGGTTTTTTATTTGTTTGACTGGCATTGTTGTTGTTCAGTTGTTTTTGGTTGTTCAGTTGACTGTTCAATTCGGTGTTTGTTCAGTTGTTGTTGTTCAGTTGTCTAGCTGTGTGTGTTTGACAGTTCAGTTTTCTCATTTCTACGTGACTATGTGCTCAAATGTCAAAATAATCCAACACAAATCCAATACAATATTTTACGAAAATTTGCGTATACAGTCAGGCTGCATGACCGAAACTTCTTTTTTCTGCTCACTTTTAATTTCTCCAACATTTTTACAACCTAACGTTCCATCAGCTGATGGGCTCTAAGAAATAAAAATGTATCACAACCAACCCTTTCCTTCCCTCGCCACTATATCTATCCATAACAATAACACTGGTTCCATTTTGAGGAGGCTAAAGGCCCAACCTGGATTGAGAATTTTCCCCCCTGGAGGCTGTCAAAACAGCTGCAAGAGCGGGATCACGTTAGATGAGTGAAGGAAAACAGGATGAAGGCTGTGTCTACAATTATTGTTGACATTGTACTATTTTCCTCTTTCGCTTGTTTTCGCTTTTTTCAATGGCCAGGAGGTGAGAGGTTTAAAGCATCCTGTGTGCGTTCCAATAACCGGAATTATGACGGGATTCCAATGAGCCCGATTGCTCTGAATACATTAGCTCGTTATTTGACGTCCAATTATTGGCGTTTTGTTTACGAATGGAACGGTTTGCGAAATGGACGAGGATTTGATTATTGTGATAATTGGGTTAGACGAATGAAGCACCACGTCAGTTATGACTACCGATCTACCTACCCTGTTACTCAGGGCTCCTAATTTCACTTTGCTCACTTGACCGGAGTAGTCAAAGCGGAGTAGGTACTGAAATTCGCTTAATTTTTAGCGTGGGACATCCTTTTGTCTTAGCCCCCTTGCAAAAATACAATACGAGGCTGTAATTTAAAGGACAATAGGTTTATAACAGAAAAGCATAAGGATAAGAAATTTAGAGTTATGAAGGTATGCACACGATGATAAGAAAATATACAATAATTAAATGTAAAGATATAAAGGCAAATTAATATAAAGGCACAGATATAACTTAATTTCTAAAGAGGCCACTGATCTACTGTGTTTACTATCATTTTCCGAGTTAATGCAGTTGAATGGTGAAACATGTCAAGGTCCGACAAGTCATAAGCGTGACCCACCATTCGAGGCATTCTGCACAATGGTCTGTGATATAGATGATTAGTCGGGGAAATCGGTATCCAGAAGAGGTGCCCAGAGGGTATTACAGGATGAGGGACTGCAAAGTTGACCAATGCCAGCAGTGGCGATGAGTCAAAAACTCCCAAGACTAGCTTCTGCAAGAATGCCACATCCGCCAAACGGCGACTAGTTATGGCTCCGTGTCCCACATTCATTATTCAAAGTGTCGAAGTCCACCGAATACGGCGGGATACCAAGTTTACATGAGATAAGAGCAGGAATCTACGATGTACTCTCTCAATTGGGTTGATGAGACACTTATACCTTATATGGAATCCAAACAATCGAGGCATACTCCAAGATTGGGAGCACAAGCGACCTATACAGAGTAGCAATCGCTGGATCGCTGGCACATAGTTAAATTCCATATTATTTCTCTTGATAAACCCCATAACTCTCATTGCTCTTGATGAAGTGGCAGATATATATGATCGAAGAATGTCAGTTGTGGGTTAAGCAGCCCTCCTAAATCCCGCAGAGTAGATATACGCCTAGGGCTATCAGCTCCGATTGTACAATCATGGATATTATTGGGGGCTGAGTACGGTACAACGTCATCACAGAGAATTTGGCAGGGTTCAGGGCCAGGCCACGCATTGGGCACCATTGAAACAGAGTATCCGGACTGTCCTGCAGTCTGACTGTCTCAAACAGTCAGATGGAGATTCAATTTTGAAGAACAATTTTAGAACATCTGCAAATAGCAGGAACTGGACTCCATCAAGGACATTATAGACGTTATTTATGACTAGCAAGAAGAGGAGGGTCCCAAGATGTGAAGATGTTCGAGGTGGCTGGAAAAGGTCTGGAAAACAGTTGGGCAACTCTACAGCTGATTTATATCTCGTTTAACTTGCGATGCTGAAACGTGACAATACCTCTTCGGAACTGCTTGATAGCTAAGACAAAGTCTATCAATCAGTGAGCTTAAACTATCTCCTACTCCTATCTAAGCTGTTCATATAACACCGGCAAGTCCTAGAGCCACTTTGATCTGCTGATTGGAGCCAGGACATATTATATATATACTTGATATAATGACGTAACGAGATCGTCTACTGATTAAAGTTATTCAGTCGAAACGACCATGCAGATACGGCCAAAGGTAATTGGATTTTCTTAGCCCCTCAGAATTGGTAATGATCAGAGGCACTTTACTTTACAAAGTCTCGAATGAAAGTCTTTGTAGTTGAGCAGTTTGTTACCCGCGCCAAGGAAGCGGGTCTGCCCTACGCGGTGGGGGGCAAGGGGTTAAGATGAGGTAATTTCAAAGCCATTATTCCCAGAGGAAAAGAAGGAATTACGGCCGAGAGAGGGGATGCGAACGAGAAAAAAAAGAAAGAAAATACTTCGGTCTAGACATTGCGGTACGAAGGGAAAGGAAAGTGCGATTCAGGAATTATGAAGCACGGTAATTACACCCGTGACGTGGGCTGCAGAGTTTGAGAATAGCAAAACGACCGTTTAAGCCCCAGGAACTCGAGTCACGAGCGACAAAGGATGATTTCTTAAACTCACTTTACCTTCGGAGTTTATTCCTACAAGGTAAGCGGGGAGGGCTCCCGAGGGTTTGAACAAACTTGAAATTTTTATCGTTCCGTAGCCGACCGACGTTGTACGTTTTGAGTTGATCCTTGGAATCCTCGACTGACCCTCGACCCTGTACTTTATTTTTCGTCGCACTTACCTTTCAAGGGAAACTCGCTGAATATTCAGGTGAACGCCATCATGAAAAGCCAAAAGGATTTGGAAATACGATGAATAGTAAAAGTACTGAAAATGTCTTTATTATTATTGCATAAGGTACACATCCTGTACAATAAGGAGTTCTCAAAACTGTCTAGAATGAAAATAAAATATGACCAAACTCTGCATGGTTACGATGTAACTATAGCAAATTGAAAATTATAGTGAATGCCATCTTAAAAAAAATAAAAATAAAAAATAAAATAAAATAAATAAATAATAATAATCCTACAAATATTTGTAATGAAGAGAGGCCAGAGTTGAGAGACCAAAATGCACAACTGAATACGTTAGGTACCTAAAATGGCAACTGCTACAATTGGAATCGTCAAGTACCTTAATCCATTTTGGGAAAATGAAATATTAAGTATATACAACGGAGAAACATTGAATTTTTAAGAAAAGTAGGCCTAAGAAAATCTTTTGAGTGACGAAATCTGTACTAACGCTAACTGCGCATAGTCGTCAAACCTTGCGATTCCCATTAGAATGCGACTGCCCTTTCTATAATGAGGCCATAACCAAAACTTAGCCATATTGGGTACTCTGGGAACCTCACAATTTCTTCAAGCCTGAAGTCCCGAGTTTTGAGTAGCCGCAACTTTTTGCCTGCCCTGATGACGGTTCGTCCTCTTTCCATGAACGTTGCGTGATGGACCTCATCATTTTGCTAACGAGTCGACCTAAAGGTAACGGAAGCATTGTTTTCACTTTCGGGAGAAAAAACATTTTTGGTCTCCAGAGTCAAAATTTCCATTTGCATTTTCCGCTTTAGACCTGTGGTGAAAACCACCCCCTCTTTTCAACAGCCCTTTTCAGGGCTACCAAAAAGAGGTAGACACAACACAAAAATATTTATAAGACGTCGAGTTACAACTCCGCCAAACAAAATATTTCACCAGAGAGAAAATACGAATTTCTCTCTCAAAAGTGAAATATTAACTAATAACATACAAGGCGACCTCCCTAGACACTTACTGGGCGAGAGAGAGGCGACAAGTATCTCGAACCAAGTCGCCTTGAACGAGAAAACTCAAACAGAAAATCAAACGTCCTCTAAAACTAGCAAGGACAATTCAAACAAGCCTACTCGCCAATCAGAAACACTGATTACACGAGAGACAATAGGCGAACCAACCAAGAGGCGGCAAGCAACCACCTCTGGTCCAGCAGCCACCCCGGGGACCCCGTCTGAACAACGGACGCAGAGAAAGCACCCGAGGTCCCCGTCTAAACTCAAGGTCGTCGGCTCCGCGACGGACGCTCGTAAGCCACCCCCGGGGACCCCGTCGCAGCGACGGACGTGGGGAAACCACCCCGGAGGACCAGCTCAGCTATCATACTCGCAGATACTGAGAAAACAATGTGCGAGCCAATGAGATTACACAGTCGAATTAACGAAATTAAGCGGACCAATCAGGAGGCGGCAGGAGGCGGCCACCTCCCTATAATTACCCCGCTCGGAGCCCTCCGAATTCATTCCACTCTCCGCTCTCGACGACTACACCTCGAAGTACGAAGATTTCTACACGCTCTACGCTGACGAACCTTCTGCTCCCGAGTTCATCTCAAGAACGGCTTCCTACTGCTTTCTACAAGGCCTACTTTCTCTCCAACAGACCCACAGGCCCAACGTAGTTCTTCTGTCAGGACGCCACCCGGTACATCTATTGATATTCTCATTAGATCGTACGCCCGCTGGGACGTTCCTAGTCGTGTCGCCCGGGTTTCGTAGCATTAGGCTCGTCACCGACCGCTGTGGGCACGCCGGTAAATTACTCAGCTCATACGCTCTAATTTACCGTCCAAGGAAGTCTTTTTCAAGACTACAAGGTAGGACCCTGACATCCGAGCAAAGGAAAGAAGCTCTGTCAAGCGAGTCCACCTTCAAAACCCTCTATTTCTATGCATAGAGGTATCGAAAACGAGCTAATAACTCGGATATTTCGATGGAACGTCGGCCGTCCTATTTCCTCATGCAAGGGGAGGTAGAACACGGCGCGGCCGGGCCTCTTAGCCCACGCAGCGCTACCTACCCGCTGTTCCTAGCGACGGCTCAAGGCTCGATCCTCGCGACAAGATCGCCTTCTCACCTAACGTATTCACGAAGGAAACGTTAGATCAAGCCTCACCTATACAAAAGTTCGAGGATACCTTTCAGACCCGCTCTGAAGTCAATCATTATGATTCGACAAAGATTTCCGAATATCCACGATATTCGACACAAGGCTACCCGGCCGATCCGAGTGTCAAATACACTCCAAATGTACAACAAACAAAGGATACTTTTCAGTACCTCAACCAAGCTCAACATATTCCTCCTACAGATATAAATCTTAGGCCGGAATATTACAAAACGGCTCAGTACCAAACTGATCGAACCCAGCACCCACTATGCGAGCCCAGTGCTCCACGCGACTGCGACACGAACTATCCCTCAGTTCATCCCGCCAAGCAAGCTGACCTTGGCGGTTTCGCTCACATTCCTTACAGGAATAACCCAGGGGCTAACCCGCATAATCAGAATATAA
This sequence comes from Adelphocoris suturalis, assembly GCA_030762985.1. Classification (NCBI taxonomy): domain Eukaryota; kingdom Metazoa; phylum Arthropoda; class Insecta; order Hemiptera; family Miridae; genus Adelphocoris; species Adelphocoris suturalis. Next base: position 50,857,659 of record CM061043.1, on the reverse strand, counting down.
ATGTCCCACTTGGTCTACCTACACCAAGTAAAACATATTTAAATCCACTACAAATGGTGACCCCGCCTTTGAACAGGCTTAACACGGAGCATTTCGTTCCCTCTTATGAAGCTAGTGGATTTCAGGGAACCACTGCGGGCGTGCGACCCCCGCCGGGCCTCTACGCCCCACATCTCACTCAACAACCCTCTCCACAAAGTGGCTTTCGATCACTTTTAGAGGAAATGGGAGATTATCAAAGACCAATCTTCCAAAAGAAGAATATCGATCGTGCACTCGCCGAGTTCGATCAATACTGCGTGCGAAAACACCTGAGAACGCAGAACGAATGCTTCTCAGCTATATACAAGTGGGCACCAGAAGAAATGAGGGAAGCTATCGACTCAGCTTACCTCACGGCACCCCACGCACCTTATGAAGAGGCCAAACAGCGCCTACAGCGAGAATACGGGTTGTCCTTACAGGACAGGCTCCTCGCACTCGAGGACCCCGCATCTCTCGCCAAAAAACCCAGCACCAAGTACCACGAAATGTACTCTAAAGCTGTTGGGTACTTCTCAGAGGCTCTGATCACTCAAAAGTGGATCGAAACTCTACCTATCGAAGCACGAGGTATGGTCGCAGCTCAGAATACCACGACCGCCCGGCTCGACCTAGCTGATACGCTACACGCGTACAAAACAGAGAACCCCTCTCTCAACATACGAGGAGTAGAATCTACTCCGAAACCCATGAAAACTGGTTTCAAAAAGGCCCTCTCACAACAAGCTGAGTTCAAACCCCAACCAGTAGAGAGTAGGCCTCACAAACCGACGGCCTATGTCTGTCGAAACCACGCACGTTTCGGTAGCGAAACTCGCAAATGTGCAGACCCAGAACACTGCACTTGGAAGGCAAACACTGCCTCCAAGACTAGCAAAAAGGCAGCGCCTATAAGCCAGCCTAAAACCTGGGTTTCAAACGAAAATACTCAGAGATCGGTACAAGAAAGTACCGTTCCAACCTCCGACGTAGAGAGTTCGGAAAACGAATAACTGCCAGTGTATCTGAGCCTATACACCGGCAGTCTAATGAGTATAAAAGGCTTTTTTTCAAGTGCAAACTAAATGGCACTGAATTTCTCATCGACACGGGAGCAGAAGTGAACATCCTGCCCCACAATGTCACCAAAAAATTGGGCTTAAAAATTCGTAAGTCCAACGTAAAGCTCACAGCAGCTAACGGAGCCCCTATAGACACACTAGGGCGTGCTGACACGACAATTAACATCGGCCTCAGAGACATGACCACCGATTTTATGATCACGAAAGTTGATCTAGCGATCCTCGGTATACCATTCCTCGAGTCTTGGGATATCGGAATACGGGTCAAACATAAATACATTTATAAAGATAAAATAAAAAGCTATGCCGATCAAAAAATAGCTGCAGTCATGAACAAAAAATTCACTGACGAACAAATAGCAGCTACTATCCCTCATCGTGACAACAGCCCTCAACCAGAGGACGTGCAAATCACGGAGGACGAAAACATTCGCTCTATCATTGAAAAATACAATGATAAAATGAGCAAACTTCAAGGAAAGTGGAAAAACGACGGGGTTTACCACCGTATAACCACGGAATGAACACCAGTACACTTCCGAGCAAGACCCATGGCGGGCGAAAAACGGGCTCAAGTCAAAAGTACTTTTGACAAAATGCTTTCTGAAGGCATAATTGCACCATCAGATTCCGAATGGGCATCCCCGTTACACTGTGTGCCAAAAAAAGACGGGTCATGGAGGATCACCGGCGACTACCGTTTCCTGAACGCGAAAACGAAGAAAGACGCCTACCCTCCTCCTCACATTCCCTCTTTCCAAGCGAATTTACATGATACACGAATCTATTCGACAATAGATTTAAAATCGGCATATTACCATATTCCGATGCACCCAGATGACGCTCATAAAACTGCAATTATTACACCTTTCGGTCTTTATGAGTTTAAGAAAATGAGCATGGGTTTGGCCGGAGCGGCTCAAACATGGCAAAGATACATGGACAGCATCATGCGAAAATTTGATTTCGCATTTGTATACCTAGATGACATCCTGGTGGCTTCTAAAAATTATAAAGAACACATGAACCACCTCAAACAAATTTTTGACAAGCTAGGGGAACACGGACTTCGAGTAGGTTTTGATAAATGCATTTTTTCAAAACCTACCGTCGATTTCCTAGGTTTCACTATCTCGAAAGAAGGGATAATTCCCAAACGAGATAAAATAGAAGCCATAGAACAATTTCCTAGGCCAATAGACGTACGAAGTCTACGCAGATTCCTAGGTATGTGTGGTTTCTACCGAGCTTGCTCAAGTAAATTCGCTCACACGGCACAACCTCTGTATGACTCCATTCAGTCAAACAAAAAAAATGACAAAACACCTATCGAATGGACATCAGTGAGAGAAAAAGCTTTCAACAGCTTAAAACAAGCAATGATTAAAGCTACATTGCATAATATCGCTCATCCACACCCTACAGCAGAGTGGAGAATAGTCTGCGACGCATCCGACACACACATCGGAGCGGCACTGGAGCAGGAAATTACAGACAAACACGGCTCGAAATCCTACCAACCATTGGGATTTTTCAGTAAAGAAATTCCGGATCAATGGAAGAATAAAGCATCATTCGACAAAGAGATGTTCGCCGTTTACCAAGCTTGCATTCATTGGCACAATGACTTGGACGGCCGATCTTTTCATATTTGTTCAGATCACAAGCCTCTGCTAGGCACGATGCTTAAGAAAAATGCACATTTTTCTAAAATGAGATTAAGATGGCTAACATACATCTCTCAAATGACAAGTGACATTCGTCATATACCCGGAGAGAACAACGTCGTCGCCGACGCACTCTCCAGACCCTTCGATCCAGTTGAAATTCAAACAAAATCGATTTCAACCCAAACTGACGAGGGTCCACCCATAGCCGAAATTTCGCAAATTACGGCTGCAATAGAGTGCAATCTTCTACTGCACATTTCAAATGCACAAATTCGTTCTCCTCCTAACGCAGAGGACAAATTGAAACTCACACGAGTTGAATTCCCTCAAGGAGAAATTTGGTGTAACCTAGACCTAGGACACCCAAGACCTTATATTCCAAACGAGATAAGGCAAGAAATAATCAGCCAAATCCACAATTTGGGACACCCAGGTATACACTCTACAGTGTATAAAGTTAAACAAAGATATTTTTGGCACGGACTCCGTGCAGATGTCTCCAACTGGGTCCGAGCGTGCGAAACTTGCCAACGAGCAAAAATCACTCGCTCCGTGAAGCTCCCTTACTCCGAATTTGAAACGGCTAACAAATTTTCACATGTACACGTTGATGTTACCGGACCCTTACCTTTAGCTAAAGGAGGGAAACGTTACATTCTAATGATGGTCGATAGAGCAACGGGTTGGCTAGAGGCAGTCCCTCTTAACAACATCGAAACAGCCACGATCACAAACGCCTTTATCAATATTTGGGTAGCCTCAAAGGGCGTACCTAAATACATCACAAGTGATCAAGGCACACAATTCGAATCAGATCTATTTAATTCCATTATGGAACGTCTCGGAGTAAAACATACTCACACGTTACCATACAAACCGTCAACAAACGGAATGGTAGAACGCAGAAATAGATCTTTGAAGGAGGCTCTCAAAGCACAAAACGAAAATTGGCTCGACGCCCTTCCAAAAGTTCTACTCGCCATGCGTACGGCAGTAGACCCAGCAACGGAAACTACACCGTTCCAAAAAGTTTACGGAATTGACGTACCACTCCCAGGAGACATTTTCGTAACTTCTACAAACCTTTCTGAGCCTCTCTTCTTCCGGCCTACACATATTAAACATAATAATACGAAGTATGCCGTCAACATGCCCAAAAACTTGGATACATGTACACATGTCTATATCAGAGTGCCCACACAGCTCTCCTCCCTGCAATGTCCTTACACGGGACCATTCAAGGTTATTAAGAGAGATAAGTTTTCGGTTACAGTACAAATTGGCGAACACACGAAAAAAGTTCCCAAACAACAAATAAAACCGGCTTACACTCTAAACTCAGACGAAGCTGTGTCACGAAACCAAAATCAGGCAGAAAATAAGGAGAAAACTCCCCGAAAATCCGCCAGAGGGCGCGTCCCCTCTACCAAATTCGACGAGAAGTGGGTGACTGCACTCGAAGCAGGCCACGCCCACTTTTCTCGGGTAGGAACAGTGGGAGATATAAATATGGAACACCCCACGCCGGGAACTCATACCAACTTCGACCATGGCAGCGGCAACACCTTCCGAGAAGATGTTAACAGAAGAAGTGGAAGAGTTACTACTGGCCGAGGAAATTCCGGCAACGATCAGCCCGCTACCACCTTCGCCGGAAAAGAAGACACCGGCGGACGCCAGCGCGCCGAGGGAGGTGGTGTGGAGAACACCAGCAGCGTTCAAGACGCCGGCTACACCCGCTCCGCAGCTGCCCAGGGCTCCACCCGCTCAACAGCCCCCCACGGCTCCACGAAAGTGGATCAGCTCGGGCGACGTGCCCGTGCCTCGGTGGGACGAAATGAGCGCGGCGGGGTGGACGGAGCCGGAACGAGCACCTCCGCAACAGCCCAGCCGCGGCCGCGGGCCAAGCCCTCGCGGGTTTGGCTCCCGTCGGCAAAGCTCGGGCCAGCCACGGCCGCCCCGCGGCGCTCGTCGAAACCGGCGAGGCCGGGGCGCACCCCAGGCGCGGGACGCGAGGCCTGCACCTCCGCCTCCGCCCCAACTGGTGAGGGTTTCCTACGGAGAATTCCGTGTGGACCTCCCAGTTCTCCCCAGCCGGCGTCGTCGTTAATAACACGACGTCTTGGGGGGGCGCCTGTGGTGAAAACCACCCCCTCTTTTCAACAGCCCTTTTCAGGGCTACCAAAAAGAGGTAGACACAACACAAAAATATTTATAAGACGTCGAGTTACAACTCCGCCAAACAAAATATTTCACCAGAGAGAAAATACGAATTTCTCTCTCAAAAGTGAAATATTAACTAATAACATACAAGGCGACCTCCCTAGACACTTACTGGGCGAGAGAGAGGCGACAAGTATCTCGAACCAAGTCGCCTTGAACGAGAAAACTCAAACAGAAAATCAAACGTCCTCTAAAACTAGCAAGGACAATTCAAACAAGCCTACTCGCCAATCAGAAACACTGATTACACGAGAGACAATAGGCGAACCAACCAAGAGGCGGCAAGCAACCACCTCTGGTCCAGCAGCCACCCCGGGGACCCCGTCTGAACAACGGACGCAGAGAAAGCACCCGAGGTCCCCGTCTAAACTCAAGGTCGTCGGCTCCGCGACGGACGCTCGTAAGCCACCCCCGGGGACCCCGTCGCAGCGACGGACGTGGGGAAACCACCCCGGAGGACCAGCTCAGCTATCATACTCGCAGATACTGAGAAAACAATGTGCGAGCCAATGAGGTTACACAGTCGAATTAACGAAATTAAGCGGACCAATCAGGAGGCGGCAGGAGGCGGCCACCTCCCTATAATTACCCCGCTCGGAGCCCTCCGAATTCATTCCACTCTCCGCTCTCGACGACTACACCTCGAAGTACGAAGATTTCTACACGCTCTACGCTGACGAACCTTCTGCTCCCGAGTTCATCTCAAGAACGGCTTCCTACTGCTTTCTACAAGGCCTACTTTCTCTCCACACAGATCTCGCATTGGCATCTACGAGTCCAGTGATTATTCATCCTGCTCATTGCCCAACGTAGTTCTTCTGTCAGGACGCCACCCGGTACATCTATTGATATTCTCATTAGATCGTACGCCCGCTGGGACGTTCCTAGTCGTGTCGCCCGGGTTTCGTAGCATAAGGCTCGTCACCGACCGCTGTGGGCACGCCGGTAAATTACTCAGCTCATCCGCTCTAATTTACCGTCCAAGGAAGTCTTTTTCAAGACTACAAGGTAGGACCCTGACATACGAGCAAAGGAAAGAAGCTCTGTCAAGCGAATCCACCTTCAAAACCCTCTATTTCTATACATAGAGGTATCGAAAACGAGCTAATAAACTCGGATATTTCGATGGAACGTCGGCCGTCCTATTTCCTCATGCAAGGGGAGGTAGAACACGGCGCGGCCGGGCCTCTTAGCCCACGCAGCGCTACCTACCCGCTGCCCGGCCAGTCCGCTGTTCCTAGCGACGGCTCAAGGCTCGATCCTCGCGACGAGATCGCCTTCTCACCTAACGTATTCACGAAGGAAACGTTAGATCAAGCCTCACCTATACAAAAGTTCGAGGATACCTTTCAGACCCGCTCTGAAGTCAATCATTATGATTCGACAAAGATTTCCGAATATCCACGATATTCGAGACCATTCTGAACAACTTTGGTTATGTGTCTGTATGTGTGTGTGTGTGTGATGCGAAGAACTCCGACAGTGCTCTGAATCCCCCATTTCTACCCTGTGGGTGGAATGGGCTTCAGAGGGCATTGGGGCCCGCGACTATCACCATTTTCACGCCGTCCGGGTGGCTACGTTAGCCACCTCGGTGAGGTGTTCGAGGAGTAGTCGTGGGACAGTAGACACCCTATGCCGTGCCTGTCGGGATAAAGATTCTCATCATGTGGTGCAGCAGTGTCCTCGTACTCACGGTGGCCGCATTTTACGTCACGATGCGGTTGCCAAGCAGATAGCAGGTGCTTTGTCATCTAGCGGTTGGGTTGTCGAAAGGGAGAGACTATACCACATGCCTAGTGACCGGGGCAAGAAGCCAAATATCGTTGCGATCAATCCCGATGGGTCTGCCATAATCCTGGATGTCCACGTTGTCAGTGGCAGCGTGGACACGGAGCAGACCTGGCGGGCTAAGAAAAGTAAATATGATTGAAATGATCTGCGCCAAGCGATATCTGAGCTAAAAGGAGTGGCACCTAATAACATCAAGGTCATTGCCATGACCGTGTCATGGCGCGGGGTGTTTTGCGGGAAAAGCGCTACGGAGTTACTCGAGTTGGGCATCTCGGAGTACTCCGTGGTATCACCACCCGCATCCTGAGGGGTTCTTACTTGAACTGGTGGTCATTTTATAGGGGCACTTCCTTTCATCCCATTCTTCCTCCTCGTCCTGCAACTTCCCCTTTCCCTAGAGCCGGCGTCGGGTAAACCTGGGCGTCCTCCCCACTTCTTTATTTTATTTGTTTATTTTTCAATTTAATGGTGCGCGTGTGCGTGTGTGCCTGTCGTGTGTCCGCAAATCCTTTTAACAAGCTTATTTTCCACAGTTTTCCTTCGATTTGGATAACATTTTCAGGGAATGTGCGGGCTAGGAGGTAGACGGCCCTCTATCAGTTTCATCGTTCTTGACTCAATACCTCACTCTGCGCATGTTAAAATGTAAATTCTACCAAGCATCATTTTCTCACGCCCTAGTCGTTCGATCTCGCTGGCATTTGGATGATAGTTGGGGGATGACAATGTTATCATCTAATATCAATTTCAAAATGATTGTATCATTAATAACTACTGCGCATGCGCCCATGTGAAATCCTTGTAACTACCTTAATTTCTCTTTTTTTCATCTGATTTCGATGAAACAGTCAGAGAATGCGTAGGTTAGGTTGTAAATGGTCCCCTATCAGTTTCATTGTAGCCAAATCAATGCTTCATTCTGTGCATGCGCAAACGTGAATTACATTACGTTCCATATTTTCATTCTCTAGTCGTTCGAGTTCGCTTAAATTTGGATGATAGTTGGAGGATGATGATAGGTAAACGAAGAAGCAATGTACCACACCCAACTTTTATTTCTTCTACAGGAGGGAATCGTCATTAGAATCAAAATCTGGTTGTGAATTTGGGCACCATAGAAATAAAAATGCTGCTGGTCCATCACCAGCTGCTTAACATCAACATTTTTCATCCGTTTTCCGTAAAATTCTCAGGAATGTTGCAGATTGGGGTCTGCATGGGGGAATACTTAGCAGAGAGAGTATAGGATATTGGATGGAAATTAACCCCCACGAGTAATCACAAGCCAGTTACCAGGCTAACAATCCACGTTAATTGACTTTCCTGGAGGATATTCTGGAGCTTGTTTCCAGACAAAGCCATTACTGTCAAGTTACTGGCATCAATGTACTGACACCCACTCCCCTCCACCCATTACTTCTACGTGTGAACGCGTTGATAAACCAACAAATTAATGTTGGCATTGCTAATGAAATGAAAGTGCAAATACAAGCTGGGTCGCTCTAATATTTTTTCCAGCTACATATATGATTATTTATTTGACGGCTAGCAAATGTGCGTATTATTGCGAAGACCGGTGTAAGTATCGACTTTTGTTCATAGCCTTGCGTGCTGCTGGAGGAATCAGACAAAAACGTTCCAGTCGTGCAGCATGATCATATGAGCAAATTTTCGTAAATTAATATATTATAATGCTAAATTGTTTTAAAATTTTAGCTTTTTGAATGCAAAGAATTTGTTCAATCCATTGGGTAGGTTGCTGATGAGCAGACGAGCAAACTATCTACTCATCCCCTCCCTCCCCCTAATCAAAAAACTGTTAACAATCAATTTTATGGCGAAAAACTAATTCTAAATAGCAATCTGCTGTTCAAGAAGTGATTTTGGATTTTCAGCTTTTTTTTCATTTTTTATCGATAATTTAGCAAATGTTGTGTATTCAAAGTACATTTTTCAACATAGTTTTGTACAAAAATTTTTGAATGTTCTATTTTTTAGTTAATCAACTTTATTTGAGTAATATTCTGCTAAAAAATATAGATTTATAGCAGTTTTAAGTGATTTTTCAGCACACTTTTTTGAAATCTGATCAATTTAATGAGCTAAAAAAATTATTATTTAAAATTTTTTGAAGCCATTGCAATAGATTTACTTCCTACAAAAATTCGCTAAATGGCGTATTCGTTATAATGGCGGTAGTATTGATGAGTCGATGAGATTTGGATCCGAAGAAAACTCAATCACCCCATCAATAACAACCGAAGGCCCCCGAACAGGTCAACTCTGAAAATCATCCAGCTCCATCCCCATTCTTCGCTCCATTGCTTGTCTTTTATACCCTAATTTCGGGGTATTCAAACTCATTCAACCCCTAAAGTTCACGAATTGAAACGGGAGAGAAGCGGTTTCCGTCGAGAAAACATAATCGCCTGAGGTTGTTTGATGAGTGTTAGTTTTCAGCGAAAGCTTCTCAAAAGGAGATTGAGCCTGTAAATTGGATAACCGAGCACCGTTCTGAGTTGTACGTTGAAATTCCATCACCCACATAAGGTTGTTATATAGGGCTCGGTTTTAACAGCGACGAACTTACGTGTTTTGAGTTCGTGGTTCAAAACTAAACAATGAGTTCAATTACCATTTCGGTTTGGGATTCATTTTGTTAACTTATCAGTTAGCAATGTTAAAAGTGGTGGAACAAAATACTGCAAGTGGTATACTTTAGCGAATTTCGGTAGAAAAAAAAAAGGTATTGCAATGGCTCCAAACATTATAAAATAATAATTTTCAAAAAATGTCTTCTTTGAAATCCGTTTCGAGACATTCTGAAATGAATCCTAGAGTTGAAGGCTTTTTCATATATGTGCCATTCCAGACAATAACTCTCCTTAGGATTGAGATAAAAATTCCGTTCTTGCGCCAAAAAAATCAAGCTTTCTAAACGAAAGATTGAGTTCGTTGGCCTACACTTTTTGAGCACATTAGATTGGTCAAATTTCAAAAAATTTGCTTTAAAAAAAATCACTAAAAGCGTCTAAAAATGGTTAAATTTACATTTTTTAGAAAAATTTTAATCAGAAGAAGTGCATCTGCAATGAACAAGAACATTAAAAAAATTATTCACAAAATTATGGTGACAAATGTAGAGGAGTGGGTATTATTAGACCTCACTCCTCTGCACATCTTTGTCCAGAGGACAGCCTTCAAATAGGATGCTGCAGGCAGGAAAACTCAAGGTCCCTCGACGTAATAATAGTCATTTGGAGATATTGTCCAAAGTACGGACTGATCCATCGACTACGTCAGTTCCCGACACAATGTCGGAAAAAATGAACTTCGACTTACCCTTTAGGGTGATAATTAGTGATCGTGAATGCTGGAAATGCCTCAACTTGACCCACGTTCACTCCTGTGGTACACAGATGGATCCATGATGAATGGCAGGGAAGGCCTGGGAATCAAAGGCCCTTATTCCAGCCTATCCAAACCACTGGGCACTGCTACCACCATCTATCACGCTGAGATCCATGCCATAGAAATTTGTGCACAAGAGATCGCCAGGATACGACTCAAAGGTGCAAAAAAATATTTTTCATCTGATAGCCAGGCTGCTCCAAAGGCTATATCTGCATTTTCAATTACACCCATTTCGGAATACTCTGGTAGCGTATGGCGATCTTTTAATGATGTGTACAAGGATAAATTGGAGAGGGTGTAGAAGGAATTTTCGCATTACTTGAAAGTGGGAGTTTTTTCACTTCTTACAGCAACGTTAATCTCATGAAAAAAGAGCATCGCACAATATTTTGTCTATATAATACACCTATCTATCTATCTTTAGTCTTTCTAATAGATCTATCTAATGCAGAAATAATAAATCTTTGTTTATTAATTTGCAATGTTTTGAAGGTCGTATCCGTATATCCACCGAACAATTTATGAAAGAAAGGATGAGAGTCGGAAGGGTTTAGTGCAAGAGAGCGAAAGGGGACTCAGGAAAAGGAAGCCCTCGAGGTTAAAACGATACCAGCCGAGCGTGTAAGTAGTCGAGCGGTCAAACTCTCCAACACGTAAATGCACCGGCTTCCGTATTAAATCAGATTTAACCGACCGCCCTACAGTGTGAAGAAGATTGAATTATAATTACCCTCGCTGAGAGCCAAGTTAACTCTAATCGCTTTAATCTAGCTTGGGGCTCCCGCCGTCTCCCTCTTTCAGGCAGCTCGCACCTGATTCGCCTTGTTCCGACTCCGCGGTCCTGGGAAGGTCAACCAGTGTCAAACGGGGTTGCATCCATAACCGTACTAATCTTTTCCAAATCACCTTACATTCTTGTAGATCAGTGTTAATTAGAGACCTGTCCATTATATGACGAAGAAAGAAGAGAATGCAGCCTAGGCGGAATAAACTGGGTACGAGATGCCACACCACAGGCCTTAAAGAAACTGGTCCAGTTCATGAGGGGTTCGGGTATAAACCTCTAGTGTCCCGTCAGTGATACGATGTTACCCATGCAGTACCATATATTTTAAAACTAGAACAATAACTTTACACATTAACACTAAGTTACTGGTTATGTTACTTATTTTGTAATGCAACCAATAAATTAGAAAAAAAAAAAAAAAGAAATTGGCAGCAAGAAGGATTTTAAATGGCAAAACGATAGGCTCAGTGAGGTAAAATGCCTCTTGAGTTTAAATAATGCTCTTAGGCACTGGAAATAATAGCATCAGTGTGTCCGGTAGCTTCGCCCCCCTCGATCCCCCGGTTGATTTCTGCTTTGAGCTTTCAGCTGAAATACTAAAACATGGAACATGATCTCTTCTCGCTTAAACTACAACATAAATATTTTACTAATCCAAATTAGAAGGAAGTACCTAGGTAGGTAATTTTCTGTTATGGTGCGCGTCTACAATTACTACAACCAAGATTAACTTCTCTACCAAGTGACAACAAAACAAGCGAAATTGTTTACTATATTCATTTATAACACGAATAAATATAAAACTACGACATAAATAGAAGAATAAGTATGAAAGAAATGCGTGATAAATCGAAAGCTTTCCAACGAATGGAGAACGATTTTTGTCCGATGAAAACTAAAATTAAACTTTCATTTCCGCAGCAACGGCTTGGTTGTACTTGAAAATCATAGGAAAAATTCGTGACAATCTCGCGTAACGTTTTCGGGCAGGGGCAGTTAGCTCAAAGCTAAAGCATGTTACATGCTAAAAAGATTCCCAACCTGGGGTACATTTACTAGGGTTGCCAGGTGAGATCCGGACAGAGTTGGAAAGCATATTAAACTACTCATTAAAAATTTTACAGAAATTAATTCAATGATTGCATTCTCTATATAAATTCTCTATATTTTCTAATAAATATTATTTTCTTCAATTTTAATAATTTTTGTTCAAATTATAATTATGTGATGCTTTGAATACAATTTTGTGCACTGATGATTTCAACCAGTATTTGTACGATAATTGTGAAGTACCACATATAGCCAGATGATTGAATAATTACTGACTACATAATAATTGCTATCTATCACCTGGATACCACATCTGATTTACAATTTAAACTGGTGCTTAATTAAATAATCAACAGATCACAATATCTAATCAGTTCACAATATCATGTCTAATCAGATCACAATAACCAATCAGTGTAGGTAGGTATTATAAGAACTTTTATAAAGTACAATATATGTAATTAATATACTATAGGTAGGCAGGCAACGTTTGAATCAGTGAATATCTGGTAACTGGGAATCCGCAACAAAAATCTTGATATTAAATACGACTTAACTACCTACTAACTTCAGATTACCTACCCCCATGCCTCAGAGAGTCTCCCTCTCAAATTTCCACTTCGTAGGGTTAACATGAGAGGATTTAGTTCACTCAGCTGATCAGAAAAAACCCATCATTATAATCATCTCGTAATGTCATAAATTGTCTTGCTATCAAATTCCTATTTCACAAGAAGGAACAGATGAGAGTTTAGGTAACTCAGCTAATTTGGAAAGAGACCGTAATTTTAATCGCCTCCTAACGGATCAGAGAGTCTTCCAATCAAATTTCAGATTCTTCGGGCGAACTAGAGAGATTTTAGCTCACTCAGCTAATCAAGAAAGAGACCATAACTTAAATCTTTTCAATTGATCCAGTGAGTCTCCTTATCGAATTTCAACTTCCAATGGTGATAGGATTGGCAGGGGCCGCCTTATCACTATATAATGACTACTAGTATCTACTACTTAATAGTACCCAACCATGTAGTGCCTCCTTTTCGTAGGACGAGAATAACGAAATTATATATTATTAATTATATTATTATAGCTATCGATGATTCCGTAGCAATCGTTCTTACGAAGCAAATGACTGCTACCTTGGGGTTGAAGTTTTACTACAACAACGTAACACTTTTGGGAAGTTTGGTGATTGCTAAAGCATGTTCCACGCTAATAGTCATCTCCGTTTGGTTCCTCTGGCTCGGGGTTCCAGATTGTCCGGGCTTTAATTGTAAATTGGCGAAATTAGAAATATACGTAGATGTCATAATCATTTTAGCATCTCACTGACCAAAATGAGGTTTAAATGACTGTTGAATAAAGTTGAGATATTCAACATTCAATATCTCGTAAATATCCGAAGCGGATTGCTTGAGTTGTTGTGTTGTGGACAAAGAGGTTCAATGAATCGAATGACACCATCCGAGTAGCTGTACGTTCAACCCTTCGTTTCCCATAATAGGGGAATATGTCGAGTCCGGGCGTATATACTTCAAGCGAAGATAATCTTCTGAAAGCGCATAAGATGTCTGCTGTTTAGAGCGCGTTCCAAAATAGGGTGTTAATCCGGAGTCGAGAGTTATACATCAAAAACGGTAGTGAGATAACTGGATTTACTCAGGATTAATTCGTGATCCCCAGTGGTAGATCGGGCCCTTTGTTGCAGAACTTTGGACTGCAACGTGGGCGGCTGGGGTTTCAATCCTCACGGCACCAATATATTCTTTACATCTTCACACTAACTTCAAAGATTTCATTATTTTACTTAGTATATTTATTAAAGATTTATTTAATTGGTAGTGTATTCATTTATTTTCTTTGTGATATTTTGATGATGTGTGTGGGCTCTGTTTGATTGGCAATCTTCTATGGACCAGATCATCGTAGCGGGGATATCTAATACAGTAATAATAAATCATGATAATAATTTGCAGCGTTTCTATCACGAGGAGGGTGTGGAAAGTTGGGAAAATAATGCCACATTTGGCAAGAATATGTGCTACATTGCCACATTTTGTAGAACTAAGTGCCACATTTTGAAGGTCTCTCTATATAAGAAAAGTTCCAGTCATGCAGCATGATCGTATGAGCGAACTTTCATAAACGGTCGTATTACATTTATGTTGAATTCTGTTGAAATTTGAGCACTTTGGGGACAAATACAAATTTCTTTATACATTTTATAGCAAATTAACTTTTTGTCCGTAATATTCCAATGAACAAACGATTTTGTGGATTTTTACGATTTTTTCAAGTGTTCCAATCGATTTTTAGATTATTTTAATGAAATTCAAGTACATTTTTCAGTACAATTTTGTGCTTAAATTTTTAAATGTCCCAGTTCATGTCCGATTAATTTTTTTCGAGTAGCATTCTGCTAAAAAATAGAAATTTGTTAATTTTTAGCAGTTTTTTGCCTTTTTTAGTGATTTTTCAAGTACATTTTTTGAAATTTGACCAATTTAATGTGCTCAAAAAGTGTTGTCCAACAAACTCATCCTTTCATTTGAAATGCTTGATTTTTTGGCGGAAGAACGAAGTTTTATCTCAATTCTATCGAGAGTTATCGTCTGGAATGACACATACATATATATATGTATATATATATATATATATATATATATATATATATATATATATATATATATATATAAAAAAAAGCGTTAAAATCCAGGAATCATTTCAGAATGCCTCAAAACAGATTTCGATGAAGAAAATTTTTGAAAATTTTTATTTTAAAATTTTTGGAGCCATTGCAATAGCTTTATTTTCTAAGAAAATTCGCTAAAAGCGGCAGTATGTGAAAACCATCAGAAAACCTCGAGGTATTCGTGATGCAAATTTTTTCGGGCCATCGCAATCGTAAAATCTCCATGTCAAAACAGAAACATTGTCGTTCGTCTGTGGACGTCCTCCCCTCTACCATTTAAAGCCCATCGTCAATCGCCGGCGGACATTGTCCGAAAAGCATAAAACCAGAACGGTGAACTCCCACACGGGACCTTTCAGGTCGTAATAGGCCATCAGTGTCCTGTTATGACCCCGGGTCTTTCTTTTTTTATTACTGAAACATTATAAGGAACTTTGTTGTCCTCTCTCGTTTAGGAAAGCTGAGGCACTGCATTACGGCCGAAGTTGAGAATGAGAGCGGGGAGAGGAGGTCTCCCCTTGCACGTGCCGTAAATTCTTCATGTAACCGTTAACTACGCCTCCGCAAAACCCGACCGTTTATAATCTGACGGTCATTCTTGGATTATTATTATTTTTAATAGCCGCAACGCCTCTGCATTTCCTATTACGGAAGAGATGTTGGTTTAATAAACGAATTTAATGTATTAAGAGGAGGGCTCAACGATGAGCGGATTTTTTCTTTCGAAGCAGGCTACAGCTTTTAAACCTCGTTCGGTAGATAAATCAAGAAGTCGTTCTCTACTGACGGATATGGGAACTTTGTATCCTCAACTCCTTGCATCAAAACAAGCCCACCAGTAACTCCTGGGCTCACCTCCTAGGTATAAAACACTGAATATTGTAAGATTTTAATGTCCCCTACTACAAGAGCCATTTTTGCTATAAATGAACTGGAAAAAAACAATCCTCGACTCCTTGCATCAAAACAAGCCCACCAGCAAATCTCTCTCTCTCTCTCTCTCTCCCTATATTCTCCCCACCTCTTTTCTCTTCCCCCCTCCCCCATCTCCCTCTCCCACGTACTTCTCAGATTGAAAGTGGCGCATTTTAATGACAGTTCTTATGGTTTTGATAAGGCCATTATGACTGGTTTACACGAGGCCAGCAGGCAGAACAGCTGACTGGCACCAGTTACTATCCTGATGTAAACGCCTCCGCAAAACCCTACCGTTTATAATCTGACGGTCATTCCTGGATTATTATTTTTTTTAATAGCCGCAACGCCTCTGCATTTCCTATTACGAAGGAGAAGTTGGTTTAATAAAAGTATTTACTGTATTAAGAGGAGGGCTCAACGACGAGTGGATTTTTTCCTTCGAAGTAAGCTACAGCTTTTAAACCTGGTTCGGTAGATGATTCAAAAAGTTGTTCTGTCGTCATGGATATGTTAACTTTGTATTACTGAATAAAAAACTGAATATTGTAAGATTTTAATGTTCCCTTCTCGGGAGCAGTTCTCTGCTACAAGAGCCATTTTTGCTTTAAAAGAACTTGGAGAAACAAAAAACATCCTAAATTCCCTGCATCTGAACAAGCCCACAAGAGGCTTCTTGGCTCACCTCATCCACCAGTAAGTCGCTCTCTCTCTCTCTCTCTCTCTCTCTCTCTCTCTCTCTCTCTCTCTCTCTCACTCTCTCTCTCTCTCTCTCTCTCTCTCTCTCTCTCTCTCTCTCTCTCTCTCTCTCTCTCTCTCTCTCTCTCTCTCTCTCTCTCCTCCCCTTCTCACCCTCACACGTACAAAGGTTGTTCCAGGTAGTTCTCTGATTGAAAATGGTGCTTTGTATTGATAGTTTCTATGGTTTCGATAAGGCCATCATAGCTGGTTTACACGAGTCCAGTAGACAGGACAGCTGACTGGCTGCAACTGACAGTAGCTGGAGTCAGCTAACTGGCGCCAGTCAACTGGACCGTCCACTGGCCTCCTGTAAACCCGACTTATGCCGGGTTTACACGAGGCCAGCAGGCAGTCCAGCTGACTGACTCCAGTTAACTGGCGCCAGTTACTGGCCTCTTGTGAACATTACTGGCGCCAGTTGACAGTCCAGTCCAGTGGAAAAAAGCCTATCCAGTGCACTGGCTTGAGGAGTAGATTTCGCGCCAGTCCAGTTCCCCCACCACCAAAAACCGAGTGTGGAGTGACTCACTAGAACCATGTGAACGCCTCCGGCCATTCCAGTCCAGCCCAGTCGGTGTGTTCCATAACTACAGTAATGATGGTTTACGCTGTTTTTTGTTCGACATAAATTAAACATTTAACAACATGTCGCCGAAAACGTGGGGTGAAGTGTTGAATGTGCAGTTCATTGAGGCCTATAAAGAAAAAGAGTGTCTGTGGAACCAGTTTCACCCACTGTACAAGAATAAATACGCTCGTGATACGGCCCTCAAAAACCTTGCGGAGGAAATGGACTTAGACGATTTTGGTATTTGGCTTGAAGATGCACTTTCCTCCATGGTTCTAGTTCAACTGGCAACAGTCAATTGGCTACGTCTAAACGGGTATTGGCGCCTGTCAGCTGGCTTCCAGTTCACACCACTCAGCTGGCCCCAGTCAGCTGGACCATCCACTGGCCTCGTGTAAACCCGGCATTAAAGCAGCAAGTAATTACCGACTGACTTCCTCTCATTCAGCCGTTTGCCTGCTGTTGGTATGTGGAGCTTCAATCTCTTTTGGTGTGCTGCTGTCACGTTACAACTGTCGTTTTAGGTAATTCGTTCTTAGGCATAACTGGTTTTTTTCTACGGGCTGAATTTAGTTAGTTCCACCCAGTGATAAGTGTCCCCAAGAGTTCTTCACTATTTGATGAACCGGGATACCTTCTACACGTAGTTGACGAAGAGAAAATTCCTGTTCACGTAACGCCGGCATCCGCAGAGGAAAGATATGTGATCCCGTGTGTTAGTAGGGTCAAGAAAAAAAGAGTATGCGGTCAGGCAGATAAAGTGTAACCGCGAAAGTGTGGTAGAATAAGTGCGAGATGGACAAAGGGTGAGGAGGAGGGGATCCACTTCCACCTTCTTCTTCTGAATAAAATATGCAGCTTCTACGTCACTTTCGCCCACAGTATCGTTGAGGGCGGCCGTCAGTTCCGTTTGTACGTGGTCCAGACTCTGATGCCGAAAAAGGTAGATGGGTTTGTGGTGAATAAAACATAGCGCTATCTTTTTTTTTCCTCCCTTACTTTTTGTTTATTTCTTTTTTCCTCTTTTTCTGAACCTACTCTCCCTCTGGGATGGGGGAGAAGCTTTCGGATTTGAAGGTCTCGTGATCCAGCGTAAAAGGTTTCGAATTTTGAGGGTCTCCTTCCTTTTTCTTCCCTCATTTTCTCCTTTAGACCTACGGAATCTGAAAGGAAAAGATTTGGAGAATGGAGCGAGCTTGAATCCAAATCTGATAGATAGGTACTTTCTTTTTCGCCGTTACAAATAATTTGGGTCAAATCTCGAGTTGAAAACTTGGAACGTTTCTTAAGACTCTAGTGATAATACTAACAATTGTGACAATTTTTTCCCATCTATTAAACGTTACTAGTCTGATATATGCAGAGCGTCCCATAACTGATCCACCAAACTTCAGGAATCGTTTCTACTACTAATTTGCAACAAAAATTAATAATTGCCACCTTGACTTTTTGTTGTCAGAGGCTTCGTTTCCGAGCAATTTCACTTTTAAGATTTTTGTGTGTTTTCGACCTACAACCATTAAACGGCCATAACTCCCTTAAATTACACTCAAAAATCAAAAATAAGTATACCGAAGGAAAGAGCGTGAAATTTATCGTTAAATGAGCTCTTGACCAGTCGAGAAAAACAACAATAGAGTATTCTTTTTACCTCAAACTTAAAAATTTGTCAATTCCTGTTTTTTTTTCTCGAATATTTTGATAATTTTTCCAGTTAAAACGCGGTCTTTCGCAGAGAGGCTCAGAAGCCCCCAGAACATGTTTAATTTCATCAGCTTTACAACGGTTACCCATTTTTTAGTTTTACTTTATACTTCACTTTACTTTTAGTTTTAATGCAATTAAATTTTTGAAAAATACAGCAATTGACAAATTTTTAAGTTTGAGGTAGGTAAAGAGACTACTCTAGCGTTCAGTTTTTCTGGACTGGTCTAGAGGTCATCTAATGATAAATTTCACGCTCTTTCCAACGGTATCATTATTTTTGATTTTTGAGGTTAATTTGAGGGAGTTATGGCCGTTTAATAGCGTAAGGTCGAAAACACGAAAAAAATCTTGAAAGTGAAATTACTCAGAAATGAAGCCTCTAAAAAAAAAAAAAAAAAAAAAAAGTGTAGGTGGCAATTTTTGTCATAAATTAGTTGTAGAAACGACTCCTGAAGTTTGGTGGATCAGTTTTGGGACACAATGTATGACTATGATTACATATGGAGGACGAATATTGCGGTAGAGAACTTTGCAAGACAGAAGACTCACTGGGCATTAGTAGCTTGGATTTTATTCAATTTCTACACGATGTATGTATTGAAGTTATTCAATGTATTTGAATGTATTTCAATGAAGGTATGTAATGTATATTTTATTCAATGTATTATTTGAAGTATTGATTTGCAAATGTTGTAACATACATGTCCCTAATTATGATTTAGCAATGCATATCGTTCTTAGATTACTGATACGTATATCACTTAGTAGTATACTTTATTTATTATATAAATCTATGAATGGGTGTACCGATTTTAACCCTTTCTTTGGTGAGTTACTGAAAGAGACAAAGATTTATGGCTATGGCCAACTTCTTTCAACTTCCTCTTTTCTCAAGAAAAACTATTTTCCTAACAAAGCCGTCCGTGTAAATAACCATGCAAGTAATGAATATATCTACCTAAGTGAAATTCAATTTGTACGGCTTGGAGGAATCGGAATTTCCCCTTCTTGGTATAACACAATACAAACCATATAGCGAGAGGTGAAGCATTCGGTGTGAGGCTAAGAATGTATAATGGGTGGTAATAGAGGGTCGCAACACCTCTTATCAAACTACCAATTGTATCTATCGTCACGCAAACCATCTGTGGTCGATCTATATAGTAATCCACGAAACTTAAGTATATATGCCAAATTAATGCTTTATAATTTTACTTCATTCTTATTCGAGCCACTAGTTTCTCAAACACCTGGAATATTTTCCTGCGAAGAAACGAGAAGAAGCCGAAAAAATTCGCACCTGACACATTGTGCCCTTAATCTCTGGAAGGAAAAGCGAAATGGAATCCGAGACGCTACGAAAAACAGAGAAGGCTGTGTTAGGGAATGCCTAAGCCATTGAAATGGAGGAGGCAAAGCACACTGACAGAAGGGAGTGGGGGTAAAGAGCACACTTTTCTCCTAATGGGGCGTGGAGAGTGACAGAGGCGCTGTGGGTCCATTATTTACCTCTAAAAAGGCTTTCGGATTAAATTTCACCTTGACGACAGAAATTCAAAATGGAGGTTTCAGAGTTCTTTTTTCCTTGCTGTTGTACTTATTTTGAGAAGGTTTTCTGAAGGGAGACCAGTTGTTAGCAGGAAGATGATCGGGATAACTGCGTTTATAGGTCAGGTGAATATAAGAAGCTAATAAACGTCTGCCAAGTTGGGTGTGGCACGTAGCTTCCTCGTTTACCTATCATCTTCTTTATCATCCAAATTAAATCATCGAAATCGGATGAAAACAGTGGAAATTAAGGTCGTTACAAGGATTTCACATAGGCGTATGGGCAATAGCTATTGATGATACAATCATGTTGAAATCGATATAGGTAGGATGATCGCATCGTCATCCTCCAACTATCGTCCAAATTTAGGCGAGACTAGACGACTAGGGTGATAGAAAATGGCGCATAATTTAATTTATGTTTGCACATGCGCAGAGTGGAGTATTGATTTCGCAACAATGAAACTGATAGGAGACAGTCTACACCCTAGCCCGCATATTCCCTAAAAATCGCATCCAAATCGGATGAAAAGTGTGGAAAATAAGCTTGTTACCAGGATGCCATATTGGATAATGCGCAGTTAATTTCAGATCTCCCCAAATCCGTTGTAACAGAGTTTTACGATTTAATAACTAGTTTTACCCTTAAAAAGGCATAAAATTGACACAGCAAATGAACTATGAATTCGTGATTTAACCTGTAAAACTCTGTAACAACAGAGTTGGGGAGATTTGCAATTACTACCATTCAATTCAGCGTGAAAAAAAAGCAGAAACCGGCCCAAAACTCGGATTTTTCTAAGGGTAATTTTTTAACGAAAACCCTTGATTTCACAGAAGAAACCGTGTTTTTTAACATACAACCATACTTTTATCCTCCAATTAGTAAAGTAATATAAAAATTAATTATACCGCTAAAAAGCTGGGCCATTTTTTTTACATATGAAGTACACGAAAAACAGTGCAGAAATGGGACACTCACAGCCGATTTAAAAAATTCATACTCGTGGACATTTCATGTTCAAGCAGTTCTTTCACCAAATGAATTCTATTAAAAACTTTTGATTTGGTATTAGATGATTGGAAAATTTAACGCTCTTTCCAACGGTGTCCTTAAAATCAAACTTGATGTTTTAATTGTTGTGGTTATCGCTGTTTTAGTGACTAAGGACAAAAACACGAAGAAAATCTCAAAAATTGAATTACTTGAAAACTAAGCGTTAAAAAAACTCTGAGGTACTTTCG
Organism: Adelphocoris suturalis; assembly: GCA_030762985.1. Lineage (NCBI taxonomy): Eukaryota > Metazoa > Arthropoda > Insecta > Hemiptera > Miridae > Adelphocoris > Adelphocoris suturalis. The sequence goes on along the minus strand of CM061043.1, from coordinate 50,836,202 downwards.
ATCAGAAATGAGCTCTATAATCGATCCCTGAAGTTTGTCCGATTAATTCTGGGACACCCTGTATATGTGCTTATGACTTTGAAAAGAAAGTACAGTTATAATTAGTTCGAAGCATTCGGTCTATTTGACTTTCTACACTCGGAGTCAAGTTAGTAAATCACTTGTTAGTGAATCAGTTGTTATTGTGATTCCGTAGCGTTCGGACGTCGATCAAATCGCTCCGTCTACCGTCGCATTATCTCTGTTTTCGCTCTCGCTCTTATAGTTGTTCGTGAACTTTGCTTTTGTGTTGCCGAATTCTTTTCGTGTAGGCCGGTTCTTTTATCAGCTCAACATGGACTGTGCAAATTGCTCGCGGGAGTTAAACTCCCCGAAAAAAACAGCTAAATGCAGCAAATGCGATGCTTCGTATCACCCTTCTTGTACTCGACTAAAATCAGTAGATTACTACAGGAAGATGAACATGGAAGCCAGGTCCAAGTGGGAATGCGACAGGTGTAAAAATTCTGGAGAAAGGAGTAAGTGTGTAAAGAACAAAGGCGATGAATCTGATTCCGACGATTCGACCTCATCGGGAGATACCGGAAGACTTGATGTGTCAGTTAAATCTGCCGCATCTCAGAAGGAGCCTCAAATGGTTGGTAATAAAAATCTATTAAGCGTCATTAACATCCTCTCCGATAAAATCGATGAAATGCACTCTAGCGAGCGTTCTATGTCCCAGAAGATGGATAAAATTGATGGGCTTGTGAATGACTTGGCTGATGTTAAGAAATCCATTGTATTCATGAGCGAACAGTTTGACAGTTTTTGTACTGAATTGAAAACTATGAGAGAGTCGATGAAGCAGGTATCGGAAGAAAATCGTCAGTTGAAAGAAATAACTGCAGCATTGAAAGTGAAAGTGGATTTTTTGGAGCAGAATACAAAGAAAGGTGATGTTGTAATAGATGGTATCCCCGAGACTATAAATAAAAATTGTCTGCGAATAGTACAAGAATTATCCAAAGTTATCAATGTGGATGTTGCTATAATCTCGGCATTCCGGATCGGCCTCAATCAAGATGGTAAACATCGAAAAATTTTGGCGAACTTGGGCTCAGAATCGGCAAGAATTGCTTTCGTTGCAACGGCTAAAAAAATGTCAGAACTGAAGGCAAATTCCCTCATCGCCTCTTGGCCGGACCATCGGATTTACGTAAACGAGAATCTTACCCACCTTCGCCGTGAGTTACTCCGTAAAACTAAATTGAACGCAAAAGAGAAGAACATCAAGTTTGTTTGGGTTCGAAATTTCAATATTTATACTCGTAAACAGGAAAATGAAAAAGTTGTGCAAGTACGGTCTGAGGACGATTTGCTAAAGCTCTAATAATTATATTATTACAATTGGACCATTTTTTTTGTTTTTTCTTTTTTTGATATGGACAAAGTAAACATAACTATTGCAGAAAATATTCCACCATATATTTTATCTGAAGCACAAATAGTGGATGACCCATATAATCTGAAAACCATGCCTATTTTTAATAGTAATGGACTACGTGTTTTATGTCTCAACATCAGAAGTTATACCAAAAACTACGATCAATTTTTAAGTTACTTGGGTGGGCTGGGAGTTGAGATGGACATCATCATATTAGTGGAGGCATTTATAAAGGAACACACAATCATAAACTCGCTGGAAAATTATCACACATACAAAGTTGTTGGTAAAACTAATAAAAATGACGGTATAGTAATTTATTCAAAAACAAATATAAATACAATGGAGATGGATACAAACCTGGATCTTCCAAAAACAAGTGCATTCTCAATGTTAGTTAAAAAGGAGAATGAAAATCCAATTCGAATTATAGGATGCTACAGAAGCCCGGACAACAACAAAACAAACCTTGAAAAATTCTCAGAGAAACTGGAAGAGCTGTTCGAAAAACACTCGGGAGAAAACTGTCTACTTATGGGAGACCTGAACATCAACATAAATGTCGTCAACTCACTAAACGAAAAATATTTGGACGTCTTGAGCACACACGGTTTTAGCTGCTTAAACCATTTGAACACTAGAGTCACTACACAATCGAGTACTTGTTTGGACCACTGTTTTCTCAGAGGGTCACAAATTGGTCAGGTAGCAGTTTTGAACACCAGTATAACCGATCATTACCCAGTAGTTTGTCAAATAAAGAGCAGAACAAGCCAAGAACAAACAGGTAGGGTGAACGAAGCAGAGAGACCACATCTACACTTCAATATGGTAAAATTCAAGGAGGAAGTGTCTAAAGTAACATGGGAATCAATTTACGAGGAAAAGGACGTTGACTCAGCAACCCAAAAATTTGAAGACGCACTGAACAAAGCAAGGATAAATTCGCTAAAGAACATGAAAAACAAAAGTCATAAGAAAACAGCGCCTAAACCATGGATTACTCAGGGCTTACTTGTTTCCATGCGTAAAAGAGATAAAATGCACACCAAAGTAAAAAAACAGCCATACAACACGAAATTAAAAAATTATTACACAACTTACAGGAATACAATAAATAAATTAATAAGAAGAGTAAAGGAAATTTATTATATAGACAAGCTGAAAGAAAGTGAAGGGAACCCAAATAAAACTTGGAAAATAATAAAGGAAGCCATGAATCGAGACACCAAGGAACGATTCCCGTTGAAAGAATGGATTAATCAGAAAGAGGACATTAATGAGAGACATATAGCGAGCACACTCAATAAATACTTTTCAACTGTTGGATCTGATTACGGATAAAAATATTTCAACAGAACGAAACGATATTATAGGAAATAATTCAGCTAAATCAATGTTCCTGTACAAAATTGAGGAAGAAGAGCTCATTAGAGTAACAAACTCAATGCGTGGAGGTTCAGCACCAGGCCCTGATGAGTATACTCCCAAAATGATTAAAGAAATAATATCACTCATAGCCAAACCTTTATCATTCATTTATAATTTGAGTATGGAGACAGGCAAATTTCCAACGAAGTTCAAAAAGGCAAAAGTAATCCCGCTGTATAAAAAAGGTCATAAATGCGACCCAGCAAATTATAGGCCAATATCATTAATTAATGTCTTAGCAAAAATTTTTGAAAAACTAATAAAAACGAGATTGGTATCCTATCTAACAGCAAATCGAATTATAGCGTCCCGGCAATTTGGATTCCAAAACAACATCAGCACGCAAGATGCACTGTTCAAAATCACAGACGAGATGTACTCATTACTCGATAAAGGGAGAAAAGTCCTACTCACATGTCTTGATGTTGCAAAAGCGTTTGACTGTGTGTCAAAAAAAAGCTCTGCCTGAAACTACAGCAATATGGAATACGAGGCTTACCTCTTAAATTTTTTCAATCATACCTAGAAAACAGAGAGCAAGCAACCTATGTGAATGGAACAAATAGTGAGGATGCCATTATTAAGGAGAATGGTGTGACACAAGGAACGGCTCTAGGACCTGTGTTATTTTTGCTCTACATAAATGACGTGATGGCTCAAAAATATGAAGGCACAATTTATCTTTTTGCGGACGATATTGCCCTTGTCAATTCTGGGAATGACTGGAAGGAGGCCTACGGAAATGCAGAACACGATCTACGCACAATCAGGAGGTGGATGGACACCAACACCCTAACTGTCAATGCCAGTAAATCTTCGCACATGACCATACACAGGAAAATAGGCACAGAGGAGATGCAGGACGAGAGATGTCTTCGATACCACGATTGTAGTAAACTAGAGGCCTGTTAGGGCTTGGAAAGCCCTAATCTAGTCCGTATAACAGTAGTACCTAACAGGAACCCAGCACATTATAGTAACGATATAAGTCCTACCTATTTGCGGCGTTATGTGACCTGGTGCAAAGCTAAGGCGATGTTATTAAATGATTAAAAAAAATGAAATACCGATCAAAATGTAAGTAATGTAATAAAATAAATATCACCAGTTGAGGTGGTCCTCGCCACTATGAGACTAAACAAAAAGTTGAATCGGGGAATTCAGAATTTGGGCATGGTGAGATGATGGTGTAATTCTATCTCGAGTCTTCTTCGTTTCATTGTAAGCGAGTGAATCTGCGTGTCCGTGTCTTCCATCTCCTTCTTTATGTCGTTGATTGTATCTTGATCGGTAGTACTCGTAGATGTCGAACTGGTGTTGAGTTGTGTGTAGGAGATGCTGTCTTCGTCCTGATGTGCCTGGTACCACTCCAGCAAAGCTCGTGCTTGTTCTGTGTCTGGATTAATTTCAAGTGTTGTGTCATGTCCAATTTGTGCTTCGAATATATTTTTGAATTTTTTGGTTGTATTGAGGTGTGCTGCCACGATGTCATGTGGGTTGAAATTGAATTGTTTCCCCCATTGGATAAGATTGAAGGTTCCGATTTTGTCCCTAACCGGGATTTTGTAGAGTGTCAACTCTTCGTCATTGCGCGACACTGTGCACATATCAGCGGGACCAACACAAATTACTAAAATGTTGGCAGTGTTGACGTTTGGAAGATCGGTGATGCCTGGTTGAGATCGTTTTGGGATGGAGTGATTCTCGTAGATGAGGTTATTTGCATTTCCAGCTCTTTGCTATAGGAGCTGTATTTTATCTCAACGTTCTTAAACAGGCATCTCTGAAGAGGTTCTATTTGATTTAAGTTTCTTCCGAAAAGGAAACACCTCGTATGTACCTGCCAGACGCATCCTGGAAGGTGAAGTTGAAGAACTTTTCGCGCTGTAGGACTTCATTGGGCTGCGTGTTTGAATTCTTCCGTGAAGAATTTGGTGTATACCTTCCTTGAGCGGAGATATCGACATTTTCCAATCGTAGGACTCACGCACAAAAAGTATGTGTACGTACCTAGTTTGTCACCGATGTGTCAATTGAGAAAAAGACAGCGATCCTACCAAATTGGGCCGTCTAACGTCTAACACTGAAATAGGTCCGCGAAGTTCTTCACAATTTCAAAGATCGTTCATAAGATCTCCTAGATGTTAGTAACTACACTACGTTTCTTACTTACCGTGGCAACTGTTGTTACTGCCACAGCCTAATAAACAGAGAGTCTCCCTATCAAATTTCAACTTCCCACAGTGAACAGGAAAGAATTTAGCTCACTCAGCTGATCAGAAAAGACCCCATCACTACATTTCTTACTTACCGACACTTTCGCAACAAACTTGGGGCCGTGCTGATTCGGAATTATATATAAAGACCGTTCGGAATTATATATAAAGTCAGCTAAGTTCTTCAGTTTCAATTTCTTCGTTCAGAAATAACTCCCCTAGATATTAGTAACTACACTACGTTTCTTATTTACCGTGAATTGATGGCAACTGTTGTTACTGCCACAGCCTAATAAACAACTCTCGTTGATAAGGACCGCCTAGAACACGATCAAGGAGGGTATAGAGACGAACGGCGACACTTTTGCAACAAACTTGGGGCCGTGCTGCTAGAGGCCTGTTAGGGCTTGGAAAGCCCTAATCTAGTCCGTATAACAGTAGTACCTAACAGGAACTCAGCACATTATAGTAAATATATAAGTCCTACCTATTTGCGGCGTTATGTGACCTAGTGCAAAGCTAAGGCGATGTTATAAATGATTAAAAAAGAGGAAATACCGATCAAAATGTAAGTAATGTAATAAAATAAATATCACCAGTTGAGGTGGTCCTCGCCAATATGAGACTAAACAAAAAGTTGAATCGGGGAATTCAGAATTTGGGCCTGGTGAATGGTGTAATTCTATCTCGAGTCTTCTTCGTTTGTTTGTAAGCGTGTGAATTAGAATTATATTATAAAGACACCGTTCGGAATTATATATTAAGTCCGTTAAGTTCTTCAGTTTAAATTTCTTCGTTCAGATATATAACTCTCCTAGATGTTAGTAACTACACAACGTTTCTTACTTACCGTGAATTGATGGCAACTGTTGTTACCGCCACAGCCTAATAAACAACTCTCGTTGATAAGGACCGCCTAGAACACGATCAAGGCGGGTATAGAGACGAACGGCGACACTTTTGCAACAAACTTCGGGCCGTGCTGATTCGAATGAGCAGTCTATCACTAAAATCGGACCGCGAAGTTCTTCAAAATTTCAAAGACCGTTCGGAATTATATATAAAGAAGATATGGTCGTCAATGCCCGATAATTGAAAAAACAAATCAAATAAAATATTTAGGGATAATAATTGACAACAATTTGAAATGGGATGTACACATTAACAATTTGTGTCAAAAATTAAGAAAATGCTCATATATGCTATATTCAATTGAATATTTTTCAAAAGAATTACTTAAAAAGATATACATAGCGCTATTTGAATCAGTAATGCAATATGCTATTATCATTTTTGGGGTGGTACTTTCAAATATTTGATAGAAATAATATACCTACTTCAAAAGAAAACTCTTAAAATATTATTCAAAAAAAATATGAGACACTCATCTGAAATACTTTTCAACGAACTTCGACTTCATACAGTACAACAAATCTATGGGATAAGTACCTATGTTAGCATTTATAAAAAAAGAAGAGAAATTATTTTTTGAGAATGTAAGAGAAAGTAGAAAAACAAATTATAGAATAAAATTACCAAAGGTCAAGAATTCCTACGCACAAAACACAACAAGGTATAAAGGCATCAAAATTATAAATAAAGACTTTCAAATAATAACTGATATGCTAAAAATAAACAATATAAATCTATACAAAAGAGAAATAAATAACTTGATTAACAGTAGGAAATTTGATTATTTTATCAACTGAAAATACTTATATAATATGCACTTATCTATACTTATATACTGATTTTTCTATACTTATATACTGTAATTTTGTCTACCTATGCGACGGCGTAACTTTAACTTTATACTTTAACTTTATACTAATTAACCGTGAACACGGCTAATAATCAACTCCGTGCTAGAGCTCAGCATTTTGTATGCTTTCTAGCACGGTCCATTACAATGTAAAAAAGAAATAAGAAGATACTATTTTATCTTACTATTTTATTTTCATTTTATTTTATTTGTTGTAAATTTGTAACAAAAGATTTGTAAATATGGACAATAAAGAGTCATTCATTCATTCATTCATTCATTCATTCATTCATTCATTCATTCATTCATTCACTTCAATGATGTTTACAGCTGTGTAAGTGAAATTATGGCGGCTTCGTTTAGAAAGACGGTAGACGGGAGAACGAGTATTAATGGAATTAGACAGACCTCCAGCAATAAGCCTGTCAGAGGGGTTACGACAAAACGGCTCACTGAGTACAAAAACTCAGGACCGCCTAACCCGGATGAAGAAAATGTCTAAGTACTTTCTTCAGGGTTACGAAATCCTGTTGAAGGAACAGCCACAAGATGCAGGGCCGAATATGAACCTATCCTGCGTATCTGTTGACCCCACGTATCACATATACCTAGTTTTCGGGAAGGCTGAAAGTCTACAGGTTCTCTACGGACTGTGCTTATCACCAGACTGCCAACCTTTGCTTGAAGAACAGCGGAGAGCTTCGCTATCAATTCGGCAGAAGCGGAGGAACCCTTAACCCGAATATTGACCCATATTTTAACACAGAATGTGTTTTTACGGAGGGTTATTTGGTTTGAAAATGTCTGTCCAGTAAGATCCCCCCGAACCCCACCCCTCTGTCGTGTCTATGCACGGCCAAACGGCTGAGTCGGGGGAGTGTACGAATGGGGGGATCTTCTTGGGATTTTCCGAAAGGGGGCATAAGCGAATTTAAAATTTTCTAATCCCACCCGAACCATGGGCCGTAGGGCGGGAGGGGGGTCGAAGTAACGGTTAATGTGCGCTTTTTGGACTTCCCCGCTTCCTGTACCCCTCTAAACGGCCGTTGAAAATTCCGGAAAAATACCGGTTTCGTAGGTTTTTCTACGAGGAAGACGACGGCGCGATCGGATCGCGAAAAAAGTATCGGGAAATGCGTCAAAAAATGCTAGAGTACGGACCCGTTTTCTCGAAAAGTCCGACGAAAAACTTGTTTTTTTCCGATTAAAATATACCCCATAAAGGTACGTTTTTCGGTACGGTTTTCGCGGGCGAAATAAAGGTTTGATCCCGACGAATCTGAATCCGAAATCGGATATCGAAAAAAGTGACGGGAAGTCGGTCAAATTGCGAGGGCAAGCGAGGCGAAGCGATTAAAGTGACGTGGAGGCGAGCGAAGCGAGCCAGAGCGGCTAGTATGTTGATAATGGTGAGTGGAAACGCTGCTCAAGTGTTCTCTACGGACTGGGCAATCAGTACCTACTCACGTAGCCCTGCGACCCATCATTCGCGCGAGTGTGTGTATAAATGAAAATATATAATATAATATTCATATAATATAATGCATAATGGCAAGCATTATTATAATATTATTATAAATATTATAAATAAGCCGGTAGGTAAGAAAGACCGGTACGTACTGCTCCCATTTCATTGACAGTTAGTATTCAGACGTTAGTAGGATTGCTTGTAATCTTTATGATTATTTGACTAATTCATCAGGAAGTGGGTGTTTTCTTGTTTAAAGATCTCGTTTGAAGAAGAAAAAATTACTACTTCTATTAATAATAATTTTCCAATCGGACTGATGTTGTGATACTTTAAACTTACCGATTGTGATTAAGTAGGGTAATGTAACCCGTTCTAGTTCAGAAACACAAAAATTTACCTATCTATATTGCTGAATTGCTGCTATTGTTGAAATCCATCCACTATTGAAAAATTCATTCAGCCTCTTGTGATTAATAGTTCGAGTCCTAAAACCAGTTAGTTTGTCCAAGTTCAATAAACTTACTCCTCGAGGTGAAATGCAATGTTTTGAGTTTTACCTTCAATTCAGCTGAATACAATTCGCACAAAACATTTACATTTTACATGTTTAGAGTTCAATTCATAATTCATCTTTTTTACATGCTAATAAAGTTTATTCAAGTTTCAAGGGAAGATATTGAAGAACTCATTTCGACATCTAATTACTTACCTGAATTTATTTCATTGATGTAATCGATTACCTATGACCTATTGAGGTAAGGTTTCCAAATCTCAACTGAAATCATATACAATCATATGGTCGGGAATAACCTCCAACACTGTTATAAAACCTCATTTCACCGTTATCGTTATTTCATTGGCTACCTGGTTTCAGTTCCTAACATGGCTTAGTCTCAAGTGGCTTCTTCCCCCTTCACGACCTGTCCTCTCTATCCTATTATAAGCTCTTTGCTACGATCCAAGGCGCTGGTTCCAAGAACGGGGAATGAACTTCGGCCGAACTTACCAGAATGCCACCAGCCCTCCGGGGAATCCCCGAAATACACATTCTGTGTTTCATTGGTTTGATCCTTGATCCTAACATTAACAATCCGGGGGTCTTGGGGTGTCCCCCAGATTTCATTTAACAATAAATGTACCATCATGAACACAAACCACTGGCGGCTAGACACCCCCAACGGCAACGTTTTTCTTTTCCTACAGAATCAAATTGGTTATACATTTATGTCTAAGAAACCTTCCACTGATCTTCTTCCATAAACCTACCGGAAGACAGAAGGATGAGCCGTCTGGCGTTGGGGTGGTACCGGGGGAAAGGGGACGTGGAGCTCCGAGCTGCTTTTCCAAAATCCCATTGGATTAACTTGAATTGAATAATCTGAGGACGCGTTCTGGAGCATTAAACTTACACTAAACCTTTGAAAAGTTAGCAAGATGTTTAACAGGAAGGTTGATAAAATTACCATAAGCATTTTTGTTAGTTTGAAGCAAAACCACTAGGAAGCCAACCTTTACGGCGCCATGGAAGAAAAAAAAAAAAAAAAAAAAAAAAAACTGTTTCTAAGTCTCATTCAATGAATCCTGAACCTACGATAAATTAACCTGACTGTTAAACATGCAAAGCGACAAAATAAGAAGGTAGATAAAATTCCCAAGAGCAGTCTCGTTAGTTTGGAGCAGTACCACTAGGAAGCCAACATTTATGGCACTACAATGAATACTATTTTTTCCCGTACTTATTGCTACAATGAAATACACTAAACGCATCGACTGAATCAAAATTTCACTATTGAATAATAAAAACTTATACCTAAATCAATGAATTAAATAGTGATCTAAAACGAGAAAAACCCAAAATCTCGGTGAACCTACAACCTGTTAGGTGGTTAGGATTAATATGAGCAGAAACATCTGAACAACAGTGAAGTCTGTTCCTGGTCAAAACAAGGCGCCCTATAACCTAGTGGAGGCTTATACTCGAGAAATTAACAACAGCAAAATTTGTAGCCCTTCACCACATTGTTAATTTTTAGTAAGCCAATGGTTACTGAACATCCTCCCTTATTTAATGAGAAATGTCCAATGTATTATAGTTTCTACGTAATGAAAGTAGAATTATAACTAAAATTGTTATAAACATTTAAGTAAGATGTTGAGCGATATAGAGGAAATTATGATTTAACCTTAAGGCTTAACAAAAAATTGTTATGAATTCTCTCTATTAATTTCATTTGTTTTTTCGGTTTCAGGTATGTGATAAACGTGTTGTGCTGTTGGTGTGCAACTTCGTATTCAGCAGTCAAATGCCGCGTTGAAGGTACCCACTCACTATTATTCCGTGTTTCAACTCAGCACTCCCCCCATCCCCCCATCTAGATGTGAACAAAAATATAATAGTCAAGACAGCAACTTATTGTTAGAAGAGTGAATTTCCCTTCACGCATTTATGAAATAACGAATGTGGTGTAAATTACTACTTCAAATGTTGCAGTAAACTAAATACATGTTCTCAACTACTTCCTAACCAGCACATTCCCTGAAAATGTCATCAAAATCGGATGCTAACTTTAGTACCTAATTCAGCTTGTTACAAGGATTTGCGGACACAGATAGAATGACACGGAACGAAAGTCGTTTTGAATGGTCTAAAACGTGAAGTGCGTAAGTAAGTTTACATTAGAGCTTTGTTCTCCCGGAAATCCAGGGGCGTTCCGGAACTTGTGGAACCGCGTTCTGCCCTGCGAACGATTTCAGAACTTGGAAGTGGAATAACCTGTGTTGCTGTTTGTAACAAACATTTCTTCGTCGAACCTTTGTATATACAATTTCATCGAAAAAAATCGAGTTTCGTGGATGTAGACGAGATATAACTACAACCTCAATCTCGTCCTCATCGTCTGCAAACTATGAAACTTCACCACCATCGTCGAAGCTACCGCTTTCCGAACTTGACGAGGTACTAGTTGAAATTTCGATGAAGAAATCCAATGAAGAACAGCGAACAACAGAACAAAGCGAAATTTTACAGGGAAAATTACAGGGTACACGCGGCAACCAAAGCCGAAGAGAGCGTATTGTTTACTCCACGAGCTCCGAAAAAGTGTGAAATGCGCATGCGTTAACTACGTCCTTAGGTTCGAGTTCTGACAAAAATCGGGGACTGTTAGAACCGTTCGGAACTGGGTTGGCAAAACACTACGAACGCCGAACTCGGCGTTCCGGAACTAGGGATTCTGGCACTGGGAACGACAAAACTCGACTGCGCTTGCCCAGAACCGTTCCGAACTGGCAGAACGCACTCTGAGAACGGAGCTTAGGTTAGGTGTCAGTTTGGGTCGGTTGTATATTCCGTATTGCAGTTTTCTGTCCGTATGTGTTATGGTATTGTGGAGGAAGTGCAATGGGTTCTGTTGCTCAATCTATACAGATCCAATTACGCTAACCACTTATATGACCATGAACACGGCCATAAAATGAAAGACTGTATGAAAATTTTACACCCACAACAGAAAGCTCTACACATTATCAGCTAAAAGCAGGGGATATTACTGGACATCTTCTTAATCGAGCAATCAAATCAATGTGACTTTTAAATTTTAAATGCTGAATACTCTGCTAATACCCTGCAACGAGCACCAAATTGTTGGATAAAAGCAACAAATACCTTCAGTTCCCATCAAATTTCAATGAAATTCTCAGCCATTTTGAAGTTTGAGGGTGAGATGGTTCTCCATAGCTTTCATTGTTCCTGGATCAAAGCTTTCCTCTGCGCTTGCACCACAAACGTACAATTATTGTAATAGGAAGGATTATTGTATAAAGTTTCCATTCGATTTAGATTAAGTTCTCAGTGGTTTTGCGATTGGAGATAAAGTTGCAAATGAATGACGATGCAAACTCACTTTAGTATAGCAGTTCGGGGAACTCAACAGCTTAGTGGGGAAAGTAGATTGCTATTTCTGTGTGTAGAAGCTCGAACGCTTCAAGCTACGCAACTGCCATCGAGTTATACCTAATAGGAGTTTATAAATGCGAAAATGTTTTCCCCATCTCACATCAACATACCAACACTGTTTCGAGAGAAATTCTATTTCACGGAGAACGGCCTTTCCCTATATCACCCACCCACTCCCGCGAAATAACCTTTTGCGATACACGACAAGGGAAACACGTGGATTGTTTTCAAACGACACCAGCTATTCTGTCTGTAAGGTACTTCCAATTTATTTTGGGTTTTTTCAGAGTTTATACGTTTTTCAATAACCTTTAAACAAAATCCAACCCTTTGCCGTTGTTAAATATCTCTGGTATTAATTTGGAATTTATAGAATTCTTAGAAAATAGAAAAGAATAATACCGATGAGTAATGTATAAGCACTCATCCTTACCTGTATACATTTTTATTTAAATTCAGAAAACATTATTGTTAATGAATAACCTACATTTACAGTTGTATTCAAAGTAAAGTAGAACGCACATTTACATCACTTGTGTTAGCTGCAATACTCCGTGTTTTATTTATTTATTTTTTTATTAAGGTTTAAGCCGCATCTCAACCAGAAGGGTCATTGAATACGGTGTCTTAGACTGGAAGTGCCACGATTTTAAGGGGAACCATGTTGCCATCCTTGACTAAAAAGGAGCGTCGTCACGGACTCCACAGGCAACTTGGAGGAGAAAAAAATGAGGAGTACTGTTCAGCCCCCAAAGTGGATTAAAAAACCCCAAAAATAAAATAATACAACTAAGACTAGATGTAAGACCGAGAAGTAACTATATAAATGCTATTATATACCTACAATAAGCGAAGTGAAATAAAACTACGACTAGATGTAGATAAATATATCGCAGATCAGATATCACAATTCGTAGTAGAGCTCAGCGGCTCTCAGGTACAACAACAGGGATCGGACCTTGTCTGGTCCGGATAAAACATCAACCCACTGAGGGGGCTGATGCTGGACTCGAGGTCCACAAAGGCTGGGCAGTCCTCCAGAAAGTGGCGGATGGACAGATCACCCCCACTAACATCTTGAGCTTCTGCACTAAGCAGGTATCTGTGAGTAAGACGGGTATGGCCAGTGGCAACCCTGTTGACCACTATACGATCCTTCCGTGGAAGTACGGTTACCAAAGGGCCCACCGGGCTCAAGTCCTGAAGGAAATCACGCAGACTAGTGAGCTCACCCTGCCATTGCTCATTCAGATGGAATTGCCTTTTGTTGCATGTAGGAGATTTGATCCTCAATCCGTATCGGCAACATATCAATGGAGTTACATAGGCAACATATCATTGCAATACATAGTTTTATTTTTTTACGAAAATTTGCTAATTGAATCTTGGCTTTAAAGTCTGAATAATATCGCCCTCTGTGAAATCTCTCGAACCTGTACGCTAACGATCCGCCCTGGTCATTACGTTGAATTACTGACCTCGAAGAAGTTTTGGCGGCACATTATTATGTAAAACTGAGTGTTCCGTGACGGGATATCATTTTTGCGAAGGTGACCGGGGTGCAGGGGTGTGATAAATGGAAATCGATGATCACCACGAAGGTGGTTGTATGCGGAGACGTGAAACTCGCCGTTCCTTCGCTCCAGGATATGACTTGACGCGGTTATTTGTACCGACACGTAGGGCGATTTCAGAGTCGCAAGTCCTCAACAAGGTGATTAAATAGTGGCTTTATCTCGGTAGTAAAACAAGTTAGTATATTAAACACGCTAAGTGGTTGGAAGTTTTATGTGTGATGAAATCACTAGTTGATGAAAAACATTTTACTCCCGAGTTAACCAAGGTTTCGAAAGACTTAATCACGTGAAAATAATGTATTTCCTCTGGAATCAAAATGCAATTTGCCCCTATGAAGCGTACATAACAAATAAATCGATTTTAACCGTATCAGTCAGTCTGATGTGTGCAATACTTTGAATTTTCTCGTGACTTTGATGGAATTTACAAAAACCTGTCTAAGAGATTGACATGATCCGAACCGAATTCTCTGTCTTATTATGGACCACCAGAAACTTTTCTATGAGCGATTTCGTACTTGCCAAAGATGGAAATAAGTAAATAAGGGCTTAGGGCGGTCAACAACGATCTGTTGAAGTTTATCACGATTATAGCAATGTTGTTTCTCCAAATGCCCAGTCTTTTTACAAAATGCACTGACCCTATTGACACCTTGGGCATATTTTTGTCACTGATTTCTCCTTTTGCTTTCCACCTTTGGCAATGTACAAATTAGACCTACTTTGATTAGGTGAACATAATCTATCTTGGGCAGGCATAAGTGAGTCTCTTCCACATTTCTAAACCACCAACGAATCTATTCTATCAGCAGCCCTAGCTTCCCTGATGTTCCCACCATTCTTAGCAAACTATGTGCTTCTCCAGTTTTGGCGATTTGAGGTAGAAGGAGTGGTTTAGTTGATGATAATGTTCAAATGTGATGATAGATAGTGTCTGATCGTCCATACAGAGAAATTGAAAGGACGAGAGAGTCGTGCCACGATCTCTTAGATAGGAGTTTCTCCGGAGATCTTTCCGTTTTAGCAATCAAACTTTGATTTGTTACATTAATTTTAGTCAATTATGGGCATTTTTTCACCCTAGATTTTTCTCACTTATTTATGAATCATAGAGACCTGAGAGTACACCGTGTTAAAACACCGAGGTAACCAGGAACTGTTTAGTAAGAACGCATTATCTCGGCAAAGATTTAGTTGAGCTAGGATTTACATCAAAGTTGAATTGTGTGGATGTCGTAGGAACGAGAATTCTAGTATTCCGCATAAACTTGGAAGACGCTTTATTAAATCGCGTTTCATCTTGAAGTGATACTCCTCCTCTTTCAACTAAATTCAACGGATTGAATATTAAACTTATAGAAGTTTCAAAGTCAATCCCATCCACCTAACAAACCTCGAAAACGCAGTCCCTTCAATCAGCCCGATTCCTTTTCAATGCTCGCTCGAAAACCACAACGCGAAACCGGAGTAAGGATCATTACTTCCACTCGGGAGAGAATCGAACGAAATGATGTCGAACAAAATGTAGGCAATCAGCCCCTTTGGTGAACTTCTTCACAGATCATCTATCTTCGGGGGTCGTCAATAACGCGAAAAGACCCTCAGAGGGGTTATGGTCTGCCCCTTCCAAACAAGTTTGCTACAGTCTTAGGTCTTGGTTTTCGCTGACGTTATGCCTTGCGGGGTCAACTTTATTCATACAGGATTGAAGCGATGCATATAATCTGAAACCGACTATACACTTATTTTAATCATTGATTTATTTATTTATCAGGGCCTAGCCTAATTACAGTGATGACATACGTAGGAGAGTGTAGGTACAAACATTAAATGATAACTAATACATGGATACAATAATGAATTTTATTAATACTTTAAAAACACCACAGTACTTGAATAGGACAGTAACGCTATGTTCATGTGTACAAGTAGTTTTAGTCAGTTCGATCGACGAAATATTGCTTAATAAACATCAAGGTACTGAAACACAGAGAATAAAAGGATACAATTAACGGTGGATTAAGTTGGATATTGTGCGGAGGAGCGTGGCTCTAATACTAGATAATGGATTCGAGGACGACGGATGGATGTCGTGGTCGTTTTGCAACAGCACAGTCAATTCTCTAGGAATCCGAGACGAAGGCCTGTGGGGTTTGTAATTAGTGCGTTGGCGAGACATGGTAAAGAGATGGAGTCCTTGATTAAAACTGTGGAATGGTGAATTTTCATGGTTATTTTTTATTTGCTCAATAGAAAATCTGAGTGAAAGCATTCCAAAAAGGTGCAACATGATGGGTATCTGACCAGTAGAACGGCTTGTGAAAATCACTGGCGAGATGACGTCACGGCCCTTGACCGCATGGGGTGAACCCTCAGCCTCCTTGCACTACTACGTCACCCTACGTCCTACCCATTTATGGGCAAAACTAAACGGAATTTTGAACAGAAAATTGTTAATATGGGGTTTGCAAGTGCGCTGTATCCGAATCTAAGGTCAAAAGTGTGAAGTTCTAACAGATGAAAGTTTCCCTTTGAGAAGTTCAGGCTAGAGAAAATAGAAGGGTATTCTAAACATTCACATACCAGTTTGAAGGATGAGGATCCTCCAACTGGGTACAAGATGCGCCAAGAAATAGCCTAACTGGGTAAACATGGAGCGCAACTGCTGGGTACAAGATTCTAGGTATCAGCATCATACCGAATTCCCAACTACCATTCTACTTTTATTTATTTCTCTCAGACCAAGATGGACGTCAAAAACTGTGTTCCCAGCTAAAGAGACAGACTACCGAGGACTTGTCAATCAAACCAAACTGACGAGAAAGAAATTGGAAGGCTCTCTGTCATTGACCACTCAGTCCCACAAGTCATTTGAGTCTGAAAGTCGACAACAAATGGTGATTCTGAAAGTCTTAAGCCCCCCCCAATGGTATGTTCTGGGCCAGATTTATGGCGAAGTATGGGTGCTGGCGCATGAAGGACAGCGGCCGAGCTTCATGGCTATGAAAACCAGAGCCCAGCACCGGCCACTGTCACACGTCCATGCACCGGCCGCCATACAACAGTGACTGGCCAATAACGGAGACCACGAGCCCCTATTTGATGTAATGCTATGATATAATGTTATGATGTAATGTAACACAAAAGTTTGAACGTAAATAATTAACCGCGTTAATAACATTTGCGAACACGGCACAAAATTCAAAACAACAACAGACTGATGATCGCAGGAGAGGACTGCTGGGCGACTGACTGACTGGCCCGTTGTGTGGACATTTGAGTACGGTAACGTGTGCGCGCATATCGTGGCCTAGTATGGTCCCCTTTGATCTTTCGAGAAAACCCGCAACGGAGGCGATTGCCCGCACGGCTCCGCACGGACCACACATCGTCGGTTTTTTCAACGTCATTTCGCGTCCACACAATCGGCATTGGGCAATGTGGTCTAGGTTTGTGTAGTGTCAGCCATTGTGTAGAGGGGCCTTTACATTTTTGTAACCTTTCTATAATAAGCCGAAGGGCTTTTCACTATTGCACGTCTTCAATGAATTAACACTCCATCATACATCAAAAATTTGAGTAGTGAACACACAAACACAGTATACAAACCAAATAGCTATAACCTCGCAACCATCGGTGGAGCGCTACAGTCTAAAGAAACATGGCCCAACGAAAACGAAAAGAAAAACTCTCTTGTCTCACACGAGGTTCCAAGAAGAGTAGGTTATAGAACCATTCCATCGGCTGTCAGAGCGTATCAACTGAATGTATTGTAGACCTGAGATGAGTTGCGGACGTCGCAGCGATAGCGTGGTGCGCTACATTTCCGAACGAGGAATCTAGATGCGTTTGCAGATGCGTCGTATAAAAAAGTAGATTACACTTTTTTCGAACTTCGTGAGGAACAAGGCCAGCGGTCCCGCCAGTTTATTGATCTACTCAGCATAAAAATAAACTTTCTAAACTTGTGAAATCCTCTGGTCAACGACAGTAACACGCTTCTCTATTTCAGGATTACTTGAAAATTTCCACCGTTTTTCGTTTCATGTGAATTGTATTAATACGAACGTCGTTGAAATCTGGAAAGGTAATATAACCAGAGCATTTCACTCGTTGTCTGCACTGACACATAAAGCGATGTAATTGTTTGGCGTTTAAATTAAAAAAAATGTGGAGGGATTGGTAACTTCTCGCGGATAGGTGACGCAGGCGGCAGAGATAAAAATTTCATTAGCCACCGCCGGGACACCGTCCGAGAAGGCTTCTGATTTATATTTCAAGCGACCTCGCTTCATCATGACCCCATTTCTCATGGTTATACCGACGATTAAAACTGAAGGAATCCCAGGGAGGTGTGAATGATAAGAGACAGAAAAACATCGGATTTTCATAGGACATCGTATTATATTCCTGTCATATTTCATATAATCATGTTTCTGCAATTCGTGAGCACAGGTAGATACAATTTATTCGTATTATTTATTCATATTATATAGGCACTGTGGTGAATTATGTTTCACTATTATTATCATGAAACATCCATCCTTATCTAATTATAAGTATAAAATAACGATACTTTTAATTTGTCTGAGTATCAAGTTTTTATTCTAGTTAATCATCATAAAATACATGAAGCAGTGAAGTTGACATGACCGACGCAGTTTATTATTACCGTGATGAACGTAATGCCATAATTACCTAAATATCTATAGAGGGCCGGTCCTGAATACTAATGAGACTGAAGTTGATGAGGGCAAACTGAATAGAAATTACAAGGTGACTATTTTAACGGTACCTCCGTGAGCACTACATTTATTCCCCGTTGAAACCAATAACTACTGAAACAACTGATACTGTGATGACTGACTGATTGCTGTACTGAGATTGACTGATATCAACTACTGATATAGTGATGAGATCTCTGAGATATACCTACTGAGATCTCTGAGATATACTAAGTTCACTGATATAATGAGATTACTGAGATATACTGATATCACTGAGATTACTGATATAATGAGATCTACTAAGATCACTGATATCTCAAAGCAGTGATATACATCACTGATATACATCAAGTAGTGAAGTTGACATGACGGACAACTCTAAGATATACTGAGATCACTGAGATCTACTAAGATCACTGATATCCTGAGATGTACTGAGATAACTGATATGCTGAGATCACTGATATATACTGAGATCACTGAGATTACTGATATAATGAGATCTACTGAGATCAATGATATCTCAAAGCAGTGATATACATCACTGATATACATCAAGCAGTGAAATTGACATGACCGTGTACTATTGCCGTGATGAACATAACCATAATTACCTAAATACCTATACAAAGCCGGTCCTGAATATCAATAAGACTGAAGTTGATGAGGGCAAACTGAATAGACATTACAAGGTGACTGAGATTACTGATATACTGAGATCTACTAAGATCACTGATATACTGAGATCACTGATATACTGAGTTTACTGATATACTGAAATCTCTGATATATACTGAGATAACTGAGATTACTGTGATCACTGATATACTGAGATCACAAATTAATTTGTAGACAAAGTAGTGTACCCATCAGGATATCTCCATTCCTAATCTTCACCATCCCACAGCTTCCACAGCCCTCTCGTAACATATTCACTGCCGAAGGAAAATGATGCATTACAATCATTGACACTGCAGAGAGGTTTCAATGACGAGTAAGCATTTTCCGTCCTTCCCCATTAACGGAGGTTTCCACTGTTGGAAAGTGTTGTCAGATGGGAGTCGGGACCAATTACAAAATGCAAATTTGACGCCTGCCCGAATGATTATGAGCGGCCGTTATTGTTTGGCTGATGGTAATTGCGCGCGAGTGGAGGACTTCGCAACCCGAATGACTTTGAGTTTGTGTCATTTGAGAGCGAGTTTTCATGACATTACCATTTTGCGGAATATATAGGGGTTCATTTCTGAAAAAAAGGAAATTCGTTTTTGTTATGTGTTTTGGTATTCCTTTTCAGTTATTAGTAATGGTACTGCGTTATTTCATTAAACGTCAAAATCATATAACGAATGGTGACGCATCATTATGTTCACAAACTACCGAATTTCTGATGTAATGAATCTATCATTCTTAATTTTAACTCAAAATAGTAAGTAAGCAATCCGCTGTTATAAAGAACGGATGTAATCATTCAGTGGCCAGCGAGTGCTTGTCGAGGAAACCCTTCTGTTTTCAACAACCTGGTATTTTGGATACTCAATGTGGTTTGAATTTAAATGAAACTGCCTTGGGATAAATTAGACGCTGTAACACTCATTTGACTAATGGCTGAATTTATTGAAAACCCTGTTGTACAGACTGATATGCAAATGTAATGTCAATCATCTCCGTCCATGTTCGTAGACTCTAGTGGTTCATACAAAGAACTAATTCAATCAGCATCGGCCGCCAAACTGGATACAAACATTATCTGCGATCGTTTGCATGTGGTTTGTCCTTTTGATGGGTAAGAAAATATTAGCCTGATGACTGAATTCTATGAAATCTCCAGGGTTTAGTTATGCACATATTTTCTTAAACACCAAAATCTCTCATTCTGATGGTCCAATATCGTCTAGCACTGGAAGATTGTTGGTACCTTGGTTCATGATAATGGTTTACGAATTTCATCGCGGCGTTTCCGCAGTAATGGGGAATTACACATACGCACGCTTTAAATTCGTAGTCAATGCATATTGTGCTTAAACTAGTACATTTATATTAGGTACCTACAATAAGTGAGAAAGTCATAATGCTCGTTGGACTTGGTAGATGGTAGAGGTTTGCTCGAAAATGATGTTTCCATGCACCCCATCCGCTAATTATATGAACTACCTACTGAGTGTGACTAAATATGAACATAATATAACCGGTAATCAGGAAGCATAAAAATATATGAAAATGGTGGTGGAATGAAGTTCGCTCACTATTATCTGCACACTATTATGCTCAATTTACTTAAGGAAGTCCAAAGTTTCCAGTGAAATTGTTATTGATTTATACTAAATTATATGTATTAGAATTTGCGTGTATTTGCGTTATTCGATATGACGAAGGAAGCCAAAGCCATTGATAAAATTGAGTTAAATACTGGCTCAACTGTGATGGAAGCTGACAAAATCCTTGTTAAGCTTCTACCATCACACTTTCCCCCCCTTTTTTCCTCGCTTTCTGTCTCGTATGAATATTGGACGGTACTATACTCATCTGGCCTTTTGTTTGGCGCCATAACTGACAGTTAAGCCGTTAGCCGACGGTTAGAGCGCGGAAGAATGGTAAAGGGAGAAACCCGACTTCCTCATTTATTCAAAACCTCCGCTTTGGGGCTCCGAGCGCTGCCACAGGCCTTCCGATCCACCTCTGAAAGCCAATCTTGGTAATGAACCAGGTCCCAAAAGCATTTGCATGAAAATGGGTTTGTTATTAATTGAAGGGGGCGGTTGATCGGCTGCCTTTCCTCTGACTTGAAAAGGAAAATCAGGAACAGTAAACATCCCGGCCGTTCAGCTGTGGGAAGAACTTGCATTCACATCCACTGGTGCAGTTCTCCAAAGCTCACATCATAATCATTGAAGGTAACGGAGAGAAGCAAATTGAATCTGACTTATATTATCGTGATCAACGTTTTTATTTACAATTAAGTTACATATGTACAGAGTTTGCTATAGCACTGTAATTTGTTTTTCCAACAACCAGAGCTTCCATGGAACAATCTTCTCATCTGTACAGTCAGTTGCTAGCTAGTTTTAACTAGTTTTGTAAAAGTTTATTTAGTTGTACTTATTCGATGCTGGCCGGATAAAACATTAATTCCAATAAGTAAGGAGATACCAAAGAGCTTACTGCTCATTCTTCATACCTAAGAAAAATTTAAATTTCTTACCTCTGTTATAGCTCAATCATCAATTCAAAATTAGTTACACTCTCTATGTTATTACTTAAAAAACCTTGGTCAGTCAAAATACCAAGCAAATTGAGAATAATCAAGATTCTAACATGCATATGAAGGAGCTCTCCTTTTATAAGGAGTAAATAGTTGTCGGTAAAGAACAGTTAGATCTAGCTAGGAAAATAACTATAGATTCAATGAGGTTTGGAGTGTACAATTACTATCACTGTGTAATAGCTTCCAATGCAAAGTCCAAATTTCAAATAGTCACTTAGAATTGTATATAAAGTCATCATATTATCTCTACAATGGATTTTAATACCTGAGTAGCATCTGATGTAAAACAAAGTTAGTCACACCTTTCATCTCCTTGAAACACCGAATTAAGAAAAGGTAAGTTTTCGTATTTGCGACGATCGGAAATGGCTTTCATATTTCTGTAGTATTTGATTAAAATAAATTTTGCGTATAGTCGAATTTGGAATAATGTATCGATGCAAACCGAAATTTACTACCTACTGCTGACCCTAGAAAACCCCTACATTATGGTTTTCAGCTTTGATATCCAAAAAGCTTTGCTGCATTTTTTTTCTGAAAAATAAATAAACTTTATTTTCTATAAATATCCAAAGATATATTTTCTATTCCGAAATGTTGTGAGATCAGACAGTGTTCTCTAAGGTCTAGAAGGCTAATCTTGGCTCAGTCCGCATCTCAGCCACGCACCATCGAGAAATCCTAAGAACTCGTCACAGCTTCCCCACTTCTTAGCTTAGCTTTATTTGGTTGAAGAAAGTATGGATGACGTCATTTTGATCATAGCAGGTCTATATCCAGCTGTTGTCTTCCATTCGGATTTTCTTGGTGATACACTCGGCAGCCTTTTCAGGGTATTATTAAGCCTATTGTGCTTGTCCTCTCATACCAACCTCCAAAGTTTTTAATACCATTCAGAGGAAGCATTATTGGTTTATTATTTCAAGAATGAACCTTCGTAATCGACCATTAAGGAAAGTTTTCTGGATAAAATAATCAACGCCAAGATAAACTGCGTACTTCCACGTTTTGAACCTGATGGTAGGATATTTTGGCTCTTAATGTATCTTTAGAATTCGTGTCCCTGCTTCTCCAAGAGCCTGTATACATACATATGATGTACATGTACATCATATTCAGCGCCCGCACTTTGGTAATAGTAAGGCCCCGACAGCCTGCGGAAACTGTCGGCCAGGAACGCAGTCAGCGTACTGCGACGATTTCCACTAGAGGGACACTGTCACAAGGTACCTTGTAATGAGCCACCATCATTACGTTGCCTACCATATCAGCTAGTAAGATTCTATCTCAGTCTCACAATTAGCGATCTTGATATTAATTGATCGATTCCTGATATCAGACCTGATCCTGATTACTACCCAGACTGATCCCATCAAATCTACCCCTTGCGGTGTCTCTGTATTAGTAATGAAGAGTTGATATAAAATATAACTGCTTTCTAGTCCAATCAGAATCCCTTAGAATTTTTCTCGGAGCAAAAAAATATTAGTTTCCTTGAATAAATCGTACAAGCATTGCCTTTGAATCTGTGCACCTAGTATTTTCTCCTTGCTCCTTAGTATTAGAGTAATTTTATAGAGAATCTTGGTGCATTATAGCACGGCAAAAGAGAGTTCCTCCTTCAAAGGAGCGAGACGATTAACTTGCTACACCCAGAGGTCGTCCTGTTGGCTATTTAAACCGTCAGGCATATCCCCAGATGCAGCGTATTCAAGAATCGAGAAGGAGGAACCACTCCTACCCATCACATAATGTCGTAAGAAAACTCTCTGCCCAACCTTCCAAGCCTGCACATGTGTAAATGATTTGGATTAGGTATAATCATTCGGTGCTGAATAAACAGTTTAACGAAATTGGTTTCTACCATCGTGAATAACGAGCAAGAAAGTTACATAACTAAGTTGTTCTACAGACGTAGATCGAACCGGCTTGACTTCGATTGAGCAAAAAGTCTCGGGGTAGAAGGAAAGGATAGCTCGCTAATGTGTTAGTAATTGAATGTAGACCCGGAGGACCCGCCCAAAAAAGGGAGCGGGTCCTGGACGGAACCGACCATCCGAAAGAAATCTATTGTGCAGGAGTGGGAGCTGGCCGGGAGCCAACAGCCGATGTAGACCCCCATGCGACGAAGGAATCCCTTCTTAATGGCCGTTCGTTGGATATGGAAGGAGGGGGGCTGAGCCGCCTATCTTAACGGGCAACGGCCCCCGTATGCGCTTTGAGAGGGCGAGGACGTCTTCAGCTGGATTCGGTCAGATAAGAGTCCCGAGGAGGATCTTGCCCCTGCCCGGCATGTCCCATGATACCAGCGCTTCCTAGAGCTTTCTTCTTCTCGGGTAAAACTCTTCCTGTCTCTACTATTTACTTTTATCCCCATCGTGTCATCTTGTACCAGTCAATCCCTTAGTAAAAATGAAAATTAGTTGGGCATGTAGATCAAAATGATGTGTACAGTTTGGTGGTCTGGGTGCTCGCAAGCTCGCATCTCAAAAAGACATAACATCAAGTAGTCAATCCCTTAGTAAAAATGCAGATTAGTGGACATGTAGGTCAGAATAAAGTGTATAGTTTGGTGATCTGGATGCTCGCAAGCTCGCATCTCAAAAATACATAACATCAAGTAGTCAATCCCTTAGTGAAAATTCAAATTAGTTGGACATGCAGGTTAGAATGACGTTTTAGAAGTATATTTGGGGAGTTGTGCGAGCAACAAAAATATGACCAGCCAACATTATTTGAACCCTCGATCTTCATCTCACGAGGGCATTATCCTAACCTATGAGCTACGACTCTACTACCGTTTCGGGAGACAATCACAGTACTTTACCATTCAGTTGGAAATGCGGAGCGGGAGGTAGAAGTTTCCCATTATAACCGCTAGGAAGCGCTGGTATCATGGGACATACCGGGCAGGGGCAAGATCCTCCTAAACAGTCCCGGGTCAGTTGGACGGAACCTCCAAGGTGTGCAAGGTCCGAAGGTGTTTGGATGCTGTATAAAATCAGAAAAGGGCTCATGGGGCGGCCTGTTTGTATGTAAATGTCTTGAGATACCATCAGGACTCAAGACAAATAAAACATTCTGTTATCAGGTTGGGTTTATTTTCTGGGGAACTGGGAAGATAGAAAGAGCGATCCTGAGGGTGGAGGGAGGAGGCAAACTGTCGCATAATATAGTAGGATAAATAATCTCAGTCAAAACTGATGGCTGCTATAATTTAGCAGATTCCAGAGCCATCCTTGAATTTTGAAGAAGGGCAAATCCACTAAACTTTTCTGCATCACTTTTAGTTAGTAAAAACGCTTATGCAGTTTGCGTAAGCAGAACCAACTTTTCTAATAGAGATAGGTAAAATATATGTAAGTAAATCAGCTGGTAAAATATAGAACACACTCCATAATATATATATATATAAAGGAATCAGAAAATGAATGACTATTGTAAACGTGTTCTACACCTTCTGAAACGCAAAGAAAATGCATCCCCGCCCGCTAGTGCCGCCGTGCCGACGGCTGTAATACCTTCTTTTCTACGAAAAGGGGTAAAAACCCCATACTGTAAGCAGAAAATGGGAAGAAAAAAACATTAAACTCGATTTCGTGAAGTCATAATTCCATTGGGATCACATCAGCTGATAAGATCAGCTCAACCAAAGATCAAATCAATTTTTACCGCTAACACGGAAAAAAAATCGTAACATGGATATGTCTATTTGATTTTCAATACATATTTCAAATGACAGATGCGAAATGAACCATGACAGGTGACAAAATACAGGCTACAGATGCAAAATTACCCATGAAAGGTGGTAAATATCCATTTTCACATGTCTGAATCTTTATGTTAGATTCAACTTCATAATACGAAATGTACTAGCGAATGCTTGCGAGGAATGAGTATTTACTTGAAAATCGGAAAAGTATCAACGACTGCATTTACTCCCAAGTAGGTAAGCAGGATATCTGGACGTCGGACGGAGAAGGTGCTTTGGTCACATAATCGACGGAATTTGATTTAATAATAAAATTATATTTATCACAGGGTTTTACTTTTTTCGACTAGGTAGGTAATTGTGGAAGGGAAATGTTATTAGACGACAGTCATTGGGAGTTTCGTGGACCTTTTCCGTTAATTCACTACCATTCATGTATTCTGACCTGTATGTCCAACTAATCTGTATTTTTACTAAGGGATTGACTACTTGATGTTATGTAATTTTGAGATGCGAGCTTGCGAGCATCCAGACCACCAAACTATACACATCATTCTGACCTACATGTCCAACTAATCTGAATTTTTATTAAGGGATTGACTACTTGATGTAATGTATTTTTTAGATGCGAGCTTGCGAGCATCCAGGCCACCAAACTATACACAGCATTCTGATATATTTTACCACAGTGGACGTAAAAATGATTGGGGAACAGTTTTTAGAACAATAGAATATATATCAAGTGGTAGTGAATTAACGGAAACCAATAAAAGGGGTGGTAGTGAATTAACGGAAAAGGTCCAGTTTCGTTCCTAACCTATACTCTTAAGACTGTGGTCACCTTTGCGTCAGGTTATGGTGACTACGCTTAGGGCGGGATTCCAACGAAAGCATTTTTCCTGCTTATGTGTAGGTAGGCTACACACGTAGTTGTACGCTTTGACGCGTGAATTTGCGCATGCGCAGTTGGTATTTCAGTCTTTTTGCGTACACGGGTCAGGGCCGCCACATCTCCAAATCGGGCCCGGGACCAGATTCTGGCCACGGGCCTCCCCCCCCCCCCTTTTTTTTTTTTTTTTTTTTTTTTTTTTTTTTTTGTCGCGCCACTTTTACTAGGGATGGCTATGAATTGTTAAAAAAAAAACTATAAACCTTCTCTAACCAAACGAAAAATCATTTATACTTCCTACCAAGGTTCAGTGTTCGAATAAGAACACTCTTGAGGGGCTGAACCTTACTACTTCACTACGTTTTCTTCAACATTTAATCAAAAGTATCAGTCATAGGATTTCTATTTTAACTACTTTAAATACAATTGTTTGTGAATAGAGGGCGTATTCAGAGAAGTTCCAATTTACTCATTCCTCAATTGGACGATTGTAGCGGAAATTATGATTGACTAAATTTCATATAATCATTAATCAACACATACTATTAACTCTATTTTAATGTTATGGACGGATTAAAAAGGAAAGTCTCTGTATACAAGAAGGCTGAAGGAATTATGTGAAACAATGATTATGTTTGAAAGAATACATTTATTAATTTTGGAAAAAAAAATAAAAGTCTACAAGAATACGATTTATAACAACAAAAGATACAAGAATTATTTAGAGAAAAACTAGGTATCAAAAATATGAATTAGTAAAATGAGAAATTAGTTTTGTTGAGTTACAATTGCATTCTGTAATTGTAATTATAATTGTGGAAAACTTTTTAAATATAAAAAACTGTAATAGGCTATAATTTCATGTTTTATAAAATGAAACATTTTAAAACTAATAAAGTGAAGTGAAGAAAAGTGTATTTGCATTTGAAAAATACAAGACAAAACACTTAAAACTTTTGTGCCTTTTTAAGTGAAAATTCTTTAATAACCTTAGAAAAGTCAAGTTTGGATGCTAACTTGTGCTCAATGCTGAGAATGGCAAGGGAATTCAACATTTCTTGGCCCATGGATGCTCTCTCCCGAATCTTCAGTCGATAGATAGCGTTCTTTGTGGTACCTACTGGTAAAGACGGTAAATGGTAAAGAGTAATATTTTGGGCCATCGAAATCATCGCAACTGTTTAAGAGAAACAGTCTGGTGTAGTAAATCAAATATTATCTGATCATGGCCCGTCAAGTGTAATACACTCTGTTTTATGTAGGCCTAAAAATTCTAAAATACTTTATTCCCCCCCCCCCCCCCCCTGGGCCCGGGCCCGGGGCAACAGTACCCACTTGCCCCCCCCCCCCCCATGTGGCGGCCCTGACACGGGTAGGAAATTACAGGAAGAACAAAAACTCTCCATTGTTGCTCTGTGAGTATTGAGTCAGCATACCGCTCCTTCTCAAATTCAATATTAGGTACACTTGGAAATCTATTATGTACTTAAATCTTATCTATCGTGATAAAAAAGTATTCAACTCATTAGCACTACTTTACATGCTATTACGATGAATTTATGATTATTTGCTTCAGTAATAGGCAATTAAATGGTATTGAATGAATACTGAAATAGCTACAATCTAGCTGATCAATGCTCTTTTCATAGCAGCAGAACATTCGGAAACAACATCGGATGATTTACCAAGTAGAAGTAATGAGGAAGGCCGAGAGTTGGCTGCGGAATGAGCGAAAATGTTGAACGCTCGGTTTGACACGTGACGCTTATCACGGGCTGATTCGGTGACCCCTTTTGCTCTTCATTGACCGGCCTCGCGCGCGGCTTTTTGACCCGCCGCCCGCCGACTGGGTCAGCCCGCCTGAGTTCGCATTACGCGTTGGCGGGAGAGGACACGAAATACGTGGGTACCTGAATGACGTTTTACCTTCTTAGTGAACAGGAGGTATCAAGGAAAGTTATAGAATCATTCAGAATACTTTGATATAATATGATCGGTGTGTTGCCATACATTTAATATGGTACGGGTTGTTTGATGTTTGAGATTTGTGTTAAACTAGGTACCTCAAAAACCTCCCAAAGAGAGCTAGGTACGCGGTGCGGCGCACTATGCGGCCCAAGCGACGAGCTCTGAAGCTTGACAAGGCTTACGAACGCGAGTGGAGGGACCTCGTTCGGTTAGGGATGGACAAGGATGTGTATTCCAAATTATTTGAAGATTATGATCCGGAGATACACATGCGTTGCTTAATTCCCCCCATCATTGATAGTGAAATTCACCCACATTTGTCGAAACTCACAACACTTCGGGATCAGGGCCTGCAACGTACTCAACAGGCCGCAGGTAGGGCACTTGTGGCTACCGGGCTGCCCTTACCATTTTAGCCAACCACATGAATAGGGAAGATCGAGCTGGCCATCAACTCTCCATGTCCCAGGATCAAACTTCAGACCTATACGGATTCCTGTGGGACACAGCGGCTCTTTTGGCTTCAGGTTTTTTCGGAACGACCAAAACCCGTAGGAATTTAATGATGTTTTCCATCAAAAAACAATTTCGCCAACAGGCTAGAAATGCCCCAATTAATGATAAATTATTTGGTGGAACCATTCCTGAAATTGTCCGTACATCAAAATTAGCTGATTCTGCTGCTCGCCATTTTTCTCTTCCCGACTTATTCATTAGAAAGGCGAATAAAAAAGGAACTCCCTCTTCGGGAAACGGACGGCGCCCTGCGTATCGGACACACAGGCACTATCGCCAGCCGACGCAGGGCAATCGACCTCAAAACAAAAACAAGTACTACAAGAACCAGAATCGGAATCACCCGCTGAGGAAAGACCAATCAAAAAGCATTCTCCCCGATCAGAAAAACAATGCTTAAATCCCATTTTTAATCAAAAGTATTCAGATCCCATACGTCATCGACCAGTTTTGCCCGATAATATTAAATTTAATTCAAGCGTACCTCCTGCTCTCACCGAACCCAGTCAGGTTACAGGATTGTCCTATGCATTTCGCGGCTCTCCACCTGTTCAGGGTATTGCTGAAGTCTCTGCGCTTGCGGGCTCAGCCCCTGCATCTCTGGGCACCACACAGGAACTGACCCGCTCTTCTTCGTCGTGCCGGTCTCCTGTGGTTTCGCAACAGGTGACATCTGCCGATGACGCTATTGCCCATCAGCCTCCTGCTGCGTTGGTAAGTGGACTTCAGTTACCTTATGCCGGACGTCTGAGATTTTTCTCTCAGCGTTGGCAGAACATTTTTATTTCTGACAATAATATTTTACAATGGGTAATAGGTTTGTCAATCCCTTTTGTTTCATCACCGCCCCCTCCTAATGGGAATGGCCATGAATGTGGGGCAACACCGTTATTTGACGACCACATTTCACATTTACAATCCATAGGTGCCATAATTGAAATTCCTAAATGCGACGACCAATTTGTGTCATCTACTTTTTTGGTCCCGAAACCTGATGGTTCGTCACGTTTCATCCTTAATCTAAAAAATTTAAATGATTTTGTTAGTGCACCTCACTTTAAAATGGAAGACCATAGGACGCTCATGCGCATTCTTCCTCCCTCGTACGTCGGGGTCACAATTGATCTTCAAGATGCTTACTACTCTGTACCCATTCACCCCGACCATTACAAGTTTTTAACTTTTAACTACGATCATAAACGTTTTGCATTTACATGCCTACCATTTGGCCTTTCATGCGCTCCCTTTGTTTTTACAAAGCTAATGAAGCCCGTCATGGCTCGTCTACGACAGTTGGGTATTTTATGTCTTAATTACCTTGATGACATATGCATTCTTGCCAAAGATAATGAGTCATGTAGTCGGGCTTACTCCACCACGGTCTCTCTCCTGGAGTCACTGGGGTTTAGTATAAATCGGGAAAAATCCGCCTGTTCTCCCAGCACTACGTTCAAATTTTTGGGCTTCATTTTCAACTCTGTGAATTTAACGATTTCTCTTCCCCCAAATAAGGTCCAAAAAACGTCATCAGCAATCATCTCACTTCTTCAATCTCCTTCACCTTCAATTCGAGAGGCGGCTCGGGTAATCGGCCTGCTCATTTCCTCTATTCCCGCAGTGCCTTTTTCCCTCATCCATTGCCGTTTGTTAGAATACGATAGATTCATCGCCTTGTCATCTCATAACGACGACTATTCTGCTCCCTTTTCTCTATCTGAACACTCCAGGAGAGACCTCCTTTGGTGGTTATTAGCCTTGAAAAATCCTGTAAATGCTTTTCCGGGGGATAACTTTGAGCATGAAATGTTCTCGGACGCCTCCACTTCTGGCTGGGGTGGATTTTTAACCCCCCATTCCACGGAGGATGGTGGTCAAGGGACCTGGTATCAAGACACATTAATGAACTAGAGCTCTGGGCAGTATTTGAAACGTTGCAGCATTTCGCGCACTCCTGGACCCACACCTCCATCCTCCTTAGAGTGGATAATACAACTGCTATCGCCTGTATCAATAGAGGGGGTAACGCTCGATTTCCTCACCTACACGCAGTAGCGGCAAAAATCTGGGAGTTCTATAACTCATAATTTAATGTTTGCTCATCCCGTGAAGTCCACACTTTATAGTCTAGCTTTATACTACTTTCTACTATATAATGAACTATGTAAAGTCTATAATTTAACTAACTGTAGAAAACTTCCACCTAATGGACCCACAACCAGAAAATAACTTCATTTCATAGAATCAACAAGTACTGACTAGATACAACCTGGCGAAACCATGATTTTGTATAATCCAAGATCAAATTGCAAACCTAAACTGCTTAATTATCCCTGATGGGGTCTGTTACAGGCTAAAGTACTTGGATGCACCAATTAATCATGATGAGTAGTTATAGCCTAATCGGTCATAGTCATGTATCGGTCTGATTTCGTTCAAACCCAGAGGGTAGGTGTAAGGTATAAGTGTTTCAGTAAGGGGCCTTATGAAATAAATCGCAATCGGTTGAGTAATAACTATTGCTCATGCGCAAAACTTACATTAGTTGATACTCCGATGCACCGATTTCGATGAAATTTCCAAGGAATGTGCGGGTTGACCTCTAGACAATTCCATCGCCTTTTATAACTTTAGATAGTAAGTGCCATTGAATGGATGTGCGCATGTGCAATCATGAAATATAGCCCTATTTAAAATATCAACGTGTTTTCACATATATCGCTCTACTTTTCGCATTCAATAATTTCGATTTGGACTTTGATCTTCAACTAATTCTATATGTACGTGTTTCATTAAGTGAGGACCTTACTTGGCAGACGTTTATTTCACTATGTAATTAAATAAGTTGAAATTTTACAATCCACAACGCTGCTGAGGTGATATTACTGCTGTTTACAGAAGATTTTGCGATCAATAGATCTTGATTTCAATGTGTGTTCTGTAGCTTGTAGGGCGGGGAACAGCACTAACAGTAAGGAATCTAGTTAACCCAAGTTCTGTGTATTCCAGAACCAACACTTTCTGGCCAAGTGAGTTAGGAGTTTCGAGCGTCTCTCCGCTCCTCTGTGAATCCGACATCCGATGTATTGTTAATTGTTACTAATCGTAAACCAGGCTTGTCAAAGCTACGGCCCACCGAACAACAGATGCCTATAAATCAGCTTATCGATCTCGTTGTACTCCCAGGCGACTGTCCCGGAACTCGAAGGAGCAAACTCCTAGAACAATGAATTACGAGTCGCGGTTTCTCCAAGAGGTTTCAATAATAATTGTTATCGCTGATATTATTGATCGATCTATTTATTTACATGGCAGAGCATATTTATAAGACAACTAGCAGGGTACCAGTGCGTTGCACGGACCCACATCTACGGGTAATATTTACCGGGTCATTTTATTCAAATTTACCTAGTCATTTTTACCCAGCAGTCCCCCAAAGGCTACAATTCATATTTCAGCGGTCAAGTTTCAAGGTGTACCTAATTAATTTTTCAACTAAGCGTCTCCAATATAACCAATATTGTAACCAACTCAATATAATCATAGTTACGTAAAAACCATTCTCGACCACCACTGCTGCAGTTAGTGAGGTGTTTTAAATATCAATTTTCGAAGACTCATCTTTACGAAAATACTAAATACTACTCGGCTCAACGTACCAAACTCGTTGTGGTACCGTTGACTTTGCTATCAAAAGTTCATTACGCGTGAACCCAAACCATCCACATTTGACGAAAGAAATTCGACGAAATTCGAATTTCGAAATTCGATTTAATTACGACGTTGTTTACTTAGGTGACGTCGTTAGGGACGGAGTAGGTAAGTCTAGAGGATATAAAATAACGTCCAAGTGTTATTCCGGAACTTGCTCATCAATTTGTTCCCACCTGCATGGAGATGGGTGCAACCGTTTGGACATTTAGAGCGAACAAACTAATTTTTTTTACGATTCGTTTCTGGATGTCCCAAGAGGCTGAAATTCATTCCAAATTTTAGCTTCATTGGTTGAATATTGAACAAATTAGCTCCGGATCTTACTCACCTGATCTGGGGGGCACCGATCTACTTGTTTGTAAATTTGACCAATATAATAGGCTCAAAAAGTATTGGCTGACAAACTCATTCTTTTGTTTTTTCACAATGCTGTGATATTCAAAAAACGAGTGAAAATTTCTATTTTAGAGACCACAAGTTGCCAACTTCCTGCACGAATGCAAAGTTGCGATACAAAACCTTCAGTGGTAGTGAAATGGGACGAACACATTGGGAAATTAATTTTGTTTTCAATTTTTTACTGTTCACCTATACCGTTCCAAAAGAAGAAAAGAAGTTTTGAGAAAAATTAGTTCTTAGAACATGATGGTCAATAGATTTCAATTCACGATTTTCTGCCATGGAAAAGTGTCGCATGTGAAGTCGGTAGAAAAACGAAATCCACCCGTATCTCTGTGAGAGAGGGTCGAACGAAAATCATCACAAAGGGACTCAAGAAAAGCACGTTACGACTCGCACCATCGTGATAATGAAGAGCTGTAGGGATGAAAGGGCGTCAGAGGATCTCTGTGCAGGGCCATCGCAGTCCAATTGCCTTGTGAAGGTAACTGCGGGGTGATTGCAATAGCTGGAGAGACCCCTTTGCCATTAAGGAGCGTTAGATCCGAGAAGTGATCAAATTCCAGGAGAACCCCTCTTTCCAATGGATTCTGGAATGTTGGATTTCAAACGTGTTACGAATCGCTCATCCCAGTCGCATGTTTCTCCCGTAACGCTGGCAAAGATCAATTCGATAGTTCGAACGAATTTATTTCATACGTATTGAAACTGGTTTCAACCCTCGTCTTTGAGCAAAGTGGGAATTCTGCGAATTCCCCTCTCCTCAACTTATAGATTAACTAGCTGCTCCGGCTCATCAAATCACCAAACTATATCATTGTGATTCTGAATTTCAGCACTCTAGACTGTACAGGAGAGAACTTATCTTTATCGCTCACACAGCTGATCTGACTTTCTCCCAATCACTTCCAGTGGTACGCAAGAGACTGTACCAAATTTCAACCCTGTGGACTGTAGATAAGTAGTCTTGGTGAGTCTGTCTGGTTTTGGTAATGTGTGTTTACCAAAGCGCAATTTGTGACTGATTTACGTAACACAATAATTTTCTGTTTCCCATTTCATACTCTAGACCTCGCTGAACAAGTCTGTCGACTACAAAAAAGATTCTAGTTTCGATTCTTTACCATAAGACTGCTCATGAAGTTTCTGTGCGATAGTAGAGCGGTTCGTTTATCAATTTAAAACCAAACAAACCTAAGTGCCCATTCTGTTGCACAACGTTACCTGCGTTGCTATGCTTCCTCCATGATCCCGGGATTGATGTTTTTTACACGGAAACGAGCTAATAATAAAACAAGTGAAAAATAAGATTCCCTTCATTCGGCTTAAGTTAACTTTGCCCACATCCCAAATGTATTGTAGCAGACAACTGACTCGTATCAACCTTGGTCTATCGATGATAGAGGTGAAGACTTCTTCTATTTTTAGGACGAAACAGTGGGAATTCGGGGCTGCAACGAAATCGGCACCTGTATTCATAACTACTTATACCTATAGCAAATCTTAAATCACCCAAAACAAAAACAATCTGCTGGTAAGATAATGGTGGGGGGTGAAATAAAATACAGGGAATTTTAGCCTTGTTTGTGCTAAAGTCGGTAAACAGTTTTTACGACTGGATGACCATTGCGAAAGGCAGCGGATCTTCAGTCCGCTACCCTTCCTCCAAAAAAAAAAAAAAAAAAAAAAAAAAAAAAAAAAATCATGATTCAATGGTTATCCCCAAAAAAAATCAAGATTTTTATTTAGACCAGCTGGTTACCCGTGGATTGCATAGACCCACATCTGCGGGTCATTTTTACCAGGTACCTTGTCATGTTTACCTAGCAATCCCCAACAGGCTTCTACTCAAATTTCAGCAATCAAGTTTCAAGTTGTATCAATTATTCGACTAAATGTCCCCTCAATATAACCAACTGTGGTGATTCAGACAATTATTATTATAAACCTGTCACCTAGAACGACAGTTAACATAACGTATCCATGACGTAACTGGTTCATAACAATGTTCATAATTTTGTTCCGTCTACATTTAAGCTCAAGTTTTGTGAATTAAAGCCTAATAGTTAGAAATGTCTTTGTTTTTTTACAACAATTTAATTCACAAACGTAATGTACAAAATTTTGCGGCCAGAACGCTTCAGTACAGACCCTGACAGTCCAGCAGCACAAGAGAATGGTTTCACTGGTTCCGTACGTTTGAAAATTTCCTTGAGAAAGCTGATGTTGAAGAAAACGATCGATTTAAGGTACTGACCAATTTTTCATGTTCTGATGTATTTGAACTTATAAGCGACTGTACGTCGTATGATATAGCCATTGCAACCCTCGGAGCAAAAACGAAATATTTGCAAGACACGAACTCGCCACTCGTAAGCAAGGTTACAATGAAAATATCGACCAATAAGTGGTAGCCTTAAAGTCCCTGGCCAAAGACTGTAATTTCAAGGCAGTTTCGGCCCAACAGAATAAAGATGACCACATTCGCGACTCATTTATAGCAGGACTTCAATCATCAACCATTCACCAACGTCTTCTTGAGAACAAAATCTTGGGATTAGACGAAGCAATCGTGTAAGCGCGTTCAATTGAAAGGGCTGTAAAAAATTCAGAAAGATTTGCGGCTCAGAATTCAGGGCTGTCTTCTGATCCAAACACTCCGCATTGCAACGCAACCAAACTAAAATCCTTTAAATCTTCAAAAAAAAAAAAAAAAAAAAATGTTTCTTTTGTGGGGGGACCTGGCATTCGAGGCTTACCCTATACCCAATTTAGAGGACGTGATCTCAGATATTGCACAATTCAGCCACTTCAGCACTATCGATCTGGAAAGTACATATCATCAAGTACCTATTTGCCTTGAGGAACGCCCTTTTACTGCCTTTGAAGCTTGTGGAAGGCTATACCAGTTCACAAGGCTTCCCTTTGGCATAACAAATGGCGTCCCGGCCTTTCAAAAATTCATTGATAAAATATGCGATGCAAAGAAACTCCAAGGGGTCCGATGCTACATAGATGACATCACCATTGGAGGGAAAACTGAAGAAGAATACAATCAAAATTTGGAAGCATTCCTTGACGTAGCAAAAAAGAATACAATCTGAAGTTGAACGAGAAGAAATGCAAATTTTCTTGCACTTCGATCAATCTTCTTGGCCACAACATCACCAAAGGGACAGTTAAACCCGATCCAGATCATCTACGTCCCTTACTAGAATTCCCCCCTCCAACAGATAAAAACTCCTTTCAACGCATGGTGGGTATGTTTGCATACTACTCCAAATGGGTGCCTAAATTCTCCGACAAAATCCGCCAATTTATCCTAACCATAGTCGACGAATTCTCAAGGTTTCCTTTTGCATATCCGTGTCGAGATATGACTACAGAAACTGTCAAACGCTGCTTTTACAATTTGTTCACACTGTTTGGTATCCACTCAGACCGGGGCACGTCCTTTCTCTCCAAGGATTTAACATCTTTCTTACATCAACAAGGAATTGCAACAAGTTCTTCCACACCTTACAACCCAGAAGGAAATGGGCTCGTTGAGCGTTATAACGGCATCCTTTGGAAAACCATGTCACTCGCTTAATACGTCGCGGGCTTAATACGTCGCGCTGGGAAGAAGTTCTCGCAGAATCATTGCATGCTATTAGGTCACTCTTATGCACGTCCATTAACTGCACACCACATGAGAGAATGTTTCTGCATGAAAGACGATCCACAAATGGAACCGCAATACCGTCGTGGTTGACCAAACCGGGCAAAATCCTGATCAAGATGCACGTGCGTGGATCCAAGTACAGCCCTTTAGTGGAGAAGGTTGAGTTAATTGACGCGAATCCAGAGTACACACTCGTCCGAAAACAAGATGGGAGAGATACCTCCGTTTTCTTGAAACATCTTGGGACACCCGGAGGATCCACCGCCTCTAATGATAACTGAGGATCCCCAATCTATTCCGACCTCAGAAATCAACAGCCTCACCAGAACATGAAGGGCTAGCACCATCTACAGTCCCTCAACTTTAGTTCCACACGAAGAAACTAAAGAACAATTCAGAAGATCCCAAAGAATCAAGAAAATTCCTGCTCGCCTTGAAGACTACGTCTTAGAATAACAGGGGGAGAATGTGGTGATTCAGAAAATTATTATCAACCTGTCACCAAGAACGACAGTTAACATTACGTATCCATGACGTAACTTCATAAAAATGTTCATAATTTTGTTCCGTCTATATTTAAGCTCAAGTTTTGTGAATTAAAGCCTAATAGTTAGAAAGGTCTTTGTTTCTTACAACACTAACTCACTATAATCTCAGTTTCGTTAAAACTATTCCCAACCAACATTTGCAGTTAATAAGGCGTTTTGAATATCGGTTTTTGAATAGGTATCTTACGAATAAAAACTGCTCGGCTCAACCCACCAAAATCGTTTTGGTATCGTCGAATTTGTTATCGAAAGTTCTCTCCCGTGAACCGACCCAATCTTAATTTGACGGAAGTTCGACGCATGTCGGCTTTTTTCTTTATTAGAAAGTTGTTTACAAACGTTCTTACCGGTAAAGCCGAGTTATTAAGGAGTGAGTAGGTAAGTCTATAGTCTTTGCGTTAACCAGAGACCCTATGAATGTCTATGTACGATTTCAGCTCAATGAGTCCAGTAGTTTTTACGTCATTAAGTAACACAGACACCATTTGATTTTTATATAGGTACCTACCGAATATTATAGATTATAATATCAGAAATGAGAGAAATTGTATGTTTTTATTTTTTCAAACTGTTTTACGTCTCATGCTTTCCTTACATTTTAATTACTTCTTTTAAATACAGTTGGTGCAATAAAAGTTTTGATTACGTACGTACTTCATATTCAACCCTTTCTTCAACATTTTGTGATATAAGAATCAGAACACAGGCTGAAATGTATTCAATAAACTAAAATTTGACCTTCCTGGTTACCAAAATAAGTTATGCAAAGGGATGGGCACTCAGGGTGTTTTGGTTTGGAATTCGCTAAAAAAAGGGTAATTAATTTCAGTTGTTGATTTATTTACTAATTAAACAATAATAAAATGTATAACAGACATGGAAAACTACAAAAGACATTTCATTAATTTTTTGGCTTGGCTACGAACAGTTTTTTGGGTCTGCTGGACAATTTTATAAATGGCATTTGGGATGTTTTGCAAATGGCGGTCTTCAATTCGCAAGAACATGATGATTTCAGAGTTTCAGGCGCGTAGGATAAATGGAGTCTAGCTCGGCGCTCTATTCGAAACATTTGACAGTCGGGAAGGCATTCAGATGGGCGGGCGACCCCCTGAACGTTTACACAGACGAGCGGATATCACCGCGACCCGATCGAATGTTTTCGCGCCTCGCGAGCGGGTCATCGGCTCAGTCGGCTGAGGGCTCCCAAGGCCCTGGAAACGTCACTCCAGCTCTGTTTACTCGTTTTGAGTCGGTACACAGCGCCCGTGTCAACTTGGGTTCGGCAACATCAATATTAATCAAAGCTACCTACCTGCCCATCGAGGTGGAGAATAGACGGGTCAACGTATCTGACTTTGAGGAACGCCAAGAGGATGGTGATTCAATCGATTTTCACGATGTCACATTACTTCTTGTGGTTTCTCACAACTTATAGCGTTAGGAGGGACCAGTGTTTGACAAGAACCCATTGATTGACATCTCACCAAAAAGTTTAAATAATAAGGCATACATATGTTTTACGGGCTAGATTCTTTTGAATTTTGAGAAAAAATGCCTTCTCAGTGAAGCATAAAGCTGGGAAAAGGTTTCAGGCGGGTTTTTGTGAAATCTGGAGAAGGTTACCCAAAAAAACCTCGTGTTGTCATTTTTTTTGGTGCTGTTTCTTGAGATTTCGCTAACGAGGAAAGTATTTTATATTGCTTCACCATGTCCTCCAAATTTTCAAATTCGATTGTACCCATGGTTTTTCTCAATCAGTTTTTTTGTGTAGATTGCATTTACACTATCATTTTTTGGAAATAATCAAAGATAATGCAAATGTCAATTACTAGTCACCAAACTGATGCTACCCTCAGTGATTGACAGTGCTGTCAATATGGATCTCTATTCGATCTTGTCATTTGTCCTTTGTTCTTTATATTTATATAAATACATAGCAACTCACAAGCTGCTAGTTTACTATTAGAAGCGTATTGTTCCTACGGTATTGAGAAAACATTGTACCTATTTTGTGGTGAAACATCTGGTGATATTTTCAACTTTGTCTTTATAATTTGTCTTTGTCTCATATTAATTTTATTTTCAGGTTAATAAAACTAAGTTCAAATGCTCAATTTATTTATAAAAAATTTGAAACAAGTGTTTGATGATACACGAAATTATTCATTGCAGAAGAACTGCGGTTTCAATCATGGTGGGTCAATCACAGGTGCAACCTGGGTGCAATTTGGGTGTCAAATACTGGGTCAAAAAACTGATTTCAAATAATCAAATTTATGATGTTTTGGGGCTTGAATGAGTGATATTTCCAATACTGAGCAGTTTGAGGACAGCCTGATGCAGCAATTGATGGAAGATTAAGTTTGAACAAACGAAAAAAACACAATTTAATTGCTTCTCAAAGCCAAAATTTCTCTTAAGGTGTTAAACACTGGCCCCTCCACCCTAATACGAATAGACTCGGTGGTTTGTATACAACTCGGAAGTATAGTGCGATAACAATTAGATAAAAATGGTCACATTTTACTACACAATAACTACAAAATATCCGTTTGTTATCAGCAGTTAAAGCACATCTCAACGTCAGACTCGCTTTGCAACTTGTGAGTAACATTGTTTCCACAAGGCCTTGACTGATCTTTAAGGCATTTACCAAGTCTATTGTACATCATAATTCAGGTATAAAATCCTCGAAATTCCCTTTGTAAAAATTATATTTTTTATTAAGTTTTGGAGAAAAAGGTATGCCTAAATCTGATTAGTAATGAATACGTGTATGTTGTGCTTGTGCCCAACCTATAAGTTGCGCTTGACGTGACATCTTTAAATAACTGCGTCAACTGCTAAAGTTCATTAGTTACAGCTAGAAAGCGTATTTGGTGGTAAAAGTAGGTAAGCACTCGTCCGTCTCGAGCGGTTTTTAGCTTTTCTAATGCACCATTTTTCCATCATTGGTGGAAACGTGTGCGTTTAATGCACCATTGAAATAAATCCATTGCATTGAGTATGTTTGATGTCATTGGTAAATGAACTTGTCGTATCGAAAACCAACAACGGCCAAGCATGTTTTAGATATTGTTCCATAGGGAGGGACACTTAGGGCCGGTTTCACCAATGTTTTTAACCAACGGTTACGCATTAAACCGAAGATCTCAGCTTTTAAACAACGATATCCGGTTTCACAAACTCCGGTTGAGATAAATCAATGATCAAATGTGCTAAATCAATTACCAAAACCAACCAGTAGAATATGGGTGGTTAGCGTTCAAATCAACGATTTACTAAGTTGGTACCTAGTTCTTTTCGTCATCTTTGTTTACATGACTGAAACCTTTTTTTACTACGTTTTCCCATCTGTTTCGCTACATGTAACTATTTCCTACATTTTCCTACATGTACGAAAATCAGCCTCAGAGGATTGATAAGAGCATTGGTTTTTGGGGACGAATTTGACGAGAATTATGAAGACTTCACTATTCACAGTCCTCGTTGGATTAGAGAGAGTATGGCGGATTTCAATTACTACTGTATTATGTATAAATAACTGTATGAATATCAAAAACCACTATTTTCTCATTCCTTGAACAAATTGATGATAGCATCGAATACCCAAGTTACGGGTATGGATATAGGTACTTATACATGTACATATATACAGTTGTAAAATAGTGTTATAAAATAGCCAACGATGTAATGAGTTATAATTTGAAACGACACAATGTGCCTAGATGGTATCGTAGGCTGTTGTGAAGTGATGGGAGATACAAACATGAAAATACCTAAGTAGTTATGCAACTTGACCAAAATATATTATGAGAAAATTGTAATACCTCCTTGGATATTGGGTTACGAAAGGGCTCACCGGTTTCTGAAAGTCATGGTTGAGCCCAATGTGGTGGGTTGGTGTTGCGATACGCGTAGGCTTTGTATTAGGGGATCATCAGAGTATGAGTCCCTAATTCGTTAGTTTACGTTTTAATATACGTACTATTCAAAAATGTTTGCCAAGTTAGGTGTGTCACATGGCTTCCTCGTATCCGTAACATATATATAGATAATTGAAATGTCTTAAATGATCTTGAAAACTCATTTGCGGCAAACAGTAAATCAAGAGTAGGTCAATCGGTCAATTTGGAAAGGGGAAAATAATGCTTGAAGTAATTTTTGTTTGAGCTGGCGCAGAATGAAGTAACCATTTCAGAAAAATGATATTGTTAGGCAACCATATACACCCTGACCCGCACATTCCCTGAAAATTTCATCAAACTCGGATGATGACTGTGGAAATCAAGCTTGTTACAAGGGTTTTGCTGTTCTATATGATACTGCTTGTTACTAGGATACAGCCTAGCCCTATATGCCGAGAAAATTCCATCAAAATCAAATGAAAACTGTAGGAATTATGCGTGTTGCAAGGATTTACGGGTTCACGGATGGTCACACGTTTTTGGAAACTGGTCAAAAACCACTAATGGGACTTATCCCACTTTTGCCGCATTACTTTCGATCAACTTTAAAGTGTGAAAATTAAAGGTTGACCTTACGTCAACCAAAATACGTAGACATTTCAAGGTCGGTGAAAATATCAACAAACATTGGCTAAAACGTTCATAGATTTTGGTAATTACCTCCAAAAAATAATTTATGGATATTTATACCAACTTCTACACATTTTCTTGTGGGGAAATGCGTGTGTTTGTGAGTATGATGCAGCGGGCAAAAATCATGAAGACAATACTGGCCATACCCATCTTACTCACAGACACCTGCTAGATCCAGTATAGCTCGTGATGTTGTGTGGGGGTGAATTGTCTGTCCGCCACTTTTCGGAGGATTGCCCACCCCTCATGGTGGGTGGATGTTCTGTCAGGACCAGACAAGGTTCAGTCCCTGTTGGTGTACCTGAAAGCCACTGAGCTTTACAACGAGCTGTGATATTCTGATCTGTGATATATTTATTTATTTATGTACATCACTTAACAAAGATGTATAGTATTTATCATTATATATTTATCGATAATATTTATGTATTTCTAAGGATCATCTAGTCATAGTTTAGTTTTTATTGCGGGGTACTTTTATCCGCTGTAGGGATTACAAAGCGGTCATCGCTGTATTCTTTAAGGCTTGCGGCGATGCCTCGTTTTGCGGGTTATTATTATTATTTCTCCCCCTCCGATCTGCCAGTGGAGTCCGTGATGGCAATCCGTTTAGTGAAGGACGGTCAGCAAGGCTCCCCTTAGAATCGTGCCCGTTGCAGTGTCCTTTTGACACCCGTTTTTGATTGCCGCTAATGACCCTTCCGGTTGAGACGCGGCTTAAATTTAATTTAAAAAAAAAAAAAAAAAATACAGGAACATACTCGATTTGAAACTGAACAAACGGGTTACATTGGAGAATATTTGCAAAACGCTGCAGATTATTTGACGAAGATTTATTATTTCTGTATTAGATATCCCTTCTACGCAGAACACTGGTCCATAAAAAATTATCTATCAAACTGAATATAAATGGCGTATTATCTAGATATACCTGGACGATGTCACCTACTAAAAGTAAATAAATGAATTAACTAAAAAGATAGAATAAATGAAAAAAAGAAAAAAAAAAACGAAAGTTGCTAGGAAGAAAGAAAGCTGGGTTACGAACCTCGGCCGGTTGGCAGTAGTAGCGCCGCCCCACTCTATCCACTGAGTTATGAAAGGCCGTACAGTAAAAACTCGTGGAATGCAGATTAGAAGTAGAGTTTCACAGTTGGTCGTGAGCACCGAGTGCCCCCCCCCCCCCCCCCCCCCCCCCACCATCACCAGCAGTTTGCATTCCCTCCCCAGAGGAAATAGAGTTCATTCAGGGGTGTTTCACCAACAATCCCTAACCATGGTTAAAGTAGATCATTGTTTTACAGAGCCAGAGTTTTGAACGGTGATTGAAAACAAACGAGTTTCACTAATGTAATCAATGGTTACTCTGTTATCAGTAAACATCGATTTACAACGTTTCCTTAAAACGTCGATTTAAGGTTTAAACGTTGATTTAGGCGATATCTAGGGAGCATTTGCCCGCAAAATGAGGGTGATAACTAGATAATAGTGAGAGAACAGCAATTACCAACCTGAAATGTTCAATGCTTCTATTTTAATCCGTTCTGAAATTATGTTTTCAAACTCGTAGACGCAGACCTTTACTACCCCATCATTTAGAAACAGCGATGATAATATATGGTTTTTTTTTGTTTCAAGAATTCTGGATTTGAATTTGAAGTCAAAAACGCGAAACTTCGAACCACTGGAATACTCCATCTAAACACGATGTTGAATCGCCTCTAATGGGAATTTCTGGATTTTTTTTTTTTTTTTTTTTTTTAATTTTATTTATTTGGCATTACGTTCTGTATACAGCCATACATATTTTTATTTACAATTCAAGGCTTGTAGTAAGTAAAACAATTTTCTTTCATGTATAAAAACTACAATTCAACATAAATTTAAAAAGTTCTTTATAAATTATGAATTTCTGGATGGGATTTTATAACTGTAGCCACTAC
The DNA here is from genome assembly GCA_030762985.1 of Adelphocoris suturalis. Classification (NCBI taxonomy): domain Eukaryota; kingdom Metazoa; phylum Arthropoda; class Insecta; order Hemiptera; family Miridae; genus Adelphocoris; species Adelphocoris suturalis. The sequence continues at coordinate 50,792,418 of CM061043.1, read as the reverse complement.
AGAGTCTGAGGTTCCAAAGTTATTTTAACTCAAAAAGCGGCTGGACACGGAGGTCCACAAGGGCTGGGCAGTCCAGAAAGTGGCGGATGGACAGATCACCCCCACACCTTCCACACTCAACATCTCGAGCTTGCTTAATGGAGGCTTTAACCTTAAATAAAAATAAAAATAAAAACACAATTTGAAGCACAATTTGAAGTTTTAATCATTATTATTTTTTCAAAGATTACCGTCAACTCATACAACTTTGTGCACCCCGTTCAACATTGTGCCAATCTCGTTTTTTGAACCTCATGCTCTCTAACGGTAACAAACTTGAAGTTATTAGTTCGAAAAAATTCCCATGAGCAGCGGGATGGTAGAAGAGGATGCTGACGCTTCCACAAGTCTTCCCTGTGGATTTCAGTGCCGGCAAGGTAGCTCTTTATCTAGTCCACTAAAAGGGAATTGTTCAGTTTGTGCTGAGAGTCTCCTTTGGATGAGTATGCTGCGGATTTCTGAATAGTCTGGTAAGTTCATATTTTCATCCCTATACTGTCACCTACCAATTACAGTATTTGCTGTTATCAAAAGTTTATTTGTTTCTATGATATGGCCAGATATGTTAGAAACGGGAACTTAGGGGTACAACTTTGTGCCACCGTTTTTTTATTATTTCTGCTATAAAATTTAAGGCTTTCTCGTTGTATTTTTACAGAAAATGGGTGCTCAGAATCGGAGAAAAGTGGCTCGACAAGTTGAAGATTTGTTGGGATATTTTTGTATCAATTGTTAAGATTTTATAATAAAAACGAACAGAAAGTTGCCTTGCATTGATTTTTATATTCACCTTGTTTAAAAAATCGAAAAAACACTAAAAATTCCGAGGGAAATTTTTTTTTTGTATTACGCTGCAAAGTCAACATGCTGATTAACAAGATTCAGACCGCCACAATGAGCCACATTAGGTTTTTCATTTCATTATAGGCTAAAAAAAATGGTGGCTCAAAGTTGCACCTTCCTGGGGTAATGAATGTGCCACGAATAAATAGTTCCCCTTCTATTCGCTGAACAGATGGAATTTTTTCCTTAGCGACATTTGATCACTGAGATGTGTAAGTATCTTGGGTAAAAATTTCAACGAGATACGACGACAAATAAAGTTCTGACACTCAAAAAACCAAAAAAGTGGCACAAAGTTGTATGAGTTGACGGTACGCATGTGTAGTGAAATATTTATATTATCCTCTTCAAGCGTATTTGAGCAGAACGGAGCGGGTGGGACGAGCGTATGTCCTCCATCGGTCGGCAGTATTGATCTCATTACCTGGAAGATGGACATTCAACAGGATTAGCCGACCCCTAGGGAAATCACGGCGCCCCATCCCCTAAATCGCGGTGGGCAGAGTGAGTGGGGGTTGGAAGGGGTTGTATCCGACTTGATGGACAGAAATGATTTTGTGACGGACTTCGCGTGTCGAGTCGAACAGCGGTCGAACGGAGGCGCGCGAAGAGCCGAGAGAAACTTCCGTCCCCTGAACATGCAGCTGTATTAATTAAATCATCGTGCGGCATGACCAATATGAGCGAATGAATGCAGATTTTAGCATTAAGATTTTTTTCTTTTCTCGCCTGTCATGCTAGTTGGCCCACTCACCAAGTCCCTCACGAAGTATGAAAAACTGATTGTCTAGCATAATGTAATCGACTTCACGATTCTGTTTGACCGAAACTATTGAAAACAATAACAAACTCGATTTTCGGTTAATGTGACGATGATCATCGTCGCTGGCGACAGGTTCCTGTCGTCGGATGTCTAAAGAGTCTTTCTTATTTTTTATTTTTATTTTTAAGAAAATCGTTCAAAGGCGGAGGGGAACACCATCAAAGTACAAAATAAAAAATAAATGCAATGAGGAGGACACCCAGGATTACTCGACGTCGGAACCTGAAGGAGGAGGAGATAAATTTGGCAGTGTCCATCATAGGATTTCAGAGGATTTAATCTTAGGATTTCAGAGTTATGATTACGATTACTCTTGTGATTGCGATTACGATTATGATTACACTCGTAATCACAGATTTTCTGAAATTGCATTTGTAATCACATATTTTTTTGCAATTACGAGTGTATTAACAGGTTTTTCATGTGATGTTGGCCGTAAAAACCGATGTCACCTATAAATTAGCCCTTTACCGCAAATTTTCCCATGTAATTAAACTCATAATCAAAATTTTACCTGTGATTACAACCGTAATCTCATCTTTTTCTGTGATTACTGCTGTAATCTTAGTTTTTCCTCTGATTAAAATTGTAAACTTATTTTTTTCTGTGATTACAGTCATAATTACAACCTCAGATGTGATTTTGGGCCGTATTAACACCTAGCAACCCACTCCTCAGTGCATTAGATGGTCCAAACACATTCCTACTGATATAAGCTTCTGCTTATGCGTGAATTGTGAATGTTATGTGTGTTGTGCATAAGCAGATGCATAGGTATATAGGAAAGTAACGCATAATACATGGAGAAGCACGTTTCATTAGGAAAAGCAATCCCTTGTAGAGTAGGTCATGACATCAGCTGGTTTATTGTCCCGGTGTTAAAGTTGTCCAACTTCTTAGCGAATTTTATAGGACAATTTCCCTGAACTCCATTGGGGAATCTCCATTATTCCAAATTCGATATAAACGAGTTTTGGGTTGGTGAAGGACGCCAAGGTTCGATCCTCAAGATTATTTTTATTGGAGTTTGGCCAATCTCCATTAAATTACTTTTTTGTAAGTGGGCCTTATCGTTTAGAAACTCTTTATTATATTTGAAAATAACAATCCTAAACGGCAATAGTAGAATAATAAACAAATTATCTGTTCAGTAGTATACTTACTCTCATTCGATGTCACTATAGCCTTTTCCAATGGATTTTTTAAATCCCTCAGTTTTCAACGTTGACAAAACTTAATAAGACAAAAATTAATGAGAGAATTGACTGTATAGAAGAAAATCCAGCATTATCAGAAAAAAAATACGAAACAGAACCGGCACACGGACAACAGAAACGATCTTATTCTTCATAACGTTCTAGAGAAGGGAAAGAAAACATTAATATTCTCAAAAGGAAGGTGATGGACATTTTAATAACGAAATTAAATTGCGTTCTTGAGGATTATGAAGTTGCAGGTGTAAGACGTTGAGACACCATTCAACCTTCTAGAAGTAGACCAGTTCACTTTCAGTTTGCTAATAATTTCTCGAAAACTAAAGTACGCCAACACATTATTTACAAGTTCAAGGGATCCAAATTTATTACATCCGAGTTCTACGACAGACGAACACGGGAATACAGGAAGCATCCTTGCCCAAGTTGTTTGAAGCAAAAAAAGACGGGAAGCATGCCGTCTTGATTGGAGATGAACTACTGGTTGATGGCAAAAAACTTACCATTCACTATGGACGAAGTAGGTATGTTGGAGGATTCTACATCTACTGGCTCAGAAGTGGAGATTAATCTGAATACTCTTCCTCCGTCCCCTCCCAACATTTCCAGAAAAAAAGGGCAAGAAGAAGATGAAAATCTACAAGAGATAGAACGAACATCAACACCGCTTTGGAAATTTTGGCAATGACTCGGGGTTATCATTGAAATTTGGCAGTGGAGTGTAGGCATTATTGACTGTGATCTTTGTTAACTATGCAGTGCTCATTTATTATATGTAAATTATGTAGACCTATATAAGGAATTACATATCTGATACATCATACGTAAAAGTATAACATTGTTTGTTGAGGCAGGAATGAAGGCAAGAAATTATGTACTATTTTTAATATATATTTAAGGAACTCCTTGTAATACCTACGGGTTATACAATAAAATTGAATTGATTGATTGATTTGAATTGAAATCTCTCAGTTTTCTACATCGACGAATGCGCCGGGGAAACGGTTTGAACGATGCGTAGGACGGCGTTAAGGTTAAGGAATTGCTTTTCTCCTGAGAAGGATGAGAGGTGGAAAACACGTCGGCGCAAAAAACCTTTCTCCAGGAAAGTGAGCCTTCATTCCCCCGTGTATTAGCAAGGGCACTTATTGTTCACGGTAGAATGAAACCAATTACTTTTTCTCCCGCCCCAACACAAAACAGCGTTCCCGTTGTCTTCAGTGAGGGCTCGCCAAGCATTGCACGCTTCCCGCGTAAAACGCTCCCTCGTTTCCGTTCAGTTCCTCGGTCTTTTTCATTCCGGTCAACTGCCGATGGGAAAATTTGCGTTCCCCGTTTGTAGGAGGAAAAATTCAAATCGACCTGTTTCAGCGAATTATCGTAAACAATGAAGCTATTGCAATGACTCGGAAATTTTTTAAATGCAAATTTTTTAACATTTTCTTCATTAAAATTCGTTTTGATGCATTCTGAAACGAGTTTTCGCTTTTCCATATTTACCTATATAATTATATATATATTATTATTTTATATAATATATTTATTATCATTATTATATTTTAAATTGGTCAAATTCCAAAAAGTTGCTCTAAAATCACAAAAATGGCTAAAAACCGATACAAATAGTTTATTTTATCTTTAATTTTTATTTTTTAAATGTTTAAGCCACACCTCAACCAGAAGTGCCATTAGAGGCATTGAGCAAGGTGTCCAAAGGGACACTGCAAGCGGCACGATTCTAAGTGGAGCCATGTTGCCATCCCTGAACAAAAAGGAGCGACAACATGGAATCCACTGGCATATCGGAGGGGAAAAAAATGAGGGGTACAGTAATAACCTCTGTTGAGCCTCTCAAGTGGATTAAAAAAAAAAAAAAAAAAAAAAAAAAAAAAAAAAAAAAAAAATAAAACAACTAAGACTAGATGTAAAATAGGCTAATTACTATATACGAGTACATGCTACTATATACAATCAGCAAAGTGAAATAAAATGATGAGTAAATGCATATAAATGTATCACAGATCAGATATCACAGCTCGTAGTAGAGCTCAGCGGCTCTCAGGTACAACAACAGGGATCGGACCTTGTCTGGTCCAGATAATACACCAACCCACGGAGGGGGCTGATGCTGGACATGGAGGTTCACAAGGTCTGGGCAGTCCTCCAGAAAGGGGCGGATGGACAGATCACCCTCACACCTCCCACGCTCAACATCTCGAGCTTCTGCACTTAGCAGGTGTCTGTGAGTAAGACGGGTATGGCCAGTGGCAACCCGGTTGACCACTATTCGATCCCCCCTTGGAAGTTGGGTTACGATAAAGCCCACCGGCAACATGTCCTGAAGGACACCACGCAGACCAGTGACCTGCCTGGTCGCAGAGACCTGCCATCGCTCATGCCAGATGGAATTGGCTTTATGCTGCTTGTAGGAGATTTGATCCTCAATGTGTATCGGCAACAAATCGATTGAGTTATCTCCTTGCAAGGGCATCTGCACACTCATTGCTAAAAATAGTTATATTTATAATTTTTATTAGTATTTTAGTCGATACAAAACAACAACAATCACAACAACAATTTTTCGCTCAAAAATATGCTGAAAAACGTACTTAAATTTCATTAATGATTGCTGAAAAAAAAAATAAATAAATAAACATTAAAATATGTTTTTCAATTGCCGATTTCTATTTAGTTTCATTACTTTTTTTGCCATAACTTTGGTTTGTAACAATTTCTTTGTAGGCAGGTACCTAAATTGCTCAAATTTCGATACTTTTAACATATTTTAATAAGATAGGTAATTTAAGAAAATTCACTTATACGATCATGCTGCATGCCTGGAACTTTTTTCTTGCACAGCCCTTGACTGTACAACGCTCTACGTCTATACAAAACTAAAGCGCAGGTAAATAGTGTAGAGGGACCACCTTGTTTCTTCTTAATGCAGAAACACAAAACCTTCTTAATGAAGAGAATAAAATTAAACTGTTTTCGTCTCGCATTAGCCTACGGGTTAGGTTTATACGAACATCAAAATAGGTAGTTACGTGTAAATAGGTTTTTTTTTATATATCCCCAGTGATTGGCGCTCCATTGAAAAATGCTGGTGAAGAGGGATGCGATCAGTTTGTTGGCTTGTTTGTTCTTAATACAGAAACACAAAACCTTCTGAATGGATAATTCAGATCAAACTGTTTTCGTCTTGCAGCAGCCCCCCGTCTGTACAGACTATGCAAAACTAAAGTACAGGTGAATAGGGTGGAGGACCTCCTTGTTTCTTCTGCAGAAACACAAAACTTCTCTATGGACAAATCAAATTGCAGCAGATCTCGGGTTAAGTCTATTCTATAAACATCAAAGCACTTGTCAATAGCGTGGTGGGGCCAATGTTTGACATGACAACAGTTAGTCATGCATCATGTATCTAGCAAGTTAGTGCAAACACAATCCATACAGTTACTACACGGATTTATATGTTCTGTGGACGATACGTCACCGCATGATATTAGCATATTTGTGGTGTTTCGTGGCGGATGGTTCCTGTTTATTCTTTCCCGGCGTTTGGCCGGGGCGCTGCATCTGCAACTTGAAGTAGGTATTCAACATTCCGAACCAAACGCTCTCAAATCAAAACAGAATCTAAACTAGTTTATTAGTTCAAAATGAAACCCACTGGTGAAATAGAAAACAGCACTTCAATGATGTCACCCAAACTGTATTTATACTGTTTGAATTATTCAATAATTGACGATTATTCATCGCACGCCCGTATACCCGTTCTGGTATACCATAATATTTACCCCACTTCGATCATACCGAAAATACTGTTGTACATTTTTAATCAAAATAGAAAAACGCTGCAAATTATAACACAATGGTTTATTATTTCTGTGATAGATAGTCCTCCTACGCAGGCGCATTGTCCTATAATTTATTAATAACTCCATGTGTAATATATGATTAGAACATATCGCATCGTGACTCCGAGAAGAGTTAACATTTTTACAGTTCCAAGCCCCTACAATTTTTCGCTTCACAGTAGAAACGTTATAAAAAGGTCGATAGGTAAGGAAAAAAATAGGTTCAGAGGCCCCTCAGCTGATCAGTGCGCCTCCGTACCTCGTTATTGTATTTAGAGGAGCTGCATATAAATAACAACACCCTGAGTCGAATAGAAAATTTAGCCTCGTTGGCTGTGAAGCTGATTTGAGTCCCTCCATACTTTGTAATTGTATTCCAGATCTCCAAAAAGGAGCCACATTCAGCATCATGAGTCGATTAAAAAACAAATTATGCTCAGAAGCCCCAGAGCTGATCAGTGTGCACCGATATTGAATTTATTCTTGATATCACATAGGAGGTCCATTGCAAATCGCAGATTTGAAGGTTGACATAAATATGCCTACGTAGATATAACCACCTGCAGAGGAAAAAAAAAACACAGTTCCTTTGAGCCTGACGGCTAAAATTAAAAAACATGAATATGCTTTGGCCGTACACGACTCACTCCTCGTCGATTCTCTGAACCCGACCCCCCATTGGCCTCTGAACTCTGTTTATCATTCTGCCATCAATCCTAAAACATGGAATCATGTTTTAGCTCCTCGCTCTCACTTTATTATAGAAATGATCACGACCATTGAGCTCTTGTGAGATGATGATATCCTAATAGAAACTCGCGAGTAAACATTCACTTTATTATAGAAATGATCACGACGATTGAGCTCTTGTGAGATGATGATCTCCTAATAGAAACTCGCGAGTAAACATTCACTTTATTATAGAAAGAGGCTAAAGAGGCTACATACGAAATTACAGCTTCCTATAGTGTAAAGTATAGAAATTACCTATTAAAATAATTTAACCACCGCTTCACAAATCTAACCGTTCTCGCAATATTCGGATCACCTGCTATGAATCACATAATCGAAACACCAGCTCAATGAAATCATCAGAAATTAACAAGCGGTTGCAATCATGTTCACAATATCAATAATTGAGAATGATCACCTGTGTGTAAACAAATTATTCATATAACCATGCTCATAACTCAGCTTGTTGGCCACGCACTTCGCAGTAGTTAATATAGTATGGTTGGATAAATCGAGAGCTTTCGAACGAATGGTCAACGAATTTTGTGGGATGAAAAACGACGAAGTATCATATCCCTAGCAACGACTCGGTTGTAAGCGGAAATCATCACAATTATTGGCGCTACTTTCGTTGCACTCTCGTGGGACATTTTTCGGTAGTTAGGTCACGGCTAAAGCATATTCATGCTAAAATTGATGCAATTAATTAAAACATCTACATTTTACTAGTCCCTCCCTGACCTCAGTTTAACGATAGTTAAGGAAGTAGGTCCTATTGAAAATAAAATTAATGCTATAGATCATTGAAATGGTTTTAATAATAATTAAAAACTCTATAGCGGAGTATAGTCAATCAAGATGTAGGTAACGGAAAACTTCGAAATCAGTCATTTTGGAAACGGGAAAATGATGTTTGAAGTTATTTACGTTAGCGCATGCGCAGAATGGAGTAATGATTTGAGAAAAATGAAAAATGCATAACCCTCAAATTCTCAGAAAATATAATCAAAATCTGATGGAAACTAGACCTTGTTCCTTGGAGTACACTTTCGCGCATAGGGAGAAGCTAATAACGATGCAATCATGTTGAAATTAACTTGATAAAATGAAACTATTGTGCCCCCCCTCCCCCCCACTATGCACCAAATTTGAGCGGGATTGGACAACTAGGGCATGAAAATATAATCCTTGAAGGAATTTACGTTTGCGCATGCGCAAAATGAAGTAATGATTTGAGAAATATGGAATTAATAGTGGACCATTGACAGCCTAACCAGCAAATTCCCTGAACATTTCATCAAAATCGGATGAAAACTGTTGAAATTAGGCTCATCTAAAATGCGCAGTAGCTACTAATGATACAATTATGTTTAAATCGCTAGGGAATGCTCAAATCAACCTCTGTCAACTATCCTCCAAATTTGAGCGGGATAGGACGACGGAGGCGTGAGAAAATGATGCTTGATGGATTATACGTTTTCGCGTGCGCTGAGTGACGTATTGATTTGAGTACAACGAAAGTCATAGGAGACCATCTTCACCCTAACCCGCACATGTGTTTTTGGGACCACTGCTCAAAGCAAGAAACTGATCTGTGTAAGATCCCTAAGTGTTTGTAGACGAGCTTACACTAGATACCTAACCTGAGGAATCTGAGATAATGTCCATTACACAAACAACTTCCACGACAACTCGTTTGTAACTGAGTGATTGATGAAGCGATAGATAACAGGGGAAAACGTCCCAGTCATGCAGCATGATCGTTTGAGCGAATTTGCGTTAATTATCGTTCTATATTATGTTACATAGTTTTAAAAACGCTGCAAACTATTACATAATGGTTTATTATTTCTGCCAGCCATAGTAACCAGTATGCTCTGGGGCTTTCGCCAGTCTCTTTTCTAGTATCCACCTCTGTTCTTCCTCTCATTCCACCCCCCGCTCACCCCCCTCACCACCCACCATGACCCCCTGCCAAGCGTGCCAGGCGTGCGCGCCTGCGTAAAAGTCTAACACTCAACTACTCGAAAAAGACACTTTTTCGCCCGTTTTTGGCCCACAGCATCTATGCGAGTATAGCGATAGGGATGGTTAAACGTCAGGACCAACTAGACCCCAAATGGTGTCTATGTGCGAAAGAACGGGGTTTTTAAGTCAATTCCTAGGCCTTTTATGGCCCGGATGGCGGACGGACATTTCAAATTTGGATTCTACGCACCTTGAAACTTAAAGTGACAAAGTTTGAGGGGGGATTATAAAATTTTTTTGCTATACGATCACATAGGCTTATTATTGGAAATAATAAACCAAAATGGAGGACATTGAGAGAAAAGAAATGGTGAACTACGTTCTAAAATTCTCCGTTCTAAAATTCGTTCTGAATAATATTCTGCGATTCAAGAAAGATATTGGATTTTCAGCTTTTTTTGCAGTTGTTTTACAGCAAATATTAATGAGATTTAAGCACATTCTTCAGCTTTAATTTGTGCATAAATTTTTTAATGTTCAAGTTCTTCGTTGATAAACTTCTTTTGCCGGACATTCTGATAAAAAATATAAATGTAACAATTTTTAACCATTTTTTTGCAACTTTGTGATTTTTTTTAGGACATTTTTTTTTTAATTTGACCAATTTAATGTGCTCAAAAAACTGGCCAACGAACTCATCCTTTTAATTGGAGAGCTTCATTTTTGGACGCAAGAACGGGATTTTCATCTCAATCCTAAGGAGAGTTTTCGTCTGGAATGAAACGTGTATATATAATATGTATACTTATATTTATATATACATATGAAAAAACACAAACGTCAGTAATCGTTCAAGAATGCCTCAAAACTGATATCCTGGAAGGAATTTTTCAAAAATTTTGATTTTAAAATTTTTGAGCCATTAGAACAGTTCATTTTCTACGAAAATTCGCTAATAAGTCTACACGTGGATATTACTCATTCTTCTTCACGTTTGTACCTGCAAATAGCGTTTTATTCTTAGACGCTGTACCTGCAAATAGCACTATTTATTCGTCGGGAACTATACCTGCAAATATCCCCAGGAAAAAAAAAAAGTACCATAGGCAGTTTTTTGAACAACTGTCATTGTTTCTACAGTAGCTTTGTAACGCAGAGGCGCAAGATCGAGCCCGCATCGAACTTTTCGTTCCACAAATTGCTTTATAGGAGAATGTAAAACTGTTTATATGATCTCAATAATTTTAATGAGTCGACATTTTAATGACCAATCTATGACGCCGCTAACACTTAAAGTCACGCTTAGCCGAGAACGGATAGTCGCTAACGAGAACATCCTTTTCTTTCAGCCGAATGAGTTTCACCGCGTTCAGGGAACTTGGGATTTGATAAAGCCTGGGTTTCTGAATAATTAAGAGCTTTTGTTTGCACTGGGGAGAAAGAAGGGGTTGAAGTCACGTTGCGAGTAATCCCCAATGGTAATCATCTCCTGGAAACCGGAGTTTTAGAAGTTGAAGCCGAGTTTCCTTGAGGCCAAGTTTCTTCCGACAACTCTAAGCGGAGAAAAACCGGGAACCAGAGTGCGCATCTAACCGAAACGATGGTATTTAATAAGTAATTTCAGTCTCAAATCAATAAGACGAAATATTTTCCTGCAGCTGCGACAGAGATTCAGTCCCTGAACCTGCTGCCCAGGCCACACACAACCAATTTTCGAGATTATTTTTTGAAAGCCGAAGAACTTTTCTTTTGTTTTCGAGAAATTTGTCGACGTCACTCAGGCTGCAATTCTCAATCGATTTTTGAGAATTGACAAACTCGTGCCAGACACGATCGAAAGCTTGTGTCGTGTCGAGCAAAATCCCCAGACGTGTAGATTCTTCCTCATATTTATGTACCCAAGACTTCATCTACCACACGATGTAATTGTCGTAAGCAAGAGTGAGCATCGCGGAAACCATTCATCCATGTCAGGGAGCAGGTAACTAGGTGTTGATGAAAAAGAGGCAGCATTAATTTCTCAAAGAAATCGATTTTAGAGATTATTTTTTAATAGCCGAGAAACTGTTTTTTTTTTTAAACATTGAAAATGTCTCAGTCGACGGGTCAACCGGAAATTTTGTTACACAAAGAAAAAACGTCGCCCAATCTATAAACAAGTTAGGTGTTGTTTTCTTTTGATTTTCACGTACAACCGGACAAAAATCGTTCTCCACTCGTTGGAAAGCTCTCGATTTATCACGCATTTCTTTCGTACTTGCTCTTCTATTCATGTCGTAGTTTTATATTTATTTATGTTATAAATGTATATAGTAAATAATGCCGCTTGTTTTGCAGTCACATGGTTGAGAAGTTAATCTTGGTTATAGTAATTGTAGATGCGCACCATAACAGAACATTACCTACCTGTGAATTCATATTCGTGGAAAAATCGGGCATCGTCGAGACTGACTTACAGCAAATTCAGTAACTGTGTGTTAATAATTATTTTATGTTTTCTAATTGTTATTTTATTTAAAACAATAAAAAACATAGAAATTACTGAGACATTTTCAATGCTCATAGCTCTTCTCTCGTAAGAGAAAAAGTACGAGCGGCCTGCCGCGTTTTTTTTTCCGAAAAATTTGTCGACGTCACTGCAATTCTCAACCTATTTTCGTGATTCCTATTTTGTTCGATTCCAATTTCAGTTTACCGGTGGCAAAAACTTTGGGAATTTCGGATTTGCTTTCGGGGTGTGGGTGAGGGAATTAGCGATTCTTTCAAATGCTGCCCAAACTACAAATCTTGACCTATTTTCGTGACTCATATTTCGTTCCATCAATAATCCAATTTAGTTTTGGAACGTATGTCAGGAGTTTCAAATTTAAGTCATCGCAGGGAGTAAATGGAAGGGGTAATAGTGATGTTTCAGCTATTCTCGTCAGATTTTCGATACTTTTATTTTCTTCAATTATCAATTTGGTGTAGTTTTGGAACATTTCTTAGGATTTTCAAATATCATTAAGGAAAGGGGTGAATGGAGGGGGTAATGCCGATAAAACTAGTTTTTGTTGAACTTTCACTTATTCTCATTTTTAATCTAGTTTTCCCGAAACCATGAAAATAGTACAGTTACGTAAACGTAAGCTCGAACTCACTATGTTTGTTATTTACAGAGACGGAGTGAGGAGTGTGTTGATGCCTAGTCCTTTTCTGTTCGCACCTGAGAAAGAAAAAAACCCTTAAACCCTCTTTTCCCTCGTATTTCTGTTTTATAAGCTCCGCCTGTTGGAGTGCAACTCGAAGGTATTCCTTTAGCCTCCACCTACCGAATAGGACTGCAGGTCGTTGTTCTTTACACTGGCTCAAACCACAACCTCGCAAGTAGGTATTTTCTTCCTTTTTAGAGAAATATAAAAAAACCACAGTGTCTTTGGGTTTGGATCTAGGTCGGCAGGCTGCAGTAGCAAAGGTAGCAAACATAGCAAGTCCACGAGCCGAGTTGGGCGAGTATACAACCGCTCGGTCCTTCACTCCACCAGTTCTATCCCCCTCGTAACACTCCGGGAGTTATTTGATGTGAACTCACGACTTGACACTCTTCTGAAACTTGCTCTTTCCGCAGTAGTTTTTTCTTCTCGTTTTTCCGTCCGGTTAGGTCTTGGAAAGTCGGACTTTTACTGAAGACTGAGCCGGCGTTAGGGCGTTTCCTGTCATTGATTGACGTTTTTAGAGAGGTCTACGGCTTTTCCCTCCTTTTAAGCTTCGCGAGTAGACGTTTTCTGGAGTTTTTATGTTTGGTTTGGCCACTCAACTTGGAATAGGCAGGTCTAGGAACACAGCGACCATAACCTTGAAAGTGGTGACCAGCCCTTGATGCAAGGACAGTGTATGAGAAGCACCTACAGAATATCTTATTACAACATTGGCAATATAACTTTCATTGAGATGTTGGAGATCATGTATACTTACACGACCCATAGATATATAATGTAATATTTTTTATAATGTACAAGTTTACACAATGTATGTGTACTGCATAGAATGAGTGCGTAATTAAGCGAGCTCCAAAAGGTAATCATATACTCATATATGTAAACATCGTTCTTTTAGGCTAACTTCACCGGGCGGTTCAACTAGTTAATGACAACCTCCCTTGATGATCACTTTCAAAGTCGCTAGACGCCCGGCCAATTAACCCAACTCTCAGGCAACTTCAAGCTGTTTGAGCCACACCAATTATAGGCAGCTCTGCATATGTTGGTCCAGAAGGTAAGCTTCCCGTTCAACATCACTCCTAAAGGTCTGACGGCCTCAGATATTTTAATCTGCTGACCATCCATAACCATGGTTACCTCCTTTTCAAAGAGCGTTGAAAGGGTCGGACGGTAGGTCACTCGCAATAACAACAATATACTCACTCCACTAGTTATCCGAGCACATATGGATTCGTAACACATCAATGTAAATTATTGTATACGTCGACAAGTTAATCATGATTCTTATAAGCGGGCCCCGAGCGTTCAACGCAATGGCCCCACCACCTTCCCCTCCCATCGTACCCATTCTTTTCGCTGGACGCTAGAAGCCCATTCGATGATTACTTTCAGTTGTTAAATGATTTTTTTCATTGAACAAATGTTTTAGTTCCTTTTTTTTATTCATAAGAAAAATTCATGATGGATAAAGAAGTAGTTAGTGCACCGTCTATCTCGCAGAAAACGATTCGCAGTACGGGACAACATTATCTTAATGGAAAAGTACCTAACTAAATACAGAAAGAAATTTTTAAGCCTGCGGGGATGTTCCACCAGCAGAGCTTCGGCATAGTGTCTAGACTCACCCGCAATGTCCGAAGGGGATTTCCCCCTTCAGCCCCTCTCCAACCCCTTTTCTACCATTCTTTCTCCGTCCATAAGGCTCATGATAAACTTGTGGGCCTTGTCGAACTTGTCTGTACCTCGACTTAGTGAAAATCTTCGTATTTGGTGGAAGTCATATGATCAATTAATAGATAAGTGTTGATCAAACATTGCAGTAGTGAGTGTTCAAACGGACAATAGGCATGAAAAATGACGTTGAACATCGGTAATTCTAATTTTCGATGATCTTTCATCGCTAGACCGATAGGCCCGGGAGAAAAACGGTCGTACCCCCGTGATTAATAGCGAAAACGTTCATCATTTCAACGTTGTTTAAAAGAGAAACTCTCAGAGGGTGGGGACTCCAGTTAGTACGAGACTAGTGTTTGGCCGGTGTGTTTCATGTGGTGGTAGGTAGGGGAGGGGGGTGGTTGGAATGGAGGGGTGGTAAGGGGAGGGGGTAGCGTTATTTGGATTAGCGATCCAGCATCCCATGCGGTTGCGGCCTGAGCAAATAGGTCGTACATCGTGTCCAACTGACAAGAGATAGCATTCGAAAGCCCTGGCCCGCTACTAAATCCTTAATGTCCATATCGTGAATTATCCGCGAGGACGAGACAAAGGGATCATGGCAGCCTCATGTGTTGCGTTATTTCATAGTAACAAGTAAGGAATTGCCGTTTCGAGGTTCGTTTACGGTGGAAATGGGAGTAAATCGAGAATTTAATAAACCACTCGAACTCTATTTCAGCGATTTTTCAACGGAACGTTATTGCATTTTCTTCACAGAAATCCGTTTTGAGGCATTCTGAAACGAATCAAAGAGTTAATAGCTTTCGGTTTAATAAATTCAATAATGAAATTCCACCGCTCAAAATTAGTTGGTTCACGTTTCAATATACATGGATTCCAAAAACCGTACACCGTCTACCATCCGAGGTTTTTTCCCCGAAACTACTGGACCAAAGTTTGCGAAAATTGGAAGGTGTTCAAAAATCATCATCACCATTGATGTGTCTAAAATTTAATTAATTTTGAAGCTTGTAAAAAAAATCAATATTTCATATATGTGATTCCAAGATTACTGGTCATTTTAGTATACGGAAAAAATACTGCTTTTGCTTCATGTTTAAAGCTAACATTTTTTATACACTAAACTCTGGCAACATAGTTCATGAAGGGAAAATAAAGAAACCATTAATTTTTGCCACCTCTGTGGCGCTTTTCAAGTGTAAAGTGGAAAAATAAAGTCATTACCGTTACTGTCCCACAGCATTGATCATAATTTTCATTGTATGTTCTCTGCTGCAAATAGTGACTGGTGGCTTTAGTTTCCAGTGGCTTTTGATGAGTGAGTTGTTGCGACGACGTTTCCATCGTTGTCTTGCATTTTCTTAACGTTTTGTGAAATTTGTAGCACACATTGTTGAGAAAATCGCGTGTCCCATGAGAAACAGTCATTACCATCACTGAAATTGAAAGTGGGAGTATGTGAACTCATCGGGGAAATTCGGATGAGTCTTTTGAAGATTGACAGTTGGCAAACCTGCTGGTAGTAATAACGTGAAAAGTGGAGCTCTAGCCAATAGCTGATCTTCAGTTTTCATACTTGACAGTTGAAAACCAGGTTTGCACAATATTTATTGTCATTACCATAACATTTTGCTCCAATTATGCTTGTCAAATCACAAAATTAAAAATTGTTCAGTTTGGAGGATATATCCCTTTTTTGATTTCCAGATTACCCATAGGTAATTGATGCAGTGTTTTCACTTTCGAGAGATGAAACCCCCCCCCCCCCCCCACCAAAATCAAAATTTTTACTCGTGCGTAACGTTATAAAAACCATTCTGAACAATTTTCGTTCTGTGTCTGTCTGTCTGTGTGGGTGTGTCGTGAATTCGCAAATCCTTATAACAAACTTTCATCCAATTTTCGGATTAGATTGTAGACAGTGTTTTAGAAGTTTCATTGTTCCCAAATTAATACTTCACTCTGTGCATGCGCAAACATGAACTCAACGAGCATAATTTTCCCAGGCCCTAATAATGCCGTATAGATTTCAACGCGGTTGTATCATTAGTCGCTGTTGTGCATGCGTGAATTCAAATCCTTGTAACAAACTTCATTTCCACAGATTTCATCGTTGGACTGTGGATTTTCCTCTTTCAGTTTCAACGTTCACAAATGAACACTTCATTCTGCGCATGTTTGTTACATCTATCAAGCATAATTTTCTTGTTGCCTAATTGACTGATTCAGACGTTTTACACTTATTTAGATTAGGTATAATACAGGTATTTTATTATAGGTATTATACTCTATTATAGGTATTTTAAATTTGATTGCTAAGGATGGTTCATGATACGATTACCTACATGGAAGCTACCTATGTGCCACACCCATCTCGGCATGTATAAATTGTATAAATGTATAAAATGTATAAATTGAAATGGAGGGTGCGGATTGCTGTTTCGGTGGTTGCATTTTCACTTCAATGAATTTTTGTTTTGTATATACAGTGCGACCCCAAAACTACACCCCCCCCCCCCCCCCCGCCCCTCCAGCTTTCATCCACAATTTCCGAGATATCAATGTGAAATTTGGAGAGAGTTTTTTTTTTAGTCTGATACAAAGTTTTAAGAAAACAAAAATCATGAATAAATCCAACAGTTTCGTGGCTACCCATAATATTGGGTATTTTGAAAAAAAAAAAAAATTCATTTTTTGCCTAGAGATATTTCATTTTAAAGATTTCTTAATCCTGAACACGATGATGAAACCAGAATTGCGATATCCTATTCCGTCCTCGGATTGGAGATGATGAACCATGAAGAAGCGCATTCGTGTTTTATATATATATATATATATATATATATATATATATATATATATATATATATATATATATATATATATAAATAGGGGGGGGGTATTTATGGTCGGAGAATTTACGATATCGTAACGTGTTAAATGTGCTAAACTTAAAAAACAACCGTCGTCGTAAAAATCCAGACTTTACGACGATACGATGTGTTATGGAAAGCAGAATCTGGGGTTTGCTTGGCGTCGAATCGAGACCATGTTAAAGGTCGTATCAATCCAAAATGGCTGAAAGCCAACAGCTGATTTTTATTTTGTGCCTACTAGCTAGGTCGCATTTCTTATTTTCGTGTTCCCTAGTTTTTGTAGTTTGTTTTGTTTTTCCAATTGGTTAGTTTCCGTTGCCTAGTTACTTCAGTGCCCAATGAAAAAACGTGGAAAGTGAAGACAACCAGATTGAACTGGGTAAATGAAACGGCATTGTTACTTCAACAGGTGCAACAAATGAAACATCAGTTTGAGAGTTTTCTTAACTATCGCATAAATGCACTTAGCTTTATGGCTCTTTTAGGACATGTTTTGAGCAATTACTTATTCATCTCGCACGCAAAGATATATTTGAATTATTTCAAAATGAAACTGAATCCCTCTATTTTAAAATATAACCTGCAAGTATAAGATTCCGTGTTGTTGTTGTAGTACTCTTTTTACGTGCCTCGCAGATATTCACCTTCTTCTTTTACACACCTGTTATCACAAAAATCTTCTGAGGCAATTTTACGAAGTTTAGCATAACAGAGTTAACATGGGATCCTCATGAGTCCTGCAGATTATGACGTTTTCTATTTAACTCGTGTAACATAGTTGTAAAGACCATGAATACTCCTGGTATTTATGAACGGAGTTACAAATATTGATGAGACAATACAAAACTTCCTAATTGCGTGCACGAAAGTCTGAAATAATGTTGTTATTTCGTAATCCAAAACATTTAACTGCATTTCATTAATATTTGCTGGAAAATTGATATATGTTCCAGCCATGCAGTACGATCGTGTGAGCGAATTATCGTACTATAACATGTTTCACTAGATTGAAATTTGTTCAATTTTGAGTGAGAAGAAATTGTTAACTAGGTACCAATTTTATGCCAGAAAAACTCGTACATTTCATGTGAAAAAGCGCAAACTTCAGTAATCGTATCAGTAAGGCTCAAAATTGATTTCCGTGGAGAATAATAAATAGAATACATTTTAATTTTAAAATTTGTGGACCCATTGCAATAGCTTCGTTATTTATGAAAATTTATTAATGAAAGCGGGACTGATCAACAGGTGAAATGTGGTTGTGTTGTTGTGGCGGATTTATTGTCCCGGTGCTTCAAATGGTCCAAATTTTTATTGGACAGTTTGCCCAAACCCTGGAGGCGCAGTAAGTTCTCCGGAAGCAGACCCAATGTCGGCTTTCTAGCCAAAAGATCGGAAAAGGTGAGTGACTCGAATGTAGTGATACCTAGCGGTAGTCGCGCGAACTCTGTCCGATCAAGAAAACAGTTCAATGCTCTCTCCAAATTCAAAATACGATCAAGCGGTTTATTCAACTCTCAGCCAACAGTTGACCGATTTCAATGACTCTTAAAGCCTTCGTTCTATTTTCGAAACCTGAAACGAAAACAGACCTCGAAATTTGAAAGTACCTAAAATTGTAAAATGGTATCTGAATTTGAAAATTTTGTTATTAGAAAATTTCAGAGGCCTAATTCTATGGAGAATTTCAAAAACAGGAGATTGCCGCAAGAATCATCAAAATTGGTCAAAT
Organism: Adelphocoris suturalis; assembly: GCA_030762985.1. NCBI lineage: Eukaryota > Metazoa > Arthropoda > Insecta > Hemiptera > Miridae > Adelphocoris > Adelphocoris suturalis. Next base: position 50,773,454 of record CM061043.1, on the reverse strand, counting down.
ATTAGGGAGTTCCTAGTAGATCCGTAAAACACAATATGTCGTGCGGTATTGACAATCCTGCGCCGTAACTCTAACACAATGAGTTACGGTGACGCATCCTTCCGTACAGATAGGTACGTTAACAGATCGCAATCCGGAAAACACGTAATCGTCTAAAATAACCTCCTTCCATGCACTCAAATAACCTCCTAGGTACAACTTCCTCTTTCCATGGATTTAGCGTTACAACTAAATCCGTTAAGGACTTGACGTGACTTTAAGGTGCGGTAAGTGTTTCTCATTACTGCACGCCGTATTGAGACCGACGGATCTCTAAGAACTCTCTATTGACCGACGTGAAGTTAAGGTGCGGTAAGTGTTTCTCATTAAAAAACGCCGTATTGAGACCGACGGATATATACCATCTGGCGCCCCCTTAAAGACACTCCGTTGTTCTAAACTGGGTTTAAACGACTTTTTGGTTGGTGAATGATGCCAAGATTTGATCGTCGAGATTATTTTCAATGGGGTTTGGCTAAACTCCGTTGAATAAGTATTTGGTCAATCGACCTAAGGGTTGTGAAAGTGAGAGGTTCTCTTGTTAATTCGCCATTGATGGTTTTGTACAGCCGTTGACCCAGTAGGGAGCTGTCTGTGTCACGTCCAGCCATTACAAGCGTTGGGGGGACGGAATCTGGAGAACAGACAATCGCAATCAACGAAGAGAGGGGTTGAAACTGCAACCCCGGGCTCAGACGCGGAAGGACCTGTCGCCCCTGTGGGACTTTGGATCAGACCTGGATGGAAGGGATGAGGAAGGGTCGACGCAGAGAGATCTCAAACCCGAAGTAATTGATTGTCCGGTTCCCCCAATTAACCCCTTCTCGTCTCCTGCAGTCGAGTCGGCCTTCGCACCCACTAATCCGCGTCGCCTTCGTGTGTGATCCTCTCCAAATTAATGGATTCGGTCCAACTTCCAGCCCATTCAATCCACGTCCATCTCCGACAAGAGGGTGGTCTTCTTGAAGGTAACTATTCGTTTTCTGGTAATACGTAACCTCCGAGATTAAAATGAGAATGGTCGTGAATGGAGGTGGATTTATATGAGTGACATGGAGACTAAAACTCTGGTGCGAATGCATCCTAGTTTACATGGAAGCTAAAATAAAATACTCGTAAGTTCCAGCCATGCAGTACGATCGTGTGAGCGAATTATCGTATTACATCATGTTGCAATAGATTGAAATTTGATCATTTTGAGTGAGAAGAAATTGTTAACTAGGTACCAATTTTATGCCAGAAAAACTCATGTCATGTGAAAAAGCGCAAACTTCAGGAATCGTATCAGTTCGTGTGTGATCCTCTCCAAATTAATGGATTCGGCTCAACTTCCAGACCATTCAATCCACGACCATCTCCGACAAGAGGGTCCTTCTTGAAGGTATATGATATTCGTTTTCTGGCATACGTAACCTCCAAGATTAAAAAGAGAATGGACGTGAATGGAGGTGAATTTATATGAGAGAAACGTGTCTGTGTAGGAGAATAAAACTGTGGTGAGAATGCATCCTAGTTTACATGAAAGCTAAAATAAAAAAAATAAAAACTGACAGCTATGCAGCATGATCGTGTGAGCGAATTTTCGTAAATTATCCTATTATATTGTATTGCATTGTCTTGAGATCTCAGCTCTTTGCGTGCAAAGTAATTTTTAACTACCAATTTTATGGTCAAAAACTCGTTCTAAACTATTTTTCTGTGATCGATAGTTTTTATCGATGCAGCCACAGTTTTATTCGACTTTGCTGATTATTATAGCAACATGTATTTAGCAAATTCATCATCTAGTCTTGTATTATTTAATTTTCGGGGTTTTTTATCTGGTGGAGTTGCTAAACAGAGGTCTTCGGTGTACCCATCGTTTTTCCCCTTTTGATTTGCCAGTGGAGTCCATGATGGCACTCCGTTAAATGACAATCCAGACCCGAAGTGATCACCTCCTACCCCACTGTCATTTCCCCTCCGTCAATTCCCCGCCCTGCATTTACCGAACATTGCAACAACCGAGTGCTATTAAATCTCTAATGGGTTATTTCTGCTAGCAGTAATAATAGAATTATAATTTAAGAGCCTTTCAGAGGAATCCGTCGTCACTAGCAAGTCGAGTACCGAGTGCGCGCGCTTTCGATGTAAAGACATCACCATCAGGTCATCGAAACAGTACTGAAGTCAGTCAACCGATCAATCAATTTATATATAAAGGAGGAAATGGAGGAGAGGTGGCGGTGAGGAGTACCTACTATCTTGAGTGGTCTACGAAGTATCATAAAATGGGGTTATTAGGGTGAATTTCACACCAATTTTCACCAACTTACCATTTAGTAAAATAAGCCTTCATGGCGTCATTGCGTCAGTCCTGTCTTGTTGAATCGATTTCACTGTCTATATCAATTCAAACATGTATTCTTGAACTTATACGTATTTTTTTAATGCTCTGACCCTAATTACCCTTGACTCAGGTTAATTAGGGTCAGTAACCTTATTTCGTCAAAATGATGAAACTAAACTATTCCAAAGTAATAAAGGGCCTTGAATTATGTTTTTAAAAACGGTCTAAATTACTGCAATCGTTTCGTACCAGGATCAATTTGAGGGATTTAAGATTTCATTCCACCTAAAAGAATGCTCAATATTACAAAATTGAACAATGTCGATAAAATAATCACTCACTTTACACTGAATTCTGCAAAACTTAATAATATTAATTATTCCTTGTTGCAATGCTGAATACGTACTCATCTTGACGTTGAACTCAATTCTGTCTCCTCCTCAAATTATAACGAACGTTGTTTTTATTCAACCTTGTTTTGTTTTCTCTAATAGCACAATACCTACATAATCAAATTAGCTGACCTTAACGAGTGGGCCTTGGATTGTCGGAGCTCAACTATACCTCAAGCAAAGGGCACTCAAATAACTGCGGTTTGTATACATAAATTGATAGACGTACGAGTGGGAACATCCTTTGATGTCATCGTGGTCTCGAGAGATCTAATTTCAAACTCTAACAAGGAGGAACTTCGCAAGGTGGACGCTCAATACCTCGTATATACAGCGTTGTTATTCAGTTATTGTGTGCAATCAATCCGAGTATTGCAAACAATTGAACTGTGCGGATGAACATCACTGTGTCACAAATAAAAATATTTACAGCAGACAGGTTTTTCTGAATTGATAGCAGAGTAGCTCACTCAAACCTAACAAGTTGATATACAGCGTTGTTCCTCAGAGTATTGTCGTAGAAGTTGAATTATCCTCTACTGTACTATTGATCAGTATTATTGATTACCATGTTTACAATAGTCATGGCGACAACAAATTACAAAGTGAAAGATCGTATTGATCAACTAGCTTGATAGTTTACCCTTTTGACATTTTCATGTCTTTGCTTTGGCACATAAACTAAAAAAACTTCACGGAAAATAATTGCTCACGAAAATTGCTCACGAAAATTGCTCACGAAAATTGTCCCAAGTGGCCACAACGATGATTATGACCATCAGAAATGACGTTTTTACCTAATGATCCCACGATTCTGAGATTTGGTATGTAGCCCCTTGAGGGACTTCTGAACACAACTGACCGATCCAAGATCAGCTGAGTGGCTCTAGAATCCAGTTTTTTCCCTAATGATCCCACGATTCTGAGATTTGGTATGTGGGCCCTTGAGGGACTTCTGAACACAACTGACCGATCCCAGATCAGCTGAGTGGCTCTAGAAACCAGTTTTTTCCCTAATGATCCCACGATTCTGAGATTTGGTATGTAGCCCCTTGAGGGACTTCTGAACACAACTGACCGATTACAGATCAGCTGAGTGGCTCTAGAATCCAGTTTTTTCCCTAATGATCCCACGAATCTGAGATTTGGTATGTAGCCCCTTGAGGGACTTCTGAACACAACTGACCGATTACAGATCAGCTGAGTGGCTCTAGAATCCAGTTTTTTCCCTAATGATAAGGAAATAATAAGAAAACACACATGAAAATGTCCCAATGTGTTGCAGACTCGTATGCAAGCATTTCTGATGATTTCCGCTTACTTTACTTTTAGTTTAGTGTTTTGTGAATACAATTTAAATTATTCAATAACTTACTTGATTATTATTTACCCTACGTTCGCTCTTCACAACATGGCGCAGTCGGTAGGACACGAACCTACAATCCCAAAGGAAATCTGATTTCCTGTCATTGTTCTCAGAAAGGGGGATGTCGTAGAAGTTGAATTATCCTCTACTGTATTATTGATCAGTATTATTGATCGCCATGTTTACAGTAGTCTTGACGACAACAAATTACGAAGTGAAAGATTGTATTGATCAACGAGCTTGACAGTTGACCTTTTTTAGTATAGTGTTTTGTGAATACAATTTAAATTATTCAATAACTTACTTGATTATTATTTACCCATCGTTCGCTCTTCACAACAAGTATTTTTCGTTGCAATTTCAGCGATTTAGATTATGTTATCACCTCATAATGTAAAAAAAAGCACTCAGTCATGCAAAATGACTAATAAAGCGAATTTTCTAAGAAAACTTGTGGATAATATTAAATTAGGCATTTGAATTCCGATCATTAAGGTTGATGCCAACCATGTCCTGAATAAAACTGAGGGAGCAGCCATGTGACGAGATCACAAAGAAATTTTGTAACACGCAGCCGAACTCGAAAATATGGTAAATTATGGGCATTTTTCACATAAAAATTTGTTTTTCTTAGTTATTCATGAATCTTAGAGATCATTGAGTGGTTGCAATCATCTCATCGCTAGAAAATACTTCGACTGTGACATACCACATGCCCTATTGTCGAAATTTGGTCAATTATGGGCATTTTTCACATAATAAATCGATTTTTCTCACTTATTTATAAATCTTAGAGATCTTTGAGTGGTTGCAATAATCTCATCGCAAGAAAATACTTCGACTGTGACATACCACATGCCCTATTGTCGAAATTTGGTAAATTATGGGCATTTGTAACCTAAAAATATTTTTTCCCACTTATTTATGAATCTTAAAGATCTTTGAGTGGTTGCAATCATCTCATTACTAGAAAATACTTCGACTGTAACATACCACATGCCCTATTGTCAAAATTAGGTCAAATATGGACATTTTTCACACAAAAAATCTATTTTTCTCACCTATGAATCTTAGGGATCTTTGAGTCGTAGCAATCATCTCATCGCTAGAAAATACTTCGACTGTGACACCCCATATGCCGTTTTGTCAAAAAAACAATTTTTAGCATATTTGGAGCCATTAAATTCTAAATTTGAGCCAGAAATTCTAGAGGTATCGGGCTGCCAACGAACTCGACCTGTTTTTTGCCAAAACGGAATTCTCTGCGCTGGAACGAATTTTTTCCCCGTTTTTAAATAGATTGAACAATCAGTAGATTGGGCGACAGATATTTCATCAGGCCATATATTCGATTTATTTATAAAAGTCTTGATCAGGGCTTAGAAAATAATGGGGGTTGAGTGTTACTTTTATTCTAAGAGCAACAGGAAACTTCTATTCAATGTAACAATGAAAAGTATTAATGAAACAAGTTATACCTCGCAAGATTTATAAATAAATCGCATATATGGCCAGATGAAAACCCAATCTACTGACTGAACCTCAAGATCTCCCAACTTTATATATATATATATGTATTTACATCAGAGTAAATGGCAGGAAGATTTGTTCAAGTTAACTGATGAAATTCGGAATAATTTAAATAAAAATATTATTATGATTGGAGATGCGAATGCAAGAATTGGGCAGCTACAAACCATACCAGATGGTGTAGTTGATAGATACGTCCGGAAATACAACCTATATATAAATAAATAAATATACACACACAAATATATATATATATATATATATATATATATATATATATATATATATATATATATATATATATATATATATTATGTAGGTTGTTTTCGACTGTATTCTATAAAATAATATGAAGTTGGGGGACCTTGAGGTTCAGTCAGTAGATTGGGTTTTCATCAGGCCATATATTCGATTTATTTATAAATCTTGATCAGGGCTTAGTTGGGGGTTGAGTGTTACGTTTATTGTAAGAGCAACAGGAAACTTCTATTCAATGTAACAATGGCATTTAAACAAGTGTTTGTTCTCATCAAGTTTCTATGTGAAAAAAAGCAAACCCCCATCTAAACCCTGATGAAGATTTATAAATAAATCGAATATATGGCCAGATGAAAACCCAATCTACTGACTGAACCTCAAGATCCCCCAACTTTATAAATATATATATATATATATATATATATATATATATACATATATATATATATATATATATATATATATATATATTAATTGCTATGCAATTCTTAGGCCGACCCCCAATAATTTTTTATGTAACGTCCCCATTTAAAATGTAACGTCCCAATTTTTTGTGTAACGTCCGTGACGCGAAGCTTGTAACGTCCGAGACGCGAAGCGCGAGGTCGTGGGTTCGAATCCCAGCCAGGCTTGAAAAAAATTTTTTTTTCCAAATTTTTTTATATCAATTTTTTTTGCATCGTGGGTTCGAATCCCAGCCAGGATTGAACATTTTTTTATATACACATTTTTTCAGGCTAAGAATTGCATAGCAAATTATCCTCGTTTTCTACGCAGTAGAAAAGAGAAAAGATCCGGCGAGGCGCGAAGCGCCGAGTATAGATTAGGGGGGTCCAGGGGGGCGAAGCCCCCTTGGCGGGGTCAAGGTGCGGAGCCCCTTGCGAGGCCCGAAGGGCCGAGTTTATATACATATTCAAATTTCATAAAATTTACAAAAAAAAAAATCATTAAAAATGTCTAAAAACGGCTGAAATCGTTAAATTTATATTTTTATACAGAATTTTAGTCAAAAGGAGTTATTTAGCAATGAACTAGAACATTAATTAGTAATTCATGCAGAAATTTATCCTGAAAAATTAACTTAAAAATTCTTTAATATTTGCCCAAACATCTCTGAAAACTGCAAAAAAAAAAATCTAAAAATCTAAAAAAATCTTAAAAAAGCAAAAAAAGCTAAAAATCCGAAATATTTTTTGAATTGCAGAATATTATTTAGAAAGATATTTTCTGTCATCAAATTGATAGTTGAAAATTTCGTTTTACTTAAAGTCCTGAATTTTCAAAACAATTTAACATAATACCTATAGTACGATTATCTACGAAAATATGCTGATTCGATCATGCTGCACGACTGAAACTTTTTTTGTCGATCTTTTCACCGTTGCTGCCTATTGATAGGGATACGGTGAAGAGCGTTGCATATGATTTGATACGCAACGGTGATACGATACGGACATTTGATACAAGTGTGGAGCCGGCTTAGGGTACTCATTTGAAACTTGCATTCTTTCAACTTGCGACTTATTAACAGCTCGTGCAAGATACATGGATGGCATACCTAATTACTAAGTAAACTAGACCGTAGTTTATTATTGATCTTACTGAATCAGTATTTCTACAAAACATATCAAGGTATGGATACCGGTTCTGGGAAGCTATATTAGAGTTGAACTTTCGTAATGATCGAACAATTTAAACTTCCGATCAAAAGAGCTACTTCATAACTTGTTGTTTCTTAAGATATACCATTGCTTTGATTGATTCTATATTATTAGGTAGTATCTAGTTTCTGAAATATGCCGAGGAACGAACGTACTTGTTCAAGTATAATATAACAGTTTCGAAGCATCAAAGCCGGTACTATTTGCTCTTCTCGTCCTGTATCGATTTCTGCAGCGGCTCGTTATTCCTGTAATAGGTAAACATTTACAGTTAATTTCCGACTCGCTGGGAACTTGGAGAAGTTAGTTACTCAGTGTGTCTTGGTGAGCTGGAGCAATCACGAAGCTCTTTCAAGTTCGTGGATGCATGGGAAGACGTGTTTGTGGAAAGCGTACTTTCAATCTCTCTCCTGTAAACGGACCCATTTTGTGGTTCGTTATGTTGGTATACTATCAGTCTACAGGTGTTCTCTTTGCCATTTGACATTTGAGATTGAGAAGTTGTATTTCGAAGAATAGGTTCGCGAGTATTTCGCGTTCCCGACCTACCTCTGAAACGTAATTTAAATACAGAATATCCAAGAGCAATGCACCAAGATAAGATAACTACTAGCAATTGATAAAATTTAGAATGATAAAATCTTCTATAACCTGGGAAACGTTCTATGCCATGGATATGGTACCACTAATTTGTAAACGTCGGGAGACAAGAATCTTTGGGTTTCAAAATGTTTTAATCAAAAAAGGCAAAATTTTGAATGTTGCTTTTGCTCAACATCTACTTTTGGATGCAACAACTTTTTAATGTGATAGTGAACCTTAAATTCATTTAAACTTCCGTTTTCATGATGCATCGTTGAAGATGCAAAACATTACGCCAATACAATGGAACCATCAAGTAGATTCAAGGTTTTACCGGGTGGAGTGTCACCAATGTTTTTGGTAACACTGGCCATCTCAGAACGACATATCTATGTTGTTCGTCACTACAAAATATTAACTGGACAATTAAATAAATGGCATTAATTGCCCATTAACTGGACTATTTCTGTTTTGAAGATTTTCTACTTAAGGGATATTGTATTACATGCTGTGGTTGTGCTGTGATTGATCTAACTGAGTCTAGTGATTTGAAACTAAAATTGGGCTGAATGTGTTGAAACTTGGCTGATAAAGACCCTAGTTTGAACTTTGGGTACTGGAAGGATATAATAGCTGAATTTAACACCGGAATGCAGAATCCCTTAGCATACATTTCGAAGAAGGATGTTGAATCGTAGCCAGAATGCGAATTCCCTTAGCATAAGAATGTTGGAGTGATCATAGTCGGAATGCAGAATCTCACCCTAGATACGTTCCTAGGGAATTTCACCCAAGAATACAGAATCCCCAGAAATTTGTATATCTTTAAACCCGTAGTGCGCAAACCTGTGTGAGTTGAGTGTAAGGCAAGGTTGGTTGTGAGAATAATCAAGTCAGAAGGTTGTGTGTGAAGGTTTGTGAAGGTTGGTTGTGAATCGTGCCTGTCAGCTCAGCTTGCTGGGTATCAAATAAAGTTTGTTAACTGTAAAATAGAACATTCAAAAATTTATGTGCACAATTATGTTGAAAAATGTAGGTACTTAATTTCATTAAAATTTGCAAAAAAAAAAAATCTATAAAATTACAAAAAAGCTAAAAATTCAATACTTCTTTTTGAATACTAGATTATTATTTAGGATACCTAAGTTTTTTAGAATAAAATTCAATACACATTATTCAATACACACATTAACATCATAAAATACGACAATTTACGAAAATTCTCTCACATAATCATGTTGCAGGACCCGAATTTTTTGTTCGTTTTCTAAAATGTTACTGAGTGAGCTGGACACTGTACATCTGAAATGACGGTAACATAACTACTTAATATCGGAGAACGATCAAAGTTGTGCCATTCTGAGGAATCCATCACAACCCGCACCTTTTCCGAAGGTTTTTCCCCCCACTGACCGGCAGAAGGTTGAAGAAGGAAACAACAAAAGGAAGGGCGAATGCGAAGGCTCGAGTGAAACGGGGGAACGCGTGGAGAATGCTATTGTTGGGTTCCTTTTGCAAACCCCCATTTCGCCGTGTAATTGAACACTCACCTGGGGCATCTCTGCCGGTCCTTCCCTCGCGCCGCCCTGATAGCTCCCTCCATAGCTCAAGGGTCCAGGGAACGGGCAATCTCGACTTCACAAGAACTCCAGGCTTCGGTTATATAGCTCTCGAGAGAGAGGCCCTTCGGCTGTTGATCATTCCACAACTTTCACCCCCAAGACGTCGAACGCTTTGGGATCCTTTCGACTTTTCCTCAAGTCAATGTTAGGCTTAGCGCACACCGGAGACTTTCGGGTGTATGACCCTAGCAGGTAGTGATCGAGCTATGGGTCGCATAAGCTCTCTCGCAATTCAAATTGAATGTAGATACCATCAATCTAAGCACTGTGAACATAATATCATGTATTAAAGAAGATAATGAAAATTTAAATTAATAGTCTTACCTCATTCACAAAAACGTCAAGCGGTCACCACTAAATCCTCTTTTCTGCACCACCTTTGAATAATCTCCTCTTCCCCCGTTTTGCACCATAGCGAATACCGCGTTTGTCACTACCGTTTGGCATGACGATATGCTTAGACGTGAACAAAGTAACGAAATCGTAAGTCAGTAACACTTAAGTACTGAGATTCATCTTATATACCTTGCTGATATTCTCGATATTTACCTTCCTTATTCAACTGAAAATTTCACCTTTCCACAATCTAGTAAACGAATTGCTTTATTTCCATAAAACGTGTTGACTAAAAAACGATAATGTCCCCATAATAAATAACCCCAGTTCGAATCAATGGCACAATGAACAGTTTAAGAAGAATCTTTCTCATCGCGTACCTACCTTGCCCATCGTAAAAGCCATTCTACTCTCGGCCCTCTAATTATGAAAGGATTAGGTAGGGTTTGTTGCTTCGAGGTGAACGGTAAGGTATCCACCACCTGCGTTACCGCTATTTCGACAAGCGGTCAATGACTCATATGTTTCACTAAATTAGTGTTGGAAAAGTGATGAACTATTTCGCACCCCTGGTCCCCCTCGAACCCCTAACATCAGAAATTTCAGTTTTAGTAAGTTATTATACACGCCGTTAAACCTGTCATGATCAAATTTTAGGAATAACTCTAGATTTAATATTTGGGTGTTGGTATGAGGAGTTTTTTTTCTCTGAATCTCCCCCCAAAAAAGGTGTATTCAACTTTTCGGGAAATTTGAAATTTAGCCTTCATCTCAACTTGTAAAATTGACTCATGAATAAGACATTCTAGCTATTTTAATTTTATTAACCCCAAGCTATTTTTAGATCATATTGAAAATAAAGGATTCAATCGACCAAAACGCAACAGCCCAGGTGCAACGGGCCCTTAACAGTAGTGAACAGAGATGTGACCGCGCACACCGGAGACAACTCTGGGGAGAGGAGAGTCTCAATACCGCTCCCCGGTTATCGCGGACCAAGCGCTTTCGACGGAAACTGGTGCAACGAACCCCAGATCCGTTGAATGAATTGGCGCCTATCTATCTATCTATCTATGTCCGCTGCTAGCATAATATATTAGTTGGACAAACACATCACAATGATTTGTGCAGTTTGGTGGTCTGGATGCTAGCAAGCTTGCATCTCAAAATTCCTTAACAGCAAATAGTCAATCCCTTAGTAAAAAGTGTCGCGAAAAATTCCTTGGCCCCCAGCCAAAAGACATATCCATGTCAAAAAAGGATCTTATAACCAAAAGACATATCCATGTCAAAAGCATTTTAATTTCTCCCTTGATGGGAAAAACAAAAGATCATGGATATGTCTAATACTTACTGCTTACCAGTTGGTACCTACTACTCAATTGTATACCAACCATGTACCTAGTGCCTTCTTTTCACAAGATTATTCCATTATGGTTACAAAACAATATTAGTTTTTAACTTAGAGTAATAAATCAGCATTCCTTGACACTACAATGGCTTAGAGGTCATAAAATGTCGTGGTAAAATGTGAGCATTCCAAAAAGTGGTGAACGATTTTCCTACTATGAAAACTATGGGAGTTACCCTTCCCTAGTAACGCCTTGGTTGTACGTGAAAATCAATAGAATATCACGTTTGACAGACTTAGAGCCTGGGCTGAGGAAAACCGCTTGCTGCCAAAAGAGCCATCAGAGTTTAGGTTGGGAAGATCATGTATTGATTCCATTTTCACTCTTCATTTAGCTGCGTGTATCACCTTGCAGTTCAAAAAGTTTCGGGTCAAGAGTATGAGTAAAATTTCTCCCTTGATGGGAAAAACAAAAGATCATGGATATGTCTAGTACCTACAGCTTACCAGTAGGTACCTACTCAATTGTATACCAACAATGTAGTGCCTTCTTTTCACAAGATTAATCCATTATGGTTACAAAACAATATTAGTTTATAACTTAGAGTAATAAATCACCATTCCTTGACACTACAATGGCTTAGAGGTCATGAGATGTTGTGATAAAATTAGAGCATTCCAAAAAGTGGCGAACGATTTTCCTACTATGAAAACTATGGGAGTTACTCTTTCCTAGTAACTCATTGGTTGTACGTGAAAAATCAATAGAAATTCTACCTAGCCTTCACTTTTCGAGTTAATAATAATTTAAAGTGCCGGAGCGTTTGATTTTGTGTGGAGAAAATTTATAACTTAGCGTAATAAATCAGCTTTCCTTGACCCAACAATGGCTTAGGGATCATGAGATGTTATGATAAAATTAGAGCATTCCAAAAGTGGCGAACGATTTTCCTGCTATGAAAACTAAGGGAGTTACATTTCGCTAGTAACGCATTGGTTGTACGTAAAAATCAATAGAAAAGTGCCGGTCGGGAAAAAAAAGTGTCGTTCGGGAAAAAAAAGTGTCGCGAAAAATTCCTTGACCCCCAGCCAAAAGACATATCCATGTCAAATTCAGATTAGTTGGACAAATTGATCAGAATAATTTGTACAATTTTTCTGGTCCGGATGCTCGCAAGCTCGCATCTAAGAAATACATAACATCAAGTAGTGAATTCCTCAGTAAAAATTCAGATTATTTGAACAAATATATCAGAACAATTTGTACAGTTTGCTGGTCCGGATGCTCGCAAGCTCGCATCTATGAAATACATCATATCAAAAGGGTCAATCCCTTAGTAAAATACAGATTAGACGAATAGATCAAAACGTCGTTTTAAAATATGACCTAAAGATTTATAATAATGACGTTTACGTATAAAAACGTGTTTCGGAGGTTGAATTTAATTAAATGCAAAATATCGTTGCTCCGATCCTGGGATAGATCGAGCTCGGGTCCCTAGTTATATAAGCCCGTGACGCTCTCCATTACACCACGGAGGACTACGGCAACCATTTAACTAATAATCATAGGACTTTGCTACTCATTAGGGAGCTTATTTCCATTTCCGTTAGGAGCGCTTGGTCCGCGACAACCGGGGAGCGGTATTGAGTGAGTACTCTCCTACGCTGGGATTAGGACCAGAAGTCGCGCGGCGGTTCCAACTCCCAGCCGACTGGTGGACCAGAGGACTGTCTTAACGGGCACTGAACTCAATGACACTGCGCCCAACTGAGACATATTATTGTCATGGGCCATACCAACTAGTGCCCACAACCAGCGGGTGCCTGGGCAGGACAAGAACAACAACAACAACCGAACGGGGAGTTGATTGTAGGTGATAACTGGCCGATTGCTTTGATATCGGAATACGACGAAAATTGGGTCGGCCGGCCCCGTGTCGCCGAAAAGTGCAAGGAGTGCAAAATGTAGAGGAAATAATTAAAAAAATTATAAGTGGCAAGGGCACCTTTTTCTGTTCATTCGTGGGAACGATCGGAATAGAGAAAGTTCGTCACATCTAACAGTGAATTTTTCTTAATCAAAAACCTATATTTCCCCCAGTGTATTGAGATCGTCCCAGCTGGCGCAGTCGGTAGGACTAAGTAATTTCCATCCATGAAAATGTATTATATTTTTGTTTTCTAATTTTTTTTCCAGGATCCACAATAGTATGCATTTCTCACTTTCCAGGAACAAACTGTTTTTTTATATTTATACTTACATTTTTATCAACCCTTCAATAATATGATTTAAATAATAATTCCTGACTATATTATACAATTTGTGTGTGTACTAATCAACATTACAAATTTCAAAATTTAGTATCAACAGCTCAGTCACCAGGAGGCGACTTCCAGGTGGCCAAGGGGGGGAGGGTGTACATTTTATTTGTTTATGTGTTAAGACCCTCGCTTTTCATGCACCCCTGCTTAATATTTCCCCAGTACAGAGTAAATAATACCCCGGGGTAAGTGTCTGTTATGTGTGTGTTACCGGTAACCGCAGCTGCGTTAGTATGTAAGACAATATCCCTTTATTGAATTTATTGGTATTATAGATAATTTGATTTACAGTTTTAACCAAAATTTTATTTTGTTTCTTAGACAGTAATTGCTCACTATGGAAAAGACTGAATACTGTTAAATGTTTATGTATAACATATAATATAATGAATAATGCTAATAAGGGAAAAATATCTATAACAAAATAATAATAATAATAAGAAAAAAAAAACATATAATAAAAGAATAATAATAAGGAATATATATATATATAATAAAATAATAATGTAAAAAAAAAAAATAATAATAATAACTTATTTCAATTGTCTTATTGAACTATATAAATTCCTAAATTGTAGTTGAATTTTAAATTTAAATTTTTATAGAAAAAAAACAGGTCCCTTGCCACTAGGGAAATTTCGACCAAATGTATTCAAAATTATCTTCTTTTTTTTCAGCTTTAACTACTCCTTGCACTAGTCCCTTGTCCCACACACAGCGGCTGGACGAACAACCCTTTCTCCCCTGGACGACCCAATTAGCAGTTGGAAACCCTTGGATGAGCAAAAAGCTGGTGTCACCTATTGTACTCCCCAAAGAGTGAGTTCTGCCCAGGCCAATGAAGATCTATGGGACTAAGAGGTTGAATGGACCAACAAGGACAAAAAACCTAGACCTGGCCACACAGCTCGAGGACTAGCTGTGAATTGTTGTCGGGGGTGATGTCATGGGCCATACCAACTAGTGCCCACAACCAGCACGTGCCTGGGCAGGACAAGAACAACAACAACAACCGAACGGGGAGTTGATTGTAGGTGATAACTGGCCGATTGCTTTGATATCGGAATACGACGAAAATTGGGTCGGCCGGCCCCGTGTCGCCGAAAAGTGCAAGGAGTGCAAAATGTAGAGGAAATAATTAAAAAAATTATAAGTGGCAAGGGCACCTTTTTCTGTTCATTCGTGGGAACGATCGGAATAGAGAAAGTTCGTCACATCTAACAGTGAATTTTTCTTAATCAAAAACCTATATTTCCCCAAGTGTATTGAGATCGTCCCATTATCAAAGATCCGACAGCAAAAAGGAGTTCTGTTTTTCATGCTATTTTTGAGAGGCACTCCATGGGAAAACCTACGATGTATTACATTTGCTTAGCTAATTTAGGGGGTAAAATTATGTTTTGGTGTAATAAAACGTGGTTTTTCAATGAATTCGAAGGTTTTCTATAAACATTACGTGCCTACCTACTGCAACGAGTTTTACACTTTCTCTAGCTAGTTTTACCCTTTAAAAACTCATAACATTTTGCATAATAGATTTGAAAAAAAAGGAAGAAAAAACCCCGTGAGCCTGCAGTGTTATGGCAGTTTTGAATGTCGTAAAGCAGAGAACATGAAAAATATTATAAATGTTAAATTATCGAAAACGAAGTGTTTTGTAAAAGTTCTAGTCATATATTATGTAGAATATGTCTAAAAACTGGTCCATTTTTATTAATTATGTTTCTTAAGTCTATGAAGATTACAAGAGTTTGAAGGAAAACACATGTGCGGTTTTCGCTGTTTTCCTATGCATTTCGAAACAGTTGAGCACTTCTCTTTATCAGGCGTATATAGTCACCAAATAATCAAGCTTGCTAAACGAAAGGAAGAGTTCATTGGATAGCATTTTTGATCACATTAAAATGGTCAAATTCCAAAAAAGTGCTGAAAAATCATTAAAAATAGCAAAAATTGCTAATAATCGTTAAATTTGTATTTTTTAACAGTATATTGCTCGAATAAAATTTATTAACTATAAAATACAGCATTAAAGAATGTATGTGGAAAATTATGCTGAAAAACGTATTTGAATTTCATTAACATTTCATAAAAAATCGATAAAAACTGCAAAAAAAGTTAAAAATCCAAAATCTTTTTCTGAATCGCAGAATATTATTTAGATCGAGCTTTTTGCAATAAAATTATTAGTTAACAATTTCTTTTCCCTCAAAGTCCTTAATTTTCAAAACAGTGTAGCATAATATAGTACGATAATTAATGAAAATTCGCTCATACGGTCATGCAGCATGACTGAAACTTTTTTTTTTTTGCAGAAGATCTAGACCTTCAGGGAGAGCGAGGGAATTAACGTACAGTGTACCGATTGGTTTTATTCAATTCTTTGGTGTAATATCTATCAATGGCAACCAACAAAACCTCCTCTCCACGGAAAAATATGTAAATCCTGAATATGTTTTAAGGTGTATGAGATCATTTCGGATTTCTACCGTACCTATCAAGGAGCACTCAAATTTAAAGTTCCTAGGATGGCAGGAGAGAATTTAACTGATTCAGCTGATCAGGAAAGAGTCCATCATTTCAATAGTTTCTTAATGTGAACAGGAGAGAAACCAACTGTCTAATTCAACTGTTCAGGAAAGAGCCCACATTTAAATCGTTTCTTAATTAACCAGAGGTTCCCTATCAAATTTCGACTTCCCAGGGTGATCAGGAGAGAATTCAGCTCACGGTTCGCAGTACGCGGAAAAGTACCGTGTCAAAATAATTTTTTTTTTACGCAAAAAAAAAAAAAAAAAAAAAAAAAAAAAAAAAAAAAAAAACATCTTTGAAAACAGGTCCAACTATAAAACATATGCATGTTAAAAGTTTGCAAATAACTCCGAATTTGGGAAGTGATATCTCAGATCTAACTTCTATTAATTTTCAAAAATAAATTTTCGTAGCAAAACATCTGAGGAAACCAATTTATTTAAAAACTTGTAGCGAAAGGGTTAAACCGTCCTTTACGAACCACAGCTTTAGGCCACTTCTTTCTGAATGTCTTAATGGTTACATCAACAAGTTTATACAAGCTAGACGGAGGCATGAATATCGGAAGCGTATATTGCAAATACATCACTCACCCATCACGAAGATTGCTTGTATCATGTCGACTTTTTTTTATCGATCTCGCAAAATGGTCTCGTTCGCCCCCCCCCCCCTCCCGTCCTACCACTCTTGGATCAACTCGGATGCTTCACTACACAACATCACGGGAGCTCGGCGGATCGGGGCGCATTACCCTCTAGAGGTAAATGCCCGCGGATATGGGATAAAAAGTCAAGGCAGGGCTGACCCGGCCGCGGTCTTCTCTCCCCGATCCATCACCATCTATCACGCCCAGCCTCTCTCAGATACCATCCGAAATCCCCTGTCCCCCTCCCTCAGGCCACCGAATCTTCCGACATCGCACCAAACCTCCCGTTTCCCCTCCCAGTCAGATCCTCAAACTCGGCCCATTACGGATTTATGGATTTTTCTCGGGAGGGCAGAGTTTTTCTGGGTCGAGACAAAATCTGGACTGGGAGACTCTACAAGACATAAAACGACGTCGTTCTTCTGTACATTTTTTCCTTTCGCGAGCCAAAGACCGGAATTTACGATCTGAACCTAAGAACCGTGAAAGCGTTTGACTGTTTGAAAAAGCTTCGCTGCAACATAGTACTCAATCTCAGCACTTCCCAACAGTACATACAACTCTGAAGCTTGATATCTCCCTAAACAACCTCGCATAAATTTTTTGCCTAGAAACTGATTCGCTTATTCTCACTTGGCGTTCAAGGGCACCGTCATACCCCCCCCTCCACCATCCTCCGTATAATAAACCGGCCTCCTTATAAACCATAATCGGCCTCCGTATAATGAAACAGGCTTACATAATAAATAAGACTGATTTTTATAGTTTGGTGACCTAGACGCTTGGAAGCTCGTATTTTGAAAATAAAAAAATATCCTAAATCAATCCTTTTAGCAAAGTACAGTTGGACAAACAGATCAGATTTTACGCCTAAAATGATTTTACGGAGGTCGAATATGAAGAAGAATTGGATCTAGATGGCACCGGTGATGGGGGGTTGGACGTGCTGGTGAACGTATGGTAGTCTTATTCTCTATTAACACATTTTGAATTATACGATTCACTAGTTTTTCACTCTCCAAGGTAGAAGAAAGAATAAGGTGGAAAGAAATATTGGTATGGGCTGATTAATTTTACACTTTCGACATATTTCCCCTCCGCTTGGAATTTAATTCAGTGGTTATCGCCATGAAGAATAAACTAAACATCATTCCTACACTCTTACCAAATATGAAAATTTCTTTACAATCTTAATATTGTATAAATGACCACTGATCGTAATAACCATGTCATCTCAATCTTGGTTGTGTTAAGGGTAGATCATTTAAATGGGTTGAAAATCCCGCTTTCCTCGTTATTGCATTGAATACAATTAGAAAGGGGGATGGTCTACAAATGGTCCCAAATAAGCTTCCCACGAGCCATTATTGGAGCGCAACCGTTATGTCATCCGTATTTCTGGTCTGCTGAAATCAAACAGGACAAACTAGACCCATCCCTAAATGTTATTCATCGTTCTGAGGAGCTGCAGCTACCATGGCAGCAACAATGTTGTTTCAATTCACAGCTACTAGGTAATACTCTAAATCGAATGAAACTTGATTTGTGATCAAATGAACTTGATTTGTAGTTGGCAATAATTCTTCGACAGTCTATACCACGGTACTACAATAAAGTTTTCTGAATTTGTCACCCGGTACCGTAATGTTTCTCGGATCACTTGTTTCTCGTAATACATTAGTGAAGATCGGTTAACCCTGAACACTCAACCACCAATAGTAAGAGATAAAAAACGTTACAATCTTGATTAGGTAAAATACGCGACTCCGATCCGTCCTCACAAAGTTTGAACCCCAAGGGTCATATATAATGAAGCTGCTCGAGGAATTTCGCTGTTGCACCCAAATATCAACAATCAGTCCAATATCTAAGAAGGGTAATTGATATTTATGTTCTTGGAACTGTTTATAATCAAAGCAATTCCTGGAGAATTAAACTACGACTGGAGTATTAAATCGATTGGATTAGTTTCACTACGGTCGTAATAATACTATGAAATTGTGATTTACGTAAGTTAAGGAAGATTCCGACGTCATTAGCTAGTCAACTACAGGGGGCGAGCGCTTTTGATGTAAAGGCATCATCACCAGGCCGTAATTTCCGGAGGTTTCATAAGCAAGATATTTCACCGATCCAAGTAGGTCTAGTCTATGAATTTTATCTTCCAAGATGCTCGAGAAAACTTGGGGTATCAATAATATTATATCAGTTATCAGTAGTTGCAAGATGGTTTTATGCTTCACGCATTTAACTTTATAACTGTATGGGGTGGATTTGAGCATGAAAAGTGATATATCTTATTTGCGACAACGCATGGAGCAATGTTTCATCCAGCTGGCAGGTCGGCTGCACTGAAGGTGGTCCAGAGATAGATCCGTTTGTATAGAACAATATACTATCACCCCTGCGATTCGTTCAGGCGTCACAGTCTTGATCTCGGCGGAAGGCGATCTAGTTGTCCAATATTACAAAATTTCGCTCGATCCAGGCGGTCTGAAGCAGTTTTGTAACGTGTGTTGCTAAACATGGGCGAATGAACACTGGATCGCTCTCTCGGATATCGCTTTGAATGTTGCATGGCAATACCGCCGACCGCATAGGAAATCGCGCAATTCATGCAGCTGCGACAGCCGTGATGTGTGCAGCCAAGCAATATATCCAGAATCATCCGCACATGAAACAAGCACATAGTGAAGCCTGCAGGACATGGACTTTTTTGACTTGCTTAACAAAATAAAATTGCCTGGGCAGAAAAATCAGGAAATCTTAGTCCGATTGGTTGTGTATCTCACAGATACATGGCGAGTCCCAACAGCATGATGTATTACATGAGTTGTGTTGGTGTGTTGGTAATAGAGTTATCTTGTTCACTAATGTGCTGATATGTTATATTATCGAGTAACTGGCGGTTGGGACCGGGCTGGGATTATTCATTGCATTAACTAATTGTGACCCAATTGATTGGGGGATAGCAGTCGGAAAGACCGACATAAAGTTAGGTTTCTGTTCGGGAATCTGCACCAGACCTGTCGGCTTTGCCTTTGCCCCGGGAACAGCGAGAGTTCGAAAACCCAACTCCCAATCCCCATGTAGTGAAGGAAGCCCAACCATTAAGCTTAGTTACTGTTCGAAAAGGACAAGTTCCCATTAGGGCACTTCAAACTGGGAACAAAGCTTTAACAACTTTCGGGAACCTTATTAGAAGATGGGGTCGGTAGGGTTTTTAGGTTAAATTTACTTCAGTTCCGACGACGAGGTCCTGTCATAACAAAGTTCACCACTATGTCCCTGTCATGATTGAGATGTCAGAAGAAAATAGTTCCATCAGTGAGGGATGGGGACAGTTAAAAATGAGAGCCCTGTAGTTTCGTAGGAAAGAAATTAAAGTGATGAAGTCATTTGATAAAGCAGGAAGATTGGGAAGAGTTATTCCTTCCAGTGAGTAATACTAACGGATCTAGTAATAGTACTTTCTTATAACTAGCCTAGCTGTCTACTTAGATGGGTGCAGTTATTATGATCACCCCCTTACAGCCATTCATTCACAACGTAGAATCTTGTCGTTCAACGGAAATTTAAAGCTGAAACAACGATGATAACTATATGGGTGAAATATTGAAGTCCATTTATCCAAATGCCATGACATCTACGAGTACATGTAGGATCATCAAAAAAGTTCTGCATAGTGCAGAAGGTCGAGATGTTGTGTGTGGGAGGTGTGAGGGTGATCTGTCCATCCGCCACTTCCTGGAGAAATACCCAGACCTTATGTACCTCCGAGTCCAGCATCGGTCCCCTCAGTGGGTTGACGTTTTTACAATCTAGTCATAGTTTTATTCACTTTGCTAATCATATTTAGTGACATATTTTTAGTTATTAGCCTATTCTTGATCTAGTCTTATTTGTATTATTTCAATTTTTGAGGTTTTTAATACGCTTTAGGGACTAAACAGTGGCCATCACTGTTCCCCTCATTTTTCCCCCTCCGATTTCCTAGTGGAATCCGTGATGGGACTCCGTTTGGTGACGGAGGGCAGCATTGCTCCCCTTAGAATCGTGTCAATGGCAGTGTCCCTTGGGACACCTTGTTCTGTGCCGCTAATGACCCTTCTGGTTGAGATGCGGCTCAAACCATTAAATAAATAAAAATAAAAATTCAATAACATTCCCCAAGTCAACAACTGCAACATCCGTATCGTAATTATACACCTACATGCATCTTACCCATCAGAGATGAGTACGTATGTGACTGCCTTGTTGAAGTTCCTTGTAATCCGGGAAAGGTCCAAATCACGTTCCCCTTGATCTGTCCTTTGCTCAAAAGGGACAACAGACAAGCTTTATATACGTTCCGATTCTTTTCTCTTGCAACTACAAAACTTTCTTTGAATCGGGCCGTAATACCTTCCTCGTACTCCAGAACACTGCTACTTTCTGAGCCATACGACTTTTTTTACACGTTTTGTTGTGCGGCTTTCTTCCGACAATACGGCCTGAGAGGGTTTACGGCTGAACAATGCGGAAGGCGAATCCTTTCCCCCTCCCGTACCATTTTCCTAATATATATATATATATATATTTTTTTTTGGGATTTGTCTCTTCCGTCATTCTCCGCAAGAACAAAGACTGAAAAAAAAAGATGCTGGAAACCCTCGCGAAAGAATAAAATTGGGAAGACAACGACGTCGTAACGAGAAAAAAAAAAAAAAAAACTGCCGATGATATCGTCCAGGTTCGACAGCCCTGGGAATAGTCGAAAAAAAAATGAAAATAAAAATATAGACAATAGCGCAAAATACATAAATCCGCAGGTGACAGTTTAGGCAGGGGGAAAAATCCTGGAATAATAGGTCGATATGGTCGATGACAAAAAAACGGAAGAAATTCTCGCTCCGCCCTCCGTTTTCATATATAAAAGCTGGTGGAAAACACGAGGATATAATTCTATCTGGATTCTGTGGAGGGCAGAATTTTTGTGGAGGGGGGAGAGGAAGGGATATTTATTAAGGGTATTGGATTTTTTTTTCTTTCTTTTCTCGATCGCGGTCAAGCGTCGGAGTTCTTCAGGCTAGAAGGAATATGACGGAGGTTAGTGGACGGACGATCATAACGGGAATTTCATGAAGATTTTTTTCTGATCTCTTGGAACCCTCATCGTACATGATATCGAATTCCGAGTGAGTATATTAACATTGCGCCTAACAATAGAAAACCGTAAGTCCTGTTGTATTTAGTTTCTTGATGCAAAAGAAAATCAAATGTATAGAAGATTCCAAACCTGATACTTCTCAAGACATCACAAATTTTGTGTACGATTTTAGACAATTTTAGCGTTTTTTTTTCCGTCAATTTGTCTGATTTTTTTATTTTTTATTTTTTACTTTCGGGGATGAAAGATTTTATGTTTCCAAAATCGAAATATCCGTTCAAATATCACGTTTTAGACCATTCTGAAACCCCTTGTCCAAAGACTAGATCTGAAACGAAACGCTTGCATACGAGTCTGCAACACATTGGGACATTTTATGTCTTTAGTTGAAGACAAGTATGTGTTGCAGACTCGTATGCAAGCTCTAAGAGCCACTCAGCTGATCCGGACCCTGGGCATCGTCACGTAAATGTGCTAAAGAGACTACATACGAAATTAAAGCTTCCTAGAGTGTAAAACATAGAAATTAGCTTTAAGAGCCACTCATCTGATCCGGACCCTGGGCATCGTCAAGTAAATGTCCTAAACAGGCTACATACGAAATACAGCTTCCTAGAGTGTAAAGTATAGAAATTACCTATTAAAATGATTTAGCCACAGCTTCACAAATCAAACCGTTCTCGCAATATTTGGATCACCTGCTATGAATCAGATCATCGAAACACCAGCTCAATGAAATCATCAGAAATTAACAAGCGGTGGCAATCATGTTCACAATATCAATTATTGAGAATGATCACCTGAGTGTACACAATTATTCAAATAACCTTGCTCATAACTCAGCTTGTTGGCCACGCACTTCGCAGTAGTTAACATAATATGGTTGGATAAATCGAGAGCTTTCGAACGAATGGACAACGAATTTTGTGGGATGAAAAACGACGAAGTGCCATTTCCCTAGCAACGACTCGGTTGTAAGTGGAAATCATCAAAATATTTTCGTGACCAATTTTCCGTGACGTTTTTTAGTTTATGTGCCACAGCAAAGACATAAAATGTCAAAACTACTTTCGTTTTGTGTGTGTATGTGTGTGCGCGTGCGAGTGTGTGCCTGTCTGACTGTCTGTGAGTTCGCGTATCATTGCCACAAGCTTTAGTCCCACAATTTCCAACCGATTTTGACGAAATTTTCAAGTATTGTGCGAGTTAAGTTGTAGATGGTCCCCTATCAGATCCATTGTTCCCTAAATAATATTCCACTCTACGTGTGCGGAATTCCATCAAGCGTTTCATCAATGACCGCTAGATAGCAAACCAACGGCATCACGCGGCATACGCGCCGCCGCCACGGTCTTGCCAATCCACTGCACTACATCGTCAACTCGTGTAAGGAAAGTTTAGGTGCGTTAGGTATTTAATTTTATCAATTTATCTTCGGTAGTCGTCTACACCTATAAATGCAGACACATTAAGTAGGTATCTACCTAACTATTCGTTTCATAATATTATAGACAGGTGTTCTGCGTATAAGAGCTATACAATACAGAGATAATAAACCACTGTTTAATAATTTGCATCGTTTTCTTATTTGGATAATAGAGGGCTTCCCGTACGATTGCTCCCCGTTAACACGTAGATCAGCGTCTAGAGCAAGCAAAGACGGCACCACTCAAGGCGACCGCGCTGGTATCATCCCACTCATCAAAAAATTGAAGAGTTCAAAATAGCGTCAGACTTGGTATGCTGACGACTCGGCCTGTGCAGGAAGTCTTCGGAGCATCCGGTAGTGGCTCAATCTGCTGGAACAGGAGGGACCACAGTGGGGCTACTACCCGAAGCCAGAAAAGAGTTACCTCTCGTAGTGAAGCCAGGAAAAGAAGAGGAGGGTCAGAGGCTGTTCTGTGAAAATTCGCGCATGCGCTATTGGTATTTCAGTCTTTTCTCGTACACGGGTAGAAAATTACGGGAAGAACAACGCGTCTCTATTGATGTATTTTTGTGAAATTTACATTGTGTCTTTCCGTCTATTTCGATTAATTTGATGGTCAATTTTTTGAAATACCATTTCTCACGGAGCTCTTGACGGCGAGATGAAAGGCGGTTTTCGCGGGACCGGTGATATACACTTAAAGTGCTTTTAGGGACCCTTTCAAGGTTCGGACCAGCTCGGAGCCTCATCCGTCAAAGTCAGCTCTAGTTAAGACGCCGGAGTCAGTCCCGCCTGATCCATCTATGCCCATTTCCATAATCACAACATGTTTACCCGCTTGGTTTTCTGCCGCCCTTCGCCTAATTGAGAATCGCAGTTTTCGAGTTTCCCCTTCAGTCAGTCGTGTAGAGAAAGTTGGATTTGCGTCTAATATTTGTCCCCAGGGGGATCCCACTTCCATTAGTGGATATAACGAAACTTTGCGACTTATCACC
This sequence comes from Adelphocoris suturalis, assembly GCA_030762985.1. Taxonomy (NCBI): domain Eukaryota; kingdom Metazoa; phylum Arthropoda; class Insecta; order Hemiptera; family Miridae; genus Adelphocoris; species Adelphocoris suturalis. Next base: position 50,748,912 of record CM061043.1, on the reverse strand, counting down.
TGCCATCAATAACACGTCAACAACACCGCTCCTGCAATATTTTCTAGAGCACTTCCCGATTGGCTTCCATGCATTCGTTTTACCTGTTTACTGCTCACAAAAAAAAAAAAAAAAAAAAAAACCTACATTTACTACAAAAAAATTATTATTTCATTTTATTTTATTTTTATTATTTTACTTATTATTATTTTACTGAAACGATTGCTGAAGTTTTCGCTGTTTCATATGTACCTATATAATTATATATATATATATATATATATATATATATATATATATATATATATATATATATATATTCCCTCCTCCCCATCCTCCTCCTCCTCATCCTCCTCCTGCTCCTCATCCTGCTCCTCCTCCACCTAGTTATAATGACAAGATAAGGCATGTCCGCCATCTTGATCTGTCAATCTCCATTGTATGTCAACTGGCTTCACCAACAACACTGCTGAAAAGTCTTTACGTCTGACTTGGAAGATCCAGCACATCAATGTAAGAAATTTCACCCTTATAATATGTATGTAGAAATAGTTATTATTACCTACCAATTAGAAAATACTGATTCCTTGCCAATTTCTTTCTAGCATTCACATGAATAGGACCCAGCTCCTGGGTTGAAACGTTGTGAGTAAACACCTTAAAAAACTCAAGACTAGACTGGTCATTTAACCTCCCGAATATTTATATATATCACTAGTCAACCAAATACCAAATTATATATATATATATATATATATATATATATATATATATATATATATATATATATATATATATATATATATATATATATATATAATTATATATATATAATTTTATATAACATATTTTCATCATTATTATACATTAAATTGGTCAAATTCCGAAAAATTGCTCTAAAATCACGAAAATGGCTAAAAACCGGTAAAAACAGTTTATTTTATATCTAATTTTTATTTTTTTAATGTTTAAGCCGCACCTCAACCAGAAGGGTCATTAGAGGCATTGAACAAGGTGTCTAAAGGGACACTGGAAGTGGCACGATTCTAAGGAAAGCCATGCTGACATCCTTGACCAAAAAGGAGAGCCATCATGGAAAAAAAAAAAAAAATTATTGAAACAACAACTGCTGACTTATAGCTTGAAACAAGGTTACGTAGTATAAAGTATTAAATACGGAATCAACCTTTTATAGGAGAAACGGAAGCACATATACTAAACACAACTAGATATTTTGTATTGACTCACCGTGGTTTTAAGATCAAAGTGACTCTCCGAAAAATATGAGTAATGTGAATGAAATACAGTATTCAATTCTTATCCACAAGAATGTTGGTATATTGAATAGATCACAATAAATTAGGTACTTTTTTTTTTACAAGCGTGGCTTGCAGTACCTTGATTCTTTGCATGAGTGCAAAACAATATTAATGCGGCATACTACTGCGACATTTATTATTATACACTGCCACATGACCACTAAGTGTTCGTACCTATTCGTACCTAATACAAGACAATGAACTCCGGGCAGATGGATTTACAAATCCATGCTTGTTTATGATTTTGTACAATTTGTAATGTAATCTTGTACTTGAAATATTTTTTCTGAATAAAGCGATTATTATTATCATTAGTATTATTATTACTGCGACATTTTGATAGATGTCAGACTTGCATATTGCCGCAAAAGACGAGTCCTTCCGAAGAGAAAAGTGATTCTTCTCCATGACAATGCTCGCACCCATACTGCAGCCCTGACCAGAGAAAAATTTTAGCAACTGGGTTGGAGACACTGGAACACCCTCCATATGGTCCAGATCTGTATCCCTGCGACTTGAATGTGTTTGGTACTCTCAAGGAAGCTTTGGGAGAGCAAAGATTCAGCAGCGATGATGAGATTGAAGCATATGTGTGCAATTGGCTACAAACACGACCTGACTCTTTTTACGTGGATGGAATTTAAAAATTACCTGTACGCTGGGAATAATGTGTTTCCAAATCAGGAGATTATGTAGAAAAATACACTATGTTTTTTTGTGTGTTTAAAGTCAAAATACATTTTTAAAAAAATCCACTATCTGCTTTACAAGCAGATACCATGTTACATGGATATGTCTTTGATTGGGGATTTCATAACGGTTGTCCTCGAGAGTTGTAAACAAATCCTTTAACTTTAAACCAATCCCTGGGCCGCATCCCGACTAATTCCAACAAAACAACGGTTTACTTATAGAAATGTTGAAAATGTTGAAATGTTGAAAATGAAATCTGTGGAGAGAAGCCACTACAATGAGTTGTTGTTAACAGTCGACTGTTGTCAAGAGGATGAAAATGTTTCCTATGGAGTGGAGTAAATGATGCTATTGCTTTACGTTAAGAATATTGTAACCGGCTTATTAAAATTGTTTATAGTCCAATCAACTTAGTTTAGGAATGTAGCCAGGTACGTAAGGAGGGAGAAATTGGTAGCTTGAGATGTGAACATTTATCACATAAATCAAGCGCTTTCCAACGAGTGGCGAACGATTTCTGTGCGATGAAAACTGCGGAAGTTCCATTCCCCTAGCAACGGCTGGGTTGTACGTGAAAAACACTGAAATTGTGACACAAATTTTGCGTGACGGAAATTTTCGGTTGACCCCCCAGAGCAAAGACATATCCATGTCAAAAATAAGTCTCGTTTATATTTGATTCACCCTCGCATTTTTGACACACAGCGTGAATTAGCGAGTACCTAAACAAGAAGAGGTAATCTCTATCAAAGTCCTCGCTGGCTTGAAAGTGATATCGAACAAAAGACGAGAGGGATTATTAAAATGTGCTAGAGTGTCGTTGTCAACCGAGGAACATATGTCATTGAAGATCTGTATTTCAATACTCCCTCCTCTTCAATGGCAAATACTATAATAAAGTATAACGAGACTGCTATCGAATAATCAACATATTCTAGAATGTTCATTTCACATCATTCGAAATTTCTGAGAGCGGCGAATGTCATTAGTTAGTTATCAAATGAATATGCACGTTCAGAGATTACGTTATGTCAAGGTGCAAGTGATTGAAATGAGTCATCAATATCAGAATTATAATTTCAGTCTAGAGTTTTGTTAGTATACATTGTCTGTCAAAATATATCAAGAGTAACTAGTCAGATATGTTTATCTAACTACATATTTTATAAAGCAACATTGTTAACTATTAATATTATGGACGATACGTCTAGTTTTGACCAATTACTAGATATACATGGGGCTTAATGATAGACCAATGATCTGCGTAGGAAGGCTATCTAATACAGAAATAATAAACCTTTGTGTAAAAATTTGGGGCTTTTTTGAAGTCTGACCAATTTAATGTGCTTAGAAAATGCTGGACAGTCGTGTCCGAGACCTCGGAGAGGAAACATCGCGCTCGAGATATTCGGAAGTTTGTTTCGCTAATGTGAATTATCAGTGAAAAATGAACCCACCGGACGCCGCCCGGTCGGTGACCCTTCGTGAAGTTATTGAAGAAACTGAGGCGACAGTTGCGAAAATAAAGGCTGAGTTGAACGTGTTTACCGAACAACTACAAGATTCACCGCTCGTTCATCCAATTGGTGAGTTATTTAAAACCGTTTCTACTCTAATTTCATTTCTGAGTGAGACAAACGAAGTGGTCTTGGAGGAGAAAAGAAAGGTGACTCTGCAGTCAGGGTTATTAAAGCAGCGCGATGAGCAAATCGAATGTCTCAAGGAGAAAATCGAACAACTAGGCTCACAAAAATCGCTGAAGCCACAACAGTCGACTGTGCGCTATTATTCAGACGAGAGCGAAGATGTCGACGAATCAGAAAAGGAATTCTCTGATCCCCAAAAGCGTAAAAGGAAGAAATCCAAGGGTAATATTCCAACGCAGAATAAAACAAAACAAATTTTAAAAACCAAGGACCCGAAACCCCCACCAATCTACTTGCATAAAATCACCGATAATTATAAAACGATTGAGGAAGCGGTGCATGAACATGCTCCAAATTCCAAAGTCACTGTTATGAGGGATAATCAGGTTAAGATTAACCCATCTACCTCGGATGGATTTCGGAACCTAAGTGAATTCCTTCGAAATGAAAAATGTGAATTTCACACGTACCAAGATAAACAGACTAGACCCTATTCAGTCATGATCAAGGGTATACATAAATCTCTGTCTGAAACAGAGATAGAGCGCCGATTCCAAGTAGAATACCCTGATCTCGGAAAAGTAAAGGTCACACGCAAACTAGGGTGGAAAACGAAAAACGCCCTGGACATGTGCATAGTTGCCTTTGAAAATGGGACTAACATAAAAGATATACATGCAATTACATCCTTACATGGAGCGAAGATTGCTGTGGACAGTCTTAAGTCTCCTAACCTTGTTGCACAATGCAAAAACTGTCAAGGTTTTGCACATACAAAGAATTATTGTGTCCTTGAGACAAAATGTGTCAAATGTGGTAAAAACCATGCGACAAAAGATTGCCCCAAGCCCGTTTCAATACATCCAAAATGTGTCAATTGTAACTCAAACGAACATCCCGCAAGCTACAGAGGATGCATAGTTGCGATCGAGGCCCAAAAGAAGTATAAGGAGAACACTCGAAAACAGCAAAGTGCAAAATTCACTGTCAAGACACCGTCACAAGTTCTTCGGGAAAAAAATTCAACTCCCTACTTACAAGGAGAAGGGGGAGAAAACTTAAAAACATACGCGCAAGTCCTCAAAAACGTCCAAACGCTTCAGCAAAAACCTACGTTGAATGAGAAACATGCTGACCCATTAACTGTTATTCTTGATCGTCTAAACCAAATTGATCAACGATTCACTGAATTCAATAGAAGAATCGGAGCACTGGAAAGTAAACTCCAATCCAAATCGAAGAAATAACCATGAAATATCTCAACATTATGTCATGGAATGCAAATGGGCTCATATCTAGAAAAAGTGAGCTCCAATTAGTGCTTGAGATAAATAAAATTGACATTTGTCTTGTGTCAGAAACACATTTTACTAAAGAATCTTATTGCAAAATAAGGGGCTACAAATGCTACCATGCACTTCACCCAAGCAATGCTGCTCAAGGAGGAAGTGCTGTTTTCATAAAAGAAAATCTCTCCCATCACGAATTCACTAAGATTGAAACAGAAATGTTCCAGATTAGTGCAATAGAGGTAAAAATGGAGTCATTCTCAACCATAGTAGCGAGCATCTATATACCACCAAAACACACTGTCAAAGAAGAAGATTGTGCTGATGCGTTTGAGCACCTGGGAAATCGGTTTATCATCGGAGGGGACTTCAACGCCAAAAACACATACTGGGGCTCCCGAATTACCTCTACACGAGGAAGAGAACTGTACCAGTACACATCTAATCATAACTGTGAACCACATTCAACAGGCAAACCAACATACTGGCCAACAGACAGAAAGAAACTTCCTGACCTCATTGATTTCTTCATTACCAAAAACATATCAACAAACTATCTGTTAGTACAAGAATGCTTTGACTTAAGTTCAGATCACTCGCCCATTATTCTTACGTTAAGTGACTGGATCATCCAAGCTCAACAAAATCCGACACTTACTAACAACAAAACAGACTGGATCAACTTCAGAATTGAAATAAACCAAGAAATTGATCTCAACGATTCTCTAGACACCCCAGAAGAAATAGACAGTGAACTAGCAAAACTCGTTTGTAGCATACAAACAGTAGTCAGCCGCAACACACCAATTATAAAAAAGCGACAAAAAGGCTTGAACTATCCAAGGGAAATAATGAAAGCTATTATGAGAAAACGCAAAGCAAGAAAAAAATGGCAAGAAACGCGAAGCCGAGTGCACAAAGCTGCTTGGTATAAAGCTGCAAATGAGCTGAGACAGATGGTCAAGGAGATAAATGATGCAACCATGGAGAACCTTGTTTCATCTCTAACCAACTGTAGGGATACAGACTACTCCCTTTGGAAAGCAACCAAACACTTAAAAAGACCAATTGTGCAAGCTCCGCCCCTTAATAACGAACTAACTGGTAGGTGGATAAGGAGCAATCAAGAAAAAGCAGATGTCTTTGCAAATCATCTGGCTGATATTTTCACAACAAACCCTGGAGTGCCTGATGAAGAACCTCTTGAAGTGGTCCAGCCGTCGGAACCAGATATTTCCATTCCATTTGTCACTGTCAAAGAAGTACAAAGAACAATTTCAGAAGGAGATTAACCCAAAAAAAGCACCGGGATATGACTTGATCACTGGTTTAATCCTGAAATATCTTCCCCGAAAGACCATAGTCAAGTTAACAAAAATCATAAATAGTGCCATTAAATTTCGTTACGTCCCTCAGTTATGGAAAATAGCAGAAGTAATCATGATTCCCAAGCCAGGCAAACCGGCAAATGAGTTAAAGTCCTACAGGCCTATTTCACTCCTACCTGTGCTTTCAAAACTATTTGAAAAACTCCTTCATAAGAGACTACTAGTAGTTGTAGAGGAACGAAAACTTATTCCAAAGCACCAATTTGGCTTCAGAAAACAGCATTCCACCATAGACCAAGTCCACAGAATTACAAGTCTCATTGAAAAAGCATTCGAAGAGAAAAAAGTGTGCTCTGCAGCCTTTCTGGATGTGTCACAGGCATTTGATAAAGTGTGGCATGAAGGTCTTATTCACAAACTTCGCAAAATTCTACCAGCATGCTATGCAGCAATTCTGGAGTCTTATCTGACCGACCGATACTTCCGAATCAAACAAGACGACGCTTTCTCGAAACCTTTGAAGATTCATGCTGGAGTGCCACAAGGCAGTGTACTAGGCCCACTGCTGTACCTGCTTTACACTCGAGATCTACCAGAAACTGAAGAAAATATAACTGCGACGTTTGCAGATGACACCGCAATTTTGGCGACAGGAGAAACCAACATCGAATCAGTTACAAAATTAAACCACTCCATCCTCCGCATCCATGAATGGACAAAAAGATGGAGAATTAGATTGAATGAAGCGAAGTCTGTACATGTTGATTTCACAAATAAAAGGATCAACTACGTGCCAGCCTTCCTTGACAACAAGGCGATTCCTTATGCCAATGAAGCTAAATATCTTGGGATGACACTCGATGCCAAACTGAGGTGGAAATCACATGTTAAAAAGAAAAAGTCTGAACTAGTTATCAAATTCAGGAAAATGTACTGGCTTATGGGAAGACACTCAAAACTGTCTATCCACAATAAGCTCATATTGTACAACCAAGTCCTCAAACCTGTCTGGACATATGGTGCGCAACTGTGGGGGTGCACTGCACAAAGTAACCGCAACATTATTCAGCGCTTTCAGAATAATGTTTTGCGTACCTGCGTTGATGCATACAGATACTTCAGAAACGACAGATTACACTATGAGTTGAAAGTTGAATCTGTCAATGAGGTTATCCGCAAACAAGCCGTCAATCATCTTTTGAGGCTTAGAGATCATGTTAACGAGGATGTCGTTCAGCTCCTTGACACCGAAGATCTACTTAGAAGACTTAAAAGAACTAAACCGCATGAACTAAGTGAAATAAAATGAACGTCAAGACTAGTGAATCAATAATCAGAACAATAAGTCTAAAGTGAAGTATATTAGATCTTAAGAAAATGTATATATAAAGTAACCACATGAATATTGCTTATAAGTTGTTATTACTTGGCGCAATAAAACTTGTCAAAAAAAAAAAAAAAAAAAAAAAAAAAGAAAATGATGGCCAACCAACTCATCCTTTCATTTAGAAATCTTGATTTTTTGCGCAAGAACGGAATTTTTATCTCAATCCTAAGGAGAGATGTCGTCTGGAATGACATGTATATATATAATATATATATATATATATATATATATATATATATATATATATATGTATATATATATATATATATATTTGTATAAGCAGGTGCACCTACGAGCCGATGGAATGAAAATAAGTCAGAGGTGCCAGAGAAATTAGGGTGATTTACGATGGCAACATGTGTGGATATTTCGTTGGCACAGATGACTAGCTTGCAGCCGACTTACTCACGTTTCACAGGATAAGTTGCGAAAAGATGACTAGAGGGAGCATAAATATTGCAGGAGGTGAGATGTGTCGTTATTTCTTCCTTCCGCTAGGTATTTCATAACAAAACCTTTTCTTTTTCGAAGTGAAACACCAGTTTTTACCACAACCTACAAGGGCCGAGTATTCAACTTTGATAAATACTATCGTACTAACGATATAATAACGTGCGATCGTTATTTTTCTTTTGAATGACTGATAAACTAGATAAGTCTCAAAATGACGATGTACATTGGATTTATGGTAATCAATCGTTAAATTCTGTTAGCAATTTCTCAAATCGGAAAGTAAATTTATCTGTGTAAAAATTCAGTTCTGAATGACAAAGTGCACCAATTGCGCCATAGTGCACATGGAAAAATACAAAAAGGTTATCCGAAAACTATGCTTACAGTATTATGCATCAATATAATGGCGGTAAGATGAGTTAATATCACTAACTCCAAGAAGATATGTAAATTTCATGAAAAATGTTTAGCAAATTTTTGGAGAAAATTAAGTTATTGCAATAAATTTTAAATTGTTTTCCCAAGAATCTCCGTTTTGTGGGACTCTGAAATTCTCGGATTTCAACGCTTTACCATATTTGTATCGGCATAATATACTCAAATGTCATTGAAGAGTAATACTTTCCGAAGAAATAAGATTTAAAGATTGCAGTTCTTTTGCCAAAAGTCAGGTATACTGTGGCAACGGGTGACCGATTGTGAAGAATTGGGTATCCAGTGTCCTATGCGTACTTTAAGTAGTACGGCTTGGTCGGTGACGAGCTCGTCACCATGCGCAGCTATAATACTGCGTTGAGGAACTGTAAACATGGGTTTCTTAGAAAAATATGCATCTTTGTAACTTAATTTAGTTGCTGACAGTATCAAGAAAAGCTGTGCAAGCTACTTGTTCTATATGTACATCTAGGTCAGCATAGCGAAATTCAAAAGGGAATAAACGTCTCCTGGTTTTCAGCCATTTTGTTACTAATTTAGATTTGTAAGATGGATACTATAAAAGGGAGTAACACTTTTCTGAAGGGCGTTACTTTCAGGGAGTGCACTTTTTACGGGTGACGAAATTTTCCGATGATTATCTCGCACAACCAAATAGTTACTACGGAACTTATCTGATATTTTTGATCTTTCCAAAAACCTATGGAAGTAATTAGTAGGTTCATACCTGGTGAACTACATGAGAGTCCAAGGAAAGAGAAAACGCCTCTCAATTCCATTGCCGTCTTCTCGTCAAGATTAAAAACATATGATTTTTGGTTACGCGGTTTATGGAATAGGGAGTAAGGGGAGGGAGAATTTGACACCGTGATGTTTTCAGGTAAATCGAGAGCTTTCCAACGAGTGGGTGAACGATAGTCGTGGGATTAAAGCTAACGGAGTTACAATTCCTTAGCAACGGAGCGCTTGTACATGAAAAGGGTGTTACACGATGTTCGTAGATGCGAACCAAAGGGAAGTTAATTAAATTAGATACCTATGTATATTTTGTATTTACCTAGAGCTGAGCTGCCAACTGAAAATTATCAAGGTAAAATAAATCACCTTATGGGTAACAAAAGATTTAATAAACTCGATTTCGTTAAGTTCATTTTGTTACATTTTCAGCAACTTCTGCATGACTTTGATAGAACCCTCTTGTCTCTAGCATTCCATCGAAGCAGATTTTGGTTTATTTTACGATGCATGCAAGTAAAATTTCAAAAAGTTACCTATCACCGGCATCTCCACAACTTTTATTAGTAAGCGATGCAAATGCAAGAGAAATTATTGTCGGGAGCGCGAATGAACGGGTAAAGATAAGAAAAGATAATGGTGAAGCGGAAGAGGGGGACCGGTCATATCGAGTTAGCGGGAAAAATCCAGAAATGTTAGGACTAGTTCATATTATTCAGGGGTTGTTGCCTTATCCGTATACGGTCCATTACCGTATTAGGACTAGTTCTGGACCGTCCCGGACAGTCTCATCGAACTGCGAACTGTTGGTCCAGGACCAGTTCCGACGCTGTCCGAACGCACAAAAGGGGGCGTGGCTTGAGTAGAACGGTCCAGGACTGTCTGTTCGAACAAACCTATCGTAAATAGATGAGGCGGGCGGCCAGCCGATGGTTCCCCCTTTATCCTATGGGTAACCAAGTACTCGATTTCGTGAGGTTCATTTTGTTAAATTTTCAGTAACTTTTACATGATCTTGATAGAACCCTCTTGTCTCTAGCATTCCATCGAAGCAGATTCTGGTTTAGTTTAGAATGTTACATAAATGGGATGCAATAGGTAACGTAAAGTCACCTTTTACCGGTATCTCCACAACTTTAGGTAGTAAACGATGAAAATGCAAGAGAAAATATTGTCGGAAGCGTAAGAGAACAGATACAGATAAGAAAAGATAATTGAAAAGCGGGAGATGGATGTTCGGGACAAAAAGTATCGGAAAATCCAGAACTGTTAGGGCTAGTCCCGGACCGTCAATGGATGTGCCCGGAAAAAAATCCAGAACTGTTAGGATTAGTCCCGGATCGTCCCGGACCGTCTCATCGAACAGCGAACTGTTGGTCCAAGATCAGTTCCAACGCACAAAAGGGGGGCGTGGCTTGAGTAGAACGGTCTAGGACTGTCTGTTCGAACAAACCTATTAGCAAGCTTTTATTGAGAGGCGGCGAGGGTGAGGATGATGAACTGTGTCGAAAGTCTGTGGAATGCACGGGGTATCGAAACGCCCCTCGCATGAGACGAGCTCTAAATACCAACTCCCGTTCCTTACGTGGAGGATTCCCGTTTAATACCTCTCAAGGATCTCCCCCTTCTGGCTTGCACATAACACTACACTCACTGTCTAAGTCGATGTCCCTCTGAAGCTATGTCTTATAGGAGATCTTCGTTAATAAGAGGGACGCCTATTGGAATCCCGGGGGGTGGGAGGCAACCCAAGCATGAAAAAAATGGACGCATACAAATCTGTTTCATAAAATTTTAAGACCGATTCAGTGTTTTGTAAAAGTCCAGCAGCATGATCGTATGAGCGAAATTTTTTAAATTATCGCACTATATTATGTTACATTGTTTTGAAAATTAAGGACTTTGGCGGAAAATAAATTATTAACTATAATTTTATGGCAAATTACACGTTTAAATAATATTCTGCGATTCAAAAAGAGATTTTGGATTTCTAACTTTGTTGCGAAAGTGAGAAATAACGGAACAAGGGCAAATGATCTTCACTGGTGCGGTTAGAATTTACGTTATAAGGATTGCCTTAGCTTCGTAACCTACAATGTGCAGCAAAAAATGTTCAAGTGATACGGGTTTTTCTTTCAGACCCTCTTCAATGAAAAGTATGAAACAACAAATAAGTTGATGTGACGCATAGAAATGTCTGACTGTGTTTCACATTTCATTTCCGTAAGACTAATGTAATACGTTCATATTCTACCACATTTTCTTGATTAAATTGAAATAAATTCTAGTTTGCTTCCCATTAGTAAATTAATACTCATAGGTACAGCACATTTTTTCTTTGTCAATGCACGTACTTGTGGTGTCCAAACATCGTAATAATGATTTGTTTTCAATTATTTTCAGGTAAGTCGAGCCGCTCACATCGCCCCAGCGGCTACCTGTAGTTGGTAAGGCACCAAAGATCAATAAGTATTTAGGACAAATAATACTGGGAGATGTTTGTTACCAAGTGACCGAATCCTTCGATATTAGGGAAATAGTGTAACAGAAGCAATGAATTCAGTGAAGATGGGAAAAACTTTCAGAATGGAGACAAAAACACCTTTGGAGAATGAAAAGCGGTGTGGACATCTTTTCAATAAATCGCCGCTGTGCTTTCCATTCGAGTCAGACGTTATATAGTTTCTCTCGTGATTGATAAATTGACCTTCTCTCAATATTGTCATTCATATAATCTATTTTCAAAACGATCAATCCCTACGTCAGTTCGTTCAAACCCACTTTAGGAATTCAGAAATCAATCGATAAAAATTAAACCCATCTTCTTCCGTGCCTATGTTGTTCTACACTGTTATGAAAAACTACGGGATCAATGTCGAAAAAACTCAGTTTCGGATTCGTGGTGGCCGAATCGTACAATACCGGTCCACTGAGACAATTCTTACTTTCCGGTAAATAGACTTCCAGAAAAAGAGTTTACGACAAATCCCGTCTCAATAGAATGGTCCAGTCTGAAGTAAACCAAGAACGTATTAAAAAAAAAATAATAATGATAAAAAAAAAAAAAAATACAAAAAAAAAAAAAAAAAAACCGTTTGATTTTAGTGGAGACTACAACTTTTCCATCTCTCAAAAGTGAAAACAATGCTTCCGCTACCTATAGGTAGCCTTGGGAGCAATTTAAGAGATGAAATTTAGCATTTAGGCACCAATACTTCACTAGTAGGTACATCCGCACGAACAATAGTTATAAACTCAATTTCGCAGCGTTAGAATAAATTCCTTGGAACCATATTAGGTACTTGATAATTTCATTACTGGTATTATATCAGCTGATATTTACAAGGCAATTTTTATGTATTCCAGTATCACTATCTAATAATCTTTGATGGATTTTAGAGCTTGATCGGCAAATCAATAGAGCTAGCAGCGCAATAGATATCTCGCTTCGAAATTCAAAAGTGTTTTTCGATCTTCGAGCCCTTAGGGAAAACAAACCGCTTAACGTACAGCGTTGCGGATGATTTTAATCGATTCTTTGATATCATATTTATCATTGAAATCATTAATGTTACCTTGAAAGTTTTTGAGATCTCGATTTTTGAATGTTTAGATAGCCGTTTAATCCTACTCTTTAGGGTTGACACAAATTGATGCCGAGCTTCTAGGGCCATCTAGACCCCAAATGCGATTTTTAGCGCAAGTTTCATGAAGTTCGGTCTATTAATTTTTGAGGAAAGCCGAGAACGGCGGATGGCGGACGGACGGATTTTTTTTTAATTCGGGTTTTGGATTTAACACATCTTGAAACGTAAACCAAAAACATTTCAGGGGGGAGGGGGGGGGGGGAGTTAACAAAAAATTGTTACAAAGGTTAATTATTGATAATAATAAGCCAAAAACCCTGTGAAACTCTTCCGATTTTAAAGTAGGTAGGTATCTACCTACCTGTACTTTGTAGGCATCTGCATGTACATTTTGTACAACAAAGTTGTATCAGCCAACATAAAGATAGACAAACGATCAGGTTTGTGAATAATATGATTTTATATGAAAGCTGTTGTCAGTCCAATAACAAATTGAGTAGATTGGTAGAAGAATTTGAGCTGGGTACCCAAAACGAACTATTCCACGAGGCCTGATTAAATAAACTTGATGTAGATAGATGATACAAAATTGAATAATGATACAACAAATGAAAAAGATGGCGAAATTGCGGCGCTCCTGGACGGTCACACATCGAAGTATTAACCAAGCCAGACGCTGCTTAATGTCGGTGATTAGACGAGAACCGATGTATCCAACGAGATATATGGGAGTAGGTGAATACAATTTTTTTCTTAGATCGTAGGTCTGTTTACTTGAACCTAGCAATTCGATGCCTGTGAAGATAGCTGAGAAAGCAGAGTGTAAATGTAAAATGAATTCAATCTTATACTCGATCTCGAATTCAAGATAATCGTTGACATTGAAATACTAAAGAGACTTTAGCGTGAGCGTTTGGTTATTCGTGCACATTCGCGTAAAAATACGTGTAAAAAAATACGCAAGATAGCATCTGCAGTTGCTTGCTCTAGACGCTGCTCTGAGCGTTAACAGGGGAAAATTATACGGGAAGAACAAAAACTGTCTATTAATTACCCGAGGACAATAATTGAATTGCGTTTCCTCCGACTCAATTAAAAATACCTTCGGGCGTAGAGCGGGTACGTCCCGAGGTCCCAGCGGTCAAAGTGCATGCGCATCCACTGGGGCCTCACGGGGTCAAAATGGGGGCGTCGTTTAAAATAGTACGAGGTACTTGAATTGACCTTTGACCTCCGAGGTTCGGGACCGAATCCTAGCCCGGGTAAGTTCACTTGATATTCCAGGAAAATGTACCAGAGAGACCAATGGTAGAGAAGTTACTTGTGTGTAGTTGGCGGTGAATTTTCAGCAGTAGATCAGAGCGCGGAACTTTTGTGTTCCTGCAAGAAGTCGAAAAATTGGTTTTCTTCCAAAATCAAAATGTCTATTTTACATTTCAGACCATGTTGATCAATTTCGGTTCCGTGTCTGTCTGTATGTTGGTTCCCTGTCACGCCCCTAACTATACTAAATTTTTTCCAATTTTGATGAAATATCCAGGGATTGTACGGACTAGCTTCTAGATAGCAGAGTGGAGCATTATTTAACTAATTATTTAATACCCTGGCGCTGTAACTAACTATTGTTAAATGTTGATACGTTTTGTTATTTTTCTTCGTGAGTAAGAAATGCGTATTATTTCTGATAGACTGATTGGATTTTACCTAATCCCCGAGATGGTGTTTCGGCCCCCCTGCCAAACTGATAGAGGAATCAGGAACCTCTGATCGACACAGTTATGTCAAGAATTTGTTGGTTTTAAACAGTGATAAATATTTGTGTCAAGTAAATGTGGAAATCCTGATCCATGACTTCTGACTCATAGTATTGATATAATTAGGAATAATAATTATGAATTATTCATAAACTTTCGTCATCAAGTTCTCCAGAAAAGCTCAAGACGCTAGATGGAATAAATACGGCAGACGGACGGGTATTTTTTTTTTTTTTTTTTTTTTGGAATCTATGCCTTATGACACTTAATCCAAAAAATAAAATAAATAAAACAACACCAGAAATCTAAGAATACTCTTTTGAAGTTTAAGTAACATGAATTCAAACCAAATATCAGCAATCAGAACCCATGTTAAGGTCATTTGTTTGCCTCGTCATTACTCGCCGTACGGAGCTGTATCTGTCATTGCTGATTGAGGTACCTGTATACTTGATTCTAAGAATCAACATTCCGTTTCCACGACATTATGTAGATGGCAATCATCAAAAATAGTGTGGGATAATCAACCAACCACGACAATGTCGGATGTCATTAGGAAGACCATTAGCGAATTAAAATATGGAATTTTTTCAACACCCAGGCCTTCTCTTCTTATCTCCGTGAATACGCGTGAAGTTTTTAGTGCCCATTTGGGTTCGTACAGAGCTACGAAAAAAAAAAAAAAAAAAAAAAAAACTTGGCGCGAGAGAACTGAGGGAGTAAATAATGAGCGAGTCATTTGTATGTAAGGTCGACCCAACAGGTCTCGCTGGGCTGATGTATGACGTCATTAGGCTTCCTACCTCTTGCTCCCCAGTAGAACTCAGCCATCGGTAACTTGCTCTTGAAACGCCCTCTTTACATTCCCTCTTCTATTGATCGCTCTTTTCATTCAAATCCTCTGATATGAAGATCATTCCGAATCAATTCACAAGCTAATCTAATAAGTTTATTTCCTCTGTAAAACAAGCTTTCTAGAAACCTGAATGACGTGTGAAAACCATCGCCTGAGCATATTTTGTACTGAAAATAACTATTGGACGTAATGAGTTAAGAACTCAAAATCATATCATACGTGGAATATTTAGTAATGAGGGAAGATTCTTACGTTGCACATATCATCATCTTCCTCCTCAGCAATAATGGTAGTTCTTTGACAGTTTGATGGTGGAAGGAACTACATTCATGTTCTTCTATTCGTGGGTGGGGGGGGGGGGGGGGAGACTGATAAGTTTGGCTGCTAAATATTTGAGAACTACAGGTTTTGCAATTGGCACGTTGGAAAGGTATGCAATCTACAGGTAAAAAGTATTCACTACTCACTCAAGCTAACTTACTCTGATCATAGTAGAGACGGATCGTTATAGCTGCACGCATATCCACATAAGTGAACAGACATTCAACCCTTTAGAATTCAGTGGACCATCAACATTATTGGCACTGGTTGCAAACTGAGCCAATCCTGGTTTTGGGTGGAGGGGAACTCATAGTCTTAGTCTTTATGGCTAAAAAGGGGTTTGAACTTACAGCCTTGCAGCTAATAAAACAATTTGGGTGAGCTGCTTTATCTCGAAGGCATTTTTATGCAGCCTGTGAGGAGGTAACGCATGATGCCATGAAGGCAGAGGATGAAGGTATAAGTCTACTCTACTTTAGCTGGCTGGATGCTAAACAACAATTAACTGGTGGGCCTAGTAGGACTCAGTACTTCTCCTCCGGAGCCGAGAGTTCCGGAAAGTAATACGCCTCTAGTAGTACTCCCATAGAGCTCAGTAGTTTGAGACATTGGTATACTTTGCCCTTTAAACTCTTCTTTCAGTATTAATCATACGGGGCCTCAAGTTCCAGACAGAAACACTTCCATCAGTATTTCTCCTTCAGGACCGCGAGTTCCGGACGGTGATACCTATCTCATTATTACTCCTTCAGAGCCGAGAGTTACGGAAAATAATACATCCTTCAGTACTACTCCTACAGAGTCTACTCTCTTAGGACATTGGTTCTTTTCACAGGTTGCAAGGTTTCTACAGAGCCTTGAGTTTCAGACAATAATTCCCCCCTCAGTGTTGTTCCTCGGGAGCCTAGAGTTCCAGAAAGTAATAGTTCCTCTAGTACTTCTCATACAGAGCCTTCAGTTTTGGGACATTGGTTCCTTGCACCTTGACCTTTACTTAACGTATTACACCTAGAGAACTTCGAGTTTCAGACCGTAATGCCTCCCTCAGTATTATTCCACGGGAGCCGAAAGTTTCGAACAATAATATTTCTCTAGTATTACTCCTAAAGAGTCTACACTTTTGGGACATTGGGTCTTTGCACCTTGACCTTTTCTTACAGTACTACTCCTACAGAACATTGAGTTTCAGACAGCAATACCTCCCTCAGTATTACTTCTCCGAAGCCGGTTCCGAACAGTAATACTTCCATAGTACTACTCCAAAGAGTCTACACTTTTGGGACATTGGTTCTTTGCACCTTGACCTTTTCCTACAGTAATACTCCCACGAGGTCTTGAGTTTCGGACAGTAATACCTCCCTCAGTATTACTCCTCCGGAGCCGAGAGTTCCGGGAAGTATTACTTCCTCCAGTACCTTCTATTTCTATATAGCCAGGACAGTGGTGCTTTGAACCTTATCCTCTCACTCCACTTTCATTTGCCAATGGTAGGAACAAGTCCATAGTTCAATAGTAGAAATAAGGAGTTCAAGTTTACAAAACGCTCTCGCTTCAGGTTGGACTATAACATGTTAGAACTGCCACCCTTATTGTTACCTCTCTGCCGTTTACAATGTAATTTTTCTTCTATTACTGTTGTGCTCTGTTTCCTATGGTTTGTCGTGATTATCCCCAAAATTATGACAGCTAATCATAATCCATGATAAATCCTGACGAGGACGAAATAGTCCTAAGTGAATTTGGCAGCCACTTCTAATCTACCTAACTCACCCAAGTAACACAGATTAAGCCCTTACGGTTTCTACTTTGTGAACCAGTCATTACGAATTTCAATGATCAGCGATAGTTTAAACAACGAGAATTGAAAATGTTAAGACCTGATCAGTTGTTCATACGTCAGAGCTTATCGTTGTTTTTACAACGTTCTGATTCGTTAACGTTTCTGGTTTGATTCATTAAGGATAAATCCAAGTACAAGAAATTTTCCGTTCTCTATAAGTTGAAACGGCTTAATGGCGTAACAATTTCGGAATTCAACACCTATAACTATCTGAATTCCAATATGTAACCCAAATAAAAAAATAATGCGAGGAAACTTTGAAATAGTCTCGTTCACCAAAACGTCACCCAGCGACGTGGATTTTCATAGATGAATGCACGTGAAAAGCAATCTTGTGAGTTGCATGTTAGTAAAATTGATTTACTTTTCTCCCGTGGGATGAAGGTATAAAGTAAACAGAAATGGATGATGGAAATCTTGGCATTGTAGAGAATAGAGCTTAGAGTGGCTCTCAAAATGGATTTAGCCTCTCAAATCAACTTGGAACAGGAAATATCGAAAGCTTTTCGTTTACTAAGCCATTCCTTTTTGCTGGTTAAAGCAAACACTTGAGTAAATGAAATATAACCGAAAAATGTTGGCAAATAATAAGTGCAATATATAGTGCTACGTATAGATATAACTACCACGGCATTATTTATGGGAATACAATAAGTACTGTTGAGATTGCTATTTTGGTGTATATTATTAGGTACTAGTAATATAAATTTGAAATCGGCCATGGACAAATTTTTCAAACCCCTCAGATGTGTTGGTGAACGAATATGTTGAAAAAATCTAGTGAAGTCAACAAAAATAAGTTTATATTTTCAATTATGAACCTTGTAATCGACCAAGGAAAAAATTTTTTAAACCCCTATCAAAATAAGTAGAATTCAAAAATCAAATTTAAAATAAAATCCGTATGTCCTCCGTACGCCGTCCGAAGCTTTTCTCCAAAATTACTCGGCTAAACTTCAAGAAATTTGGCTTAAAAATCAAACATCAGCCGGGGATGTGCCAGTAACATTGGCATCAGTTTTGATCAACCCTAATAGGAAGAAATTAAGGGATAAAATTTTGAAAAATCAAGATCTCAAAGTTTTTTTCTAATCTAGGCTATCTAGGACATTGTTCATCAATTCGAGTTAAAATTTTTAATTTAAATGTTGTTACTTAAAACATCTAGGCAATTAGGTAAGGTGAGTTGGGTTGATTAGACTTGACGAATTGTGAAAGCGTTGTCAAAAAGTATGAAACGGTAATCATGAGTTGCAATTTTAAAATAGAATAAAATTGTGCCTAATTTTTAGAGTAGGTATTTTTTAGGTCCGATTCCAAATTGCCTAAAAAATAGATTTTTTTCATACCTACACCCATTCCTAGTGTAAACTACATGTAAATATGTAGATAATACAGTTCTGATTGATCGCTTTCGAGAACAAAACACCTTGCGCCGAAAGGCTAAAGACTGACGAATGTAAATGTTTTTATCTAAGTACATTTCAAACTTTCGGTTCGAAGGTTGAATAATAAAGAAACTAGCTATGGAGATCACAAGGAAACGATATCACTAGCCTTCTTGTATATTGGTTATTTAGTCAGGATTCAGCCGCGGGGTAGAAACACAACTTCAACACTACACCCACTTTATTTATTGCGACGTTTCAGGCCAAAACTTGGGCCATCTTCAGGCGAAACCCATAACAGAAGGAACCCTATTATGAAATCCATAAATCAAAAAGCCATCTAGTATTTAGATTTACTCTGGATTTTTGATTTATGAATTTTATGATAGGGTTTCTATTGTTACAGGTTTTTCCTGAAGATGGGACAAGTTTTGACCTGAAACGTTGCAAAAAATTAAGTGGGTGTAGAGATGTGTTGAAGTTATGTCCCCTTGGCTGAATCTTGACTAAATAACCAATAAATACAAAATGAGTATGCAGCCGACTAATTCCACAATAGCCTTCTTGTTTGTGTCGTTTTACATCATATCATTATTCCGTTGCGTCCAACAATCTAACAAAGCATGCATCTAACAAAGATTGTTGTTTCGGCAAGAAGGTCTCGGAAAATGGTTTGTTCACAAAAAACCATTGGTAGAGAAAACTCAAGTGGGATGAAGCAAACGGAAACATGTAAATGTTTACCGCTTGCACGAAAAAAACAAAAAAAAAAAAAAACATGCATAGATATGTCTTTCGTATGACCCATCATGCTACTTAACTTGTAGGTAAGATAAGAAACAGTAGGTGAAATCACTTAAAATAAAAATTCAAATTGTTTTGTTGTTGTTTCGTCAATTGCTAAGAAATAGTGACTTCCTCATTTTCTGGATAGAGTAGCGTGATTAGTAACGTAATGAAAGTAGGTAACAACCTAGTTACCCATTACATTTTGTGATCACGATCACGCTTATTTTGTCATGACCCCCAGCCAAAAGAGATATCTATGTCAGAACGCATTCTGAGTAGAAAATAGAAAACGTCACAGATACCGGGCTCAATAAATACGGATTTAGCGATTCAGAACTTCCTCGAGGTTGCATTTGAGGGGCATCTATCAATAAGTCAACCTGATACCGATTAACTATCGTTTAGGTACGGTGTAGGTACGATACCCATGAATCACGGCTGATGATGATACAAAGCCTGGATAATATGTCGCCTACTCCATCACGGCTGTCTTGATCATTACTTGATACGAAGATACCGACTACTATAATTCACTGTAGATCAATCACAATGACGGTATAATCGTGCATTGTTTTGCAAATTAATTCATCGACTGTTTGGATTAAGTTTCGTTATTACTACCTAGTGGGTCCACTGAGCAGGTGCCTCACAATGATTGTGGTAATGTACACATTTTCGCTCCCGGTCTTGATTTTTGATGATTTGATAATGACTTACGTCCGTTAAGACATCTATGATGTCGTGTTGTCGTCAAAGACAACTTGTGAAGCTATTATAGTGGTTTAAATAGATTCTGTGTTGCGAAAGCTATTGAAAACGAGACCAAACTCGATTTTCGGTTGATTTGACGACGATTGTCGTCACTGTCCTTTGTCGACAAGTTCCTGTGTCACCAAGTTGTGGAAATAGTATCATATTTTGTTCAATTTATTAGTTTTCTTTTTGATGCTATAGGTTTTAATGGAAGACAAATATCTAAGCTTGTTTGATTTGTTGAAATGATTTTTGCTACATTGTATTCATATTACATGCTTTAAAGTTATGACTTCCACCTAGATGATGGTATTTTGGCTTGACACCTTTGCCGTCGTCTCGACTGGTCCCCTTTGAGAGCGCACAGCCGCGTCGAAGAACAGCCGCGTCGAATGAATAACCGCATATAAAAAGGAGGTTTTCAAATAATATCACAATGTAGAGTACAACTGCATCGAAGAACTAGGTACCGTATATAAAATGGAAGATACTGGCGTCAAAGAACAGCGGCGTATAAACTTTCAGAAGTAGCGGAAACGAAAACTCAGTAGTGGAACCGCGACGAAGAATAACCGCGTATAAAAAAAGAAAGGGTTAGCGGCGTCCAAAGCGGCGTCAAAGAACAACCGCGTCGAAAAGGTTAAGAAGGGTGGATATACACAGAACTAGACTGAGGGATGCGTTTGGGAAGGCAACCTGCAATACATCTTCGCTTCACACGAGATTGCAAAGAGGAATTGAGGTAGGGCGGAAGGGGGGAGGGGCTTCATTTCAAAGGTGTACAAAAATCGAAGTAGGTGACAAACGTTCGATTTTCGCGTTTTTTCGCACTTTTCGCCGATCATCGCCATATATTTTGATTCTATTCACTTGACTTCTACTTTCGGTCGATAAATTTGATACCCAGTACTTCTCCGTTCACGTAAATATCCTCTAAAGTTCACTGAAAGTACAAAAATAACGTAGAAAACTGCAAAAATTGACGAAAAATTACCCCAACGCTTGCACCCGACGAAGAAAGTAAGTTTTATAGTATCCATTTCGACGGGGCCGTTTTTCGACGCCGTTACACACTTGGAGATTTCTTGGCTAATATTTTTCGCCGCGGTTACGTGGCGTAGAAGAGTAAGGGCGTTAAAACAGGGGCAAATTTTCTAGGTGGTTGAGCGCTCTTGTTTTTCGACACGGATATGCCCTACCGTATATAATTCTGTATTTTATACGCCGATATCTTTCGAAGCCGTTCTTCATCGTCACGAATGCTTGTATTTCACCCGTTTTCGACACCGTTACTCTTCAATGCCGTTCTACACAACCTCCCCTTTGATCATTCGAGGAAACCGCGATGGTGACCATTGCTGGACGATAGTTCATCAATCTATCTGAACGATAGTTTATTCGAGTGGGAGAGTTCCTCTTACATTTATCACACCTTATGTAATTTGATGTTTTATGCTCATTCTACGTTTTCTTGTGCATTGCGCGGAATAAATTTTCTACGACATTCATTTTCTACGAAAATATCATTTTCACTACCCGCACGGCTTCGCACGGACTGGACCGGCAGTTTTTCCAAGGTCATTTCGCGTCCATACAATCGGCAGTGCGCATTGAGGCCTAGGTGTTCTTAGCTATTGTCATTGTATATAGAAACCATAAGCTTCCCGTGAATGGTATTGGGAAAACTAATTGAGGCTTGATTATGTTATTTGAGAGTTCAAACTACTGGACGATGGGTTGGATTCGCGCTTGGATTTCTGTGAATGAAAAATGAAAAGATATAGGTAACTTAATATCTGGAATCGTTGGTAAGCAACATGTAAGGATATTGATTTTATCACCACAATACAATACAATCACCTAGGACATAATTACACCCACTAACATTGATCTAGGATTGATCTAGGGTTTTCTGTAAGAGGGAAGGCCTTTTGTGTAAATTTTATTAGGATTTTGGTTTTTTCAGGGTTTCCAGATTTTCAGTTCCTCTTCCATAAACACGCGAGACGAATATCGAGGAGAAAACGTACTCAGTCATGCAGCATGTCCAATAGAGCGAATTTTCAAAGAAGTTGTGAATAAAGCTGATGGGACGGCCTTGTGACGAGATCACAAAGAACATTTTCGGACACGTAGATTAACTCGGAAATCTGGTCAATAATGAGAATTTTTCGCTTAAAAATAGATTTTCCACACTTATTTATGAATCTTAGAGATCAGGGAGGGGTCGCAATCAACTCAGCACTGAAAAATACTTCGGCTGTGACAACCCACGTTCTTTATTGTCAAAATACCGATTTTTTGGGCCAATTAATATCAATTTTGAACCTGAAATTCTGGAGCGATTGGGCTGGCCAATGAACTCGACTTGTCATTAGTCAAGAAGGATTTTCCTATGTTGGAACGAATTTTTACGCCGTATTTTATGGGAGTTTTGGTCTGGAAATACTATTCTATAAATAGCCGGCGTTAAAATCTAGGATTGTGTTTTTTGATATATTAATCGGATTTGTAGGGGGTCCCCGCCTCTTCTCTGCCATTTTTAAAATTAGTAGTTTTTGAGGGTTGAGAAAGTTTCAATGAAGGCTTCTCAAATTTTTAAAATGTTTAATGCTTAGCGCTTTCGCCAATATCGGCCTCATCAGAGCTTGTTTTTAGTGGTTAGGTGCTTCATCTTTGCCTGTTTTGGGGTCTCCTCAGTATCCTAGAAGGTACCTTTGAAATTGGAATCTTTCGTCATATTCATTAAAGGGAAACTGTGAAAATCTGGTGGTTTTATCACTCATTGTCTGGTAACTCTGTCCTTATACGTTTAAGGGTGTCTTTATAGTCAATTTGATTTTTGATTCTTGATAAAGGAGAATGATTCGAGGTCGACCGGGCATCTTTCGTCACTGTACTGTCAACGCTTGGTAACAATTGGCCTTCGTTATTCTGCGCCGTGAGTCGGATCTGGGACGAATAGCTACCGTCTCGTCAACGACAGTGCCCTATTTGAAGCCCTCGACTCAGTGCCGCTCTGCTGCACGAAGACGCCTAGATCTTCTAGATCTCCAGGCCTCTACGAGAACCAAGCTAAAACGAGGAGAGACTTGAACTAGGGCTTAAAGATTGCATCAATAAAGGGGGAAAATTTATCACTCTCTTTGTTTAATATCAACTCTTCCCTAAATTCCTAATCTAGTTCTAAATTGGGCTCTGATAATAGTATCAGATCTATAACTCTGTAAAGCCTTAGGTTTTAAATGGATCATACCAGATTCACTAAAAATAATAATTTTATAATATATTTATCTTCCACAAATGCGTTGATAACTAAAGGCAGATAGGGTGTTGTTAGCACCCTATCAATCCTTGAAAAAGGATAAAGTTTGCAAAAACGGTCTCTGGAACACAAATTGAGGCCATTTTCCGTCGGAGTGTACAAACCTTTGGTAATTCGGTTGTCGGGCAAATTCGGTCGGACGCCCTCTTCCCATGCTCGGAGCGGTAATTATTGTCACGTCCCCTCCCACACTGATGGGGAACCCTTTGAAACAAAGTTTGTCTTTCAGGCCCCGAAGGAAAAGCTAATGGCCAATTAAGCGGGTGGAAAGAAGGGGGGGAGAAGAGTGTGATGCAGAGTGCTAAATCCCTCATCAAATAATTTACTGAAAGACTGACGGGAGGGCGGGAGATCTTTACTCTTTTCGCGCAGACCGTTTAAATGCGAGCGGAAGAGGCGGAGAGGATGAGCTATTGTTTAAATCTTCAAAAGCTGCCGAGATAGACCGCATGGTGCGATGAGAAGCACAGCTTGGAAAATAAATAAAGCGTGGAGAAGATTTAATTTGCATAGTTGGCCGCTCAGTTTGAAGTTTCATGCGGCTCGGACAATAAAGAGTTTGCAGGGGTAACAGTGTCAATACAAAATTTATAATATCGATATTTATAAAATAGATTATTACAAAACTTCCCGAATCAGCTTATCTAACTTCAGTATCAGCTGGGGTTATTCTGAGAGCCCATTTATTTCGACATTACCCAGACTCAACCTTCATTTACACTGATGGCTCTATCATTAATGGTAGAGTGGGGTGCTCTGTTTATGTCTCCTCTACTAATGAAGTGTTTAGATACCGACTCTGGGGTAACACCTCAATCTACATGACTGAGGAATTCGCCATGTGCGAGGGTTTAAAGTTGATACTTTGGACAAGGCCAACAGAAAATGCAGTCTTTATCACAGGTTAGCAGTCAGTGCTATCTATAGTCTGCAAATCCTAGGAAAAAATGGGGAAGTTGGAGATGGAGATTAAGTCAACCTTGTTACAACTCAGGAATGTTGAGATGGAAGTCAGATACATCTGGGTGCGAAGCCACATAGGGATGGAGGGCAACAACGCCGCTGACTCGAATGCTAAACAAGCTGTACTGTATGGGACATCTCCGGCGGTGACCCTTTGGTATCCTCATACAGACCTCAAGAAGATAGTAGAAACCAGCAGAAAGAGCAGTCTTCATCACAGATTTACAGTCAGTGCTATCTACGATATGGTCTGCAAATCCCAGGAAGAAAATGGGGAAGTTGGAGATAAAGTCAACCTTGTTACCACTCAGGAATGTCGAGATGGAAGTCATATTTATCTGGGTACGACGGAATTGAGGGGAACAACGTCGCTGACTCGAATGCTAAACAAGCTGCACTGTATGGGACATCTCCGGCGGTGAACCCTTGGTATCCTCATACAGACCTCAAGAAGATAGTAGCTGCAAGCATCAAGGAACACTGGCAGCGAGAACACGAAAACTACGTTGCAGGAAGACGTTATGTCAGACTATTTCCTCCTCCCCGAATGCATGCTTGGTTCACATACATGCCACTAAGACCTAAAATGTTCTTCAGGTCGTTGTGCAGATTGAGAACGACCTCTGCCGTACCAAGTCATATCTTTATAAAATCGGTAGAGCGGATAGTGAGTTATGCCAGAGGTGTGGTGTAGTTGAAGACGAACTCCACTTGATAATGGAATGCCTTCACTTCAGCAATTCCCGAGGCAAGTTTTTTGAAAAAGTGACAGAGGAAGTCTCGTGCAGCCATTCGACCTCGAAATTTTAGGGACATCACAGGACATCGGTATCTACGATGCTCTGGTATACTTTTTGAATGACTCAAATATTGTGATTTTATTCAATCAATCTTGATTGACAATTCAATCGATCATATCATCCTCGTCCAATTGCTTCTCAAAAAACAATCCCCTCTGTTTGTCTGTTTAAGGTAAACCCTCGTCAAACCCAAAACTATACTAAGTTTTAGTTGGGTTTTGATGACATTTTCAGGGTGGCGCGGGCTAGGTTCTAAATGGTTTCATATGACTTTCACTGTCATCGGTACTATAGTAGTCTGCGGGCCTGTGTAAGGATGAATTTTTGAAAATGTCGATTTCCAAATATCTAATGGTCGAATTTCGTTCAAACATGGGAGCTTAGATAGTTTATGTTCCAAGGATCATATAATGGATCATATCATTTGTTCTGCCGTCCCTTTCAAGTGAGTCATGGAATGATAGTGAAATGAGTTCGTTGAGTTGGAGGTTTACTGTTCTGAATGTTTCTTTGAAGTGGACCGACAGGCTTTCTTATCATAGATTTTAAATAATTTCAACTGTCCAAATGAAGAAACGTTGTTTTTTTTAAAGTTAATATAACTTCAAATGTTGCGGAAACCAAATCAATCAGCACTTATAACAACAGAAAAGAAATGACTGACGGAATTGAAAGAGCGAAAATGGACCTATTCTCGCCATCCTACTCTTTCTGAGATAAAAATATTCCAACTTTCATTCGACAGACGATGGTATGAAAAAAGTTGGCAAATGAGTTGATGATAATAATTATAACGAACAGATGTTCATAATGAAGAAATGAAGTAATCTCAAAAGTTTTAATGGGACTGTTCAAGAAATATCGATCGTTTGAAAGTCGGGTAGGAGTTTGCTAACAGCGCCAGGGAACTTAGGGTGAAAAAAAAGGGCCGCTACTAAGACCATAAAGTTTTTCTCCTCGTTTCCTAGACCTTACAGAGAAAGTAACTCTTTGAAAATGGATTTGACAATGACTTCGTTTGAAAATTCCGGTATCAGGAATTACGTATAAAAACGCCGGTAAGGAGAAAAAATTGCTTTCGCGGCGGAATGTAAAAAAAAAGTAATAAAAGAAAGAAAAAAATTGTGAAACTGAGGTAGATAAGTTCGTAGAGTCATGGAAAGTCAGGGGAGAATTGAAAATAACTTCTGTAGAAATAAACTTTCTTGTGTCGTTAGAGAACGAATGACGTAGAATAAGGTAAAGTTTGGTTTTCATAAAAGTATTTTATTATTCAAGGTGGTTTTGAGAAATTACGGAAAAGCATAAATACTTAGGGAAGCAGATGCTGTTTATTCTTGGTTGGCGTTTTGAAAAAAATACGACAGTTTGTAGGAAGTTGGTGATTCTGGCAAGTTTCGAAAGGATGCAGAGGATATTTGCTGGGTACTTAGTTAGCATCAGAAGAGAAAGTTGTGTTCCCAGGTATAACTTATATACAAAAAACGAGAAAGACCTCTTATAAAATTCATATTTATTTATAAATTAGTAACATTATTCCAAATCCGGCTGTTTTGTCTTCCTGAGATACATAGTGTACTCTTAAATCCTGAATCGTTCACAGATATCTTCCACTCTCATGAATGTGATTGGTAGGGTAGGTAGTACGTTGAGTCATCTAATAGATCTATCATAGGATTTCTAGGTTTTTATATAAAATTCCAGGTTTTTAGGTTCTAAAGGATAAAATTCGGTCTCTCGACTGCTTGGCTCAAAAAGTTGTTATAGGCTTGCGGTTCAGTAAAAAATTATAATGGATTTTCTAGGCCATTGTCTATATACCATCCTCAAGGCTAGAAAAAGAAAACGCACCAGTGGATGTCAGACTAGTGTTTGGTATAGGAAAAAATGTAGAATGGACCAACGTTTTTATTAGATCAAGGGATTATGGCCGATTTAGTGAAGTAAGGTCGATAACAGAAAAAAATCTTAAATCGTGAATAACTCGGAAACAAAGCCTCTTTAAGAAGTCAAAGGGGCACTTTTTGTTGGAAATGAGCTCTAGAATCGAATCTCGTTTGTGACACCTCAAGTGTGTTCACCCTGCATAAGTGTAATGTAGGAATGGAAACGTAGAAGATAGAAGTAGAGTAAACCCTACATTCAACACCGAGCGGTCGTGCGGGTTTTGCCTATACCTATACAACAATTCCGCGAAACAGCTAGAGAGGCTTTGCTCAACTTCCAAAACTTCCACTGGTGTAACTCGGGTTTTTTTAGGAGAAAGGAATAGTAGGTAGGTATGTATTGTTGTAGATAGGTTTATGAACAGTAGTTGAACTATAATGCAGTTATCTTATACTTAAGTATATGAAATACTATGCAGATTTCTTCTCGTCTAGCCTTCCTCACAGTCATTTGCACGAAAATATTGAGTGTCATCTTATATAGTGACGTTATTCGCTAATAAAATAAGCTCGAGTTGTGCTCAAAATTACCGAACATTAACCTTGCACTGTTGAAGATATTGATATTAGTCGATGATTTCGGGTAACGAATAATCTAAACGATGTTATCAAATGGGAAAGCTTTCCTTTGGATATCGTGCAGGTAATGAGGTACTTCGCTAGAAGTGACAGTAATTTCGATAACACGGTCGCCTCATGTAAATGATCCCAAAAGCTTTCCAGTGGTGGGAAGATTTTTCCACGTTTAGACGAAGGCAGAAAACCCGGAAGCGGAAACCGGAAGCTCCACAGTCTTGATCACCACAACCCCTTTCCACCTCGCTTCTCGTTTTTACAAGGGAAATCCTCAGTCGTACATCATCACTACGACTACGTTACTCTAAGGGAAATCACGAGAAATGTCGAGTAATATACAGGGTGTCCCTAAAATGACCCCCCCCCCCCCTCTACAATTTTTCCCACGATTTTCGAGATCGAAGTGAAACTTGGAGAGTGTTTATTGGGGTGTTTGTTAAGTTTTTTACCAAATAACAATCAGAAAAAAAATTCGAAAGGTAATGACAACGTTGTTGCAACCTGTGTGATTTGTTCGGACAGAGAGTCCAGGATCAGTGCAAGATAGAACTACGTTCAGAAAACGGAGGGGATAGAACAGTAAACCTTCCTGGTTTATTTCCACAGAATATCTGAGAAGTAGGTAATCCATCAAAAGGGAACACATCCACTTTTTGAAAAAATTCGTTTTATTAACATTTTTATGTCTCTGCTTTGGCATCTAACCGCGAAAAGCGTTACTTTTGGAGAGTGACTTTTTACGGGTAACGATGTTTTCCGATGATTCTCTCTCGCAACTAAATAGGTAGTTGCTACGGAACTAATCTGCTATTTTTCATCTTTCCAAAAACCTATGGGAGAAATTAGTAGGTAGATACTTTGCTTTGGCATCTACCGCGTTACTTTAATTTGTACACCGTGATATTTACAGGTAAATTAAAAGCTATCCAACGAGTGGTGAACGATTTTCGTGGGATTAAAGCTAATGGAGTTACAATTCCTTAGCAACGGAGCGGTTGTACATGAAAAGGGTGTTACACGACGTTCGTAGATGCGAACCAAAGAGAAGTTGATTAAATTAGATACCTATGCATATCTTGTATTTACCGAGAGCTGAGCTACCAACTGAAAATAATCAAGGTAAAATAAATCACCTTATGGGTAACAAAAGTTATAATAAACTCGATTTCGTAAAGTTCATTTTGTTACATTTTCAGTAACTTTTACATGACCTTGATAGAACCCTCTTGTCTCTAGCATTCCATCGAAGCAGATTTTGGTTTATTTTACGATGCATGCAAGTAAAATGCCAAAAAGTTACCTATCACCGGTATCTCCACAAGTTTGGGTAGTAAACGATGCAAATGCAAGAGAAAATATTGTCGGAAGCGTGAAAGAATATTTTTTAATGAAAGGATGATAGCGCAGGCCAGCATTTTTTGAGCACACTGAATTTTTCGAATTTCAAAAAAGTGCTTAAAAAATCACAATAAAAACGGCTAAAAGTCGTTTACTTTACCATTTTTCGCAGCATTATAGTCAGTAAAAGTTTGATGAACTTGTACAAAATAATTTATGCATAAACTTTTGTTGAAAGATGTAGTTAGGTGCTTAAATTTCATTAATATTAGCTGGAAAATTTAAAAAACTACAGAAAACGCGAACAAATTTAGCACCTAATTTGACTAGCAGAATATCATTTAAAACTAGATGATTGCCATGACATTAGTAATTAACAATTTTTTTGCATACAACCTGCTCAAATTTCAAAACAATGTGACTGTAAAACGATCATTAACGAAAATTCGCTCAAATGGTCATGCTGCATGACTTTGTTTTTATCCTGAGGAGTCTGCGACCCACCTGGAACCTCTAGGTGAACTCGCAGCAGTGTTGGGCATAATCTTATCGTCGAATACGAATACGATTGTAATCGCGATAATTATTCGTTGATTCTGAGTCCACTGCGATTATATTCGTATTCGTGTAATCGTATTCATCTGTCGGCGACTACACGAATACAACCCATAAAAATGCGTCACGGTCATCAATTTCAATAGGGCGTCCCTCCTATAATATGCAAAGCCTTGCTAATATTACCTAGCTTCAGAGGGACGACCTATTGAAATAGATTTGAGACAAATAGGCTGGGCTCCAATCGTTGAATTGGCTTTAAGGAGTCCCTCTGAAGCTAGGTAATAGGACGCCCTATTAAAATTGATGACCGTGACGCATTTTTAAGGGTTGTATTCGTGTAATCGCTGACAGATGAATACGGTTACACGAATACGAATATAATCGCAGTTGACTCAGAATAAACGAATAATTATCGCGATTACAATCGTATTCGTATTCGACGATAAGATTATGCCCAACACTGTCCAACAGTGGGTCGCGATCCAAAATTTGGGAACCATTGATGTAATCAATGAACTCGCTTCTAAGCGCGTATAGATTTCCGTACTGTGAAAGGTTTCCTAAAGGCGTGCTAATATCGATAGGTGTCCAGGTGGGTCCGCCCCCATCACTCGAGATGCTCCCCAACACCTGCTACCACTTATCTTTTATTAACCCTACACTCCTCACCCAGTGACCAATCTCCATTACGGACGTCATAAATTATAAGTCATAATTTTAAGCGGCGTGGCCTAGAGAGAAAGAAGTTTGAAACGTTTTAAGCAAAACCAAGCTCTGCACACTTTCACAGTTTTATCATTTCTATGTTAGATAGCTCTTCTACACAGGTCATTGGTCTATAATTATTAAGCCCCGTCTACAATATATGATCAGAACGTGGCATATCGTGCCTCTCAGAATGGTTCACACCTTTACAGTTCTAGGACCCCACAATTTTATGCTTTACAGTAAATATTCGATAGGTAAGAAAACAGGTCGGTAGGTAAGGATAGAATTTAGTCTCGAGGACCCTCAGCTGATCAGTGCACCTCCGTACCTCGTGAATGTTTTCGAGGTGTCCCTAAGGAGCTCCATCCAAATTACAGCACCGTGAGTCGATTACGGAAGAAATTAGCCTTAGCGGTTCCGAAGCTGATGTAAGTCCTTCCATACTTCTTCATTGTAATCCAGATCTCCAAAAATGAGCTATATTTCAGGTTTCAGCATCACAAGTCGATTGAGGAGCAAATTAGGCTCAGAGGTCACACTGCTGATCAGTGTGCAATGATATTGAACTCTAGACATTACAAAGGAGGTCCATTTCAAATTGCAGAACCGTGGGTTTACATCAATATGCCTGCGTAGATATACGTACCTGCAGAAGGAAAACTAATGCAATTATTTAAAATATCTACACCTTACTAGTCCCCCTGATCCAAGTAAGTTTTGAATCTATGATTTATGAAGTTTCAATGATATCGATGGTTTTCTTGAAAAATGAACTTCTATGAAAATACGAGTTTGGGGTTGGTTTTTTAAATTTTACGCTGACTCGAATGGTAAAACTTGCATATCTCCCAAATCCCGACATAACAGAATTTGGCACTTCAGCTAACTATTTTCACCCCTAAAACTCATTCATTTATCATACTAAAATGAACTCAAATTTGTGAGTCAAAGTGTTAGACTTGGTTATTAAGGGGTTTGGGAGTTTTTTAATCTATAACTAATATTGCGGACCTACTACAAAAGGTATGTTATCACATGTAACACATGAAAATGGTAATTTTACAGAGGTGTTATGTGTCATAAATAGGTACTTTTAGGTAATAAATATCAACTGTAGGTAGCAGGTTTCATTTATAAGTGATACTGTACATTTTCTTCTTTATATTTCCCTGTTTTTTAGTCGGGAAAATTTTTGGTTTAGTTGGGAATTTCATGATACTTCCCTCTCACTATTTTCGTCTAGCGGCGCTCCTGACCCACCACTATGCCCATGTCTTGTTGCTGAGACCCCAAGGGGTGATGGACGACGGCCGAAACGCTTTTTCATCATTTTTATAAATGTTGACCTAATTTTGGAGGGGGATAGAGAAGATTAGGGTGGAAATGGCAAGAAAGCCTATCTCTTTATCATGATTTGTGCGACATACATGGGCATTTCGGGTAAGCAGCCGTTATTTCCCCCCTCTACCCTAAATGATTTCCTGAGAAGGATACATTCATGCGGTCAATAGTTGAATAAACCTTCAGTGTCACTGTCTAATAACGAAAAATGTCCAGTCCATAGAATTCACCTTTGAGAACCGTTTAGTGATACAGTGAGGAGCGTCATTGACGATTTAGGTCACAAACCCCCGCAAGCCGTTCGATTTCGATTCAGTTTCCTGCGGTAATTCATGTTAATTTCCCATTAATGGGTCGGAGAGGGTCGCTGATGGTGATATCGTGTACCTGCAGAGAGACAGCGGCTTGACGTTTGCGAACCCTAGTCACGGTTATGTACCTCGCCAATGACCAGTCATGCCAATTGGGAAATGGTTGAGCAATTGGTCAGAATTTATTCCAAACAGGAAGAGAGAAATGAATTCAGAGATTCATTTTAAAGATATTCAGTAATGATATTTTCATCTATTCAAAGAAAGAAGATTATATTAATACTAGCCAGTTACCAGTGCGTTGAACGGATCCAACTGTACGGGTTAGTCGGTGCACAGACTGCAGAAATAACCATATCCAGACTATGTTCGTAACTAAGGAGGCTGCATGCAAAATTACAGCATAAATTTAGCAAAATCAGGCCTGGACTGATCAAGAAAGAGCCCGTCATTCCAATCAGCTCTTATTGTCCCAAAGAGTGACCCTATCAAATTTCAACTTCCTAGGGTGAACAGGAGAGAATTTAGCTCACTCAGCAGATCAGTAAAGATAACATCGTTTCTATAGTCTCTTTATTACCCAGAGAGTATCACTATCGAATTTCAACTTCCTACCGTGAACATGATAGAATTTAGCTCAATCAGCTGATTAAGAAAGAGTCCATCATTTCAATCGTCTGTCAATGTCCCAAAGAGTCGCCCTACCAAATTTTAACTTCCTAGAGTGAACAGGAGAGAATTTAGCTCACTCAGTTAATCGAAATCGTCAAAACCAAACTTGCGCGAAGAAAGGGCCCGAACTGTGTGTTGGCAATCATAATAATAGTTTGGGAGCCCAACAAATCGGTTTTCCGTCCCGCTCTTCACACGAAATACAAATTCCCGTCCATCAATCATCAATCATGTTACCCATGCTTCACTCGCAACACCCGCAGCAACCCGTCAAGGCTTCTCCACTTCTCACGAATTTCCGCCGCCAACAAACTGCCTGTTAAACCATAATAACAACAATTTGGGAACTAAACAAATCGGTTGCGAAGGGTATCGCCGTTTATGAAGTAGAAGGATGTTTTGGAGGTTCAGACATAGCCTATGCTGTGTGCCGGAACGAGCTGATAATTTTACGACCGCTCCCGTCAGAATCGGTCCAGCCGTTTAGCCGTGTATTGGGAACATACATCGGTACATAGAAACATAGATAGAAATAAACTGAGTTTTATATATAAGGACGATCCGGGAATTATCACTAGCTAACACCGAGGGGTGATGTAATGTAATGGTTTCCCCCTTCCAAGGGGCGCGGCCATTATGCTTGCATCACCAAAGATAGGTTCATCACGGGTCACCAAACCCTACTTCGAAAAATACCTAAAATCTTTTTTGTCTTACAGCATATTATATAGAACTAGTTTTAACATGGAACATGTTTGTGCCATCATAACCTGGCAAAAAATGGGACAAAACTACCGTTACGTGACATTTTCAGTGCGTTACGTGGCTCCGAAGCTATTTTAACACAGAATGTGTTTTTACGGAGGGTTATTTGGTTTGAAGGCGTCCGTCCCGTAAGATCCCCCCTGAACCCCACCCCTCTCCCGTACAAGCTGCTACCCCCACTGCGCGTCCGCTCCACCACCTACTTCCTTTTTTGCTTGCCTAGAAAAACGATATCCATAATATAATATTCATATAATATAATACATAGTGGCAAGCATTATTATAATATTATTATAAGTATTATAAATAAGCCGGTAGGTAAGAAAGACTGGTACGTACTGCTCCCATTTCATTGACAGTTAATAATCAGACGATAGTTGGATTGCTTGTAATCTTTATGATTATTTGACTAATTCATCTGGAAGTGGGTGTTTTAATTAAAGACACAATTAAACGGAATTTGTAAGTATAATTGCAAAACACAACTTTCGCGAAGGCGTCCTGAACGATAATGCTCCAACTCTACCTGGCCAGAGGGTTTTCCTAACCATCCCTACCCTTCCTTGGAGGGGACGAGGGGTCGGTCACGTAGGCCTAAAGTAATGGCTTACATCGAAAATCATCGAAGGAAGAAGGGAGATTTCGTTACTGAGAAGTATAATGCGTTGCAATATGTGGACATTGAGTTGTGAAACATAGGTCCATGCCCAACATGCTTAACGACTTTTTTAACTTACTGCTCCCATTTTATTGAAAATTAGTAAACAGACGATAGTTAGATTTTTTAACGACTTACCTGAGCCTCCATTCTCCTATTCGTCTTTGGAACTCATAAATTCACACCACAATTGGTCACAGGGTTGCCACCTTATAAAACGTTAATATCCCCGGGAAGGGTCTAAGTCACGTAGGTCTACAATCCAAGGCGCTGGATTCCAAGAACGCGGAATGAACTTCGGCCGAACTTACCAGAATGCCACCAGCCCTCCGGGGAATCCCCGAAATACACATTCTGTGTTTCATTGGTTTGATCCTTGATCCTAACATTAACAATCCGGGGGTGTCCCCCAGATTTTGTCTCCTATTCAACGCCGGAAGCTGAAATTAGTGAGGGAGGCTGAAACTAGTGAGTAAGGCTGAAGGGAGAATGCTGAAGACGACTGAGAGGTCGTCGATGAGCTGAGTGAGCTCCAAAGCCACTTTGTCTCCTATTCAACGCAGGAAGTGTCTATTCCACGCTGGTCTTCTTAGAAGAAAATGCGCTATCATGTGGCTCACTTCTTGAGCACTGAGCTACTTGTTGTTGTTTTTGTTTGTTTATTAGTTTACAGAAGGTGTTAGGATTAATATACAGAAAATAGAGAGTTTATGAACTTCTCGTATTCATTTTCTCGTTTACGAAAATGGCCTTTCCGAAACGAGAAGAGGTTTTCGTTACGTGGAGACACTTTTCGGAACAAGAAGAGTCAGCTTTACTCGTGCTCAGCTTTTTCGGAATCGTAATTACGAGGCAACAACTTGACCTTTCTCTAGGATAACCCTAACTGCCTAACTTAGCAACCATCATGCAGTTGGCATGGACACACACCCGACAAAATCGCCTGACTTTTCCCTGTACCATCTTTTGTTGTTGGATTAACCTTTGTATTTGTCTTTCTTTCGTGTTTTTTCCCGCATCTCAACCAAAAAGGTCATTAGCAGCATTTTGTTCTTGCTTTCGATGATTTATCGACGATTTCAGCTTCTTCATTCTCAAGATTTGGTTCGAGATTAATTTTACACGTTTTAAAGATTTGTGTTCTTCACGTCAGAATCTTTTTTCTATGATGTAGTGGTGAGTGGTGTCAGAGGTGGTGGATTTTATATTTTGGAAATTGTCTACTGTGAGTTTTGAGTAGTGATTCACTACAAGAGTCACGTTAACGTCTCTATTTATAAGTGTTCTCTTTCTCTCGGGCTTACAAAAACGCTACGAAAGATCAATGCGAAAAGGATAGCATTCATAGTGCTCGCTCTAACAGCTTGTTTTCGTGCTTACAAGAAATACAAAAGCTCTCCAATAAAAACATTCCGCGCTGAATAGGAAGTGAAATTCTCTCAATAAGAAAAGGTCTTAATGTCTTGTAAACTCATATGCAAGATTTGCTTAAATAACAAGTACATAGACTGGACGCTCGAGTTTTCTTATGATTATCACTTAAAAATTAATCAATTTTTGATTCAGGTTCCAGAAGATACAGCATATTATTTTCCTAAGTTTCAACCCCTAAATTATTACCTATTTACCTATTATTTTGAGGAATCAATGAGTAGTAAAGTGGTTTTAAAACCACGTGATGGTTTTTTTTATTGGTTATGGTACACGAAAATTGAATAAAGTGATGAAAAATTCTCCTCGGGAAACTGCACATGTAAAAACAAAGAATATATCGAGACGGATTGGAAAAGCGAGAAAACGGGGAAAAAAACGAGGGAACCAAAGCTCAGTGATTGCAGGGCGAACGTGAATGTAAAAGTCCCAGAAGGATATATATATTTAGGGTTGTGATATAAACTCCATTCTTGCGCCAAAAAATCAAGCTTTCCAAACGAAAGTACGAGTTCGTTGGCCAGCATTTTCGAGTAGATTAAATTTATCATATTTTAAAAAAAGTGCTGAAAAAATCTCAAAATGAAAAAAAACGCTAAGATTTGGTAAATTTTAATTTTTTTCAGAATATTGCTTAAATAAAGTTTATTAACTATAAAATATGACATTAAAAAATTTATGTGCAAAAATAAGTTGAAAAATGTACTTAAATTTCATTAAAAGTCGTTAAAAAATATATTTAAAATACCCCAAAAAAGTTAGAATTCAAAGTCTCTTTTTGAAATGCAGAATATCATTTAGAATGAGCTTTTTGCAGTAAAATTGTTTGTTAACAGTTCCTTTTCCCTCGACTCTTGTGGACTCGTATGCAAGATTTGCTTAAATAATAAGTAGACTGAACGCTCGAGTTTTCTGATGATTATCGCATGCAAATTATTCAATTTTTGATTCAGGTTCTCACAAAATTTTTATTCCGAAGAAAACATTGCTAGACATTTCAATCTTAACGAGTCCATATTACAGTAAGGTTGTATTACATACATAAAGGTAATTAGGAACATCATTTTCAATCTTGTTCTCACTAAAAAAATATCTCATGCATCTATTGAGTAAATTAAGATCTTGACCTTGACCAGTAAAAAGTAAATTAGACCTTGGGACCAGTAAGGGGGGGGGGGGGGGCGGGGGCTGAAATTTTCTTCTTCGTTTCAAACATAAAGTACTTTGGTCTACTTTGAATTTGTTATAAAGTATACAGTATTTTGAACAAAAATAAAGTAGGATACTTTAAATTAAAGTAGATCTGGCAACCCTAAGTAAAGGGGTTTTAAAACCACGTGATGGTCTTTTTATTGGTTATAGTACACGAAAGTGGAATAAAGTGATAGAAAATTCTCCTCGGGAAACTGCACATGTAATAAAAAGAATATATCGAGACGGATTGGAAAAGCGAGAAAACTGGGAAAAAATGAGGGAACCAAAGCTCAGTGATTGCAGGGCGAACGTGAATGTAAAGGTCCGAACAGGATGGGACCAGCAACTAGCAAATGAAGGAGGGAGTTACGGCAACGGAATAGCGTCAGTGCTCCCCGCTTGCCTCTCGTCGAGCGAGCGGTCTCCAAAGGAACGGACGGAAGTGATTAGAGCTCCGGACCCGAGAGATAACTCGCACTTCGGACCAGGAGGTCTCCAGTAACGGTGGAGATAGTAACTGCACAGGGGGTAACGATAGAGGGGGTTGGATCAAGAGAACGGGTTTCCTGGGCGACTTTTCCATCCATTATTAACGACTCGGGTCTATTCATCTATAACGAGGCTTTTGATGCAGTGAATTCTTTATGCGCTTTTAAACACGACTCGTGAAACCCCTTTGTGCTCTATGGGGTTTTAACGTTATCCTCTCTGGCGAAGGTTTTACCGTCCTAGAACAATCGCTTCATATTAATACAATGTAGAGCGAACGTATTATTCTATTAATACAATGTAGAGCGAACGTATTGGTGTTAATAAATGTACTCCGTAGGAATACCTATTCAACGATGAAATTTAAGAGCAATCTATGGCAGAACCGCATTTAATTGATGGACTGGGTTTAATAACCTTCAATCCATTAGTGTAGGTAATTTATAATTAAAAGTGTACATGCATATTACGTGCAGAGTTGAAAGTACTTAAGTGCTCTAGTGCTAAAGTACTTATTTCAATTACTATTATTAGAACTTGCATTTTTCAGTTCAGAGGCATGTTAATGGAAGGAGCAGAATGGAATTAGTGATTCAACAGCTTCAAGTGCTTTGAAAGAGCTTGCCAAATACAAGTACAATTACTTTACCTGTTTCGACTTCAAGCCGCACAAGTACAAATTTGCAACGTTCATTGAAACTGACTCCTTTTCCAAACAAATGTTATAATATAATTTTGACATTTTATGTCTTTACTTTGGCACATAAACGAAAAAAGCGTTAACAAAAAGCGTGAAAAAAAGCGTTACGGTTGGTTTTCTGATGATTTCCGTTCACAACCGAGTCGTTGCTAGGGAAATGGTACTTCGTCGTTTTTCATTCCACAAAATTCGTTGACCATTCGTTCGAAAGCTCTTGATTTATCCAACCGTATTATGTTAACTACTGCGAGGTGCGTGGCCAACAAGCTGAGTTATGAACATGGTTATTTGAATAATTGTTTACACACAGATGATCATTCTCAATAGTTGATATTGTGAACAAGGTTGCAACCGCTTGTTAATTTCTGATGATTTCATTGAGCTGGTGTTTCGATGATTTGATTCATAGTAGGTGATCCGAATATTGCGAGAACGGTTTGATTTGTGAAGCGGTGGTTAAATAATTTTAATAGTTAATTTCCATACTTCACCCTCTAGGAAGCTGAAATTTCGTATGTAGCATGTTTAGGACATTTACTTGACGATGCCCAGGGTCCGGATCAGCTGAGTGGCTCTTAGAGGTTGCATACGAGTCTGCAACTAAAGACATGAAACGTCCCAATGTGTTGCAGACTCGTATGCAAGCGTTTCTTGAATGTTTCTTCTTTTAGAATTATCTATGGCATTAAAATTCTTTCTGGTCGATGCTTTAGCCCTTAGGGCAAGCAAGCGAATAAACGCATAGCGACTGGGATGGTTTCGTTCTATTCTTTGGGCGAATACCTATGAATATAACTCAAAAAATCATTACTGTTTACCCAAATTTTCGTAGAAAAGGGGGTATTACAGCCGTCGGCACGGCGGCACTTGGGGGTGGTGATTCATTTTATCCTATTTCCCAAAATCCTTACCATTCTAGCTTTGATAACGATAACAACCATCATAAACTAATAATAAACTATTGATATAATAAATAAGAAAATAAAAACTAAATAATGATAATAATAAAAGACAAAAAAAGGTTATATCATTAGAAAGTACTAAATATTTCATACGTAGGCGCGAGTCTTCGTACAGCCGTTCGATTATAATAATCTGATGGCGGCTACACATTGCACGGAAGGTAGTGCGAAATTAAAATCATTACAACCAGTTATAAAAACAAGGTTCGTAGCGTGAGGAACGTCAATTA
This sequence comes from Adelphocoris suturalis, assembly GCA_030762985.1. Taxonomy (NCBI): domain Eukaryota; kingdom Metazoa; phylum Arthropoda; class Insecta; order Hemiptera; family Miridae; genus Adelphocoris; species Adelphocoris suturalis. The sequence continues at coordinate 50,709,393 of CM061043.1, read as the reverse complement.
TAAACGGCACACCCTTAGCGTGGTGTCGGAGCAAGCGACTGATAGATAGTGCAATTTTGATGAGTTTTTAATGTTTGTCTATCAAACTGCACAGACGAGAACCTTGAAACAATGATCAACTATTGAATTATATAAAATCTTCGCACTGACCTCTATCGGGAGAAGTAATCAATCAAATCGAAAAATCTTTATGTGATTGAAAAGGGAACACATGACATTTCATACAAATATACACCTTGAAACTCTGTATATGGCAATGGATTTCCTATCCGTGTGCCAGTAGTTCACCATTGATTCAACATTTAAATATACAAATTTATAAGTATATTCTCAGTTTTCATCTATGCATTTTACCTAACATAAAGTATTGAAAAAACGTCTGCGAAGTTGGGTGTGGCACTTAGCTTCCTCTTTATATGCATCATGAATGTATATATCAGAGAAAAGTTTCAAATTAAAGATCTTGAAAAATTCCACAGCGGGAAAAGTAAATTGAGAAGTAGCGTGAAGCGTCATGATCAGTCAATTAAGAAACCGATTTTGATTTGCTCACCCTTAAGGACATTGAAATTACTTATCGTCTTTTCACAGATTATTGTTGATTGTAATTTTATTAAATTGTGTACTATTTCTATATCATTTTCTTCATTTTTGTATAAATTTAGTCTTTTATTTTACCTCATTTATAATTTCAGATGGTTTTGTACGATATTGAACATGATTGGGTTCGCCCGTTATAAATAAATAAATATAATCGATCATCTACACCTAGAGCTTTCATCTTTGTGCACACCAGAAGTCCTGAGAGGCTAATTTGTGCAATACTTGTATAAAGTGCTCCTTTCTCATATATTTGATTTCCTTCAGCACGAATGTCAAATATTTGATCGACTCATTGATTCGGCGGAAATCTCCCAGCCACGAGTGGAGTGCGGTCATTTACCGTTTAAATCTAATGCTATTAGAATGCACTCAAGGTAAGATTAATCGAGCTTGAATTATTCAAGTTGTTGGAGTCGCCCCCCGCCCTTACCCTGGTGTAACATCCAATTTGAAATTAAAAACCTCCGAATTAATGTGTAAAACCTCCAATAAGACGTGTAAATTCTACATAATCGATCATCCACACCTATGAGCTTTCATATTTCGTGCACACGAGAAGTCCTGAGAAGCTAATTTGTGCAATGCTTCTTTAATAAAGTGCTCCTTTCCCATATATTTGTCTTCCCGTAGCACGAATGTCAAATATTTGATCGACTCATTGATTCGGCGGAACTCTCCCAGCCACGAGTGGAGTGCGGTCATTTACCCTTTAAATCTAATGCTATTAGAATGCACTCAAGGTCAGATTAATCGAGCTTGAATTATTCAAGTTGTTGGAGTCGCCCCCCCGCCCTCGCCCTAGTGTTAATGCGATTGCGACAAGCCCGCCCGGAGCTCATCCGCTCTTTCATTTCCCACATCCATTATTTAACTTCCCCTTCTCCGTTGTGGACTCTTCGTTGTCGTTTTAAGATAAACAAAATGCGGCTCTCGCCGAACAAATAGCCATATTAACGAGGGATCGCCCCATTTCCCATCGGGGGCGGACTAACGTACGGGCAATTCCCCCGTTATACGCTGAACAGCCAAGATACGGAAGTTCTCGGCGACCCATTATGCAAATTAGTCGGAATTCATTAGTTGATCACACCATGTACAATCACGCCAATTAAAAAATATATATCCTCCGTACTTAGATCGTAATTGTGTCGTTATTGGCTGCGTTCTGGAAACCATTTCGATCAAAATCTAATCATCCGATGGTGATAGATTTACCTTAAATGACAAAAGTTAAGGCCAAAAAACATATGAAATCAACAACATGAATATGAGATTCCTATTCCTCTACTGATGCGAGAGGCTGATCACTCGTTTGGGGGAATTTCGAAAAAGAGATAAAAGAAGCCTACCAAGTAGGGTGGTCAGTAAAGCTTCCCCAAATATTGTTAATATGGACGTATAGAATATGTTGAAGAACAAAGTACGAGTCAAAATGACTGATAAGTCAACGTTATAAAAAAATAATGATTGCTAGGGGTGGGTTTTCTCGCCCGCTCGGTGTGGGGTGTATAGATGTGACTGGATATAATCCCCATACCATCGTGACCTACAGCCCATGGTTCGAGAGGGGGGGGGGGGGGGGGGGGGGGTGGAAAATTTGAAAATTGATTACAATCCCTTTCTATCAACAATCCCAAGGGAATAGAATTTGCTGCGTTTTCTATCTGAGGAAATTATACTGCCCACCCAACTTGGCAGACTTTTTTTCTGTTGGAAGTGTCCATAAAACGCCGCACCTAATGTTGAACCACGAAAAGTTTATTTTTAAGAACATTTCAGTAATACCAGAACTGTCGGATGTTAAATGTTTGTATGTATTTGTTTTCCCCATCTATTTTTTTAAGGGTAGGCCATTATTTCATGTGCTTAGATGGCCTATCCTTTTTTCCCGTCTTTTAAACGGAAGACCTCCCGGGATCAAGAGGTTCGAAGGCAAAGTTCAGAATAACTATGTTGCGACGGAATAAGGAAGAGCGGTTGCTCGAAAACCAACGTTTTCGTTTACATTTTCGTTCACCACAATTTCGAAAACACAATTTCATTCCTCGAAACACGAATGGGACTAAATTGGAACTCTAACGACCATTTTATGACCAATTTGAGCAAAATCTGTCGTAATTTACTAGGTCTAAGGTGGAAAAAACCATAGCCGGGAACGCATTTTTTCTTCATTTCCCGCATATTTTCTCTGATTTCTCCTGGAAGACAGCATCTTTCGGCAGTTTTGACAGCACCATCGTGTTCTACGCTTCTTGAAACGTAACTGTGTTGCTGACATGCGAAGTGCTCTCGATCAACTTTTAATGTAGTACCGGATAAAAGATCGCGCGCTTGGCGAAAAAACGCACGTTAAAAGGGGATCCCAAGGTTCGGGTGGAAGTAGAAAAATTTTAAATCGTTAATGCCCCCTCTAGAAGACTACCCACACTCAGCCGTTTGGCCGTGCATAGCATGTACATACAAACAAACATACAGAGTTTCATTCTTATCAAATAGTATAGATAGGGATATACCCAATTACCTACCGAGTTTCAACGGAATCGGACCAACAGATTATGAGAAATTGACGGTATGAGAAATTCAAGTTTGCGCTACTGTTGCTTTGATGGCATTGAAATTTATAGGTGAACTTTATAGGTTATCCCGCACAATCCCTTAAAATTTTATCGGGATCAGACTGAAACTTGGTATAGTTTTGGGCGTGACAAGGATTTACCATAGACAGACAGACACAGAACCAAAATTGATCACCAAGCTCTGAAACGGAAAAAGTAAGTGGGAATCCGGTTTTGGAGGACAAACATTTTTTGACTTCAATCACGAACACAAAGCTTTCCTACCCTCGGTAGTGAGGTAGCGAAATTGGTATTTATTTATGTATTTATTTTACAATACGGGCACCGCCCAATTACATTGAACACTATTAGTAATTTAGAATATACAACAGAGAAAAAAATGGTAACAAATTGATATATAAAATAAAATGAAAAAATTGAAGAAAAAACTCTGTGAAGAATTAATGAGTGAGATAAAGTGATTGGCTCAATGATGAGACTGGCTAAAAGACTGTTGATGCACCAGATTTCTGAGGGTGGTGGTGGTGCAATTGAAAAAGTCCAGTTCAGGAATCAACTCGATGAGTAGATTCGCCGCATTTGAAGATTTTAAGTGAATAATTTCATATCTTATTTAATAGACCTTAACTTCAATAAATATTTAGATCTAGATTGCAGAGGATAAGAAATTTAATCACGACAATAACTTAGATTGCCACGAATACGATGAACATACTGCCCAACATATAAAGATGAATGAAAGACAAGAAACTATGCTTCAGCTGAGGTTTGTACAGCTTCGAGCGAAGCCAACATTTACTTCAGAATATTAGTGTCAAGTGAGTAGATAACCTATTCCAGGCCACGTACGCTACGCTCGTGGTTATAAAAGTAATTTAATGACATTGCGGCCCGTATCGCAGCCTCCTGGAGGTGCCGGAGATAAGGGAAAGACCCGGTATTTATGGATATGGCTCGAGGTCTCCTCAGCGTTTTTTCGTCAAACCATATTTCGGGCGAGCTGATTTCTCCGTGCAATGCACAGGTTGATATGCACGTAGACTGTAAGGCTAAGGGAAAATGTGTTGGTCAATCAAACAGTATAATAATGGAGGTGGCTGGAGCGCCTCAGAATTTTCAGCATGATTTCAGTAAAAATATTCGTCCCAAAGCAGAACTCTTGCGATGATGCGGAAACGCAAACAGTAACACATACACCTATCATAAGGTTTTGGCAATTTATCCCTTTTCAGAGCTGTCTTGTTAATATACTGTAGTCTGTAATATATCATTAGAGTCTGAAATATACCATTAGTGCCTGTTATATATTTGTAGACTTTAATATACCATTACTGTCTTGGTAATACCATAGTGATCTGCTTCACTCACTCAGTTTTTCGTAGGTAGGAGAGAATAATGGATTGTGGGAGTTCCAGTTAGGTTATGTGATTTTCGGTTTGAACCCGCTTCGGAACCTATTGAGATTATTTCTGATATATTTCTATGATCTCTATTTTCATCTTCCAATCTATGCCACACCCAACTTGGTAGACTTTAAAAAAAATTATAGATGCACATCTTGATTTGCTAGATGCACATCTTGATTTACTCTCTTCCACTTTGGAATTTTTCAAGACCATTTAAAACTTTTCAATTAATCAAATATTCATGTTACGGAAACGAGGAAGCTATGCGCCTCACCCAAAATGGCGTTCATTTTTATTCATTCCTACTACCAAACGGCAATCGGTCTACTCAACTACACATGCTCGTAATAATACACCTCATGTCGTAATTCATGACAGAAGTTTTCCCTGCCGAAAAAGAATCCAGCCTCGGCGACTCTTTGAAATACAGAACTTGTGATACTTCAAAGGTCCAATTAAAAGCAAATTGAAAGCGCCCGCCCCTGGATCCGCGATGTAACAACGCAGAAAGTTCAATAAACAGAATATGAAATGAGATTCTGCAACTGGCATGAGTCAGAAATATTTTCTTTACACGAGCTCAAAAGAATATTTCAATATTTTATTTCGTGCCTCCTCTTGGTTTTTGGTATGTTTTCGTTAAATAACGAGCCTTTACAGTTGACCGGGGAAAATCAAATATGTAGATTGGCATTCTTCTTCACATCAAAATATGATAATTTATATTCATGGCTATTTCCAGAAAAATATGTATAGTGTTGCTAAGGTTCACTATACAATCCATTCTTATCAATGGCTATAGAAATATGAGTATTTCCGCGATTAATATAATTAACAAGCGTCTAGGCAAAAACCAACAACTCATTCAGATCTAATTCTTCAGGAAACTGGAAAAACGTCTATAGAACTACCTTTTATGGTGTCGCACTATATTAATTTTTTATTAGGCCTTTTCATGTTTATGTTTGAAAAACATCTGTGTGAGTCATGTAAATGTCGCTGATAAGATCATGTTGCATGACTGCAGAATATTTCATGGAAAAAAAGTTATCAACTATGGACTAGAATATTGCATTAAAATATGATTATAAATTCTATGGAACTGCAAAAAAAGGAAAAAAAAGCGTATCCGATGAATAATCGTGTCTAAGCGGAAAATTGACAGATACTTCTGATACGAAAACTCGCTCATCTGGTCATGCTATACCACAGGAACCTTTCAATTCATTAGCCGGAGGGCATCGGAGTTCTTAAAGAGTAATGATGACGCAATCTCACTCTAGCAGCAGTTTTAGGAACTTTAATTCAGTGAGAAGGTAGATTAGTTGGTTCTGTGCGTGGAGATAGCAACTGATGGAATCCTATTGGGTGAATGAAAGTTCCTAACGTGGAGAGACACACCCCACCACTACCTGGATATAGACTACTAATGCAGGTAACTCATTAATTTCAATTAATAAATGTAAGATCTTTGGACTGTCTCCCATTATCTCCTAATAGAAATTCCTTGCCCATCCATAGATATTACCGATATTTCAAGGATGAAACAGAGAGTGAGGAATAATTGATAATGAAAACGCTTGTTGACAAAAAGCGGAAAATTACAGTTTATTCAAAAGGGCTAGCCAACTTGAGATTTTGAGAACGACTGGGATCTTGACACGAGGTGCTGCAGGTAGGTACTTTCCCGAGTACTTGGGAGGCTACTTTCCGGTACTACCAATCCATGAAAACGAAAACGCAATAGGTCCCTTAAAGGAGCCACCAAAAAGTTTTAATGAGAAATATTATGAAGCGGGCTCATTAAATAAATGAAACAGATAATTATTGGTTGTATTCCACGATATATACGTTTCAAGAATCACTGAATGTGTCTTGTAATATTATATATACATCCTGTTTGAAAAATCCGGTCTAAAGCACAACAATGACCTGAAATTTACTCTCAATATCAGCTGAATTACGAAATCTTAAGGGTTCTATATAGAATATTGATTATTAATCAACGATTAATCAATCCAATCAATATTAAGGCTTCGATATTCCATTTTATTGTAATATCGAAAATTCGCTTTTGATGTTGGCTCTATGCTGTTCATCAATTACGATTTTTGAAATCACAGTAATCTGTCCGTGAATAATTACTTCCTAACGATGAAAAAGGCGTCCACGTAAGTATCACCAACGTCACTTGTAATGAACTTAGGCCCCCCGAGGTGTAATGGGGGCCTTAATCCACACTCATAGAAAGAGAGAGAGAGAGAGAGAGGAGAGAGAGACAGTACCATAAGAGATACAACTCGTACTAATAGCATATAAGCTACGTTCAGAGAAGATTGGTTTTCCAGTTCTAGGATCACCCATCCATCGCCAAACGCAGGCTTTCGAAAACACGGGAAGAAAGCACCCGACGCCCGTTGGGAAACAACGGAGCGACAGCAGCGCATTCCCTTGGATCTCGCGGGAACTGTCACACACTCATCAACATAACTCGTTCTACTCTTGCTTATATTCAACACTCGCATTTCAAAGAACTCACTGGAAATTGCTTCGAAAAAGCCCTGCTCTCCAGTGCGGCAACATCACCTGATTCCTACTTTTTCCTCCTCTAATTTAATTGAATTTTCCTCTTTTCCTACGGTTTTCGGATCGAAAACTTCCTCCGCGGTTTTATTTTCATTCCATTTTTCATTTCTCCTTCTATTCCCCCCCCCCCCCCCCCCCTCATTTCGAAGAAGCCCCGAAAGTTTTTTCCCTTCAGGATTCCTCTTGCTCCAACAATAACGGATGGAAAGATTGTTTTTTGAAGCGAAGCTCTCCCTAGTAAAGCCGATTACCATGACATTCCGCGCCGCCGAGCGATTGCATTTTTCTCATTTCTATTCAAATGAATGACGACCTTAAACAAACCGACCTACTCCGGGTATTTTCATTCATATAGGAAACTATTTCAAAACCTTTGAAGTTAATGGGCGGAGCCTGACATTCCCTTTGAGTGAATAAATTTTATGAAAAATGTTCTTCCTGAATAGCAGTAAATACACGAGATATTACAGGCCAAACGCGAAATAATTCCACCAATTGTCATTAAAAGCAAAATTCTCGAGTTCAACTATGCTAGAGTCACTTAAAAACTAGACACACTCAGAAACGGCTAATCTACCTTCCTCGACGTCGTAGGAATGATTTTATGAAAATTTGGTCTCCTGTGAGTCCTCATTCCATATTCCATTACTGTAATAACTGTGATTCCTAGAAAAATCTTTGAATACTTACATCTTACTCCTTGTCGCAAATAAACTTAACTTATTAAAGAAAACAAGGTAATAAAATATCTTTCTATTACCTTAGTGTAACTCTCGATTTTTATGTAGTATTTCCTTCAAACTGAGTATTTTCCAAACCAATCCGTATTTGTATTCAACAAAGGATTTCAAACCAATTTAAGAATTTTAAAGCCAAATGATGACGAACCGAAAACTTTATTGTTTTGTGTTTTTCAAAATAGGTAGTAGGTAGGTACCCTACCTTTCTCAACCACCCCTAACCATCTCTAGATTCCTAATTGTCTTTTCCAAATGTCTAACAAATCCAAAAACACATTGACTGATCCCGAAACTCCACGCCCAACCTTAACTAATATAGGTGCGCGTGGATAAACGTATTGCGCATTGAGTGCAAATATTGGAAAGTTTTTTGTATTTCGCATATTGGTATTTCTCGTAAACACGAAAACAATCTGTTAAGGCGAGCAAGATGGATGCTAACCTTTTTCGCATTGATTTCTCCTACCGTTTTCGTAAGTCCGAGAGAAAGAGAACTCTTATAGTGAAGTTAACGTAACTCTTGTATTGAGACACTGCTTAAAACTTGCAGTGGAATATTTCCAAAAAAGAACGTGAAATCAGAAACAACGACCACTTACCCCTACATCATAAGTACAAAAAAGATCCAGCCATGAAGAACACAAATCTTCAAAACATGTAAAATAAATCTCGGAAGCTTGGAATATTGAAACGAAATTTTGAGATGAAAATGCTGAAATCGTCGCGTTAAAACGTAGAATACACGAATAAAATACCGCTAATGTCCCTTCTGGTGGAGTTGCGGGGAAAAAACACGAACTAAAGACAAATACGAAGGTTAAACCAACAACAAACGACTGTACGAAAGCGGTAAATGTCAGGCAATTTCGTCGGGTGTGTCCATACTGGCGAATGTATGTGTAATTCCATACTGGTGAATGTATGTGTGAGTCCATACTGGCGAATGTATGTGAGTGTATATACCAACTGCGTTGTGGTTGCTAAGTTAGGGTTATCCTGGAGAAAGGTCGTGTTGTCGTCTCGTAATTACCTACAGTTCCGAAAAAGCTGAGCACGAGAGAAGCTGACACTTCCCGTTCCGAAAAGCGTTTCCACGTAACGGAAACCTCTTCTCGTTTCGGAGAGGCTATTTTTGTATACGAGAAAATGAGTACGAGAAGTACGAAAACTCTCTATTTGTGTTGCCAGGAGAACCGAAGATGACCAAAAGTTGCCGGCCAACTTCTGGTCCATTCAGGTTGCTCTCATCTCTCTGCTCTCTTGTTCTTCGGTTTGAGACATCAACAGTCACATGATCACATCATGTAATAACGTAACAGTAGGTATTGGTAGATTATGGAGTAAACGAAAAGTAGAAGGAAGGGTGTGAACGAATGTTAGAACAGAATGGGACTACATTGAAACGAGTGTTTTAGTTACTTTTACGTGTAATAGCCCGAAACATGATGAGTTAATAGCTTTTACGAATCGGTCCTAGATAAGAGGCGTTTTTGGACACAAATTGTTAACACAGAATGTGTTTTTACGGAGGGTTATTTGGTTTGAAGGTGTCCGTCCCGTAAGATCTCCCCAAACCCACCCCTCTGTCGTGTCTATGCACGGCCAAACGGCTGAGTGGGGGAAGTGTACGAGTGGGGGGTCTTCTTGGGATTTTCCGAAAGGGGGCATAAGCGAATTTAAAATTTTCTAATCCCACCCGAACCATGGGCCATATGGCGGGAGGGGGATCGAAGTAACGGTTAATGTGCGCTTTTTGGACTTCCCCGTTTCCTGTACCCCTCTAAACGGCCGTTGAAAATTCCGGAAAAATACCGGTTTCGTAGGTTTTTCTACGAGGAAGACGACGGCATGATCGGATCGCGAAAAAAGTATCGGGAAATGCGTCAAAAAATGCAGGAGTACGGACCCGTTTTCTCGAAAAGTCCGACGAAAAACTTGGTTTTTTCTGATTAAAATATACCCCATAAAGGTACGTTTTTCGGAACGGTTTTCGCGGGCGTAATAAAGGTTTGATCCCGAAAAATCTGAATCAGAAATCGGATATCGAAAAAAGTGACGGAAATTTGGTCAAAACGCGAGGGGAAGCGAGGCGAAGCGATTAAAGTGACGTAGAGGCGAGCGAAGCGAGCCGGAGCGGCTAGTATGTTGATAATGGTGAGTGGAAACACTGCTCCAGTGTTCTCTACGGACTGGGCAATCAGTACCTACTCACGTAGCCCTACGACCCATCCTTCGCGCGAGTGTGTGTATAAATGAAAATATATAATATAATATTCATATAATATAATACATAGTGGCAAGCATTATTATAATATTATTATAAATATTATAAATAAGCCGGTAGGTAAGAAAGACCGGTACGTACTGCTCCCATTTCATTGACAGTTAGTATTCAGACGATAGCTGGATTGCTTGTAATCTTTATGATTATTTGACTAATTCATCAGGAAGTGGGTGTTTTAATTAAAGACACAATTGTCTCCTGGCCAGAGGGTTTTCCTAACCATCCCTACCCTACCTTGGAGGGGATGAGCAGTCGGTCACGTAGGCCCAAAGTAGTGTCTTACATGGAAAATCATCGAAGGAAGAAGGGAGATTTCGTTACTGAGAAGTATAATGCGTTGCAGTATGTGGACATTGAGTTGTGAAACATAGGTCCATGCCTAACATGCTTAACGACTTTTTTAACTTACTGCTCCCATTTTATTGAAAATTAGTAAACAGACGATAGTTGGATTGTTTAACGACTTACCTGAGCCTCCATGCTTCTATTTGTCTTTGGAACTCATAAGTTCACACCACAATTGGTCACAGGGTTGCCACCTTATAAAACGTTAATATCCCCGGGAAGGGTCTACGTCACGTAGGTCTACAATCCAAGGCGCTGGATTCCAAGAACGCGGAATGAACTTCGGCCGAACTTACCAGAATGCCACCAGCCCTCCGGGGAATCCCCGAAATACACATTCTGTGTTTCATTGGTTTGATTCTTGATCCTATCATTAACAATCCGGGGGTCTGGGGGTGTCCCCCAGATTTCATTTGTTGATGTATTTACTCAGTATGATTTTTCGCAGGAAACCCCCCAAGAGGCCAAGATTAGTTGGCAAAATTTGAAAAATGGGATTACTGAATGTACCTACGCAGGAATATCAAGATCGGGTGAGAAGTCATCACTGCCTTGATATATTGGGAAGCCGGATCGATCTTGGGAGGACGAGCTATCATTTGTAATGCAACTACTTGTTCAACTAATTTTGTTCCTATTTAACTTGAGATGCTAAACTTTGGAATGGGGCTTCTCGGGGTGCGACAGGGCATATTATAACTTGGAGAACTAGCCTTACCAGCAGAATGAGCTATGCAGCTATCGTTCCTATCATACTCAATGTACAAAATTTGAAACGGGATCTCTCTGAGTTTGGTAGTGTATAATTACAGCTTGTGAGACCATCTTAAAAATAGCTGAGTGAGCTCTATAGCTGATTTAGTTCGCATTTAACTAAAGCCAACCAAGATCCAAGGTGGGAGTCATTGTCAAGCCCAGAGTTGAACCACGGGTAAACTTTTCCAATTTCAGGTCACAGTACGAGATGGCCTTCCAAGATAAGGTTATAATTTTGTTGTGATTATCAAAATTATAACTCCCTGTGTACAGTGAAGGTGAACTTGCTGAAAATAATCCCCAGTAATCAGATGAGCCAAGAATTTTGTGGAGGGTGATCAGTGAAATTAGATGTTATCCTATCCCCAAGAACCGCACACCGTTTCTGTAAAATTAGTTCTTCAAATCTTGTTATCAGATCTCATTTGAGCCAACGAGAACAATCTGAATTAATATTTAAAAAACACACGTTTTCTGATTGCAATCAGTTACCAGTTCTGTAAAAATTTATTCATGTATTTATTTATGTTGTAAATGGTACAGTAAATTTGGTAAAGGAGATCCAAACATGAGATCGGGTGCTAATAAAAATACAAATGAAAACGTGGGGCTACAGAACTGCCCAATAAATCATTTAGGCCAGCATCACTTTTCAATTTTATTGATTGAAGCATCATTATAATCATTTGTTTATGATGTTTTCAGGTATGTAACTAGCTTGGTTTGATTCCTACTAAGTTTCTGCAAGTTCTGGTAAGTAACAATTCAAACCAAAGTTAAACATATTTATGACATACTACTACCATTTTTTCGTACATGGCCTTCATGTACATGGAGACTCCTCCCGCACCCCAACAAATTTTATATTGAAAGCCTAGAAATGGAAGTGGTATGTGCATCACTTATCTATTCTAGTTTTACTGTATCTGACATCTCAAAAGGAACACATTTCCAGACACGAAGCATAATAATCAACAAATTCTCACAAATTATTGTAGTACATTTATATTAACTTGTTCTAAGGACTTTGTGTGCTCAGAAATAGTTACTATAATTTGTATGGCAAAACATCTGGTGCGAGGCTTCACACTACTTTCCTTACTTGTATTCATTTTAAATGGATGCTATCATGATGGATCACATCTCAAAAGGATGAAGTTGTTATTCGATTGTTTAATTTTCAAGTTATAGGACTCCATTAGTCCAGAATTTTCTTCAGGTGGCTGTCAGTTAGAGACCGATGAACACCGATTGTGTGCCTTCCTGTATTTAATTCCCGGGCGAGTAGGAAAGTGATAACTGTCCTCTAACTACCCCTACGAATTGCAACAAACAACTGGTTTGGCAGAATATTAAACATGAATAGAATAAATTCAACATTGAAAACTCTTGCTCAACTGATGTGTTGAAGTCGAATCAATTTGAAAAGCCAGCTCAATTACTGTTTAGTCGTTAAAAAAAAAAAAAAAAAAAAAAAAAACTCGTTGTTATGCTTTTTTAATTTATTTTATTTTCATTTTTTAAGGTCAGTTAAAACTTTTCAATGATTTATACATTCGTCATAAGAAAACGAGGAAGCTATGTGCCAAGCCCAACTTGGCTGACGTTTTTTCAGTACCATCCACCGAAATTGCACTTCACTTAATAAAGAGGCCAAGAACCTTTGTGTACATGTTTTCGAAACTTCAAATCTATATTTACAACTAGGAAAAAAATATTTTTCTCGAAAATTCATCAATCGAATTTGAACGACCTCGGTCGCGATTTCTTATAGTTAACTTACGATCTCACAGAAAGAACAATTACATAGCTTGCTGGTAGTATACGTATAATACTTTTGAACATTAGAACGGTCATTAGAACATTTTGAGAACTAGAATGTGACATGAACAGTTTGTTAGAACAAAGCAAGCAACGAGAGATAAAGAAAAAAGGTGAGAATGTCAATTTGACAAAAAACAAAACAAAAGACGACTTGACAGATGGTTGGCAATAATAATGTACCGGCTCGCCCCAAGCGGAGAATGTCTGCATTTTCATATACCTGTCAGCGAGGCTGACCACACTCCCCCCCGGGAATGACGAGGTCCTGACATGGTAACTAGAGCATTCGTCATTCATCTTTGGGCAGTGGACACAAGCGAACAAGCGGGCGTTGAAGTGATGAAGTGGATGTACGAAGATCAGCGACTCTTGGAACTCCATCTTTGCCAGGACGAATTTGGGTGATGACTCCCATAGGCCATTGTAAAGGAGGAGTATTGTCCTCTATGATAAGAACAACGTCACCAACCTGAGCAGGCTTGGTCGGAGTATTCCACTTCAGTTTGGACTGGAGATCTAGAAGGTATTCCTTCTGCCATTTTTGCCAGAACTGATTAACGAGCTGATTGACAAAGTTCCACTTAGGAACAAACCTGGGACTGGTGTTTGTGACGGAACTTTCAGGCAGAGCAGTGAGTGGACGCTGAATAAGAAAATGGCCTGGTGTCAGAACTTCTATGTCATCAGGTGATCCAGACTGGTGAACAAGTGGCCTGCTGTTCAAAATGGCCTCAATTCTGGTGGTGACAGTGGTGAAAGCTTGGAGTGTGGGAGTCTGGTTGCGAAAATGAACACGAAGAAGCCTCTTTGCCGACTTGACAGCAGATTCCCATAACCCACCAAAATGAGGGGCTTTAGGGGGGATAAACCGCCACTCTATTCCCCTCATTGACAATCGGTCACTGAGAACATCTCCTATACCTTGCTCAAGAGCAAGTCTGAGCTTGCGGAGAAGGTTGGCAGCACCAACGAAATTTCTTCCATTATCTGACCAGACAATTGAAGGCACGCCACGACGACCCATGAACCTCTCTAATGATTGGAGAAAGGCATCAGTAGTCAAATCCATGACTACCTCTAAATGAACGGCTTTGGTCGAGAAGCAAACAAATACAGCCAAGTAAATTTCTATGGCTTTTGTACCTCGTAGACCTGAGACACTGACAGTGAACGGACCAGCAAAATCTATGCCAACTTGCTCAAACGGATAGCTGATTTCTACGCGACCAGCTGGCAACTGACCCATGGGTGGCTGGAATGGACGTGGCTTAATTGAGAAGCATCTATTACATCCGGACAGTACTTTTGTTAAGAGATTACGACCATTGACAATCCAATACTTGGTGCGTAGATGAGCAAGAGTGGCACGAGGGCCTATATGAAGGCAACTCTCGTGAGCATGACGGATCAAAAGTTTGGTCAAAATATCATGCTGTGGAAGAAGAGCAGGGTGCTTGGTCTCATAGCGAAGTGAGCTCAGCTCTAAACGGCCTCCCACTCGAATGATGCCATCATTTGACTTGAACAAGGCCAACTGCTTCATGAGCTTTGTGAACGGTCGATCATTGATCAGTGCACCATAAATGTCTTGGAAGTGACGCTTCTGAGCACGAAGAATAAGTACCCTATCAGCTAATCGCAGCTCTTCAGTAGTGAGCTGACGGGTTCTTGAATGTGGTTGACGACAGTTCTGAATAAATCGTAAAATCCAGGCTGTGATCCTTCTTAGCCTCGGGTATGAACTATACCGTTCTTCAAATTCAAATGTGGAACTGGTTAGAGCATATGATGCCTTTGATGATCGTATTTCCTCATGAACAGTGGGACAACTGAGGTCTGGACGTATGCGTTTGATCGGCCACTCTGAACGGGGTAATTGGAGCCAAGCAGGGCCTTGCCACCAAAATTGATTCTCGACAAGTTGCTTGGGAAGAGCACCTCTTGAAGCAATATCTGCCGGGTTGTCTTTGGTTGGAACATGAAACCAATGAGCTGAAGGAATGCCCTTGAGAGTTTTAGACACTCGGTTTCCCACAAACACTTTCCAGACCGGTGAAGGGTCAGCAGTCAACCAGGAAAGAACAATAGTGCTATCAGAACATGCCACTATGTGATTATCCGGAACCTGACTAAACTGTGGGCGAAGCTTAGTGTACATTTTTGAGAGCAACTCCCCAGCAAGAAGCTCCAACCTGGGAATCGACTCTGATTTCAAAGGAGCAATTCTAGCTCTGGATATGACAAGACGAACAGTACAATGATCTTGAACTTGGCTAACATGGTAGATGACTGCAGCATATGCTTTTTCTGATGCATCAGCAAAGCCAATGAGCCATTGTTCTGAACAGGTGACATTTATATGACGTGGAATAGCTAGTTCAGTGAGAGAACCCATGGACTCTGCAATCTGTGACCATTCATGAACAAGGTAAGGTGGAAGAATATCATCCCACTCATACTTACACTGACAAACTTGACGTTGTATGCCACGAGCATGAACAGACACAGGCATGACCCAGCCCAATGGGTCATATATACGACCCACTTGACTGGCCAACTCTCTCTTAGTTTTGACGACTGGTGTAGCAGGGACTTTGAAAAAGAAAGAGTCCGTTTGAGGGTTCCATGCAATGCCAAGCATTTTAAGTGGTTTTTGATCATCATTATTGAAATTGACGGACTGAGCAACATCCAGTCTATTCTCCACTGGAATGCCTCTAAGAACGCTGGAGGAGTTAGAAGCCCACTTTCTTAGTTCAAACCCAGCAGTGGCTAAGAGCTCAATGAGCTGATCCCGAACAATGACAGCTTCAGTACGCCTCTCTCCACCTCCATGAACATCATCTACATAAGTATGGAAGTTTAGCACTTCAGATGCACTTGGAAACTCCTGAGCACCTTCTTGAGCAAGATGTTTAATAACTTTGTTGGCAAGGAATGGAGCACATGTGGTGCCATATGTAACGGTTTGAAGAGCAAAGTCCTTGATTGGATCTTGTGGAGAGGCTCGCCAAACAATGCGGAGCATATCATGGTCCTGAACAAAATGGTTGATTTGCCGGAACATTTGACGTATGTCTGCAATGAACACATACTTATAGGAACGGAATCTGGTGATCATATCTACTATGTCAGGTTGGAGCTTAGGACCGGCATGTAAGATCTCGTTGAGTGAACGTCCATTAGTAGTTCTTTGAGAAGCATTAAAGACAACTCTGATTTTTTCAGGTGGATCATCAGAACGGTGAACAGCATGGTGAGGAATATAGTAGTTAGGCTGATCGCCAGATGGGGGAGGGACGGGCCTCATGTGCCCTAGTGAGAGATATTCGTACATAAATGCTGTGTAAGCCTTGGCTAGAATGGGGTTGCGTGATAGTTTAGTCTCTAGCCGATAGAGTTGTCTTAATGCAATGTGACGAGACACACCCAAAGAGCGGCGGTCCTCCGAGAACAAGAGGGGTACAATGTAACGACCATTTTCATCACGTTGAACTTGCTCATTGAACATTTTGTCAGCTTCAATTTCCGCAGGCGACCAAGGTAATACTTCTTCTACAGATTCGATTTCAAACATTTTTCGAAGTAAATCGTCAGTTCTGTGGTCTTGAACTGTAGGAACTGATACAATTTCAGGGGAAGCATTTGGAACGATTACCCACTGAACGTGACTGGGCTGAGAGCCTGAACAGCATGGCAGAGACCGGAACAGATTAAATAGTTTCTTATGAGGAAACGTTTCCTCTTGAGGTGGAACAATAGAAAACAGATTGCGAACCACTGGCAGGGCAGTAGATTGAGCACCATTGATCAAATCGTTCTTTTGTAAACGATGGCTGTAACGCCTCTCATTGTCAGAACGAGCCGGTTTCGGAGGCTGAAGAGGAACAGTAACTTGAGACATAGCTTCTGGAATAGCCGTTGTAGTAATGAAAATTTTTCTCATAAGGCGCTTGATTTGATGTAAAACGGTTTTTAAGTACTCAGGAGAGCCGGGTTTTGAGGACCTAGGAACAGCCTTATGAAATGATCGAAACTGTCCATGAGAACTCGTAGTGAATGCACATGAACTTAAATTGAGTCTTTTTACCTGATGAGAAGACACTGGAAGATCACTGTCAAAAATTAAAACACTAATCTGATCATTAAATCTCACTGCTGTAGATCGTTTGTGATGAGCCCTACCGAGAACCAACCATCCGAGTTCAGAATTGAGTAACCACGGAGAAGTACCAATGGGTTTGATTATTGGTCCATGTACTAGTTGCATGAACAGGTCAACCCCGAGTAAGACGTCGACCGGACTACGACGGTTATATTTGGGATCAGCGAGAACGTTACGACGTGCGTCAATATGAAACCATAAGTTTTCTTCTATTGATCGAGAAGGGAGTTGATCAATGACACGATCCACGACATGAGCAGTGAGAGGGAGAACACGACCAGATTTTGTATGTAAAAATGCTGAGGCTATGGATTTGACAGGTTGATTGAAATGTCCAACTCCAGTGATCCTATTTGTGGTTTGACGTAAGGCGAGCTTAGTTTGAGTGGCAACATTAAAGGATATGATATTGACTTCAGAACCTGAGTCAAGTAGAGCACGAACAAGGTATTTGGTTTTTCCATCAGGGGAGATCGTTATCACAGCAGTGGGTAAAAGACCATTTGACGTTTGGAACTTGAAATTGGAACGGTACTGAAGTCGAGGAGTATCACCTTGGAGAACGGTTTGATGTAGAACGGTAAATGATGACGACGAAAGGTGATCTGAACTAGTAGTACCAATGGAGCGACTTCGCAGGTTGCTGATAGGACGATTCTTGGTCTTGCGAGCGGGAGAGGATGATTGACGGGACTCAGATTTGCCATGGGAAAGTGGAACAGCTGATGGGACCATGCGAGCAACCTTTAATTCTTTTTTGACGAACGAAAATAGATCTGATATTGTGGGAATATCATCCCGACCTTCCATCTCTTCTCTATTAAATTTTTCCTGTAATTCTGTTGACAATGACGGAAACAGGAGTTCGAACATTAGGAATCCTACTTGATCATCTGTGGGAAGGGCATTTACAGAACGAGTCCAATTTTCTGCCGCAAAAAGGAATTTTTCTAGGTCGTGGGCGTTCGAATTTTTCACTTTAGGAATAGATGAGCGGTTGGAGAACGTACGTTGTGCAACTCTATATTTTCCGGTATTTTCCGAACAAAGAGCTTCGTAGCAATTGTGGTAGTCCTCCCCGGTAGCACTACATCCAGAAATAACTGAACGCGCCTGCCCTGAAAGTTTCGATGACAATGACTGAAACTTTATCTCATCGGGTAACATCGGGACATCATGAACGGCAGTATTGAAAAGTTTTATAAAGGTTGGAAATTCAGTGACGTCACCACTGTAAACAGGAACGGTCGGAAGCATAACGTTCATAAGTTGAACTGCTTCTAGGATAGAACGGGGCGAACGTGGTTCAGTTTGAATGACCTGATCAATTGAGACTGATGACTGTTCATCATCCATGGTGAAATAAGGGATCAGTAGGGAACGCAAATCTATGATCTGATCGTTGAGAAGCAGTATTATGCTATCATTCATACTGCTTTTATCAATTTCATCCATGAGACTTTCGCCTTGATTCAACATGGATTGAACAATTTCCAAAATACCAGCACCAGAAGTACTAGTGGCCAATAGTGAACGTACTCGCTTTGACCATGAGCGAGCTCGGCGAAAAATAGTGAGCTCGTCAAATGAACACAGCGCGATAACTTCCTGCGCAAGTGAAATGATCTTGGGGTGGTCGCTAGACATGATTGCGGTAAACAATGTTGAGTTGACCCGTAACTAAATTTGTATGCTAGAAGGCAGTGGCAGTGAACAATGGATGAACAAGATCAGGCCAATGGATGTCGAACAAGTGAAAAATGGGCGAGACTATAGCGCCTTCAGCGGGAAGCAGTTAAAACACCCAAGTCACAAGCTAAAGACTGAATTTCAAATATAGGAAATATTTCCTCTGAGTGTTGAACAGAAACAGAACGTGGATGACGAACACAGATCAAAGTTAAAAAGCAGTGTTCTACTTACAGTTTTTGCAGAACGTAATCCTGAGCATTTGGTATAAGTACCTACTCACAGAACTTGGGAAACTTCACAGAAACTCACTGCACTGGTTTTAATAGCGCGCGCGTCAATGCGGCTCTGTATTAGTATCGCACAATTTCGGACTATGCTCGAAATTCACGAAATTCATCCCGGGTTTCGGCACCAAAAATGAACGACCTCGGTCGCGATTTCTTATAGTTAACTTACGATCTCACAGAAAGAACAATTACATAGCTTGCTGGTAGTATACGTATAATACTTTTGAACATTAGAACGGTCATTAGAACATTTTGAGAACTAGAATGTGACATGAACAGTTTGTTAGAACAAAGCAAGCAACGAGAGATAAAGAAAAAAGGTGAGAATGACAATTTGACAAAAAACAAAACAAAAGACGACTTGACAGATGGTTGGCAATAATAATGTACCGGCTCGCCCCAAGCGGAGAATGTCTGCATTTTCATATACCTGTCAGCGAGGCTGACCAGAATTTATATAAGGAAAGACGCTCGCTCTTTTTTACGAAAAATGGCACGATTCTAAGGGTAGCCATGTTGCCATCCTTGACTAAAAAGGAGCGAGCGCCATCATGGACTCCACTGGCAACTCGGAGGGGAAAAAAATGAGGGGTGCAATGATGAGCACTGTTTAGCCCCCAAAGTGGATTTAAAAAAACCCCATCAATAAAATATTACAACTAAGACTAGATGTAACATAGGGAAATAACTGCATAGGTACATGCAGTACCTGCCTACATGCTACTATATACGATCAGTAAAATGTGAAATAAAACTATGACTATATAAATATATCATAGATCAGATATCACTATTGTTCGTAGTAGAGCTTAGCGGCTCTCAGGTACAACAACAGGGATCGGACGTGCCTGGTCCGGATAAAACGTCAACCCACTGAGGGGGCTGATGCTGGATTCGGAGGTCCACAAGGGCTGGACACTCCTCCAGAAAGTGGCGGATGGACAGATCACCCCCACACCTCCCACACACAACATATCGAGCTTCTGCACTTAGCAGGTGTCTGTGAGTAAGACGGGTATGGCCAGTGGCAACCTGGTTGACCACTATTCGACCCCTCCTTGGAAGTTGGGTTACGAAAGGGCCCACCGGGCTCAAGTCCTGAAGGACACCATGCAGACCAGTGACCTCGCCCTGCCATTGCTCATGCCAGATGGAATTGGCTTTATGTTCCATGTAGGAGATTTGATCCTCAATGCGATAGGCAACATATCAATGGAGTTATCAACAATGACTCTCCTTGCTTTGCATCTCTTATTTAGCATGAAATGTTCTATTCAACTTTTCTAAAAGTGGATAAAATAATTAACTAAAATATTTTCGGACTTGAAAATTTACGGGTTTTGGCCACTTCTGGACCACTGTGCGCTGCCCGGTGAGAGGACGGTCTAATTAATCTTGTTAATTAAGATCACCTTTTTTGGAGACAATCATACTGATAGTCATACCTTAAGTAATGTCTCTCTTATACTCGCGCGAATCTCAAAGACTTTATTTTCACATAAACAACAAACATCCAAGATTGATGGGCGTCTCCGTCTTTTAGCACTTTATCAATGGATCCATCCATCATTTTTCGAAAATAAACCAATGGCGAAGAACACTAATGGAATTTCACTCTTCCTTGTGGGGAAGGATGAGGGCGTTTCAGAAAAAAAATGAGAGAATGACATTCGAAAGCCATTCTTATGTATTGTACGGGTTCTTTCAGCTGGTTTAGGGAACCAGTAGGTACTATGAATCATTGACACTTTTGGAAAGTAAGCTGTATGTCTATCGCAATAGAAAGGCATATTTTTAAGAAATTGCTCTGATTTTCGTTCTAATGACAATGACAATGATAAAAATGGTTTATTGCTTTCATATCACAAAAATATTACAAAGGCAGGCAAAATCCAATAATTTGTACTTTGAGTACTTTGAGGAACTACCCTATACAAAGAGAATTACTCCGTGAGGTGTGGGAGAGAGTGATTTTCAACCACAGAAATTTACCTTTTAATTACTTGAGCATTGAAAAAAGATATCCAAAAAATTGAAAATAAAGAATTGAAATTTGTATTTAACGATACACACATATAAACTTGAAATAATTGCGTTCTGATCCTATTCCAATAAGTCGTGTAAACTTTATATTCCAATAAGTCGTGTAACTTTAATTCTTATACTATATAGTATCACTGATGATGTACAACATTTAATATAATAGTACCCAATAATAACAATACATAATTATATATATTTGATTTACTCATAATAACTATTTTGTAAATTAGCAATTGTAACGGCTGTTTGTGCTTACGAAGCCAAATTAAAAAAAAAAAAAAGTCGTGTAAACAATAATTTTTCAAATTTTTGACGGGTCTACAGGGTGTCCCTCCAAAAGGATACACACCCCCCTTCATTTCCCCTGAATTCAGCGTATAGGATTGAGACCAACGCCATTCTTCATCATTTTTGTGTAAATCTCAGAAAAAATACTTTCGCGCGCGCTACTTGCGCCAATGTGGCGCAAATGACATCAACTTCATTTTTGTAAATGGGAGTAACCCCCATTTTTTTCGCAGATTCGAATTCTATGAGAAATTTCATGAAGAAATGACCCACCACTCGATTTTTCTAGTGCGTGCAAACTGGCGGGATTCCGCTCCAAAAGTGCGCGATTCAGCTCTCAAAGTGCAAATACTGTGAAACACTGAGTTTTTGAAGATATTCAATTGCCACATATAATACGTGATTTTGGGGTATTTTTTCGTGCTGAACCTTTTTATTTAGGGAAGTACTTATGAATCATGAAATAAATTTTATTTTGTTCAGTGCTAGATAAATAGTGCGACTTGCTTATTCAATTTCAAAAGTTTATTTCAAAATAGTAGGTACAACCATTCTTTGTAGATAAGAGAAAAAACAAGAAGGTAGACGGATTTCCAGGTATGGTAAATACGGTTTTTTTTAGGATTAATTACAGATTTTTTTTCAAATAGAAGGTTCAGAACCACATTTTGATTGGGATTAGTCGACGGTTTTTGGTTAGGAATTAATTCGGCGGACTTAATGGTCTGAGCAGTTAGGTAATGTTTGCTTCGATCGTACCCCAAAATTCAAAATCGGAGCCCATTCTGGATTAGTATGGTCAAACAGTGCTGATGATTTCCCTGCAAGCAAAACATGTCACATGTAAAAGACTATGGATTCGTTTGGTGACAATGGAAATCGAGTGGGAAGACGTCGGTAATGATTATAATGCGGAAAAGAGTCATGAATCTGCCTAGGTATCTTTGCCGATGCAAAGTAATTGGTACTTGATACGTGTCTACAATATTTGTAGGACTGCAAACGAATGAACATAATTGACAAAAAAAGCAGGAAGGTACCAAATCAGGTAAGTACCTGATTTGGTACCTTCCTGCTTATAGGTAGGTATGAGCTTTGTAAAATTGTAACTAAAATTTGAATATGAACGGTAGATGAAACGTCACAAACTTTGCACTAACATCTACACCTACGCAGTTTACACATGGACAGACCCTACGTTGGTAACTTACCTTCCATGAAATACTGTGGCACACTTACGCTTCTAGACGTAAGCTCACGATTCCTGAAATTGTGATTAATTCGGGTAAGCCATAGAGCTCATTGATTAATCACACAAATTATGATCGACCGGCAGGCCAAACGGTCATACAAAATGGTCTGTTGCCATTCGCTCGAATGTGTTTTTCGTGTTTTCTCTTCACAAAAAACCAATCTGAATTGACAAGAAATTAAACAAAAACTAGGTAGGTATTATGTTGATTTGACAGAACCACAAAACCGAACAGGAACAAGATGGCGGCTTTTCAAGGATCAGTTGCTACTGCCTTTTGCCGACTTTGTCGCTATGATCCATCCACAATCGTGACGCATCCTATACCACCTATAAGCACGGAAAAAAAGAAAAAAAAAATCGTTTTGCTATATTGTCTCTAGATACCTAATATTGTATTTGCTCAACAGAGTTGAAACTCGTTCAGTGGTTACATGAAGATTAGACGAAGAAATTCAAAAAACAAAATATATGTGAAGAGATCCAGACACAGGTACATGAAAAAGTGTTGAATTACTAGGGACTCATGAACCGCGATGGATCAAGAAATATACCCACTCTATTAGTAGTGAAGAGAACATCACACTTTTAACACTGACATCACCGCTTGGGACAAAAACTGTGCAGTGTCATGATTTCTCTGCTACGTCATGCTTTCAGTAAGAGTAACTGCACGGTGAGTGAAGTCAGAGCTAAAAGGATAAACTGATAAAATGTATGAATAATCGTTCAAACATTTGGATACACTAGGAACTTATACAATTTTTGGGTATCATAGTGTTTTTGTTCAGTAACTGCTTGCGGAGTGATATTCAATAGCTGATGGAATTTAGAAGGTAGCCTTGGTAGTAGGGAGAAGATTATTTTTATTCTAGAAATCCCTTTATACTCGTAGTATATTGCGTGCGTTGTGATCTCGAGTTTACAAACTTCGCTGCGAACCTTATTGTGGGACATGGATGTGGTGGATATTCGGGCTGTGGGCTCAACTCCAGTTCTGCATTTGATGTATTTCTCAGGGACTGAATCAGATTTGCTTTTGTTGAGAAGGAAATAGAAAGAAAAGGAGTAAAAAAGGACTTAGGTATAACTTTTGACCCTGTCGGTTTGAGGCCCGAGTTTCTGGAGTAAGGGGCGGCAGCCCCTTGGAAAACTAACGGCCTCCCACCCTTTCTCCGTTTTCCCGACAGTAAAACGGCGAGTGACGTCAGAAGGAAAAGGAAAAGTTGCAAGAGGGAAAGCGGGTTTTACTTCCCAGCAGGTGGCGTCCGTCCCACGCTCGGAGCTCGCCCATGCTTGAAACGGAGTTGGGGCCACCGGATTGGCTTCGATAGGTAAACGTCGATCGGATTTTTTTCCCTTCCAACTCTGCTGAAGGGGGAGAAGGGATGAGGGAGAAACCGGCGATTGGGTTGAGGGCAAGTGGGGGATTTCGATAAAGTCGGTGCGCTGTGATACGGTGTGAAGATCCAGATCGGCAGCGGGCAACCTTTTGTGAGGCCCCGAGGCCACATTCCGCCCCCAGGGTGGGGAATGCTGATCGAGATTCTCGATTCAACGCCAAAACCAGCTCAGTCCAAATGAACCCATCTGTTTCCTAGATCTTACACAATTCAGTTGAGACCTCTGAGGAGGCTTCGCATCTCTTTCCCTACACATTTGGTTTCAACTCTCATGAACCTATGTTGCTTTTATTTATTTATTTAATTTATTTGAGCATGTATACATTACAGTCGAGTGTGCTTCACAAAAATACTTGATTGAAGCAGTTGTAGTGTAAACATCATTAACGTAGTGTTTTCAATACCTACCCAGTTCAATCAACTGTAAGAGTACAACATTTAGAAATTGATCGTGGTGTCCAGTTATGCTGATCGAGATTCTCGATTCAATGCCAAAACCAGCTCAGCCCGAATAAACTCATCTGTTTCCTAGATCTTACACAATTCAGTTAAGATCTCTGAGGAGGCTTCACATCTGTTTCCCTGCACATTCGTTCCCTACAAACGTTCCAGTAAAGGGAATAGGGGTAATTCCATTCCCATTACCCATTACCTTTTCTGTGTAATTGCTATTCCGTATTCAACAACTCTGCTCTCAATAAGTAGATATTCGTGATCAGCGTTAAATTTCCTATAAGATACGCTCACAAAATGATTTTCAACACTTGGTTCGGTCGTTTTGCTCACTGTGTCGTTTCGATAATCATAAGCCTCTTCTTCGAGTGAAAGGCTGAGACCCTTTTTCATACTCATTTACAGCTCTCAAAAGTTCTAGGAGGTCATGCAAGCCAGAGGCAAAAAAAAAAACTGAATCGTGAGCGATCAAAGATTATTCATCCGACCCCTTGTTGCTAAGTTATAGTTCTTCTTTATATAAATCTCGTTCCATCAAAAAACCGCATTCTCTCCTCTCTCTAAGTACTTTCTATGTCAAGTTCTCAGTTGATAAGTTTGCCCCTTCTAGAAAACTGGGCGAAAAGACGCCCTTCCAGGTGCTGTTTGGAAGAATAATGAGGGCCGTCCCTTGTATAATCATTGTTTATTTACATTTTTAGATGGTCCTCCCTCCGCTCTCCCGAGATCGCCCTTTTTCGCACGGTACAAGGGATGATGGAGTATCTTTTTAATAACCTCGCTGAGGGCATAAGAGGGTTTCCCTCCCTATCATATGAGGTACTTTTTTCGTCCCTGCCATTCACATTACTTCTCATTTACGCCTCTACCTGTATAACCGCGTAGACTTTAACGGGAGTGATTTGAATAATAAACGTATTTTAGCCCTTTCAACCCTTAGGGTTAACGCGGATGTTGCTACCCAAACTGGTAAGGGGATATGGGCGCTCGGATCACATTGAATGTGATTCCCAACACGAGGTTCTTAACGGCCATAAAATGCATCTTTCTAACTACATGATAGTAACAATCACAATCAGTCTATAGTCCCTAATAATACGAGTGGATCAATCGTGTACTACATAGAGAAGCAGGAAATAAACTATAGCACATGCTTTAAAATGATGATAACAGACAACAGTGAGAAAAGCAAACAAGTTGATCAGTGCTCACGAAGTGAGTAACATGATAGCGTATTTTCTTGTAAGGGTAGCTTGAAATAGACGCTTCCTGCGTTGAATAGGAGTCAAAATGGCTTTGGAGCTCACTTAGCTACTCGATGACCTCTCATGCTTTTTCAGTATTCTCCCTTGAGCCTCCCTCTCAAATTTCAGCTTCCTGCGTCGAATAGGGACAAAACGGCTTTGGTGTTCACTCCGCTGTTCAATGACCTCTATGCGTCAGCAGCCCCTGATACATCTTTATCCTCGCCATATTACAGATTACATCCATACCAACTTACGTCAAAATCAGACGTCGGGAAGTGGCATTTAAAACAATTTCAAGAGGTCATACATTCATACATTCATACATCAACTGACAAAGTGAACCCAATAGCTCATTTTTCCTTTTGGTTTATTATTTTCAATAATAAGCCTATGTGATCGTGTAGCAAAAAATTTGTATAATCCCCCTCAAACTTTGTCACTTTACGTTTCAAGGTGCGAGAGAGTGAGAGGGAGGGCGAGGCGGAGGGAGGGAGAGGGAAGGGAGGGCGAGGGAGTGTGGGGGTGGGGGTGGCGGAGGGAAGAGAGGGGAGGGAGGGGAGGAGAGAGGGAGTGAGAGTGAAGGGAGGGCGAGGGAGTGAGGGGGAGGCGGAGGGAGTGAGAGGGAAAGGAGGGGAGGGGAGAGGGAAGGCGAGAGAGAGAGAGTGTGATGAAATTAATTCCAATTAGAAGAGACTGTTTATGAGTATGAAAATACTCATAATTCTATTCTACGCTTCGGGCGTCCCTAGACGGCCCCATTTATTATTATTTTTCTCATCAACTTTACTATAAAGCGTAAAATTATGGGGTCCTGGAGCTGTAATGCAGTGAACGAGTGAACCAAATATTGGAAGCACGAATCCCCGAGTTTCGATAGCTAGTAAATATACTATAAGTGAAGCTAAATAATTACGGTCAGTTTTCTACGTAGAAGGTCTGTATGATACAGAAATAATAAACCTTTGTGTAATAATTTGCAGCGTTTTTAAAAGAAAATGGGCTAAAAAATCATTAAAACGGGTATAAGAACTCCTCTCCTGGAAAAAAAAAGAATCTGTCTAATTGGATGGGAAGTACAAGTAGTTTCCCCAGTTATTGTAACGCAGACTTGTAATGTGGTTGGTTAAACAATAGTACGAGCTTTGCTGATAATTGGGCTTAATGGTACAACTCTAGTGGTAATTTTCATCACCCAACAACAATGAAATTCCATACAATTCCTGATAACGTCTTCGACACTAATTAAAAAGTGCCGGGGTAAGTGTGATTTAGAACTTTATATTTGCACATGCGCACCCACTACGGTGAGAGTTTGTCAACGATGAAACCTGTTGGAACCTCTTTACATCCTCTGCCGAAAAGTATTAAAAAATTATGTAAGGTTTGACTGAATGCTCTTGGCAGTATTCGAAAATCGATGATTATCCCTGAACATACTTGGAATCCATAATTGATCATAATTGTAGTATAGTTCATGAAAAATAGTTCTTCCTTGAATTACCCAATCTAACCTCTGAGGCTAATTTCTTTCCCAATCGACTCACGGTGATATTATTTACACGGAGCTCCTTTGGGATACCCTGGAAACAATTACGAGGTATGGAGGCGCACTAATCAGCTGATGGTCCTCTGAAGCTACATATATTCTTTCCGTACCTATCGACTTTTGTGTAAACATTTACTGTAAAATGTATGGTTGCGAGGTCCTGGAACTGTTGAGGTGTGAACTTTTTTGAGAGGCAGGATGCGTCATGTTCTGATCATATATTTTATGCGGGGTTTAATTATTATAGACCAATGATCTCCGTGGAAGGGCTATCTAACTCAGAAATAATTAACCTATGAGTAACAATTTGCGGTTTTTTTTTTTTTTTTTGGGTGATGAAAGTTTGGTTATCTCAATCAAGTGCCCAATTTAATACAAAACTTTGAGCGATATGTGAGAGATTTTGCTTGCACACTACGCTGACGCCTTTCTGGAAAGGATGACCATTCCCAGAGTCGCGAATTTTACTGCTGTAAGCCACAGCTGCACAGCTGCTGTAGCATAGCCATTTATGACGTCATCAAAATAGAAAAGAACTATTTGTATTTCAACAACCGCAAACATTACAGAATAAATGAAAAAACTCAAAAACATTTCGGCAAACGATTCAAGATCACATGGGTTACGTTATTTCTAATATTTGAATTTATCATAAATGATGTCATGTGATTCATTGGTGGCACTAGACGACCTTTTTACCTAGGCCAATAAAATAATAGGTATAGATATAGGTAAAGAGCCACATTTTCAAATGTATATGTTTGTATCTAGTTAGTATGTTTGTATGCGATTAGTATGCGGGTTTTGAAGGTGATGACAACGTACAAGGAAACTTGGGCTGAGAAAACTTACGTTATTTGGTTTGTCAGCATTGCGTTGTATGTATATAGGTCAGTTGTGACTGTTTGATGTCCATTGATTACCATTGGCTCTTTGAAAGTAGCTGATGTCCCAACAGACGTTAGGTTCCAGCATTTATTACCGTCAGAAACCCTCCCGTGAGAGCTTTGTTATTACCGCTCCGTGGAACATTCTTAATTAACTTTTCCGTCGACGTTCAGCCGAACGCCGAAAATCGAAACATCAAAGTCCTCCGTCGATTCTTGTTTTCCGTCTCATCATTTACCTGAAATGCTGAGCTGCTCAAAGTTATCAGATCTCTAGGTAGGGCTGGTACGTGAGTAGCGAACAGCAGCGAGTCTAGAGGGAAATTCCGCCTTTGATGTCGTTTTAGGACAGAAATATTAATACTGACTAATGAGATATTCTTTCCGTGGGATTTCAGTGGTAAAAAGCATAATTTTTTTCCGTATAAAAGCTAATGTTTGACAAAATACACGTGGAAATACAGCAAATTAGGGCGTAGAGCATAAATCATTGAAAATGAAAACGCCCATGTCGACCACCAAGGAAAGGTTTCCATTTATTATTTGTTTCCCATGACTTTCAAACAATCTGTATTAGTATTGATATCAAGCATTGAACTAGTAGTCATCCCCGATATATATATATATACATATTTAATATTGTATTTAATAGTCATTCCCAATAGAAAAAACGACTTCCAAGTTGGGTGGGCAGTATAGCTTCCTCACGTACAAAATTGAAACATCCGAGAATCTTACTTTTTCAACGTTCAGGGGCTTTGATATTATAAGTACTAGAAAAAGTAATGGAAGCAATAGAAAATGGGGCTGGCTACTCTTTCCTAGGACTTCTGTAGACCTGAGTAAACAAGCAGATAAGATTTCAAGTCCTGAATTCATACAAACCGCCTTTCGGAAGTACTCCTACTTATGGTATTGAAATTACTTATGCTGGCTGTTTAAAAAACTGTTACTTCAATTTGATCACCGTGGATTAACCGTGACTTTTCCGCTGAAAAACTGGTTACACCATTCATTGACTACCGAGGAGTTAAAACCGTTCAAAAACAGCGTCCAGATCGATACCTTTATTTTAAGATTTTTTTTTTCTCCTCTTGCCCGATGTGCGGAGTACGGGGGACGGACGCTTTTTTTAATTTTATTTCATTTATTTATTTTTTATTTATTTTTTTTTTTTGGATTTTACGCATCTTGAAACGTAAGCCAACACGTTTAAAAGCGAATTGAAAACATTTTTTCGTGGTTGATAACAATGGTGACATTATTGAAAATAATAAACCGAAATAGCTTACGTAGGTGGGTATTTTAGCCCTGGCTCTCGGAGAATAATCAAAACTTATCAGACTTCCGATAAGTTGGAAGGTATTAGGAATCTGATACCTCGGGAGGATTTGAAACCTGCCATCATAACCAGACTCCTCCGTTACTAAGAGCATCAACTTAGTGGAGAAAGTTCAATCTCCTAGATCGCTTTTTCAAAGAGCTAAAAGACGAGGAAATACAGCTATGATACAAGTTCGTCGCCCAACTATTGATTTCTTATATAGAATTCAGTTCAAGGTGAATCTGATATCGAGTGTTTCTCCGCGATAGAAACTTTGCCGCCAACAACAACATCGCAATCACTTACCGCTTCAACTCGGGAAAACCTCGCTCGTAGTATGAATTTCGGATTTTCGACTTAGTTGACTTGAGCGATTGTTATAGGAGCACTTACCCTTTCCGAAAGACCGTATTTTTGCCATTCCATGCCAATATTTTGTGGTTGAGGCTTATATATTCTTAGTAACAAAGATTTGTTAGAAACAGAGGTTCAAAAAGTTCCAGTCATGCAGCATGATCGTATGAGCGAATTTTCGTAAATTATCGTACTTTTTAAAAAAATTTTAATCCGCACCTCAACCAGAAGGGTCATTAGTGGTGAAATTACCGTACTATATTATGTTTAATTGTTTTAAAATTTTAGCACTTCAAGTGAAAAGAAATGGTCAACTACCAATTTTATGGCAAAAAAAAAAACTCATCCTAAATAATTTTCGGCAACCCAAAGATTGAATTTTTAGCATTGTTTGTAGTATTCTCTTTTTTGGCTTGTATTAATGCATTTCATTCGTCCCTTGATGTCCTAGATAGACTCCTTATCACATTTCGTTGTAATCAGATAGACGATATTACTTTTAGCACTCTCAGCTGATCTGGATGGAGCCTGTAAGATAATTCGTCTTTTGTTGTCACAGAGAGGCTCCTTATCAAATTTCGACGTCTTGCAGTAAATAGGAAAGATGTGAGCACGATTAGTGATTATTATGATTGATATTACGGCTCGCGGTCAGCGGATCCCCACCAAAGTTAGGGAAATACAAGTTCCGACATGGTAATGCAACATATTAAAATTTGGTCCAAATCGGACAAGCGGTTTTGGAGGAGTAGTGAGCACAACATTTTGTCCACAAATATACATATGTATATATATATATATATATATATATATATATATATATATATATATAAATATTATATATATAAATATTTTATATATATATGTATGTATATATAAAGAAATCTGAAAATGAATGACTTTTGTAGAAAACCCTCTGAAACGCAAAGAACATGCATCCCCACTCCGAAGTGCCGCCGTGCTGATGGCTGTAATACCCTCTTTTCTACAAAAAAAAACCCCTGGACCCCAGGCTACCTCAATTTATATACTTCGAATGAAATTATTGAAACACAGAATGTTCACATAAACCCGTGAAACCCGCACATAAGAATGACTTACATTTTGCGGCGTATCTTATCACTACTATGTGAAGTTGTTTTATTTATTTATCACCAGTCCAACGATTCCCCACCAGCTCAACGAAATCATCACAAATCAACAAGCGGTTCAATCATGTTCACAATATAAATTATTGAGAATGACTATCTGTATGTAAACAATTATTCATGCAACGCACTTCGCAGTAGTTAACATAATATAGGTGGGTAAATCGAGAGCTTTTGAACAAATGGTCAACGAATTTTGGGGGATGAAAAATGACGAAACACCATTTTTCTAGCAACGGCTCGGTTGTTAGTGGGAATCATCAGTAAATTGTTGCAACACATTTTCGTTGCACAGAAACGTTTCGTTTTGGTTGGGAATGCCAAGGCTGAAACACATTCTGCGTTAAAATCATTTTTATCACGCCTCACAATGTGACGGTATATTACTCACGACTCGTTGCACAGTTATTCCCCCCCCCCCCCCCCCCCCCCCGATACAACAACCGATACCTAATAAAAACGGAGGTTAGTGAAAAAACGTTGTCTATTTCTACGAAAAATAAAGAGTTACAATGTTAAATCGATTTCAACGGTTAGGCCATCATCAGTAACAAACAACTAATTATTATTATAACTAACAATTACTGTTTGTTACTGATGATGGCCTAACCATCGAAATCGATTTAACATTGTAACCCTTTATTTTCCGTGGAAATAGACAACTTTTTTCCACTAACTTCCGTTTTGAATTGGGTTTCCACAACTTCGTCTCGAGTGATTTAGTTCGAACCGGTACCTAATATAAAAAAACATACATAAAAAATACTGCTAATATATTTAAAAAATGTGTTGTTCCACGATCCCAAACTAACGACTCTTACTTTCCAATTTCAGTCCCAAACTAGTGGTAATTTTCGTCCCAAAGGATGCACGATTCTGCCCGATCGTCCCAAACGAGGTACGGTCCACATTCTTTAAGTTAGTTGTGTACCAATTATCGATTCATTTGGCATTAAGCCACACTCTAACACCCTTTAGCAATAATAGTCGATCAGGGTCATCTCCCCCTCGTCCATTACATGGGAAAAGGAGAGGATCCTTCCGCGCTGAGAGAGCGAAAGTAAATCGAGCGAGAAGTTCTCTCGTTTCTCACAAGACCTCCAGCCCGCCCGCCCCTCGTCACCGAAAACCGGCAAAGTAAGTGCCCCGTAGATTTGTGGCCTACTTCAGCCCAAACTCCCCCTGGCCGCCCCCGAGATCTTACCTTATACACCGGCTTTTCCTCATCTCATTTACCCTCACTTCCCTGTCCGAGAGTTTCCCCCCTTTGGAAGTGAATGAGACCCAAAGCCAAAACTCGGATTAAAGGAGGCCGGAAAGGTTGATGGAATCCCCTCTCGTTACGGCGGGAGGAGACCTGGAATTTTGATTTATCTGTCGTACTTAGGCTGATGTCTTTGAAAAGGATCTAAGCCAAGGACTATTCTCCTGTGATCGTTGTCGTAAATTATTTACTGTATCTTCTCATTCAGAAGGGGGAATGAACAAGAGCCTTCTTACCATTATTACAACTTTAGCGAATTTATATAGAAAATGAAGCTATTGCAATGGCTCCGAGAATTTTTAAATTCAAAATTTTCGAAAATTTTCTTCGTTGAAATCCGTTTTGAGGAATTCTGAAACTAATCGCCGAGTTAAACACTTTTTCATATACAATAATGGATTTGGAATCAATCAGGTCGACGCTAAGCGATTTATTTTTCCTCACCCTTTGGAAACACGGGCTTGGAACCGGCTGCGGCGGGTTTAAAAATAAATGCTTCTTCTTGGCTGGCGGGTTGGGAATTTTCATAAAATAATTAAAGTCCTTCAAATTCAAAAATAAATAAAATCCTCTGTGACGGGGAAAAGATGCCAGCGCTGTAAAAACCTTTGAAAATAAATAAATAAAATACAATAAAATTTACAATATCCGTTCGAGCGGACCTCCATTCTCCTGAATACAGGCCTCCGCTCTTCTCAGCCACCCAGAGTTAAGGGCGTCCGCAATGGAAAGAGGCGACACAGACGCGCAGGCTTCCGTGATCCTCTGCTGGAGATCCTCTGCACTAGCAATTTGAGGACGGTCGGCCGCGTACACCACGTTTTTCAAGTAACCCCAAAGGAAGTAATCCAATGGGGTCAAATCAGGAGAACGGGCTGGCCATGGGATTGAGCTGCGATGACCGATCCACCTTGCTTGGTATCGAGAGTTTAAAAAATGAGTTACTGCGCGTGTGCTGTGTGCTGGGCAACCGTCATGTTGAAGCCACATCACTTCCCTGGTGGCAAGCGGAACCTCCTCCAATAACCCAGGAAGGATTTCCTGAAGGAATTCGAGATACCGCTCTCCGTTGAGAGTGCCACCAGTGATGAAATGTGGCCCAATAAGCTGGTTGCCAATCAAACCACACCACACGTTAACAGTGAAACGCACCTGATGTCTAGTGCTGAAGGACACCCTGGGGTTCTCTGTGGCCCACGTGCGGAAATTCCATCGGTTGAACAGTCCGTTGTTCGTGTAAGTCGACTCATCTGTCCACAACACCACGGAATGAATGTTCGGTATTTCTCCCCACAGCACCTCCATGTGAGCTAGAAACGTGAGGCGCCTCTCTTCGTCCCCATCACGTTGCCCATGCACTAGGTGGCACCGATATGGCTTGCGGCCGTAGTGGCGAAGAATCCGATGGACGGTGGTAGCGGACGTTCCGAAGATCCGAGCCGTCTGCCGAGTGGATGAATTCGGATTTTCCTCGGTGTACAACAGCACATCCAACTCAATATTGGCTGAACGCGCTGTCCGAGGTCGACCTGGTTTGCGTAGAACCGCCACAGAACCTGTTTGACGGAAACGTCGTACAGTTCGGAGGACAAGTTGGTGATCAATTGGTGGTTGATCAGGATGTAAATCGGAACAAACCCTGGCAGCTCTCCGAACACGTCTGCGTTCTTGAAAATACACCTCGACAATCTCAGAAAATTGATTTGCGTTGAACCGCGGAGGCATCTTGAGGGGAACA
The DNA here is from genome assembly GCA_030762985.1 of Adelphocoris suturalis. Lineage (NCBI taxonomy): Eukaryota > Metazoa > Arthropoda > Insecta > Hemiptera > Miridae > Adelphocoris > Adelphocoris suturalis. The sequence goes on along the minus strand of CM061043.1, from coordinate 50,675,182 downwards.
ATTTTAAAGTTGGTACACCACAAGAAGAAAACGGATCAAGACTGACGATAGAACCTCCTGAGTGTAAATTATCTGAGCGATAATACGGGACGTGTCGTTTCACGCTCACAAACAATACCTACATAAGCGCAGTTGATTCGTTGTAGTCTGAGGAACAAGGTTCGGGATTGTTAGGTGAGGAAAAATAAATCGCATCGGATCGAACTGATTCTTTCCAAATCCAACATGCAGCTAATGCATAATTTGAGTAGGTACCTACCAGGCACCGAACTCAGAAAAGACCCAAATTTATTACAAAGGAACCAATTAGAATCAAGTTGGCCAGGATCATGAGCCCCACTGTGGGTTTACCGTCATATCGAAATTGCGCGCAAACGCGAGTAGGCAAACTTTGAGCGCTTCTGGACGCTCCTGAGTGCGTCCAAAAAAAAAAGCCGTCGAAGTAAAATGTTCATAAAATTTGATGTAGAATCCGATTCTGCAATAAAAAATGGGGGGTTCCATTTGAAAAAACAAAGTTGATGCAAGCAGCGCGCATTTGCGCAAGTGCACGATGCGCGAAAATGCGATGGTTGAATTCTTTGCAAAAAATTAAGGGGAGGTTGCTTCTACAAGTTTTTTGATTTCTCCACAAACAACGGAAATAAAAGGGTGGTTTATTACTTTATATATATATATATATATATATATATATATATATATATATATATATATATATATATAGTTTTTTTTTACATTAGACAATACACCAAGACTAGTTTTTTCAAAATGTTCAAATTATTAGTTGGTTTAAGTAAGCTCGCTGCAAGAGGTGAAAAACAGCTGTATAATACTGTTTCAATAAACGACTGTTATAGCCTATACTTCAATATAATTTCACCATGTTCCTATTTGTACGCAGATGCCTTTAATATCAATGTACCTAATATCTTTTATATCATTATATAGCTAATAATCAATAAGTATTTAGCATCGGTGCAGGAGCTGAGGAAAAGGTTACCGGAGATAGAATGTGTAATTCTTGATAAAGTTATTGCTGGCTTTCATACAGTTTTTGGAACGTTTTAATCAAAAGAGTAAGGAAGCTCATTACGACAAATCACTCTTTCGTACCCAAAACAGTAGTAAATTGGTTGCAACTTAATTCAGAAATTCAGAAGACTGATTCAGACGATGGATCGGATGAGAAAGTCAGGAATTTCGACTCCTCATAAAGTCAACCAATCCTCCCATAAGTAATTTAAGCCCCAATTTAATGAAGCAACAAGTTGTGAAGCGATGGAGTCTGAGTTTGATATTAAAAGAACAAAAAATCATTTTAATTTTCAACTCCCCTCTTTTTTTCCGAGACTACCTATAGGTAGCGGATGCATTGTTTTCATTTTCGGGAGATGAAAAATGTTTTGTCTCCAAAATGAAAATTTCTGCTAATATTTTTTTTACGTTTTAGACCATTCTGAACTACTTTCGTTCCGTGTCCGTCATTCCGTTTGTGTGTCTGTAGTGTGTAACAAGCCTGATTTTCAGTTTTTATTAGATTTTGTTGAAATTTCCAGGGATTTTGAGGGTAAGGCAGCAGATTGTCCCCTATCAGTTTCATTGTTGCCAAATCAATCAATACTTCTCTCTCCGCATGTACAAACGTAAATTCTCTCCTCCATTGATTCTCAACCTAGGCGTTCGATCTCGCTCAGTCCACCGTTTTGATGTAATTGTCAGGGAATGTGTGGGTTAGTTGTAGATAGTCCCGTACCAGTTTCACTGTTCTCAAATGATCACTTCATTCTGCTCATTAACAAACGTAAGTTACATCGAGTGTACCTAATAGTTTCGTTTCTTAATTGACCAATTACGAAGTTTCACGCTACATTTTGATTGACTCTTTTTCGCTATGGAATTTTTCGAAATCAAACTTTTCAGTGATCTTTTCATTCATGTTACGGAAACGAGGAAACTATGTGCCACACCCAACTTGGCAGACTTTTTAAACACAGAATGTGTTTTAGCCGAACGAAAATGTGTTGCGTTTTTGAGTAACGAAAATATGTTGCAACAATCCATCATTTCAATCTGATGATTTCCGCTTACAACCGATTCGTTGCTGGGGAAATTGTACTTCGTCATTTCTTATCCCACAAAATTCGTTGACCATTCGTTCCAAAGGTCTCGATTTATCCAACTATATTATGTTTGCTACTGCGAGGTGCGTGGCCACAAGCTGAGTTATGAGCATGGTTGTATGGTATGATATGGTTATGACATGTTTGGGTGGACCTTTGTTAATTTCTTGAAAAGGTAGTCGAATCTACCAAGGAACGAATTGCCTTTCTGGCTGTGGGGTCGAAAAGTACTGAGTTGAATTCTGCAACTAGTCTTTCGAGTTGGAAAGTGGTGAAAACCTCTCTCAGCCAACGGTCTTATTGGCGAGCGGGTAGCGCGTTGGATTCATGTACGAAAGGTCGTGGGTTCAAATCCTGCCTCCTGTCTGTATGGATTTTTTTCTTACAAACAGATGATTATGCTCAATAATTGACATTGTGAACATGATTGCAACCGCTTGTTAATTTATGATAATTCATGTTGTACGAATAAATGAAAGCTTATGACGAGGAGGTTTCAAATATGGCGCCTTCAGACCCTAAACCCATCCAGGGGGAGGGGTAGGGGGTTGTAAAATATGCATTTTTCGTGTGAGGAGGTTTAAATATGGCACTGGTGATAAATAAATAAAACAACTTGACATAGCAGTGATAAGATGCACAGCAAGATCTGAGTTATTGTTATATATGCGGGTTTTACGGGTTTATGTGAAACGCGTAAGCAAAAATACATTCTGTGTTTCAATAATTTCATTCGAAGTATGTAAATAGAGGTAACCGGGGGTCCAGGGGGCTTGCCCCCTGGCAAGGCGCGGAGCGCCCAGTTTTTCACTCAACGCATCTTGTAACGTAAGCCCCTATATTTCGTGGGAATGTTAAATTGTGTGTTCTTAGACGTCTACAAAGTGGTCTGTCAGTGTGACTACATAATGGTCAAAGAACTCTGTGTATAAGGATTAGCATTAGGAAACATCCTAAAAAATTCCCAGATGGAAACTTATAAGAACAATTAAAATTTTTAAACATTAGCTGGAATTTAGTTTTAATTAATAAATGATGTAATTTTATTAATGAATTTTGCGCAACATCTATAATTTCATTTACAACACTTCGCACGTCTAATTATGCCGTTATTGTAGGATATACCGTTTACTGTAAATATTATTTTATACTACTCATGATGTACTTAAATTAATTAGTAACAGAATGACCTCTGGCAACATGGATTCAACTATTCGAGCCATAACAATAAAGGAAAAAAAGTGGTCTGTCTCGGAAATAAGAAGCAATATCATCTATGAACACTACTTATTTAATAATACTATTAGTTATTTTTCTACTGATCATAATAAGATGGAATAATGAAATGTCAACAAAAATAATGATTTTATCGTCTACGTTTTTGTTTCGCACGTTTTTATGTGCTTTGTTTGTTTCAGCTTTCTTCTCGTATTCATTTCTTCTCCCATTTCATCTCTAAAATAACGGAATTTATTCCCCTTCGAATTCACTCTGTTCTGTCTAAGGTCGTGTTTTGAAACAAAAGAAAAATCAGCTTAAACAGATGAGTGAAGGAAGCGCCTCTCACGACAATTCGCTTCCTTTGAGCTGATAAAAGAAACTTTTTTCACGGGCATTTGATAAAGGGGAATATAGAGTTTCAGTTGATGAGATCGAGACTTTCTTTTCTTTCGTTTCTTTTGCACTGATGAGGTACCTGCCACTTGTTCATTTTGCTCTCTGTTTGAAAGGGAATGAGGTTAAAATGGATCGTTATGGAGGATAAAGCAGTAATCAAGTAATGGAACGCAACCACCCGTTTCAAAAGCGAGATGATTTTTTTTTTTCTCCCTTTTCACGCAATCTCATCTAGTGTCTAGTCAGGTGTTGATAAGACTTCACAAAAAAGGTCTTTCTGTCCTTAAACTGATTTTTGAAAAATTAATCTCTAATGTATCTCCCCAGGTACTGGAAATTATTCAGGGAGACAAAATTCAAAATATAAAATTAAAAAAACGTAAAATAAATACTTACTGTTTTCTTTTTGTGATGAAACATCGAAATCAACGTTATCAGTTTAAGGAAATCAAATTTAAAATTGTAGAAGTTTTTGAGTAAGTTTACAATTTGTGAATTTCTAAAACTTTAAGAAGGCGAAAAATCGAAATTACCTATAAATGCACTGGGACGGTCCCCTGTTAGTTTCATTGTTGCCAAATCAATACTTCGCTCTGCGCATGGGCAAACGTAAATTCCATTAAGCTCCATTTTTTCATGCCCTAGTCGTCTGATCTCGCTCAAATTTGGATGATAGTTGGGGTATGACGATTTGATCATCCCATATCATTTCAGCATGATTTTATCATTGATAGCTACTGCGCATGCGCTTATGGGAAATCCTTGTAACGACCTTTATTTCTACTCGTTTCATCCGATGTCGATGAAATTGTCAGAGAATGCGCGGGTTACGTTGTAGATGATCCCCTATCAGCATCCTTGTAGCCTAATCAATACTTCATTCTGCGCATGTGCAAAAGTAAATTTCATTATGCTCCATTTTTTCACACTCGTCGTCGATTTTGCTTAAATTTGGATGAAAGTTGGAAGAAGATGATTTGATTACCTCATATCAATTTCAACACGATTGTATCATTAATAGCTACTGCGCATGCGCCAATGTGAAATACTTGTAATGACCTTAATTTCTACAGTTTTCATCCAATTTGTATGAAATCGTCAGCGAATGGGCGGTTGAGGTCAACTCATCAGTTCATTTTGCGCTTGTACAAACTGTAAATTACATTGAGTATCATCTCTTAATTAACCAATTATGACATTTTACGCTACTTCTTGATTTATTCTTTTCCGCTATGGAATTTTTCTAGATCATTTAAAACTTTTCAATGATCTATACATTCATGATAGGTAAACGAGGACGCTATAAGGCACACCCAACTTGGCACAATTTTTTATTTAATTTTAAAATTTTATCGACAAACAACTTAATAATTCACAAAATCAATCGCTGAATTCAAAAATAATATTCAAGTCTCCAATATTTTCCTTATCACAAAACTAAAAGAAGTTTTGTTAATTCAATTTTTTACCGATTTTGCTTGTTCATTGACCTATTTTGTGACTATTCATTGTTCTTTCAAACGATTGCAATATGGTTATCGAAAAAATTTAGTTTATTTGATAACTGTGAAAAGACTAAACGACTTTTCTTATAAAATATAATTTAATATGTGTGTCTACAAAATAAAGACAGAATTCTCTGATTAGTTCATGTTCTAACAAATTTATATATTTTTTTTCTCGAAATTTTGATTTTGGTAGGTACTTTGGAAAAAATTTTTGATTTTTCTTTTGAAAGACTTTGTCCACGGTCTTCTCTAGACCCAATTCACTTCGTATTTTAGCCGTAGTCACGTCGAGGCAAAGTACATTAGGAGGTTGATAAATTCATCCACATAAGTGCCGACTCCCCTCCCTCTCAATACTGCACGTCGCCCCTTCCTAAACACCCTTTCTTTCCCGACAAAGTGGAAAACCCGTACGTGGAATTCAAAAAGTCGGTTCGGGAATCCTCTTTCTCTTGGTCGCTTAAATGAAATTTACTACGTTCAATTAACCGCTACTTAAGGAGCTTTGGATTAAGTGGTCGCTCTAATGGAATCGCTCTTCCCCAACTCTGCGGTAAGTCTGGCGAATTGCCTTCTCAAAGGCTGATGAGCCACGAGGAAGAATCAATCGAACGGGAACGCGTAGCATTCAATAAATGGCTATCGGATACTCGAAACAACACCAAACTTTTCCTCGGATAGGAATAATCCAATACTTTTAGCCCATTCTCATGAAAAATCATGTAAAAGCGTTTAACGCGAGAACGGCTGGACCGAATTTGACGGGATGTGTCGCAAAATACTCAGCCAGTCATTCAAAATAATATTTTAAAAAGTTCCAGTCATGTAGCATTTTCGTATGAGCGAGTTTTTGTTATTATAGTATTATATTGAGTACGTTATATAGTTTACAAAATTCATCACTTTGAGCAAAAAGGAATTTCCAACTACTAATTTTATGGCAAAAAACTCATAGTAATATGGATTTTTAGCTTTATTTGCAGTTTTTGTCTATTTATTGGCAAAATTGATGAAATTTAACAAACTTTTTAGTATAAATTTCTGCATAGATTTTTTAATGTTCTAATTAATTATTAATAAACTTTTTTGACTGAAATTTTGCTAAAAAAATATTATTTTAACAATTGTAAGCCTTTGTAGCCATTTTTATTAATTTGTTTAGCACATTTTTGGTTTATTATTTCCAATAATAAGCCTATGTGATCGTGTAGCAAAAAAATTTTATAACCCCCCTCAAGCTTTGTCACTTTACGTTTCAAGGTTCGTAGAATCCAAATTTGAAATGTCCGTCCGCCGTCCGCCGTTCGCCGTCCGCCGTCCAGGCCATAAAAGGCCTAAGAATTGACTTAAAAAACCCGTTCTTTCGCACATAGACTCCATTTGGGGTCTAGTTGGTCCTAACGTTTAACCATCCCGATCGCTTTACTCGCATATATGCTATGGGCCAAAAACGGGCGAAAAAGTGTCTTTTTCTACGCGCGCACGCCTGGCACGCTTGGCAGGGGGTCACGGTGGGAGGTGAGGGGGGTGAGCGGGGGGGTGGAGTGAGAGGAGGCGCCGGCGCCGCGGCACCTTGTGGTGGGTACGGCGCCGGCGTTCCTTCGAGGCATGAATATATGTTTTTTTCAAGGTCATATTTGTGTGTTAATACCAAAGCTTTTCCTACGCATATTTAATAACATATCCTCTCGACTTTTCGTACGTACCTACTTAGATAATGATATTATTAAGGCAATAACTATTTGAATAGATAGGAGCTCAAATCGAGAAATATAAACATGCGTATATAATTATAGAAGTATAGGTTGTGGCAACTCGAAATAGGACACGCCGAGGAGTCTGGACGGGCCTTATGACGTACGCTAGCCAACTAAAACTATGGTCATACTCAATTGAAAAAATAATAAACCTTTGTGAAATAATTTGCAGCGTTTTGAAATTTGACCAATTTAATGAAATAAAAAAATGTGGGCTAACGAACTCATCCTTTCGTTTGGAAAGTTTGACTTTTTGGCACAGGGTTATTATAATCCGCGAGGACGCACACACATACACGCGCGCTCGCGCGCGCGCAAAAAACACACACACACACTTTTTTTACAACTACCCCCTCAAAGACGGACACCATTAAATTAAAAAATAAATAAATACAATAAAGTGGGAAGGACGCCCAGGTTCACCCGACGCCGGCTCTAGGGATGAAGGAAGTCGCAGGAGGAAGAGAAAGAAGAGAGGGATGAAAGGAAGTGCCCCTAGTGGCTTTTTTTCGAGTAGCGAGGTCACTGTGGTCATTATCAGTTGCAGACAGACATAATTTTTTCTGGCCAATTACATAACTTCTCCATTTAGTAAACTTTCCGGAGCGATGGGGAAGCAAAACTTGGGATGCGAAAAACAGAAATCGAAGCCCATTATTGAAAAATCCAAGCAGTAGGTTGCTGGGAAAAACTTTATCTCGCCAGGTTAGGCACTGCATGGGACACAGCAGTCCCAGTCGGGTCGAAAGGGTTAGACCCGATTGTTTGCATCAAAAGCCAATCTGTTAGAGATGTAATAAATCTTTGTGTAGTAATTTGAAGCGTTATAAAATTGGAGATAGCGATGGCTAGGTGTTTTATACGAAAATTCGACTATAGAATAGAATAACTATGCAACCTTCTGTTACATAGTGGGTATTTTAAGGGATCGTTTCATGTAACGAATTGACGGCAGGGCCTTATCGAGTTCAGGCAATAACCATCATGCTTTGGCCTCATGCCCGCGGAGCCCTTCACTCCATTACTCTCCGTTAACAGGAGAAACCCTCGGCCAGCAGTAAGCTTAACAAGTATACAAAGTGGCACAGCAGCTCCTAAAGCAGATGTTTGGCTGCGAATTTATCACTAAACTGAATGAGACTGGATGGGTCTTATTCAAATGCGTAGGATTTACTAGCTTCGAACAGGCTTGGAGTTTTCCAATTTTTTTATTGGAGACCACCAAGCGGAAACTTTGTTCTGTGCCCACATTTTACTGCTATAACGAGTACACTTACATCCTAGCATAGATATTAATATTTGGCTCTCTAAATCACCAGATTCGGTAGTTTTGTTGGGAGTCGCTAAGCTCTTTCAGAAGAACAGAATCGAGTCCCAAACCGCGCTCCGTATATATTGAGTTGAAGGCAATTTATTAAGTTCGAGGGACCGATGAGATTCGACAAGGTCTAAGCCTAAAGCAAGAAGTCTAAACCAATGCCATTGGCCGTATACAGACTCAAATTTCGTTGCGTACACGTTGAGATGTGTCAAAAGACGATCTGAGTAGGATAGGAGGTTTAGTGGTGGTGGATTAGAAATGGATAGTTTGGACAGATTTCTCGAACTGGATGATTTCGACGAGAACCTTCCCAGTAAGATGCAATATGGAGTGTACTGGGTTATTGGAAGTTCCCAAAACATCCTCGTAGGAAAGCAAAAGTACACAGTCATGCATAACAGAGTCATGCAGTATGGATAACAGAGCGAATTTTCAGGAAAATGTTGACGAAATTCAATTAGGCACATAACTTCTGATCATTGAGGCCAACCAAGCCCTGAATAAAACTTAGGGGACAGCCATGTGACAAGATTGCAAAGAAAAATTTAGAGCACACAACCAAACGCCAAAATTTGGTAAATTTTGGGATTTGCCATCGAAAAATCAATTTTTTTCACTTGTTAATCAATCTTGAAGATCAGGAAAAAGTTAACTTCTGCAGGTTTTCTGTCTGCCCATACCTTGATCTGGGGTATCAAGCGTGCTGTCCGTCTCCCTCTCTGCTCTTTGTTCCATATTTTCTGAGTCCATTTTTTTAATTTTTTCAAGGTTTAAGCCACACTTTAACCAGAAGAGTCATTAGCGGCATTGAACAAGGTGTCCAAAGGGACACTGGAAGTGACACGGTTCTAAGGAGAACCATGCTGCCATCCATAACTAAAAAGGGGTGCCATTATGTACTCCACCTGCAACTCGGAGGGGAAAAAAATGAGGGGTAGATGACCACTGTTCAGCCTCCAAAGTGGTTGAAAATAAAGTAATACAACTAAGACTAGATGTAAAATAGGCTAATAACTATATGCATGCTACTATTTACAATCAGGAAAGTGGAAAAAAAAAACTACGACTAGATGTAGATAAAAATATCACAGATCAGATATCACAGTTTGTAGTAGAGCTCAGCGGCTCTGAGGTACAACAACAAGGATCGGATCTTGTCTGGTCCGGATAATACATCAACCCACTTAGGTGTCCTTCAGAAAGTGGCGGATGGACAGATCACCCCCACATCTCCCACACACAACATCTCGAGCTTCTGCACTAAGCAGGTGTCTGTGAGTAAGACGGGTATGGCCAGTGGCAACCCGGTTGACCACTATTCGATCCCTCCTTGGGAGTTGGGTTACGAAAGGGCCCACCGGGCACAGGTCCTGCAGGACACCACGCAGACCAGTGACCTCACCCTGCCATTGCTCATGCCAGGTGGAAATGGCTTTATGTTGCATGTAGGAGATTTGATCCTCAATGCGTATGGGCTACATATCGATGAAGTTATCACCAATGACTCTCCTTGCAAGGGCATCTGCACTCTGGGGTATCAAGCGTGCTGTCCGTCTCCCTCTCTGCTCTTCGTTCCATATTTTCTGAGTCCATTTTTTAAATTTTTTAAAGGTTTAAGCCACACTTTAACCAGAAGAGTCATTAGCGGCATTGAACAAGGTGTCCAAAGGGACACTGGAAGTGACACGGTTCTAAGGAGAACCATGCTGCCATCCATAACTAAAAAGGGGTGCCATTATGTACTCCACCTGCAACTCGGAGGGGAAAAAAATGAGGGGTAGAGTGATGACCACTGTTCAGCCCCCAAAGTGGTTTAAAAAAAACAACCCCAAAAATAAAGTAATACAACTAAGACTAGATGTAAAATAGGCTAATAACTATATGCATGCTACTATTTACAATCAGCAAAGTGGAAAAAAAAAACTACGACTAGATGTAGATAAAAATATCACAGATCAGATATCACAGTTTGTAGTAGAGCTCAGCGGCTCTGAGGTACAACAACAAGGATCGGATCTTGTCTGGTCCGGATAATACATCAACCCACTTAGGTGTCCTCCAGAAAGTGGCGGATGGACAGATCACCCCCACACCTCCCACACACATCTCGAGCTTCTGCACTAAGCAGGTGTCTGTGAGTAAGACGGGTATGGCCAGTGGCAACCCGGTTGACCACTATTCGATCCCTCCTTGGGAGTTGGGTTACGAAAGGGCCCACCGGGCACAGGTCCTGCAGGACACCACGCAGACCAGTGACCTCACCCTGCCATTGCTCATGCCAGGTGGAAATGGCTTTATGTTGCATGTAGGAGATTTGATCCTCAATGCGTATGGGCTACATATCGATGAAGTTATCACCAATGACTCTCCTTGCAAGGGCATCTGCACACTCATTGCCATGAATACCAACATGGCTCGTCACCCACATAAAAGTCATGGTTGAACCAAATGTGGTGTAGCGATACACGTAGGGCTTTGTATGAGTCCCTATTTTACTAAATTGACCGCGATCGATATAGTTTTGCCGTTTTGTTAGAGCCGAAATTCACAAGCTTCTATTCCAGTACGAAATGCAGTAAACCCCGGGTCCCCTCCTAAATCTGGATTACAGCGAAAGACGAACTTACTTTATAGTAGATCGATGGGAAAGAGGAACTTTTAAAATCCCTTGTCCGGTTCCTTGTCCGATTCTGTAGAGTCAAACTTTATTTTCTGCCCGTTAGGTTGTGTCAAAGGGGAACGTCGAGGGGGTTGTGGAGGAAGTTGAGGGATTGGACAGGCGAAGAAGGGTGTGGATAGATGAAAGGGTGTGCGGGGAGGCGAGAGTTGGCTGTCTCGCAACTTTGATAAACAATTGGGGGCTGTCCACGGACCTCCCCCGAAGCAGTGGATGGGATTTCATTTGGACGACCAAACAACACGACTACAACACTCAATCCCACTATGTGTCTTTCATTTATTATTTCAGCAGAGCGAGCAGTTCTCTTAATTTCCGAAATAGGATCATCCGTCACGAAGTTCATAATGACAATTTATTATATTCGTATAAAGTAAAGAATACTATAGGAAACCCTAAATCAATTATGTGTGCTTACGGGATCGTTGAGTACAGGAACTGCAAAATGAAATTATCACTAATGTAATTAAGTACACAGGTACGACTACCTAATACCGTTACTAATATTGTCTCATATTATCTTGTTTCAGGTATGAAGTTCCAGGGAATGATTGAGAATTCACCAGTAAAGTACGTTTTTTTTTTTAAATATTATGTTCGTACACTTCACGGTACTGTCACATATTCACAAACACGTAGAGATAAGAACGATTCTAAGAAGAATCGCTTCCGAATCACTGTTATTTTTCGCGCATGCGCCAACTTAACCTATCAAGCATAATTTTCTTATTGCCTGATAAGAGTATTAGCTCAAACTCCAAAAGAACCTCCATAGGGCCTTTAAAGATTATTGGGAACATTTCAATGATTACCAATTACGCAACGTTCATGTTACCAAAAAGCCATGTGTCACACTCTACTTGGCAGATGTTTTTTTATTTGTACATGGTTTCTTTCCCTTGGTATTATGAACCATGTTCGAAGATTAGAAAGGATTGAGCATAAATACATTATGTGAACTTTGCTTCGTGAAATAGAAACCACATCAACCGAATTCCTAATTGCCACACTGATTACATCGAGATTTACCAACCACCTTCTGGATTCCACTCGCTCGTACCCTCTTGATGGGTATTTAAGACTCTTCCAACTTGAATGAATACCTTCCTCGAGTGCCTCATACAAATACGAACCTCCCCTTAATTGGAAAGCCGTTTTCAACACCCTAAGCTCCTTACTCAGATTGGGAAATTAAACCACGTTTGATATTTTCTCATTATGCTCAAACTCGACGCTCATCTTCAAAGGGCCATTGAGTCTTGTTTCCATTTCCCTGAGGCATTTTTAAGGTTTTCGTACCCTCCTTCAACTTGTTAAGCTTTTTGTCTCATTTTCAGCGCGACTCCCCGTTTCTCTAATTTATCAGAATTCTTATAAGAATTCACTCAATTCCGTCTTGACTTAATCAACTCCCATTTGTTTTGACTACGAGTACATTTCTGTTGGGAGGCTTCACAATGGAATAAATAGATATTACCACATACATGTATATACTTCTTGATTACTTTCATTCTAAAATCCGGAATACTCTGAGTATTTGCGCAGTGCGGATAACAACTACTATGATTGTGAATCTCTTCATACAACTAACCACTAAATTTTCTTTGTTGCTCTACGATCTGCGATCTAATACACCTCATAAAATGATAGTAATTAATTAAATTCATCTTTAGGTTCAATATTTTCAATAATGACATTTTGTTGTCGAACAAGAATATTAGTTTAACCTCCTTCTAAAAGTGATGTGTTACGTTTCAAAATAGTTGGGAGGTACCTAAATTCTTATGAAAAACTCAGATAATTGTCACACAAAGGTTTTTCATTCCTGTATTAAATAGCTCTTCTACGCAGATCACTGGTCTATATTACCTAACCCCGTTTGTAGTAGGTATATTAACTATCGAAACTCGGGGCTCCGCACCTCGCAAATGGGTTCACTCCATAGCAGCGCCAGGACCCCACAATTTTACGCATTTTAGTTAAGAAAGAAGTCTATTTATGACTAATTCATCTTCCCATCATGTAGAAGGGAAGATATATACATTGTATATCGATTTGAAACTGTGCTGTTTTTCGCAGATCAAATCATTAATCACAATTAATGTACTGCAGTTGGTTGTTTAGAAAATAAATCAGTTTCAGAGGACCCTAAGCTAATAAGTTGTCTTCAAAATGCTCTAAATTTCAGCAGCGTAGGTCGACCAGGACAGAAATTCGCCTCGCAGACCAATCAGCTGGCCATGCGCCTCCATGCCTTGTACCTAGTTATTTTCGAGGTGTCCCTAAGGAGCTCCATCTTAAGTTTCAGCACCGTCATTAGATTAGAAAAGAAATTAGCTTCAGAGGTCCCACAGCTAATCAGAGGCCCTTATACTTTATAGTTGTATTGTAGATGTGGATAGTTGTAGATGGTATGCGTTTTAAGATGGATAGAATCCACAACTCTATCGTGTCCATAATCATCACACGACATTTACATACCTTTATATACTACCAAGGATAAATTAATTAATTTAAATAGAACACCTACACTTTACTAGTCCTCCTGTATTTAACAACAACTGACCTGCCAACTGAAAATGAGGTAAAAATGAATCACCTACGTACGCTTTACAAGGCCATCTACAGGTAATAAAAGTCATAATAAACTAGATTTCGTGAAGTGTGGATTCAAATAGATTAATACCAGCTGATGCGACCGTCTAGTTTTCAAGGCGATCATTACTATGTTTTACCGATTGCAATTCATTACCGTGTTGATGTTTTCTTCTTTTTTTTCTTCGTTAATGCTTTAGCCCCTAGGGAGAACAAGTGGATGAACTTCTAGCGACCCGGGTGGTGTCATTCGATTCTTTGGAAGGATTTCGATAAATGAAACTTTAAAAAAACATTACGGTTACCTTTTGAAAGATTTAGAGATCTCGTTTTTTTTAAATATTTCAACCCTTAAAGTCTACCCTTTACGGTTGATTTAACATGATGCCGATGTTACTGGCACTGAATGATGAAATGATTTTCCGCTACAGGAATGTTTTCATAGAAACGGATGGTTGTTAATTTTATCTCATCCAAAATGGCTCTCTCTTGTTTGTTTATATCCGAATCTCTTAAACAAAATTCATCGTGCTCAATAAAATGTACTTCCAGACCACAGGCACTGTAAAGTATTCAGCTTTCTCGAACGTAACCATGATATAAAAATGTTTCAATGAATAACGTATAGTTCTGACATTTTCGAAACATTCAGAGATGCATCATAAGAATGATAACTGCACATTGCACAAGGAATATGAAGTATGCACAAGCCCCCGTTTCCGCCATCCAACGGGGCCATTTTTGCATGATCATCCCGTGGAAATATTGTGCGGCACATTTGATGGGGCGGGTTGTAAGTTGAATTATTCATCCCGGGGCTAATGCACCTAACATTTTCAGACAAATGGCAGCTTTCTGGGTCGCAAACTTTCGTGTTCAGATTCACCGCATTCATAACGCTGCTTGAGCCAACCCCCTCCACCGCCCGACATCCCATCTCATTCGTGCCATCCGCAAGGGCAAATCCAGAAGGGTAAACGGTGAGCGAATAATAATTTAGGGTTCCGCGAACCGAGAATATTTAATTACGGCTTTAAGGGGGAGGGGGTTGGAACTTGCAACTTTCCAAAAAACCATATCTAGATAAATCCAGACATGAATGTCCGAGGGGCGGATACTGATATTGTTCATTTGGTAGAAAAACCAAATCAAATTTATTGGCAATGGATGAATATGTAATTTATTCCTTGAAAATAACATAGAATGAACAACAGTTTGGTATGATTGATCGATGGAACATACCCCTAACCACTGTGACTAGATCCTGTGGGGTTAAGGGGAGGTGCGATGTCATCTAACTTTATGCAAACATTTTTACTATAGAAAGAACTATTAATGCATGGGTATTAAAGACCTAAAATACAATGAAGAGTAGCTTTATAATAACCGTCACCAGCGAACCAGGTAAAAAATTCGAAAAAACGTCGTTACCTACATAAATAAACAATTTTAAATTTGATTTTCAAAAAGCTCTACAACTTTCAATTCGATTTTTAACGAAAAAAGATAACTATACTTAAGTAAGTAGATATTTTACACTTTTGAATATTAATCTCTCTGAAGAAGCCCCAGTTCCTGGGGAAAAACGTTGGATTTTAATTTAAAAAAAAAAAAAAAAAAAAAAAAAAAAAGGTCAGACGGCTTTTTTTTATAAAGCTTGTTAATCTGAACTGTCCGAATAAAGAAACGTTATGTGGATTGCTAACGCGGGGACAAGTTTATTGATACTGGATTTTTCCTCATCTGCTTTCCTTCTACTTTTAGCCGTACTATTCAAAAAGTAGCAGGTATTTTGGATGTTTACTTATTCAGAACACGCGCAGCTCAGCCTCTCCGTCGCCAATTAATATGACTCTAAGCACTGAATGTATTGATGAACTAATACATGTTAGTTTAGAAAACGTATATACTTCTGGAACAGTTTTAAATTACAAATTGAATATCTTAACACGTGACGCTATCGAACAATCAAATGAAGTCACGACCCTCTAGACCCAGACTTGCTCTTTAGTTCGACTACCCACTGCGTGGCATTCCCAGCGCTCCAGTTGCCATGAGATTTTACACAGATCAGTCTTTTGCTTAGATTAGTGGTCTGGATGCTTGCTATGCTCGCATCTCAAAAATACATAACATCAAGTAGTCAATCCCTTAGTAAAAATCTTGATTAGTTGGTCAGGATCTTCTAGAGTCTCGTGCCCCAACTTGACGTCTCGTAAGAAATGGCCAGAATGTATATTTATCTTAATTAAAGGCCAAAACGTAATGTAATAGGTTGGAAGGAATACATAATGAAAAAGTACAAATGAAAGCGTTATATTCATGTGCACTTAAACAAAGCGCCCGTGAGAAATAGGAGCTCCCCTCGACCTCTAGTTTCTCCAAGTGACGACAACGAAATTAATTGCTCCGAAAGTCAACAATGAAATGTTAATGGGACGGGGGTGACGCTCGGGGGCAGTGGCTCGAGAGACGCTCGCCACTCGTACGTGATCGGCACAACTACGAGTAAAATGTTCACAATGCGGATATTTCCTACTGCGCCTGGAGATTGGAATTAATTATTACGGTACATTACACGAATAGAACATCATACCGGAAAAGTGCCCACCATGTTTTTTATTTTATTTTAAGGTTTAAGCCGCACCTCAACTAGAAGGGTCATTAGCGGCATTGAACAAGGTGTCCAAAGGGACACTGGAAGTGGCTCGATTCTAAAGGGACCCATGCTGATGACATCCTTGACCAAAAAGGAGCGCCATCATGGACTCCACCGGCAACTCAGAGGGGAGAAAAAATGAGGGGCACAGTGATGACCACTGTTCAGCCCCCAAAGTGGTTGAAAAAAAAACCCCCCATCTAAGACTATAAAGTAATACATCTAAGAAGTGAAATAAAACTAGATGAAAAAATAGGCTGATAACTATATGCATGCTACTATATACAATCAGCTAAGTGAAATAAAACTACGACTAGATGTATATAAATATATCACAGTTCGTAGTAGAGCTCAGCGGCTCTCAGGTACAACAACAGGGATCGGACCTTGTCTGGTCCAGATAATACATCAACCCACTGAGGTGGCTGATGCTGGACTCGGAGGTTCACAAAGGCTGGGCAGTCCTCCAGAAAGTGGCGGATGGACAGATCACCCCCACACCTCCCACACACAACATCTCGAGCTTCTGCACTAAGCAGGTGTATGTGAGTAAGACGGGTATGGCCAGTGGCAACCCGGTTGACCACTATTCGATCCCTCCTTGGAAGTTGGGTTACGAAAGGGCCCACCGGGCACAGGTCCTGCAGGACACCACGCAGACCAGTGACCTCACCCTGCCATTGCTCTTGCCAGATCGAATCGGCTTTATGTTGCATGTAGGAGATTTGATCCTCAATGCGTATTGGCAACATATCGATGGGGTTATCACCAATGACACTCCTTCCAAGGGCATCTGCACGCTCATTGCCATGAATACCCACATAAAATATATGGTTCAACCCAACGTGGTGGCTTGGTGTAGCGATACTCGTAGGCTTTGTATTAGGGGATCATCAGAATATGAGTCTCTGATCGCCTCGATGGTACTTAGTGAATCGCTACAGATCATATAATTCCCAACTCCCAATAAATGGCAGTGTCGAACAGCCAGTGTCACTGCCTTTAGCTCTGCTGTGAACACAGACGCAACTGGTGGTGTCCTTTATGTTAATTTTGAATTTATTGTGTACACCATTTTGCCCCTTTCATCTTCAAGTTATGGAAGACAATAAATTCATACCATCATTATTGTATCATTTTGTATAATTATTTTATATTACTTATTTATCAGCTCTCTCTATTGCTGTAGAACCAGAAAGTTTCATGAAGCCCCAAGATTTTATTCACAATGTTCTCATATTCTATAAAGATTATACCCCTTGTAAATCTAATACTTGTTAGATATTTCATTGAGTGGCCATATTTAAGTTTATCTTGGTTAAAGGCCAAAATGTGATTATTAGGTTACATAATGAAAAAGTACAAATGAAAGCATCACATTCGTAAGCACTTGAACGAAGTACCTCTTTGAAATAGGAACTCGCCTCGACCCCTAGTTTCTCCAAGTGACGACAACGAAATTAATTGCTCCGAATGTCAACAATGAAATGTTAAGGGGACAGGGGTGACGCTCGGGAAGAGACGCTTGAGAGACGCTCGGAGAGGAGCACAATGCTTTCGCTCGCCACTCATACGTGATCCGGACAATGGGGGAGGTTCCCCTGTGGCCGTCTCCCATTGTGCCTCAACCGCGGCCTTACGCCTTCAACGCCCAACGAAACTAATCCCGTGTTTTTCTCCGCCAGACATCTCACTCTCCGGTCTAAACGAGCAGGTTTTTTCCACGATTCTCTGAAAAGAGTCCAGGACCGTTTCGTTACATTGTTAACGGGGAGTTACCGCCACTCCTGGATTCATAACCGTTATGTGGCACATTGAGAGCACCACCATGACGTCCGTCTGTTATTGTGGTCCTCTTGATTTGGGGCCGGTATATAAAATCAAATCCAGTCTCCCCCTGAAACGGATTGATTCATTACAGTGTTAAAGTGGCCGGATAGCACAATCTTGAGTGTGAATGTATAGTAACTTTACGCATTTATTTATTTACAAAACGAGCAATGCTAATTACAAATAGAATTCAATAATATACGAGGGTTAACCAGAAAATAAGGTTACAACTGCTGTTAAAAATCAAAAAATGCGTATATTTCAATAAAAGTTTCACGGTATTTTCCAAAATAAGTGATTCTTTTTCTACGTAATCTCCTTCCAGTTCAAGAATCTTCTTCATTCTGGGCACTAGTATTTTTATACCCTCATCGTGTACGCTTTGCTCCACCTCTGAAAGCCACTTTTCCACTGTCTCCTTCACCTCCTTGTCGTGGGAAAAACGTTTCCGACCCAAGAATTCCTTCAATTTGGTGAAGAGATGATAATCTAAGGACGCTAAGTCTGGGAAATAAAGGTGGGTGGGTCACAACATCCCATCCAAAGGACACAAGCAGGTCCTGGGTCTCACGAGCGCTGTGGCATCTGGCGTTGTTGTGAATGAGTAACACATCATCGAGTCAGCATTCCCCTCCTTTTCAGGGTTGCCAGGTGTCCGGTTTTGGCCTGGACAGTCCGGTTTTCTATCGAGGTATGGGCGAAAATCGCTCTGAGCGCTCAATGTCCGGTTTTTCGAAAGAGCCAACAATACAATTTTCGTTAACCTACCACCTTCTCTAGAGGAACGTTGTGTCGACTGTAGTATTCATCAAGGTGAAATTGAGACCACGATTTTTAAAATTCCAACTAAAATGTCACTACCAAATTGAATTGAAATCGCAATGTCAAAAGCTTATTAGTTGAGGCAGTAGAGGCTCGACTATCTTCAGGTCTCTCTTTTGGGCAAGTTAAACTTGAAGTTTCGTGGATTTTCAAAAATAGAAGAATAGTTGTTTTTCAAGACAGTTCATGTTTCAGCTGGTGGTATGGAATTTAGGTGTTATTTCTCGAGGATCAAAAGGCACAATTCTTTTAGAAAATTCAACGCAATTTATAATGAATGCTCGAAAATCAAATGTATCTAAAATCATATATCTACGCTCGCCTCCACGTCCAGCCGGGGGGCAAGCTCCCCGGACCCCCATTAAATTGCTCGCTTCGCTCGCAAAATGTGGCATGTAGGAAATTTTGCTCGCTTCGCTCACAAAGTGTGGCATGTAGGGCATGTTGCTCGCTTTGCTCGCAAACGGTAGATCCCTAAGGGTAGGTTTAACGTGTGTAGGGGATGTTGCTTGCTTCGCTCGCAAACGGTAGATCTCTAAGGGTGGGTTTAACTTCTGTAGGGGATGCTGCCCACTTCGCTCGCTTGAGGAAGTTATACTGCCCACCCAACTTGGCAGACGTTTTTTTCAGTTGGGAATTCTTACAAACAAATTAAATCTTATAAAACTACGTGGAACCACGAAAAGTTTATTCGGGGATGTTGCTCGCTTCGCTCGCAAGGTATACCTGTATATGTGTAGGACAAAGTCCGTATTTATTCTGTTGAAATGGCTCGCAAGGTAGGTACCTATGTATACCTGCTCGCCTCGCAACATTGTGACATCGAACCCCTTGACGTCTTCGTAGAGCCTTCTCGCGTCCGGGGCACAAATAATTTCTCATATTAAACGCTTCCCTCGCTTCCGCTCGCAATTTGACCTACTTTCCGTCACTTTTTTCGATATCCGATTTCGGATTCAGATTCGGCGGGATCAAAGCTGTATTTCGCCCGCGAAAACCGTTCCGAAAAACGTACCTTTACGGGGTATATTTTAATCGGAAAAAACGTAGTTTTTCGTCGGACTTTTCGAGAAAACACGGTCCGTACTCTCGCATTTTTTTGACACATTTCCCGATACTTTTTTCGCGATCCGATCGCGCCGTCGTCTTCCTCGTTCAAAAACCTACGAAACCGGTATTTTTCCGGAATTTTCGACGGCCGTTTGGAGGGGTAGGTCAAGCGGGGAAGTCCAAAAAGCGCACATTAATTCTTACTTCGACCCCCCTCCCGCCCTACGGCCCATGGTTCGGGTGGGATTAGAAAATTTTAAATTCGCTCGCTCCCCCTATCGGAAAATCCCAAGAAGATCCCCCCACTCGTAGACTCCCCCCACTCAGCCGTTTGGCCGTGCATAGACACGACAGACAAACAGACAGACGGAGTTTCATTCTTATAAAATAGTATAGATTTTCGAACTAGTTTAACTCAAATTTATGTAAAGTGATATTTACTTGAAAGTTAAGTATATAAACATTAAGTCCCATTTGGTAGGGACCATTTAGATATATGAAAATACACATCAATAGTTGCGCATGGACGGAAGTAATGGCTATTTAATGTTTTGATGAGCATTTTTAGTCAGTTTATCACGTAGTCCGGTTTCGTGCCCCAAACCGCCTGGCAACCCTGCTCCTTTTTTCTTAAATTTTTATTATTATTTTAGTTTTTTTTTAGGGTCTCACAGTATCCATCATCATCGATGGATACCCCTTTGGCCATGAAATCCACCAACAGCACCCCTTTCCTGTCCCAGAACACAGATGCCATGGTCTTCTGCTCTGAAAACTGATCGTTGAATATTCGTTGATGGGGAGTAAGTATCGCCATTGTTGGGACTGATTTTTTGTCTCTGGGGTATAGTGATATACCCAAGTTTCGTCCCCAGTTACAATCGAGTCAAGGAAGAATATTCAGGGTAATAAATGCAGAGTTATGTCAGAATCTTCACGATAATAAGAAAATAGACAATAATTAAATGTAAGGATATAAAGACAAATTAATATAGAGGCTGGGATATAAGTTAATTTCTACAGAGGTCATTGATCTACTGTGTTTAAAATCATTTTCTGATTTAATGCATTTCAGTGGTAAAAAATGTCAATGTTTGGTCACAAGTCATAATCATGATTTACAGTTCGAGGCATTCTGCACAAAATTCTAAGATGCAGTTAATTAGTCGGGAATGACGGTATCCAGAAGAGGTACCTAAATCGCTTTCCAGGATGTGAGGGACTGCAAAGTTGACCAATGCAAGCAGTGGCGGTGAGTCAACCACTCCCAAGACTAGCTTCAGCAAGAACGCCACATCCGCCAAAAGGCGACATATTATGAGGCTCTGTGCACTACATTCGTTATTCAAAGTGTCGAAGTCCACCAAATCCTGCGGGATACCCAGTTTATATGAGATAAAGCTCAGGAATCTACGATGTACTCTATCTATCGGGTTGGTGAGGCACTTATAATACGGGCTCCAAACGATCGATTCATACTCCAAGATTGGGAGCACAAGTGACCTGTCTTCATCAATGTCTGCAATCACTGTCACATATTTAATGTCCCTAGTATTCCTCTCGATGAAACCCATAACTCTCATTGCCCTTAATGAAGTGGCAGATATATATGATCGGACAATGTCAGTTGTGGGTCTAGCAGCACACCCAAATCCTGCGACGTAGATACACATCTAAGGCTATGAGCTCCGGTTGTGTAATCATGGATATTTGCGTGCTGAGTACGGTGGAACGTCATCACAGAGCTTTAAAAAAATTACAAAAAATAATAAACCGAAACGCTGCACGGTTTACGCACAAACACACGATTGCTGTTTGTTACGTTAAGGGTTTTTGTCGTCTATTCTCAATTCCTACGGCTTCTACTAATGGCTGCAGGAATGACTTAAACAACAATTTTACAAAGGCAGTTTTATCTCAACCGTAAAATGTTTACGACAAAGATCAAATAATTTTTGACAAAGAAAAGGTTTTCAAGTTAAATATCGTGCGTTAGGAATGCAGGGTCTGCTCTGCTCAACACGTCCGTTTTCACATAACCGGAGCTACCGCCTCAACCCACTTTCTTCTCGTCTTTTTGAAGTTCCTCGGAACAACTGAAAAAAAAAAGCTTAAAAAGAAAATATAACATGATGATACGGAGGAGAAATGATTTTACGCTCTGTTTCACCCTTGCCCCTCAAGCAATTTCTCTCTTTCCGCACAAGAGAATAGAAATGGCCTCGAAATTAAAAAAATAAATATATATGATATATATTTTAAAAAAAGATAAAAATGAAAAAAAAAAAGTGCTTGTTCTGAGAGATGAATTGTCTTAAGAAATAAAATGAGAAGAAAGGAAGAGAAGGTTTGTAGGCTTGGAAAGAATGAGGGAATGAGAGGAAGCTGGGAAGAGCGGTCGATAGAGGACTCACAAGCCGCACAATTAACCCTCCCCGTATTTCCGTGGAAGACAGAGCAGCCCCCTGGTTTTCTTCCCGTAAACTTTGGGTCTTATGGGCCGCAAGCACCTGCTCCCTTTTCGCCGGAGTTGTTCTTTGGTATTATCACGACACCGGAGCTATAGGTTTCCACGTCTTGCTGACCTTATTCGTTTGAGTGGGTTTCAGTACTCCTGTAGTTCTGTTTTCAATATTAGGGAGTTTTACATCAGAGTCGTTCAGCTAAGTCGTTAAAAAAAAAAAAGGTTTTTCTAGCACGAGCCATCCAGAAGCTAACACGACACCGGAGCTCTAGGTTTCCACGTCTTGCAGAGAGGTCTGACCTTATTCGTTTGAGTAGGTTTCGTTACTCCTGTAGTTCTGTTTTCAATATTAGGGAGTTTTACATCTGAGTCGGTCAGCTAAGTCGTTTACGGAAAAAGGTATTTCTAGCGCGAGCAAACCATGAGTTAACCCAGTGAGTTGTACTGCACGAATATAGAATCGTCCTAAGATTGAATGGAACGATTCAAAAGTCACACTAACGTGAATACACTACACTTTGAGTCTTCTTTTCAAGCCCGAGTCATAGAATACAACTTACTATCCACGTATTCTTTCATAATGGAAGAAGTATTACATCTCTATGTAATAATTTGCTGCGCTTTTAAAGTATTGTTATCCACCTTGTTGGCCTTAAATAGGGACTTACAGCATTCTGAGGCCCCAAAAATATTTCTAGGACTGTCAATGATCGTTGCAATAACGAAAATAGGGAATTTTTCATGGTTATTTATTTATTTGTTCAATAGAAATCCCTGAATGAAAGCTTTCCAAAAAGGTGCTGTATTGTGCAAATCTGACCTCTAATACGGCTATTGAAATTAATTAGTACGATGAAATCACGGCTCTTTCTTGCCTGCACTACTACGTGACGCGTGATCATATAATTGTTGTGAAGCATGAAGCTTACCTTTATGTTACCTTTATTTGAAAAATAAACGGATTATTTTGTTGGAACTTTATTTACCAGGCATCCATGTTTATTTACGTCTATATACCCCATCCCCTATATATACCCATTGACAATGTTTATTTAATTTAAAATATTCAACAAACACTTTTCTTCTTTCCTTCTTTTTTCTCTTTCTAATCAGTAAAGAAAACGACCATGTCGGAAGATTCTTAAACATTCACCAGCCTCCTCCATCTTCTCGAAACGTCGGAGGAATTGTGTAGCGACGGCTGAAAGGTTGTGGGGTGGATTAGGATTAAGAACGTATTAAACGGAGAAACAGCGTCGGCAAGAGCGGGAGAAAACTGTCGGGAAATAGCGATGATAAATTCCACGGAGAAACGCCTGAGTGCTGAAGATGACGGTGGAGTTTCACCGGGTTTTATACCCGTTGAGTGACAAGAAGCCGACAGCCATAAAGTGAATCTTGACGTTCTCCGTCATTGCCTTCTGAAAAGAGGCTCCAGCACCGCACCAGCAGCTATCCGTTCTAAAGGTACCCCCTTTATGGGCTTTTCACCATTTGTATTAGCGGTATCGCATAATAATCTACTGTACATAAGCCATCTAGGTATGATTAGGTTTCAACGTGGGATAACATGAAGGTACGAGATCATAATTAATCCTACACTATTGGAAAGCAATAATAAAAAGGCTTGTTTGTCCACAATTTGGTTTTTCACTTTCCCATATCTTTACTAGGCTCCCCAACGTGGGGAATTATTACAATTTGCGTCACACAAAGCGTAGGTAACGAATAAGCGGAAAAGCTGAAAATTGTGTTTACTTTAAACCCCTAGGTTTACAAATTTAAAATTGTAAAATCTCTAACAATATTTCTTCATGTTGTTGGTCTCATGTTGTTGAAATCATTAAGTCTAAACCCTCCCAGGTGAGCTAAGAAGGATCCAGAGCAAATTTATTTACTATTCAACACATGAAGCTAAAATCCAAAATTAAGGCCACTTGCGACTTCCAGAAACACATTCTCAAGTCTGAAGCTCCCTAGATCAGCTGTGTAAGCCCTGAGGCTAATTTATTTTTGATTCAAGCAATGAAGCTAAAAATTTAAATAAAGAACTCTTGTGACGTCTACAAACGAATCAAGAAGTCTAGAGCCCCCCAAATCAGCTGAGTGAGATCCGGAGCCAAGTTTTTTGCTCCATTATAAGTGAGTGCCACGCGCGTGATGTGCCGCGTTCCTTGAATGTTGGCTGAGGTCAAGGTGAATGCCAAAGGGGGTCTCGGGTCTCCCCAGCGGGTCAAAAGGGCAGGGTCAAATATGTCACCACTTATGCATGATTTCACTCTCAAAGTTCCAATCTCAAAAGTTCACTCTCTAATGCCCACTTTCACCAACAACTTAAACGAGTTTAAGTTGGAAAAGATTAAAAAATAACGGAGATTTCAGCTCATCGTCTTTCACCAGACCGAGTTTAAACTCCTAACGAGGTGGCTTGAGGTTAATCTCCCAAGCCCCGGACAGTTACACTTGCCAATCTCCGTTTAGCCGTGATAACAATGATATCGAGCAAACGGCCGCGCACCAACAGCTGATACCTAGAGTTTGATTCACAGTTGAAGTTGATTGTTATTCAAACTCGATCGAAATCAATGAATATTATAAATTATGTAAAATAACAACAAAAAATCAACGACTATTATAAATGATATTGAACGAAATATTAATGATATTTAAGAAATAATAGGTTTCACGTTTGGAGCTCCAAACAAGTTCTAGAACATTAGATGGAAACTAGATAGCAACTAGTTAGATGGTAACTAGATAAAAACGGCGCTGGTAATAATTGGTCATCTTAGTGATTCACTGTTAGTCTGGATATGTCGGACACATGGTGGGTTTTCAAATTGTCGTTTCAAATAGTCCATGTTTTCATTGGACAGTTTGCGGATTCTCCGTTAAGGAAACTCGATTATTCCAAACTGGGTTTAAACGAGTTTTGGGTTGGTAAAAGACGCCAAGGTTTGATCCTCGAGGTTATATTTAATCGAGTTTGGACAAACTCCGCTACATAAGTTGTTGGTGATAGTGGCCCTAAGTTAGACTCCTAATTAGACGACCGCAAGTTGCGAAACGGGTTTAGTAAAATTATGCTGCTTGGGACAGGTTTTAGGATGAAGTTAAAATGCATTTTATGCTGGAAGTTGTTACTTGATGGAGTGGACGGGTTTAATTGCTCTTATTTAGGGTCGAAAGAGTACTAGAGTAACATGATATGAACCATAATCAGTACCTAATTAATACGAGTACCAGCGTATCATATGATTGTACTAAATTTCTCTGCATCATGTGTTTCATGAATATTAATAGAAGAATACAGTAGCTAGTCTTATATATACAGTAGTGACTATTTACGGAGCTACAATTCAGGGATGTCAAGACAAAAATGCCAGTGGGGGGGGATATCATGATATTCTCACTAAACCAACCTTTTTTCTTTGTAGGTACCAAGTAATTACAAGTGATTCCAACAAACTACGTATGATACCTGCACCTAAATTCCTGTAACTCTTCTGTAAAATAATTACTTTCCTGTGATTTTTAGAAGAAAATGTGATAGCGTCTCATTTCTAGTGGGACTGCAATACTAATTTCGTATTACGACAGTGA
This sequence comes from Adelphocoris suturalis, assembly GCA_030762985.1. Lineage (NCBI taxonomy): Eukaryota > Metazoa > Arthropoda > Insecta > Hemiptera > Miridae > Adelphocoris > Adelphocoris suturalis. Next base: position 50,649,159 of record CM061043.1, on the reverse strand, counting down.
CAAATCATTCAAAACGTAGAAACTGAGTAGATTACCTGGATTTAGGAGATCATTATACCGAAAGAAAAGCTACTTGCTAGACAGTGACTCAGAAAATCGAAAAGAAAAAAAAACACTTCTTATTTCAAAAGTTTTTGAGATTCCGATCGTTCGTTATTTAAACCCTTCAATTTCACTTTTATAAGGGTAATCTAAAGTAATTGCCCTTTTGCGATGCGAGCAGTGCTGATTTTTTTTTTCCTCAAATTCCAAACATGGCTGTACACACTATTGGGTGATTGCAATAGGCTCGCTTGGGGGTAATAGTAATGTATAAGCATAATGGTAATGATAATGCATAAAGGGTTTGGAAAAATTGATTAATACAAAATTGTGTAAAATATTCGGTTTTGTGACACAATTTGCAAAAATGCTCAATGTTTTGCAAAATGCTAGAAAAAATGAATTTATGATGGAACACTGCATAACAATTTGAATCAGATAGTAATGTATATACAATGTATTTGGTCTACCCTTCACTGTGAAGATTATGTGAAGCCTCACACCAGTTGTTTTTCTTTGAGTTGGCTATCAGTTATCACTCTATTGTGGATCGGGGACCGAAATCCCCTCCGGTCTCAACGTTATACCCATCTCCCCCTCAACCCGCTCTAAAACGCCCGTTTGCGGGCTTGGAGAGTTTGTAAATGGTTCTTTTCTCCCGAGAACGTTCTGAGAAGGGAGGGGAGAGAAGTCGGCGAATTCAATTTCAGGGTCGTTGTCAGCGCAAAACGCTATTCCCTTTGTAGGAAAGAGCCTCTACCAACTTTACTACCCGCTTTGTCCGCGGGGAAACACAATTAATAATAACAACGGTTCCTTGCTGTATTTGATGAGAGCTCCTATTATTCATGTTCGCCGGTTCCGTCTTTATTTCATCTCCCCCGAATATCAAGGAAGTAGTATCAAATAAGGAACGGAACTCACTCCGGAATTGGGATTCATAATCAATTCTTTAATGATTTCCATTGTGTTGCTCCATCTGATGACGCTAAGGAGACTTTGTACAAGAATTTAGTTCAATCTAGATTTTTAGCAAGCACATCAGGTTCCCCACGAATCTACTTTTTACATCTAATGATAAAAAAAAAAAAACAATGTGACACACACACACTTTTTTTTTTTTTTTTTTTTTTGAAACTCCTCTTGAAGGAGGAGAGGGCACACCACACAATTAACTTGTGAAAATAAATAGATAAGTAAAAGAAGTGGGGAGGACACCCAGGTTTACCCGACGCCGGCTCTAGGGATAAGGGAAGTTGCAGATGGATGAGGAGGAAGAGGGGGATGAAAGGAAGTGCCCCTATGAAATGACCACCAGTAAGACCCCCTCAGGACGCGGGTGGTGATACCATGGAGCGCTCCCGCTGAGATGCCCCACTCGATGTCGATGGCTTTGGTTCTACCAACAAAGCACTTCAAATAGCAAACAAAGCAGCCAATTTTAAACGCATGGAAGTATAAGTGGACGTGGAAAAAAACTGCTGATGGATCCTACCTCATGATTTTTTTTCTAACAGTTCACGAACACCTGAACGTCTAGCTTAAGCAGTTCAACAAAATTATGGAATGACGGCGGCTGCAGCTGTTCTGTGCCTCACAGACGTGGGATCACATCACCCTATCCTCTCTATTCTCTGATCTGACTGAGAGGCACCGTGTACGAGGTTGATGAGGAAGATTGTGTACTAATCAAGAATTTTTATTAATCTTGAATTTTGTATTAAAAACCACCTCTGTAAGGGAACACGTAGAGGTATAATCTTGCATTGCAGAGCGTACTGTAGTACAGTAAATGAGAGAAGAAAAGAAAAACACACGCACAGCTATCTACTCTTTCCATTTCTTTTTAGTCCTCTGAGATGTTAGTAGAGTGAGTTGGCATCGTCATTCCTACTTCCTGTGCAAGTATGTTGGGTCATACTAAAGGGTGAGAGCATACGACACACAATGGTGAAGTGTTCATGTGTAGAATTTCCTTGGATATACGTTGGAAAAGAACTTGATATATAGAGATAAAGTCTTTGGGTATAGATTCGTACGTCCCCGGAAGGGTAATCTTCCATCTTAAAACAACAGTGTTCATTCCATATCGTGCGGCTTGGTAAGGGGTGGGTCCGAGTTTACTTAGAGATAAAAGTGAACGGAGCTCCAGTTCCAATATTGCTCCTTCTTGCCACCGGCCATAATACGGAGGCGCGGCACCCATTTCTCTTTTCGCCTCTTACCGTAGACATATGCGTCGTCAATGCGTTTCAGAAGTTCTGTTGTTCGAAGAAACCCTCAAAGATTCCCCACTCGTCCGATTCTCCATAAACATCATAGTCAATTTTGATTTGGTCACAAGTTTTCATTGAGTCGGTGATTGCATTAAGATCACTTTTGAAAGATACATTTTTCAGGATATCCAAAATCTAAATTTCATACTCACATGTTCAACTTTTCCTAACGATTTTGGTATCGTATCTGTGCGTGCCCACTAACTCTTGCAGGGGGCTAATACACGAAAAAATAAACCAAAACCCTTGAATTCGATGTATAAAACCACCAATTTGACGTTTAAACTTCCAATTTTATCTGTAAAACTACCAATTTGATGTGTAAAGCCACCAATATGATGATTTTACACACATTCTATAATACCTCCTATTCGTTGTGTAATTCCGAAAATATACTGTGTGAAACGACGATGTGTATGAAAGCACAAATTTAATATGTACAACCTTCAATTCGAATTGAAAAACGCCCAATTAATGTTCAAAGTGTGTATTAATGTTCTTGTATTGCTTTAGGTGAAGATGATGTGGTCAACCCGTATGCCGTCTTACGGTGCGATTTTTCTCTCTCATGTCAATTTACTTCTCCTCCTAGTCGAATTTCCATTTCTCTTATTTTCAGTTCCGATTGTTTTCTCTGAAATTCTACTTGCTCTTGTTGGTGGACTTCCTCCGTCTTTGCCTGTTCTTTTTCTATCTTTTTAAATCTCCTCAGAAATTCCCTTTCACGTTCCCTTCTATGCGAGAACTTCCCTCGGAGTCTGGATTTTGAACTCAAGATGCGATGCTTCTTCCATTCTCAGTTCTCAAGACTCGAACGACCACAAACTGTAACAATTAGTCACCAAAGTAGAAAACGGCTAAAAAACGTTAAATTAAAATTTTTTGGCAGAATATTGCTCAAATAAAGTTAACTAACGATAATATAGAACATTAAATAATTTATGTACAAATTTATGCTGACAAATGTTCTTAAAATGCATTAAACTTTGCTAAAAAATCTATAAAAACTGCAAAAAAGCTGAAAATTCAAAATCTCTATTTGAGTAGGAAAATATTATTGAGAATAATTTTTTGCCATAAAATTATTAATATTTAACAATTTAATTGCACTCAGAAAACTCAAATTTCAAAACAATTTAACTTTATAAAATACGATAATTTACGAAAATTCGCTCAAACGATCATGCTGCATGACTGGAACTTTATCATTGATGGGTTATAAAGTGTGTGGAGAATTCACCACAACTCCTATACCGAGACAAACACATATAAATCCACCACAAATGGTGACCCCGCTTTCAAGCAACAGTATAAATCCACTACAAAGTGTATTGGTAAAAACATGACTAGTTATTTTCGATTCTCTTGTAAATTCTACTCTAAAATTTAGATGGAACCGGTCTTTGGGGGTCGATGTTGTGCGAAGGTCAGTACTGATAGAGCCCACGCGATAAGGTGTGCGCTCTGGATGGTTTAACGCCTCGATTGAAACAGATAGCATCACTCCCTGGAAAAGGGGAGACCAGAGCCTGATGGTCTCTCCAGGGCGGCACAGCGTATGAATACAAACGACGCTTGACACTAAGGCCTTAATATTTTACACTTATTTCCTCCTGAAGAGGAAGGGCGCGCCCGCGGGACTCCGCCACGTGTGAAAAGTTCCCCAGAACCGGGCGTTCGTACCGCAGTTAGCTTCTGCCGCGTTTCCCGTAGAGTCCTCAAAAATACATGATCCACAGACTCTTCCACTCCTAATTCAAGGGGCGTGTTGCCCTCGTAAAGAGTTTTTCCTGAGAGACCTAATTTATATTCGCCAGACCGGGAGCGGTTGTTTTCTGAACGCTAGGGACCTTCGCACAGCCTTAATAAACCCGTGTGAGTTACAGGTTAGTCTTATTTAACGCTTGGGAGCTTGGAAGAGCGCGTGCTCTTGAATACCAAGGTCCATCTATCGGGTCACTAAGCTGCTCTATGTTTACCTGAAAGGGAAATTTTAAAACGGAATCAGATTCATTAACAAGACCTTACAAAAAAGGCCTTTTCTGGATTCCTTAAATTGGATTTTTATTACCTCCATAAAAAACCAATCTAAGGACAGAAAAGGCCTTTTCGACGTTATATATATATATATATATATATATATATATTAATTTGAGGTATTACGGAAGGTTGGAAAAGATAGGAAACACTTAAATAAACTTACAAAATTGAGAGAATATTTCGCTGTGTCAGCGTCGTCAGCTCTACATATATATATATATATATATAGTATTTGATTGTACGTATAGACACTCAAAACTTTAGCAAAATTTACTCGTATGTGATTGAAGGACTCTAAATTTATTATCACCGTCACCAGCGAGCTAGGTAAAACAACTTGACGTTCAACAGCACCGTCATACCCCCCACTACCAGCCTCCGTATAATAAACTGGCCTCCTTATAAACCATAATCGGCCTCCGTATAATAATCAGCCTCCGTATAATGAAACAGGCCTACGTAATATATAAGACTGATTTTTATAGTTTGGTGTTCTGGATGCTCGCAAGCTCGCATCTCAAAAATAAAAAAATATCCTAAATCAATCCTTTTAGCAAAATACAGATTATTTGGACAAACAGATCAGATTTACTCCTAAAATGATGTTACGGAGGTCGAATATGAAGAAGAATTGGATCTAGATGGCATTGGTGATAGGGGGTTGGACGTGCTGTTGAACGTCTAGTGGTAAAACATACGGTTACCTACATAAACAATTTCAAATCTGACTTTCACTGATACTCTCTGAATTCGATTTTTTATCTCAAAAAAGAAAACAATACGTAATTATTTATTTTTAAAAAAGTTGAATTTCATATTTTAAATTTCGTCTCCCTGAAGAAGCCCTTGTTATAAACATGTACTGTCCAAATATAGAAATATTTAGATTGATTTCTTCATTTATTATAGGCAAGGCATTTCTCGTGTCATCAGAGCTAGGTAATATTAGCAAGGCTTCGCATGTTATAGGAGGGACGCTCTATTGAAATTGATGACCATAACGCATTTTTATGGGTTGTAATCGTGTAATCGCCGACAGACGATTACGATTATACAGATAAGAATATAATCGCAGTTGACTCAGAATCAACGAATAATTATCGCGATTACAATTGTAATCATATTCGACGATAAGATTACTTATGCCCAACACTCGTTTCATTCGCCCTTCTGGTATACATTGTCGCTCTTTTGGAACACCTTTGGTGGCTCATTGTGCCCTTTTTTTGGGCGCTCACTCTTATGGGGTGCATCGGTTCTCAAATTAGTTAGTCAGTTCATTCAATTTCGAGTACCTATATTTAAAACTCCCACGCAAAACTCAGTTAAATTTTCAATCAACAACAGCCTTCATTTCGTTTCATAAACTTACGGTTGCTCTTAAACCTTGATTTTAGAATCCAATCTTTCCTACTCCAATGATCAAACGTACCTATATATAAAAGCTTTTAAAAAAATCTCCAATGGTGTTCTGCGTAAAAGGCAGTCAGAAAATGTACTTGTCGAAACATTGTGATGTCTCTGTCCTCAGCCTGAAGGCGACGGAAGGTGCGGGATTTGAAAATCGGGCGAAAGGCTCTGAAATCAATCGGCAGCTTTTTATACATTAGAGTCTGCCGTGGGGAAGAGATGAAGGCAGTGGCAACAAATCCTACGAAACGACTCGTCGATATTGATGAGTATGTAAAGAAAGGGAAGGAATGGGATTCCGTTTGATATATCCGACGTCGGAGGTGGAGCTTCGCCTTCCTACATCATTCAAATCCGTCGCAGATTTTCAATTGGGCCTTTCTCGTGTTCGTCGTTCGTTTATTACGAAGCGTAGGGGAGAGTTGGGTTGTGGTATACCGAGTGGAATGGGACATCTTGTTTGTGAACGAGGCGCATATTGCGATCTGTCGGTACACTGGTAAATTATGATCAACTAGTGAACTCACCATTTTTCGTGCTTAAAATTAGAAACAAACAGCAAGGTACCGTTTTCAGGTAAGAAACGTGTTTCCTTTCCTCAATACCATTTATGAAATATTTTTCACTACTTGGTTAATGAGTAGAACTCACTAACAATAGAGAGTTCTTATGTCGTAAGCGATCGTCTATCCTTTGCCTGAATGAGAGCCGAGTCGTCAGCGACTCGGGACCCGACCCGAGTGAGCCAAGACCGCCTCGCGGGTCGTCAAGTAAAAACGAGGTTTCCGATTCGTTTCCCGACTCAGCTGAATTACCTTTGTTGAGGATAACCTCATTTCACATCAAAACAGTCAGTCGCTTGGCAATATTGTTGTTGATACTAATTCTAGTTTTTGAAAGTTATTAGTAGTGTTGTGCTGTAAAAGTTGATTTTTGAAGTGAATTTTGAGTTAGGTTATTACGCCAACTCCATTTCCCGTGCAGTAATTACACCATTCAGGTAAAGCTCCTGATATGCCCTAACTTCAACCATAACGGATGGATCAAAAGGAAAATAAATGTAAATAAAGAACAGATACCTATGAAATGAAAATGTCTAAGTTGTACAAAAATGGGATGATAATTAATTAAACTCCAGGAAAAAAACAAGACGAAATGGTGGATGAAAGGGGTATAAAAATACAGCGGAAAGTGAGCGGAAATCAATTCTCACTTTTCAAAAGCTTTTACAAAAAATCTCTTCAGTTGGTCGGTGCGTCTAATAATCAAGTGTACCTACAAACTATTCTCACATCAATTGATATTGACTTGAACAGAATGACTACCTAATACAGAAATAATAATCCTTCGTAGTAATGATTTGCAGCACTCTTTCCGAAGTGATCGCATTGGTTAATGAATGATATTTGGTTCTTCAAAGCAGTTATGCTCACTTTTAATTTAGGAATAGTCTCGTAGGAAAGAAGAAGCTCAGACCGTTAAATGAATTGATTCAGCCAAGTATTTTGACAAAGGCTAGCAAATTTATTATTGAGGTATTGGATTGAGCTAGATCAGATTGCGGTAGCAATTGAGTTCCATTCCAATTTAATTGACAAAACATTCCACTGTTATTTTCCGGTGATTGTTTGTATTATCAAAGGGATGCTCGGCGATTCCTAGAATCGAGCAGATGTACCCTCGAGTGGTCCATTATACAGAACCGCCATACCTACCACTGTTTATACTTCATGATTCCGTATTATACAATACCTACATTTTTGTATGTACTGAGAGGAATCAACCCGTCTCTCATCGATATTTCGATATGGTGGTTGAGAATCAGTGGGATACTATGTGGATTATTTCCGGGATTCCTTCTACAGAGATATCTTGGCTTTACCTTCCTTATTCCTAGTCAGTTGACATATGTACCTACTTCTATTTTTTCTCATTCAGACAGTGGCCACATAGGTAGGAAAACCAATATTTCTACATACAAATACCTATCCAAAGTTACCTTACATTCAATAAACAAGGTAAACTTATTAATCTTTATTTCATTTATCATTTCTAGTCAACAATATCACTAATCTATTCACTGATTCTCATAGTCCATTCCTATTTATCCATTAAAAATACAGTCCACTCAATATATTATCTAGCTGAGCTTTGTTGGGCGTGCTAGTTAATCTGAACTATCATTGCCTGGGATATCTTGGTGCATACCCAATATCAAATCCAATCCAATATCAAATAGAACAACACGTATTGGACGGGTGTGGCGCTGTAACTAACGCAGCAGTCACTTAGTCCTTTACAAAACAATGATCTTATGAGCAAACTTTCGAAAATCATCGAATATTATATTCATGTATAATTGTTTTGAAATTTGAGCGCACTGAGTAAAATGAAATCGTTACCTATCAGTTTTATGACAATGAACATGACCTGAATAATATTCTGCAATTCAAACAGATTTTCTATTTTTTTAAACTTTTTGCATGTATGCACGCATATATTATCTTTACTCTTTCTGTTCTGTGAACAGTGATGTCCACTTATATACCTCACAGTCCCTTGATCATTGTTATAAACGGAATCTACTGTATGTAATAAAAACTAAGGTAATTCCGAATCCGGGCCTAGGTAGTTTGAGCTACGGGATTTAATCTCCATGACAGCTTACAGTCGGACATCGTAATCGGACATAAGCTTGGTATAGTTTTGGGCGTGACAAGGATTTGCCATAGACAGACAGACATCAGACACACAGACAGACGGACAGACACGAAACCAAAATTGATCAGCTAGGTCTGAAACGCAAAAAGTAAGTGGAAATTTTGATTTTGGAGAACAAAAATATCTTCGACTCCTTTACCAACACAAAGCTTCCCTACCTTCGGTAATGAAAAAGCCAAATAAATTTAAAAACACAATAATTAATCATTTTACCGTACCAATTATGAAACAATGCTGTATTTACTTGGATGGATTATGTTCTTAGAAATGTTAATCCGTGATATTATTAGAGAGGAACGAGGGTGTTAACAGAATTATTCATTCAGTTACAAAGGGTTAGTAGCAATGAACAATATCTCATTTACGCCAATGGGACGAAACTAGTAGCTGTCTAACCTGAGAAGTTATTACTGATGAAATGGCCGAGACTTCTTGAGACTGAAACGTTAAATGAATTACCTTTTCTGAAGTCTCCTATCTTGATGGGTCACGCAACAAGTGAGCCTTCTCTGATTTGCATGTTTGCGTTGACCTAACCTTCAGCAACAAGTAGATCCGTCAAAAATGAGTTAGAACTAGAAAGTTCCAAGGATATCCGTAAAACAATAGTACGTCGTGCGCTATCGACAATAGAGAATTTTTGGCGACCACTAACGTCCCCTAACGTCATCCAAACGTACCCTTGTAAGACTCTATTAAGATCCACCTACACAATTTTTAAGCGCCAATTAATATGCCTACTCAAGTACTGAGAAGGTGTTTCATGTGATTGGTTATTAGTCTCCAATACTTAAAACTCCCTTCCAGCTAAACTCCTAACTTGAGAAAACTTCCAAAATTTAGAGGTTTAATCCCCGATTCCCATTAACTCAGCTCCTGACCTCTATGAAGAAAAATCAGGTATCTTGCAAGAAATTCAAGGCGGATTTTGACCTTTATGAAATGTATTTATTCAAAAGTAATTATTCTAATAAAATCCTATCCCTAGAACGCACCTTACGTGGATTTATATTAAAACTAACCTTAGTTTATTCTTGAAGATGTAGAGTTGTGAAAAATCGGGAGTCCTCCGCCACTGATTTTTATGGATTTTCGAAGATTGGCTAGGTCTCCTTCCAATCGTAGGCGATCGGACTTTCAGTGTGGGGACTTAGCACACTGAAAGGATTCTGACCCGGGTCTGTTATAACTTCTCACGTTTACAAAAGTCTTTCCACGTAAACTTTACAGTTTATACGACCGCGATCACAAGTAGACAGGCTGCTTTTAGGGCAGGTGTTGACTCTTGGACGATACTGGGTAGAATGCTCTTCCTCCGAAGTTCCAAAACCGTCCCGGGGATTTTTCTACGACTGCTCAGGCATCAGGGGCGTTAGATGGATTTTGACCAGTCCTCCAAGGGATACCATTTAAATTTGGATGCCATGGTACCGACGAATGGCGACGATCCAATATGCAAGGCACCGCCCTGGGGGGTGTATTTTCCGTTTTTTTTTTTGGGAACCAATGACTGAGGTCTGAGCGGCGATTGAGAGGGGACTAAAATTTGCTCCAGCTGGCGCGTGCGGTCAGCGACCTGAACTTTTCGATGAGGTGGATTTGGGAAATTCGTTCGATTCCTGGGGCCGGCCGTGGGACTGCTGTAGCTTGCAACTTCCCAGGCTTAGAAGGCTGACAATTCTGACGAATTTCCTTTTGATTGTGAGCCATATTTGGGCTCACAACCCAAGAGAACGTGACCTTGAAGGGACGTTAGCAACGTCGTACGTAAAAATGGCTCATATAACGTCACCCCTTTGAGGATCAAAAGGTACACGTCACATGCCTAACCTTCCTGTCAATGTAACACTACACACTACAAATTACTTCAAAATTACTCAAATACTGGGTGAAGTAAATAATATTAGTTTTTTTTCTTCTTCAAATGCCCCATTAATTATGTTGATATAGCGTGTAGGTTTTTAGAACACCTCTCAATCTTGGTTATTTTACGTTTCAAGTCGCGTGGAAACCGAATCTGCTATTTGAAGTCCGCCAAAACCGTCCAGCTTTGTTAGCCTTCAACTCAATCGGAAGAATCTGTTCTTTTGCTCACAGGCTTTTTTTGGTCGATTAGAGCCTTGTTCTTATTATTATTTCACATATTTTAAATGAGAAACCTGAGTTTTAAATCTACTTCTTCGCAGTATTGTTCTTAGTTTGCCTGATCTCTCAGCTGTTTTCTCATGAACGTTGCGTGAAGTGCTACCTGTAGTGATGATTATTTATCAGGCAATTCCCTGGTTCATTGTCATACAGATAAATACTTCATACTTGTTGATGATTTACCAAACGGAAAACCCAAAAACATGAAATTCGTAGCTACTATAATTACCAATAAGTAGCAACGAAATGGCGGTGTTTCCCATTTGAGGTTTTGCATTAAATCCATGCCTTGTTTGCGAATTGAAAACTAAAAATGAGATATTAGGCCGTATTTGTACTGAAAATAACGTGAAATTCGAGTTTAGGATTGAAAATCGGCGTTTCATATCGGAAAAAAAAAGTTGATTAGATAACGCGACGATTAACGCGACTTTAAATTTAAAGCAACAAGCCCTTGGTTCTATTTGGGTTAGCAGCTTCTTTTGATACCTCAAGACTATGGTGACGAGTGAAGTTAATTTGAAGTCGCCAAAAACTCTCTAATCTGGCGAGGAAGTTCTGACGCAATGTGTTTTGGTGACGCATTCTTCTGTACGGTCACGTGAACTGATCGCTATCCGTAAAAAACGTAATATTTCATCTCAAATAACCTGAGCCGACAACCTCAGTTGCGTTTTTCCGCTCGTTCTCCTGTTATTTGACAATTGCGGACTACATTACTGACGTTCCTAGGTACCTAATTTGTTATTTATTATTTTACTTAAAGCATTTTCTAGTTTCATAGATTTTAGTGTCATAAATTAGTCAAACGTTCCATTATAATTAGCCACATTAATTCAAGTATCAGATTTTGTATACAAATTTTAGTAATTAGGTTAACATTATGTACCTATTTTGTATCAGTTTGGCTGTCTTTATAGTCCATATGCCAGACTGTACCACTTGTTATCCTCTGTTATACTGTAGCCCTGAAGATGCTATACAAATATAGCAAATGTCGGCGTAGGAGAGTTATTGAATAATTGACCAACCCTTGCTAACCCTCAATTTCATTATTATACATGTGGTCGAGAAAACTAACATAATTTAGTTCACAACCTTATTTATAACTAAAAATGTGCCCAACTGTGATGTGAACTTTGTCCGATTGATCTGGGGTCACTGACGTCTACAAGGAAAAGTGATTTCTTAATTCATTTGAGGTGTGTGTATATCTATTTTTCAAAACAACGTATCAAACTTCATTAATCTTGGTTCAGTTGGTAACCGATAAGATGTTCACTCTAAAATTCATATGTTGGGAAACACTATTTATTAATTAATTAATTAATATAGCATTTTTCAGTCAAATGAAACCTTTTTTCAATCAAATGAAACTTCATAACTACGAAACGAAAACTTGTTCCTATCAAATGAAACCTCTTACCTACCAAATGAAACCTCGTACCTACCAAATGAAACCATGTACCAATAAAATGAAAGCTCTTTTCAACCAAATTAAATTTTTCAATCAAAAGGAACCTCTCCGAATCATACAGAGAATAATTACATTCTATTTCAGAAGCTCCGGCAGCAATTTCATCATCATGTTTACCACGAAGTTGGAGCAGTCTATCGCGGTGATCAGCAATATGGTGGACCGAAAAGTTTCATTTGAATGAAATGAGATTTCACTTGTTTGAAAACAAGTTTCATTTGGTTGAAAAGAGGTTTCATTTGATTGGTACATGGTTTCACTTGGTAGATACGAGGTTTAATTTGATTGGAACAAAGTTTCATTTGGTCGGTACGAAGTTTCATTTGATAGAAAGAAGGTTTTATTTGGCTGTAAAATGTTTTCATTCAATAACATTGGAATGAAAAAAATGGCGTGCAAAAACTAGGTAAAGTTGGCTTCTTTCTCCGTTCCAATATTGTCCAACTTTTTCAGTCACGTCGTCAATAAAATCTTAGTGCTCCTCGCAAACTGTCTCGTGGCGGACGGCAGGCTCATGCGCCCCGTGGGATCGCTTGTACGGATAAGCGTCTTTCGGGTGAACGTGGTCCGCTCTCTTAACTGTTTTTATTGACACATTTTCGTGGCCGTGCGAGGAATATCGGACGGCTGGGCTTGTCATATTCACCTACCTACTCCTCGTCGCATCTCACATCTAGAGCAAACGACCGCAATCCTGGATTCAATTTCACGTATGTACTGTAACAGTTTCATTGTCCCGTTTCAATTCTTACATCGGCAATTTGTGTGTTTTTTTTTTTTTTTTTTGGAGCTTCGAATATAAAATTCGCATAAATGCAAATAGTTTTCGTTCACTAATGTGCGATTATGGAGAGTTTTAGTATTTCTCCTATTGGTATTTCTTTTAAACACGAAAAACAGCTGTTAGAGCGAGCACGATGAATGCTAACCCTTTCGCATTGATTTCTCGTAGCGTTTTCGTAAGCCCAAGAGAAAGCGAAACTCTTATAGAGACGTTAACGTGACTCTACATCATATAAAAAAGATTCAGCCGTGAAGAACACGAATCTTTAAAACGTGTGAACTGAACTTTGAAACGAAATCTTGAGAATGAAAAAGCTGAAATCTTCGATAAAACGTCGAAAATGAGAACAAAATGCCGCTAACGACCTTTCTGGTTGAGGTGCAAGGGAAAACACGAAAGAAAGACAAATACTAAGGTTAAACCAATAACAATAGTGGCACGGGGAAAAGTCAGGCAATTTTGTCGGGTGTGTGTGTGTGTGTGTCCATGCCAACTGCATTATTGTTACTAAGTTATTCTAGAGTGTTATCCTAAAAAAAGGTCAAGTTGTCGTCTCTTAATTATGATTCCGAAAAGCTGAGCACAAGTAAAGCTGACTCTTCCCGTCCCAAAAAGAGTTTCCACCGAACGAAATCCTCTTCTCGTTTCGGAAAGGCCATTTTCGTATACGAGAAAATGAATACAAGAAGTACAAAAACTCTCTTATACCGGGTGTCCCCAAAAACGTCCCCCCCCCCCCCTCCTCCTCAAAATCGCTAAAATTAGGAACTGTTATGTTTTGGAATTTCACACTTTTGACTTCAGATTCGGATTCGGCGCACTTGAAAACCCCCTAATTTCAATTTTCAGCTTAAAAGACCGTTTAATTTGGCTAATAAACGGGTTGAAAGATTACGCGTGATGTAGTAGTGCAAGAGAGCTGGTGGTCCCCCCTACGCGAGCGGGGGCCGTCACGTCATCTTGCAAATGAATTTCAAGGGACGTATTAGTGGTTAGAAACCCTTCATATAGCACCTTTTTGGAAAGCTCTCATCAAGATGTTTCTATTGAGCAAATAAAAAACAACCATGAAAATTCCCCATTGATAATAATAGATCGAAAAAAGTTTTTTTTTTTTCTATCGTAAAGTTTAATTTTGTGACGATCTCAAAAACGACAAAATTGCGCTTCGCGCTCTTGTGCAAACGTGGGCAGTTGACATCAACTTCGTCATTTTAAATGTGAACCCCACTTTTTTTTTATTGCGGACTTGAATCATACGTAAAATGTCTTGAAGAGATAACCTACCACTCGATTTTTTTGGTGCGCACAAACAGGCGCAATTCCGCTCTAAAAGTGCAAAACTTGTTGAAACTCAAAACTTGAGTTTTTATAGATATTCAATCGCCGCATGTAATACATGACTTTGGGGTATTTTTTCGTGCTAAACATCGTAATGATGTTCATTTACAATAACAACTGGGAAAAACAAGGAAAAACTTCGCTTTTCGCTGCATAGAAATGAGGTGCAATTCTTGCCTATTTTTCTGTGTTTTCCCTTGCTGGTGCCGTAAATATCGATAAATGAACATCATTACAAGGTTCAGCAGAAAAAATACCCCAAAATCATGTACCTAATATATATGTGGCGATTGAAAATCTACAAAACTCAGTATTTCACAATTTTTGCACTTTAAGAGCGGAGTGCGCCCGTTTGTGCGTACAAAAAATCGAATGATTGGTAATTTCTACATTAAACTTTACGTAGAATTCAAATCTGCAATAAAAAAGAGGAGATCCCATTCAAAATAACGAAGTTGATGTCAATCAACATGCGTAATGGCAAATGCGCAGTGTGCAATTTTTTTTTCATTTTTGAGATTTTTTCAAAAAACAGTAAAGACTAAATTATTTTTGACCCATTATCAACGATTAGCGGATGGTGGGGGGGGGGGGGGACTCTGTATATGGGGTCAGACTAACTTAGGTACATTAAATTCTCTAAACACTTAATTTCCTTAGATAAGGAGTAGGAAATTCAAACCAAATCAAATTAAATACATTTGTCAAAACAAATAAGCAGAATAATTGAGAAAATCAATTCAATACCACTGTTGGAAACTATGGAAACCTAACTGGAAACTATGACTATTACTTACGTATCTCGTAGCCAACAAAGATTGGGAAAAGAACTGTGGATAAACAGAAATAACAAAGGGATTACAATTCTGCCATTTAATGAATTGAGTACTTCATTCACCCGGTCGGGTTCCCCCAGCCGAGCCCGGGCCCAACTCACCATGGCGGCCTCCTATTTCTAAATGAGTACCTCCTAGACAACATTAACAATGGGTCCAAAGGACCAAAACGGCTTGCTGAGAGACCAGCAAAAAACACACGCCCCCGGGTTTTGGACGCAAGAGACTGAAATTTGTGAAATGGTATCTGTTTTTGACTAAGATAACCCATATTTTTATGACACCAATGAATCCGGTAATAATCACTAAATCATTTGTTGCTAATTGGAACTGTTGTACTTGAAGCCTGCTGATGATGACAAAGATTCACTGTAGAAACTTGACAGCTGTGTCATGCTTTAGGTAGAGAATCCTTCAATATTTACTCAAACTAAGTACATTGATCGATTGAGCTCCGACATTGTAAACAAAGGTGAATCAATAAACAGGTCTCCACAATAATAATCAATTAGCTAATTTGCTTGGAAGTTACCAGTGGGTTGTTGAACAAGGTAGAACTCCGGATGTAATTACGAAATGGGTTTCAGAATGGATTTTCAGTGTTATAACTTGGGGAGAGCGAATGCAGATAAATTGTTCCCTATGCACATTCGCAAATGGAAAACCCTATCTAACGATAATGAGGCTCAACAATTTTTCTTTGATTTCTATGAAAGTCTCATAGTCTCTTTGATTTCTATGAATTATGCGAGATGGCGGTCAGACGGTCCTCCATCTCATTTTTTTCCATAATGATAGGTAATCATGAAAATACAAAGGCACTGATGGTGGATACCCCAGACCCTCTTTTGCTTTCACTTTGAGCCTCGGTTAAACATTAGAGGAACGCGGAACGTGCTCTAATGTAAATTTCAACTTCATAGGAAAAAAAGTAAAGGGCTTGGCTCCGGATCTCACTCAGCTGATTTAGGGAGCTTCAGACTCTACGAATCGTTTCTAGATGTCCCAAGAGGCCACCATTCTGAATTACTGCTACATAGGTTGAATAGCAAAGATAGATAGATTTGATTTATCTCAATTGAGACACATACATATGATGATAGTACAAAAGTAGAACTAGGCTACTCGCCTAGTTTACTTTTCCAACGGTAGGCTTGGCCCGTGCTGTTGGTTAAGGTCTAGGCGATTTGCCCATAATTTCAAACAAAGCACGTTGACATAACATCGCATATGCGTCTATATAATCTACACATACTGCATTTCGACCGCCACCGTTTTCTCCAGCCCCAGACACCGCCGTTACTATAATACCTTCAAGAATCCGTCCCTCTTTATGAATGACGAATTCATTTTGTAAAAGGACGAATGCAATTTGAAAATGCTATATATAAGAAACATCATTTCGCTCAATAGGTACTCCTCAGTACTAACATCTTCCTTCTTAGTTTTGTTTCCATTTGAGGCAGCTTGCAACTCCACAAGGGACGACGAAATCGTCGGTTTATCCGCGAGATGCAGTCGTAGAATTAATTCAGTGGAATCTTCTTTGCCAACTCGCAATTTTATCCACTCCGTTAGCATTTCGCCACGTATTTTTTCCAGCCATTTCCTCGCTAATACCTCTCGATCTCTTAGCAATATTAAAACTCAGGGAATCCACTAAGAGCGTAACCGCACGAAGGCCTTGATCCAACCACAAAAGGCTATAAAATATCTATCCAACATTTGAATAGTTTGAATAGTAAAGTAAATTACCATTTTAGCGTGGAACCTTTTTTCCTATGGCCTTTTTGTACTAAAAAGGGAGGATCTCATTTCATTCTTGATTTCTTCAGATGCTGCTTATTGCTTTGCCACTTTGAGTTGAATGGAGATAGCCGTAAAGAAGCGTGTGAACTGCTCAGATATTGGTTCATGTGAATAAAACCAAGCAAATGTTAATATTTGGGTTTTCTTTTTTCAAGTAAATGCTAGTTATTAAGTAAGTGAATAAAAATAGCAAAAGCTTAATCTAAACTTATATTTACAAGCAAATGCTAAAGAGAAAACTAGCACAATACCTTTTGCTAGAATCAGCCTGGGTAATTCTAGGAATCAGGTGAACAGAACTCACCTTATGCTTACTTTATCAAGCATTCACTAGATCTTTTTTCGTTTTACTCAGAGGTAGCTTGTCAGTAGAAGTTATTTTTAGAAAAGTTTCATCTTTATCGTCGTAAGAGTTGGGTATGACCGAATTTGTGCAATCGCGTCAGAGGAAAGTGTACTTGGATCGGCGCACCTATCGGAAATAACTTCTAGGAAGTCATTTTTTTCGTTTCCAGAAAACCAACATTGCCTGGCTAACCTCTACGTTCGACATTGACATTGACATATCAATAATTATTGACATGACAGTGACATTCTTGGTTAGGAACGTTGATGAAACCTGCTTGATTTGTGGTCATGTGTTTCTTCGTCCTTTATGTTTACAGCCTTGGGCATATACCTATTTATTTCACTAGTCCATCGATGGCCTATGATAGTTGAGCTGATAGCTGAAAACTTCTTGACTGCGTGAAATTTCATTATGCAACTTCGGAAGGGTGCGCGTCAGCTCGTCCCCAGAGATAATCCTAAGCCGACCCTTGGGTTCTTATAATTAGCTCGTCCCGGTGTAAGGAGATGGCAATCCTATTGACAAATAATAAACAATTAAAGGCCTATTTCAATTACCAACCTCAACACTACTTATGTGGGAAAGAATTCATGTCATCCGCCAAATATGGGCAGCACGGAAATCATGATCCACAAAAACCACAAATGCGTGCGAGAGCTTCGATGCTAAATTCAATTGGTTATTTAGATCCCGCCTTCCCAATATATTTCACTTTTGTGATATCCTGCTCGAACAGGAAACTGACGTCCACGTGGCTATTAACAGTATCGACTATCCGATCATTCAACGAAAAAAGTTAGGGGTGAAGCTCTGACAGTCGATTGACTGATTAATCAATTCATCTACGACGACATCTCCCGAGTGACTTCGTCAAAGGGGTTGCAGGTCCTAACCGGCCCTTTCAACTTTATTAAAGTAGAAATATTCAGAGAGACACGACAGAGAAATTTTCATTTTGGATGAATTTGTCAAGGTAAGATTCTATTTGGCCATTTATGATTCTGTTTGTTGTGGGACCTGGGGATGAATTGGAAAGTAGGTCAGGAATTGACTGATGCCTGTAGGTCCCCGAGGCAAATTTTGCCCGGCAGGACAAATTGACATCAAAGGGGGAATAGAAGAAGAAGAAAAACACATTCATTTTACAAAACTCATGTCACATCAATGATTAAATAACACAATTTCAAAAATTAAGGTAATGCTACATTTAAATAACAAATTTCTAGAATATGATGTAATACGACTGGGCCCTTTGACCGTCGGTCGGGGTGACCCCGTCGCCGAAAGATGAATAAATTTGGAAAATGAGAACAATTGCCGAAGATCAAAATTAGGTGGGTTCAGTAAACTTTAGGCTATGAGGGGACTCCTCACCAATCGAATTCTGCGACCAGAGCTGCTGTATATCTCCATGCCAGAGAGCCAAACCCTGCCAGAGCCAACTATTTACCCTCATTGAACAGCCTCACGGTACCACTCATATCTAATGTGCCATTTCCGAGATATCTTACTCTGAACTCTTTTAGAACTGGACAGACACCCAATAAGTGAGGGGTATCTTCTTGCACTCCCAATTTTCAGAGCGAACAATTGGTGTTGGGGTCATCGTCCTGGTGATAAGGCTTACTGTTGAGGTAGAGAAGCAGCCCCCTGAAACACGCGACCCAGCGCGCCACCCATAAAGGGTACGCCTCCTTTTCTCAAAAATCTGGTCTGTGATCATGATGCAGAAGCTGTAAATACGAATGGACAGCTTTGCTCCTGAGATCATGTTGTTTCACCAGGCATTCCTTACGCTGTATACCAAACTTTCCAACTGCAGCCTTCAGTTCTCCAGCCTCTCCGGGTCACCATTAAACCTTCAATTGTGCCTCCCTGCCAGATCATCGTCCTTGTACCAGAATAATTGTTTTCTGACAGTTTTGGCAGCCATGAGTCGAGGATATATATCCTCTGGCAAACGTGGGGCTTTTACAAAGTATCCACAGAAAGGTTTAATGTGCAGGCAAAGATTGGCCCCGCTCCTGTTTCTAAAGACACCACATAGATGGCACAGTTCATTGGGAGACCCAAAGAAATTTTGATAAAATGACGCAACACCCGATCTTCCACGTCTGACGGATAGCAGCCCCACGCCTGTACACCAGAGGCTGACTAATAGATATAACAACCCTTCGAAATATCAACTTGCATTTTTTAGTAAACATTTGTAATAAGACACAAAACAATTCTGTATTAAGTTGGTAATACACACCCATTGACCTTACCCAAGTCGTCGCTCAGCATTAAGAATGGAACCCCTAAGTATGCATAATATCCCATGTATATGGAAAACCAGGCGTGAACAGGGAAGGTCACGGTTAGGAAATGGAGCCGTATTATCCCTACTCTGAAGGCCATGGCTCGGAACCTTCCCTCCATGTGGACGGTCAATTAGACGAAGAATAAATTATGTATTCAAAGTCAGGGGCTCAAAATGGTAATGAGGGGTCTCGGCCGCTACCATCACCCCCTTCTCAGTCAGTTGAACCGAATGTGTTTGCCCTACCCACTTTAAATAGGTCGAACGTGGCCACCTAATTGTCTAGAATGTTCGTGGTCTCTGAAGCTCGTCTTTATTTAATTTACTACTATCTGAAAAGTATTTGAGTTTTTATGTTTTCGATTACACTTCTAACTAAGGGTTTATAAATATATCTACAGTCTTAAATTTTTAGGGCGTCCATCTGAATAATAATGGAATTATCCAGGGGGGTGGGGGACAACCCAAGCACGAGGAAAAAATAACCACATACAAATTCGTTTCAGACCATTCTAAGACCAAATCCGTGGAAGAACCATAGGTGTATGTCGGTTTGTGTGGATGTGTGTGTAACAAATTTTGTCGAGGCTGCCCAGACCACAATTCTCAAGCGATTTTCGATTCTTTATTTTTTCGATCCCAATTCCGGTCTAGTTGTGCAAAAAACCTCGGAAATTTTGAATTCGATAATGGAAAAGGGAGAATAGAGGGGGTTAAGCCGAAAAAACTTGTTTTTTTCTCGTCAAATTTTGTCGACGCCACCCAGGCTATAATTCTTAACAGATTTTCGAGATTCTTATTTGGTTTGATTCCAAGTTCAATCTGGTTGTGCAACAAAACCTGTGAATTTCAGATTTTCTGTCTAGGTGAGTTGTGGAGGGGATAATTACCGATTCTCCAAGCTCTACTCAAGCTACAAATCTCGACCAATTTTTTATATTCTAACTTTGCTCCATTACAAATTCGATATAGTTTCCGGAACGTATGGCAGGAAGTTCCAAATTTCATCATGGGAGGGACTAATGCTGGTGTTTTAACATTCTTGTCCGATTCAACTATGAATTCGGTCTAATTTCGGATCGTATATTAGGAGTTTCAAATTTCTTTATGGAAGGGGGTGAATGGAAGAGATAATACTGATAAATATTGATGTTTCAACTATTCTCTTCGGTTTTAACGTTTGCGTATTTGCCGTAAAAAGGTCTCAATCCAGCTTCGATTTCAGTAGAGTCACACTGCACTGGCACAGTGTCTATGAATATCAAAATCGGATGAATACCACTATTTGTTTGACAATTACAATAATTTCTACAGTTTTTTCCTCCATGCATATTGAATTTAGCTGCTCTTCCTCTCACCCATATCAAAGCCATCTCTGAAACCCCTTGTAAAAAAATTCATGTTGCTCAATAATTGGGCATGCAACTTATGAAACGGAACAGAGGTATAGGTATAGGGTTGAACTACCAGAAATATAGGCGGAGTTTGGAAGCAGTTCAGTGAAAGGAGCCCTATGGATATGTAGTGCATATATTACGGAATCAGGAGTAGCTGCACAAGTCATCACCGGAGTAACACCCATCGACTTCCTAGCCAAGGAGATACGAAGAATCTATTTCAGAAAGGAAGTAGACGGGCCTAAAACAGTGAAGAAGGAAGACAGGGAAGAAATCATTCCAAAACGGAACCAAAGATAGAAAAAGGAGATCTAGATGTATAGGAAAAATCTCAGGGTGGGGTTATTTTGGGCCCCAAGCACGGAAGCCTGGTGGCTTATTACACTTTTCTGCGTTTAATCATAGAGATTCAGCCCTTTGGTGAGGGATGTGAGTCCTTTGATTAATTGTTCGCTTGGAATAGACATCATTGGGATTTGAGCCCCAAAGAGTTCAAATCTGCGACAGGTGAGTGCAGGGCACTCGAAGATTATGTGGGATACTGTTTCGTCTGTCTCCTCGCATAGTCTGTACAGGGTTGAGTTTTGTGTGACCCCTATGCGGTGTAGGTGGAAACGTAAGGGTGCGAAGCCAGTTATAAGGCCGACTATTGTTTTAAGTTCCCTACGGTTTTTCCTGAGAAGTCCCTCAGTAAGTTTGGTGTTGGGTTCGGCCACATGAGCTTGCTGTAGACATTTCCCTTAATATTGGACCATCTTCAACCCACATGTTGATGATCCTTCTGAAGGTAGTTTTTGGTAGGCCAACTGCTGGCTCAGGCCCTACATAAGGGGTTTGGATAGAGGAAGAAGAGGAAGGTGGATAGCACGCTTAATCCCTGATGTGAAAACTTGGTTTGGAAGGAAACATGGTGAAGCAGGATATTATGTGACACAGCCTTACTAGACATGGCTATTTCAGAGCCTTTTTGTCAATGGTAGAAAAGGCGATTGCCATAATGACGATTATGACACACACCATACATTTTTTGTGACCATGATGGGAAACCTCTCGAAATGCGTTAAGAGAAGAGATAGTCGAAATGGTCCCACGATTATAGGAAACAGGCGGAGTCTGGAGGAATCTGGGGCGCTATGGTGGGATATGTGATAACAGTCCTGAATGCCAAAGGGACGAACAAAGAATGGGAAACAGAATAGGAGGAAAGCCAGAATAACAGGCTATTAAAAGAGAGCTGTCCCAATTTACACAAGAAAGTAGTCCCGGGGCAGTGCTCAATAAGAAGAGAGGGGATGGGTGTTTTAGTCCGTATGCCACCATGTGGTGAGTCCGATACAAAGGATGAGAAATCCCAGCCCATTGTCAGTGCGTGAAGCATCTCACCAACTACAATTTAAATTTAAAAAAAAAAAAAATGAAACATATTGTTCATACCTTCCATGTGAAAATTTCACACCCAAAGCAACTTTGACGAATTGACAAGACCCTAATAAGAATAACTGAGCTGACTAACCTCAGGCGTGAGTGGTCGATCTCGTGTAGATAATGTGATAATAAATTTTTCAGGAATTTAAATGTTGTGATTGATTCTGAAAAATAGCTTGAGCCTTTAAATGCCTCTGGGTAATACGTTTGGAAATTCGTTTTGCTAGGTTTTTGAAGTTAGGGCTGGTATACCCAAAATATTGTGTTTCAGCTCAAGTACACGAATTCTAGAGCTCCATTGCCTCAAATTGGAGGGAGAGAAACGGGATGCCTCTGGCATATTTATCGATTCCCTGCGCCTCCTGAGGTACCCGCCAGTCACGTTTGCAACACCAGAACCGCCAATTCGTTCGGAAAGCCCTCCATAAAATGACAGTTTACTTTCCTCCACTTCATAGATACATTCAAGCACAATTACGTTACTTCATCCGGCAAATGTGTGTATATTTGGTTTTCACCCCACCAGCGTGGCCGGTGATCACCGAACGAAACCCTTCATCCGAAATGTGCTGCATGTGACCATACGGGCGCTGCATAATTAATCCGATTCACGACGGACCTTCAAACTACTTCCATCCGTGTGACCTCATCACTGCAGCGGCGTTGACCGTTTTCGCCTCGTACAGATTTTAAAATGGACCCCGCTCCATCCCTACAGCTGCGGTTTAATTAAATGCAAACAACCCCGAGGCCTGCAAGCATTTTCATCCAATCCCGTATAACACACGAAGTGGAGGTCGCCAACATGCGGCCCCCTGAATGAGAATGAGGCAGGAACTGTGAGATTGTAAAAATTAATTACTTATTAAGAAGTTAATTTTTGAAGAGGAAATTCTCTAAGGGTCGCTTGTTTTGAAAATTGTGTGATGTTGGATTATATTGCCAAAAGAGTAGTTGTTCCTAATGAAGAAGTTTATGCACTATCCATTGCATTAGACATTGTTTTAGGATTGCTTGGGAGTCATCATGAATCTCAGCATATTTACGTGTGCTGGAAACACTGATAGTTGTTTGAAGAGTGGGTATAGTTCTCAATAGAAAACAACGAGAAACATAATCAAGGTTATTTTTCTAGTTTCATGTTCTGACAAACTAGAGCATGATGCACAGTGTTTTTGATGGAATTCCATGGTACTTACATTTTTCGGGGTGAAGTGAAAAGCTTTGGTATTAGGAATTAAGAAAAACTCCAGAATGCCTAAATGTGATTGGATATAACGTAGTTATATTCAAATCTTCTTCTTCTTCTTATTCTATAGCCATGATGTCTAGGGCAACGACACACTGCCTTCCATCCAGAACAATCCTCAGCAGCCGGAAAATAAACGGGAATATACAATGTTCCCGAAAGGAAATATATTCGAAAACTGATAGTAATTCACAATATCCTATCGGAATCACTAAAAAGAGCCCGATAGAAGGAAGTACTTTTTCGTGGTCCTTCCTTGAAATTGCCCGATAAGAAGTCCATCGGGTTGTCCTGTGCTCAACGACCCGCTAATCCGAAGTTTAGGAATTCAGGAGAATCGGGGTACCCGATAAAAATTGGGCTACCCGATAAATCTTTTTTATCAGTAGATTCATAACCCGATATATTTCGGCCAATAAAAATCCGATAGGCGTAAGCCCATTTTGCATTTGTTCGTAGAAAATGAAGCTGTTGCAATGGCTCAAAATCAAAATTTTTGAAATTTTCTTCGATGAAATCTGTTTTGAGGCATTCTGGACGGATCCAAGAGTTCATATATACACACGATAACTCTCCTTAGGATTGAGATAAAAATTCCGTTCTTGCGCCAAAAAATCTAGCTTTCCAAACGAAAGGGTGAGTTCGTTGGCCAACATTTTTTTAGTACATTAAATTGGTCAAATTTGAAACAATATCACATAGAAAATCACTAAAAAGGGATAATAACGGATAAAAATTGGTTTTCTGTTACATAAAGCAGAATTTGAGTCAAAAGACGTTTATCTACATTAAAATACGGGCCATTAAAATTTGAGCAGAAATGTATGCTCAAAATGTACTCAAATTGTATTAATATTTGCCAAAATATAGACAAAACTGCAACACAGAAACTACAAATCTAGAATCTCTTTTGAATTGTAGAATATATTTTCTAACGAGTTTTTTGCCATAAAACTGGGAGTTGACAACTTCTTTTTACTCAAAGTGCTCAGCGATTTTATAAAAATGTAACATAATAAATACATAGTACAACAATTCACGCAAATTTGCCCTGACGATCATGCTTGAGTGGAAATTTTGATCGTCTGAGTTGATAAAACACCAAAACGTTGTGGCTTAGTACGATCCAGCATTCCTAAGAGCAACGAGCTTCTTCCGCCATTTTCCTCTGAATTTCCACATTCTGCCGCATAGGCACACACCTGTATAGAAAGCTCTCGGTATCGGTAAAATGCCGATAATGCGATGATTGTTATTCATACAGCAGCCGGCACGGCGTGCCGCAAAAGGCCAATACCGGGTCTTGTGGATACGGCGTAACGGCGGAACCCGCACCACCCACGACTGGTAACCGCCTAATTAAATGCAAATACCGCCCTTCAGCCCTCGATACTGCCAACGAGCCCCTCCCTTGTATTCTCAATTCTAAATCCTTCCTTCAAATCCTCATCCCACGTCCTTCTTGTCGGGGCGAGGGAGCCTATAATCCTCTTGCGATTTCCTTCGATTTAGATTGGGACTTCATCCCCCCTTGCTTCGGCTTTGTTGGAACTGTAATCCTATTATAGAATCCTCCCTTATTGTGACGAACCAATATATTCTAATTTCAACCAATATCTGAATAATCGAAAGAGAAAGATGTGATCAGTTCTTGAACTAAGTCAGTGGTTCAGACAGAAGAGTGATGGAAACGAGGTCTGAGTAGCGTTTTCCTTTGAAGTTTGTTTTTCTGCCTCCTTTTTCGGTGTTTATCTTAATTCATTCCGAGCTAGCAAATCCCCAAAGCTTTAGACTTTTATCAATACAAAATAATACAAAATTTTTATTATTTATAAATTCAGTCAAGTGGGTTCACTTTGTTAAGTCGGGTGAAATTAGTATAAAGCACGATTTCCAAAAGAAACGTCGCAATTTACAGTAATGTCGACAGTTTTGACAAAAGAGAGCATTGTCATCTTCAATAGGACCCTTTTACCGATTGGCAGCAGTGGTTCATTTCTTCCAAATGTTCATCGAAACCTATACAAGAGAGTTTATTATAACAGCTTTGTTGTTCAAGTTTTTGCAAGGACGAGACATCTGTTGATGGTATGCCATTCCAGTATTATTCAAAGCTACGATCAAAATGCGATGCAACTCAAATGCGATGCATATGTTATGTGTAACCGTTTTTTATTTTATTTTATTTTTTTTTAAATTTCACTAAATGTAAAATATTGTAACTCACAGACACCTGCTTATAGTGCAGAAGCTCAAAATGTTGTGTGTGTGTGTGGGGGGGGATGATCTATCCATCCGCCACTTTCTGGAGGACTATCCAGCCATTGTGTCGTACCTAAGAGCCGCTGAGCTCTACGACGAACTGTGATATCTGTTCTGGGATATATTTATATACATCTATACATTGTTTTATTTCACTTTGCTGATTGTGTATAGTAGCATGTATATGGTTATTAGCCTATTTACATCTAGCCTTAGCTGTATTATTTTATTTTTGAGTTTTTTAATCCACTTGAGGGGCTAAACAGTGGTCATCACTGTACCCCTCATTTTTCCCCCTCCGATTTGCCAGTGAAGTCCATGATGGCCTTCCTTTTTAGTCAATGATGCCAACATGGCTCCCGTTAGAAACGTGCCACTTCCAGTGTCCCATTAGCCACCTTGTTCAATGCCGCTAAATACCCTTCTGGTTGTGGTGCGGCCTATACCTAATATAATATGTGTATAGGTAAAGTAAATTTGTGGTTGGGGAAACGCATAAATGAGTATGTATGTTAGAGGTATACGTCACATTGTGGTTTTTTTACGACTTCTTATATATTTATCCACATTCCAACTCCTACACAGTACACCATCTCAAATAAAACGAAAACTCGCCCTTTCAATTTGTTTTCAAAGCAAGCATTCACGAATGCCATAGCCTATTAGTGTCCCTTAAAAAGGACAAATTCGCTTCTTCAAAGCCGATGCGGCGCTCCGGTAAAAGTGAACCCGTCGGAATTCGCGCCCCAGCCGCGGAGCCCCCCCCCCCCCCTCTTTTTGAATTTATGCCTTTTACCGGCGGTAATTAAAATCCTCATTTAATTAAAATTCCGCCAAGTCTAATAACCCGGGGAACGGGGAGGGGATCTTTGGAGTCAAAGCGGTGAATGGAAGGACTGGCTATAGTGACGGCGGCACTGAGGGGAAAGATCACTAACGTGTTAATTAAAACTTTTTCCGTGAGGCTACCCTTAAGATTATCTTGTTCGAGTAGTTTTCAACCCCCTTCCCACCCCTCACCACCCACACACCCCCAACTCCGTTTGTATTTAAAAAGACTCGACGAAAAAGTTGTGGGGTTTTTCTTCTTTTTTACCTAAGACGATTTTTTTTTTTTTTTTTGAATTTTGACTTCGTTTTTTATGAAGTTTTCGTCAGTAGTTATTATCTACCGGAGTAACAGGTGATTTACCACCCCGGTTGGGCTCGCTCAGCTGCTCAGAAGTTAGTAACTCTCCGAGTCTTTCAGATTGCGCTCAACTCAACCGAAGGATTTCTTGCAGAATTAGGTAACTTTTTTGTAACCGGTCGGCGGGAGGTGGACACCTGTCGCCCAGTTTTAGGTAATAGCAGAGAGTGGAATCGCAGCTGGAATTATTTCATAAAGTCCGAAGCCTGCAAAATGAATTACTCTATTTCTAATGAGTTTTCAACGTTACAAGTTCCTTCCATGAAGATTTGAAATTGTTTTCACAGTTCTTCAAACTATTTAACATTATTTCTTGACCAGCTATAATTTTTTGGTCTTATAAGATAAATCAAGCAGATAGATAATTCAAGTATTTTCTTTAGGTAAAATGATAGAACTATCAAATTTCAGTAGTTGTTTTGAACTATAACATGATGCTTTTTGTAGAGATCTGATAATCGTCTATTTGGTGTGACTGGGCAAATTACTTCATCAGGGATTTGAAATTATTTACCAATGTCTCTCTCAACTCTACATGATTTTATAGAATAGATATCAGTTGATTTTCAAAAGTTCTTCAAATGTTTAAACTAAATTGGTTGGGAATAGTAATTAGTTAATGCAATAGAATTGACTGATAACTTTTGAATAAGTTATCAACGCTATAAGTTCTTTCTTCGCGGATTTGAATTGTGGAATGTTCCATGTCCTTAGGATGGTCCCGTATATGAATTTTCGCGTACAAGGATGCATCAGTGTTAGGTAGTAACTAAGGTGACCCAGTCAATCTCAAGAGTCAAGAAGTTGAAAGTTAATGGGGGACTTTCTTGTACGTTAAGATACGATTGAAATGATGGGATCTTTCCAGTTCACTTTAGGAAGTTGAAATTCGACAGAGTAATTCTGTGGGACATTAAAAGACAAACTGATTAATAGCTATTTCTCGATCTGCTAAGTTAGCTAAATTCTCTCTTGCATTCCTCAAGAAGTTTAAATTTGACAGGGAGTCTCTCTGAGACATATTGAGGTGGATGAAATTATTGGCGTTTTCCCGATCAGCTGAGTGAGCTCAATTCTCTCCTGTTTACCTCAGGAAGTTGAAGTTTGGCAGGGAGACTCTCTGACACATTTTTAGGTGATAGCAATTATGGAATCTTTCCTGATCAGGAAATAATTCAGCTCACTCACCGCAGCACTTACACGGGTACTATGAAACTCATCAAAACGAAACTCTTCGAAAAATAATGGAATTGATTTTTTAATCGGTTTTCCGCCCGATGTAGATACTGGTATTGCACACACCTACAACTTCTTCTGTTATGCACCTATGTCCTTTGGTTTTGTTGATCGATATCTGTTTGGAATGTATTGACATAGCAATAGTGTTTACATGTAACAACGAACGTTCGCGAACAATCAAGTTGAGTCACGAGGCTCTAGATCTAGACCCTGACCAACTTATTTAAATTTTTACTAAGGGATTGACTACTTGATGTTATGTATTTTTGAGATGCGACTGTAGTGAGCATTCATACCACTAATCTAAGCAAAAAACTGATTTGTGTAAAATCTCATGGCGACTGAAGCGCTGGGAATTCCACGCAGTGCCCACTACCCAGTTGAACTAAAGAGTAATTCCAACTAGAGACTCGTGACTTAATTGATTATTCGAGAACGTCACGTCATGAAACATAATCCGTTTTTTTTAAATCTGATTCGGACATTTCTTTTAAGGTGTCTGCTGTTGAAATATTGGCAACAAGTCAGTGCCTAAAATATAACAGTCAGTGTCAGTGACAGTTATAATCGGTGCGATACTGAATTCATTTCAAGAGTCTGGTTTAAATGCAGTTCGTTCATAAAATATTCGATTTTCAATTTCTTCTCCAAATTTCATTATTTCGTACATTCAATTAAAACAATTAAGTTTAGTTGATTAGGCTTGAAAAAATCAATGAAGCTATGTCATCGGTGTAGCTTTAGTTAAATGATCTTATAAATTCATCTAGCTCTTTCTCACTGCAAAAGAGCGAATGACCTTATTGGGCGTTTATAATTGAAGTTATCAACATTCCTCTTCACCGCACAGCATGATAAATGTAGAGTTGGTCTTCAAAATGTTTTGAACGTTCGAACTAAACTAGAATGAGCTATTGAATAATCAGTTTGATAATCACTGAGCATGCGAATTGAACGTGTGTTACTAGAATACTATCTTCTAGTTGTTATATTTAAATACTCTTTAGAAAATGTTTCATTAAGATCTTCTCTTTGTATGAACTCAAAATGATCAGCGTAGATAATGAGACTGTGAGCAACCCCTTTAGATTCAGTTCCATAAATACCACCTCCATTCCCTCTTTTTTCGTTCTTTCCCATGAAAGTTATCGGCCGATGAACTTGATCTCGTGATTTATGGCCTCGCTCAACAGTTACGTCCAAGGAATCTTCCCCGGCAATTTCGTTCGATTTCTCTTTCCCCGGCCTTTACCATAAATTCCGCTGTCCTTGGTTTCCACAAAGAGAGTCGACTTACGATAACCCCACCCTAAATGCCTAAGCCCAAATGGGGTCCAGCTACGGGGACGATATAAATTTTACTTCCCACTTTATGTAAAGGTATCGAGCTAACTTCTTTCTTGGTTTCCCTCTTATTTTCAAGC
This sequence comes from Adelphocoris suturalis, assembly GCA_030762985.1. Lineage (NCBI taxonomy): Eukaryota > Metazoa > Arthropoda > Insecta > Hemiptera > Miridae > Adelphocoris > Adelphocoris suturalis. The sequence goes on along the minus strand of CM061043.1, from coordinate 50,619,442 downwards.
ACTCTGTTCAATCACGTGCACTGTAGAATCGCTACACATAAACTGCAACATCATCGGTACCGAAATAACTATAAATGCAATGTCTACAATTACCTCCAAAACTGGCATGCATGGACTCTTTTTGGCGAATTTTTGTAGAAAATGAAGCTGTTGCAATAAGTCCAACAATTTTAAAATCAAAATTTTTCAAAACTTTTCCCGTCAGAACCCGTTTTGTGGTATTCTGAAACGATTCCTGGATTATAACATTATATATATATATATATATATATATATATATATATATATATATATGTGTGTGTGTGTGTGTGTGTGTGTGTGTGTGTGTGTGTGTGTGTGTGTGTGTGTGTGTGTGTGTGTGTGTGTGTGTGTGTGTGTGTGTGTGTGTGTGTGTAGCAGGTGATTTGTCATCTAGCGGTTGGGATGTCGAAAGGGAGAGACTATACCACATGCCGAGTGACCGGGGCAAGAAGCCGGATATCGTTGTGATCAAGCCCGATGGGTCTGCCATAATCCTGTATGTCCAGGTTGTCAGTGGCAGCGTGGACATGGAGCAGACCTGGCGGGCTAAGAAAAGTAAATATGTTAGAAACGATCTCCGACAAGCGGCATCTGAGCTAAAAGGAGTGACACCCAATAACATCAAGGTCATGGCCGCGACCGTGTCGTGGCGCGGAGTGTGGTGCGGGAAAAGTACCACGGAGTTACTCGAGTTGGGCATCTCGGCGGGAGTGCTCCGTGGTATCACCACCCGCGTCCTGAGGGGTTCTTACTTGAACTGGTGGTCATTTTATAGGGGCACATCCTTTCATCCCATTCTTCCTCCTCGTCCTACAACTTCCCTTATCCCTAGAGCCGGCGTCGGGTAAACCTGGGCGTCCTCCCCACTTTTTTATTTTATTTGTTTATTTTTCAATTTAATGGCGTTTGTAAAAAAAAAAAAAAAAAAAAAAAAAAAAGTGTGTGTGTGTGTATGTCATTCCAGATGATAACTTTCCTTAGGATTGAGATAAAAATTCCCTTCTTGCTCCAAAAATCAGGCTCTCCAAACGAAAGGATGAATTCGTTGGCCAGCACTTGTCAAGCACATTAAAATGGCCAAATTCCCAAAAACGTGGTAAAAAAATCTCTAAAAAGGGCTAAAAACGGCAAAAAATCGTTAAATGCATATTGTCTGGCAAAATTTTAATCAAAAATAGTTTATCAACGATGAACTAAAACATTAAAAAATTTATGTAAAAAATTAGGCTGGAAAATGTACTTAGATTTCTATAATATTTACTAAAAAATCGAAGAAAAAACTGCAATAAAGGCTAAAAATCCAAAATCTTTTTTTGAATCGCAGAATATTATTTAGAACGAGTTTTCGGTCATAAAACTGGCAGTGAACAATTTATTTACATTCAAAGTGCTAAAATTTCAAAACAATGTAATACAATAATAAGTTATGAAAATCCCTCCAGTAACCCACAGTTCACACATGATCAAAAAGGTACAGGGTTTTCGTGATTCTACCATATCCGGTGCGTAGCCTTAAAATCTGGATCATCCGTTTTTAGTGTGATCTCCCATCCTGAGAATCATGTCTTCCTTATGGCGATAGGGTGGATACAGTGGTGAAATAACCTTTTTCTAATGAAGTTTCTCCCTTCTTTTGCTGCCTGAAAATAATATCTTCCTTGTGGCGATAGGTTAGTTACAGTGGGTGATTACCCCTTCTCCAATGAAATTTCATTATTTTCTTGGCATCTGGTGATTTTTAGATGGATTTTTCGGTAATTAATAATAATAATAATACTAACAAATTCTTTATTGTCATAAACATCATAAATAAAATGATAGAGCAAACGTCAATTTAAGTACAAACATAGGTAATTTTTGTATTTTGTGCATTAATGTCTGTGGGGACTAGGAAAATGGGAAAGGAAGAAGGGTGACACATAGGGAAGAGCGGTCAATGGCTACTTCAATCGCAATCAGCTCCGCTGACATTTTGCTCATATAACCAATTCCACATGTATCACCCTGTTTCGAAGCATCCGAGAAGAGATGTGGGACTTGTGCGTAGGTTTTACTGGTCACAGTTTTGGAATCAATACATTTATTTTCCCTGTCGTTAATCCGAGTTCCTGAACTTTGGCAGGCAGGATGATGAGTTTTAGTGGGATGTTCATGTTGAAGGAAGATGATGATATATTTGTTGTAGAAGCTGGTTTATTTACGCAATTAATTCAATTTAAATCAATAGTCGTTTGCAAGGACATTATTAATTTCCATTTAAAATTCCAGAATCCCATAATTGTTAGTCAAATTTGATATAGTTTGCTCTATCATCAATATAATCATGATGTACATTGTGTTCGTGAATCGCAAGGTTAATGCACTGTAGATCAGAGGAACTGAGGTAAGTGTAAAATTACGCCTAAAATTCGTTCATTACATCGAGGGTATTTGTAGTATCTATGAACTTCATATTATTTGGCTATTTGCCAAACGTTATAAGTTTTAAAACTAAACCCTTTGGAGCCTTCAATTCTCAAACTGCTCCCAATATTGGTAATGTACCTTGCTTAATACATGGTTCCTTGTGTGGCTACAAATGAAGACGTCCAATTAATTCGTGCCGATATTAAAGCAATTAACGAGGACATAAATATACTGAAGCGGGAAAACGAGGATATGAAACGACAGTTTGAATGGCTAAAAACTGAACACCTCAAGATATCGGATAAATTTGAGAAAATGGAAAAACGGGCTAGGAGAAACAAAATTATAATTAAAGGCTTATCCTTCAAAGACAAAAGTATTTCTCCTGATGAATTAGCTATCTTTTTTAAAGACGTCCTGAAAGTGTGCATTCTTGTCGAGACTTTTACCGTGGCTTACTCCAATGCGGGAGCTACAAGAGGCGGCTTTGTGATCGTAACGTTTCTAAGGTGCGAAGGTAAATGGAAGATTTTAAGTCAGACCAGGCACTTGTCGAATAGAAGTGGCATAAGTATAGACCAGGATTATCCGGAAAGGGTTAGGTTGAATAGATCGAAACTTTTGAGGTTACGAAGAGTCATACGAAAAAAGAGCTTTAGAGAGAGAATCAGGCTGAACGCTGATAGACTTTCTTGGAGGGACTTCGTCTTTTCCAAAGACATTGTAATAGTAAACTAGACCCACTCGAAGCGCTAGTGTCGCATTGCAAATTGAATGGCCTGTAGTTGGCCATATTGGGAGCAACATCGTTTATTTATGTGCAATGAAGATTGTATTATAGTTCATCTACTCATGAAATTTCTTTGATAATGCACAATGGTTAAAGTGTGTGCGGCATTTAACTGCATAAATCGCAAAACTGAAGACTGCACACTCTCATTTCACAAGTAAGTATAGATTTTCACGATTTCCTAAAGATTATCTTGGTCCGTTGAAGGCCTCTTGATGTGGTAACGTAGTACCTGTTGTAGTTGATAATAATTTTCTTTTTACTAACTTATATGCATGAGCTACAAAGTTTCAAATTAATCTATTTTTTTTTTTTTCACAGATTTCCTTTAAACAAGAAATTGAGAGAATAGCATCACAGTGGCTGACAGTCCTTCCGCTTGCAGCTGATGGACTAGACTTGTCTGCAACCCAGTTCCGTGATGCACTGGCCATTCGTTACGGAAAAAGCATAGAAGGACTACCAACGTACTGTGATGGCTGCCCAGGCGAGCCCATGACCATGATCCATGCCTTGAACTGCATGAAAGGGGGGCACGTGAAGTTAGGTCATGATCTTGTTCGAGATGAGTGCGCCAGGCTGGCAGGGCTAGCTACGACACCCTCAGCAGTGGGTATTGAGCCCGTATTGCGGGAAGGAACCTCAGGATTGGCCAGGCTAGTCGCAGATATTAGAGTCCTGGGCTTCTGGGACCGGGAAAGAGCAGCGTATTTCGATAATCGCATTGTGAATGCTGACGCCTGCTCCTACCGGTCACGGACCTGGATGTCTGTCCTCGACACAGCTGCAAGAGAAAAACATCAAAAATATGACACTGCAGCTGAAGACCTCCGCAGCTCCTTCACCCCGTTGATATGCACAGTGGATGGGGTCCCCCATAAAGAGTATAGAGCCTTCCAGAGGAATCTGGCTTTCACCCTGAGCGCAAAGTGGCAGAAGCCTTTCTCGTTCGTAATGGGGTGGGTGCGGGTGACGCTTCAACTGACGCTCATCCGAGCAGTCTCTCTGCGGCTGAGAGGAGCCCGACGCCAAATACGTTTCCTCGGACGTCTCGGATTGGAGGATGGAGCCGTTCTGCCACTCCTTCGCAGGTAGACGAGAGGACATAGACCGACGAGCCACTACTCTGATGATCCCAAACCGGAACACGGATTATCATCAACCGTGTTATAATTGTTGTTATTGTTAAGAAATAAATTCGTTGTATATATATAAAAAAAAAAAAAAAAAAAATTGAGAGAATTGTATGAAATTGTTTTTTGTATTGACATTGTATTGTACTATTGTATATTGTATTGTATTGACAGAATTGTATGAAATTGTATGTAAAATGAAAATAATATAATAACATAGAAAGTGCCATGAAGTAGTTATTCATTTATTCAATTGTTCAGCTCCTCTGATCATACTCCTTGCCCCATCCAGGTGAACTCATGGTGTTTGTAAAACTGTGTCTTATGTACAAGATATTGTCTCAATATTGAAATGCAGAGCGATTCTTCAGTTACTTTGGAAGAATGGCTCTGAGATAATTGCTTTTGAATAATGGAAGGATCTTTCACTTTAAAATACCTAACTAACTTATCCCCTAATTATTATAAGTACGGTATGAAAAGTACAATATCGCCACTACGCAAAACTACATGAAATCATATTGGTAAGTAATGCATACATTACACGGACGTCCCTATGAATGGATTTTATATATATTTGGTGAGAATTAAAATAAGAGAAAAAACAAATATTTATCATGACTTCTCGAACCCCCCCCCCCCCCCCCCCAATTAACTCCCTCCACCGACAGCAAATTCAAATAATAAAACTTCCAGTATGAAATTTGAAGCTCCTGACATATTTTTATAACCTAGACCGAATTTATAATCGAATTTAAAAAATGATCTCGAAAATCTGACTTGAATAGTTAAAACATCATGATTTATTACTATTACCTCCTCCAATCTTCCTCGTCCATAATGAAATTTGAAACTCCTAATATACCTTCCAAAACTAGACAAAATTCTTAGTTGAACAAAAAATAATCACAAAAATCTGACGATATTAGTTAAAACATCATGATATCTTACTGTTACCCCCTCCTTTCACCCTTTTTCATAATCAAATTTGAAATTCCTGATATAAGATCCGAAACTAGACCAAATTCATAGTTGAACAAAAAAAGAATCACGAAAATCGGACGAGAATTGTGGCCTAAATAAGTTTGTAAATCGTCATATTTGGTTAGATATTCCAAAGACAAGCAGCTCCCAAAGTTTGTCTCTGTTGAAAATATTGCATAAAATTCATTTACAAACTGTGTTGTCATCATACCAATTGACTTTTTTAATGATTTTAGGCTAGTTTTCATCAAGATAATACAAAATATGTTTTCTACGAACACTTATACACAAACTAGCTAGCCTTACAATTCAAAAAGGGCGCGTGAAGTTGACCCCAATATGTCCGCCAATGCTCTCTTCAATTTGCATTCGGCGGCGTCTGAGATCCACGTACAGTTGTAGGGCCTTGGTCTTTTCCTGGAGCGATTCGGTGGGGCTCAGCTGCTGTAACCCTACCGTCTTTGAGACCCTTTGTTACTTCTTAGAAGACCGCTTTGGAACTTCAGCTTCGGGAGAATACCACGCTGTCATCTTCGAAAACTGGCGAAACAGCAAACCTGGCTGATTGACTATAACTTGAAAGGATTTCAGAAGAACTTACTGTAAAGGAGCTTACGATTCTGTGCTAGATTGTGATTGTTTAGATAAAAAATAAAATTCAATTTATAAAGTTTGCTGAACGTTATAGTATTTTATTTCTATTTGAAACTTACAGGAGGGTACTGAAAAACAAGAAAAATTGTTCCCAGAAGATAATTCGATGTGGACTGATGCTAATAAAAATTTGCGTAATGGCAGGGCGAATGGTGGTAGTCTATGTGGGGAAATGAAAAAAAATAAATAAAAAATAAAAACAAAAATTTGAACAGAGTACCTAGTTAAGAGAACTAGTTAATGATTTTGATAGAAACAAAAATGGAAATTTTTACTACTATTGTTACTACTGTTACTATTGTATATAAGAGGATTTAACTATAATTAATAAAGTATTATGATAAAATATTTTGTGAATCTCGATAATGATACGTACAACTAACAACTGTGTAAAGCAATATTTAACGCCAACAATAAATGAAAATGTTTATAGAGTCAAGTAAGTCATAAAATATATTTTTAAAAAATGTTTTGTACAAGTAGGTACATTGTTACTGACTAACCGGCCTTGCCTCAATAGCCTTTTTTTAGCTTAAAATATAGTTATGATATGTAATATAACTAACACTACTATTAAATTATCTGTTATAGGTATATAGTATTTCTACCGTATGCAGTGTGTTAGCTGCTTTTATTTTGTTCAAATATCTAATTTGTTTTGAAAATATAGACATTCATTCATTAACATGATTCCTTGTGAATTCTCCATTGTTTATAGCTAGAATAATCAAGATGAATATTTATTAAATTATGAATGATAAAGAGGAATAAATTCAATCATGAATGATCAATATGAATATATTCAACCATCCAATGGAACACAAGGGAGCAATGTTTGAGTGTTCGAGAATCCCCCGGTTAGGCTCAAACTTGGTAATGAGTTAGCGGACGTTCTACCTTGATACCCTACAATAGCTTCCATATTACAACAATGACAGTACATTTGTATCTGTTATATTCATCATCGTCTCTGGGGGACAACCAAGTTGATATATATGTACTCTGAAACGGTCCGACGTGACGGTATCGCAATATGGCCAAGGCTCATTACGTCAACGGGTCGTTGTTGCTATTGATCAAATGCTTCAATCAACATGTGTGTATTCGAAGCCGACAATAGACGCAAGCTCTGCTCGGTTTGTATCCTGGTTTCCTCTACCGAGATCGACATCGAGTCGCCCCAGGGGAAGACGTGGGATAGGCGTCAGTACCTCCGTTCATCACATTTGAGTACTGAAATCACACTGTGAAATCTAGATTATCACATCCAAGTTGCTAACTTTATGTTGCCCTTGTTAGAAGTTGCCTCGAAATTGCTTCAATTGTGTGGAACCCATTCTATACCTAATGTATACATCGATTCGATCGAAAATGTACAACATAAATGTTAAAAATATCTTTTCTCATAAAGGAGTAGCGAACGTTTACAGACAAATCGATGATGGAATCCCTGGGGTTGCACTCGCTTGCTGATCCTCGGAAGAATTACGAAGTTATTTTCGTTCATGAATTATTGAATGGTCTGTTCGATACACCAGCTTTGCTTGAGCGTTTAAACTTTAAGGTGCCTCCCTATTCCACTAGGTCAAACGATTTATTTGTGCCTAATTTTATTAGAACATTATTCATTTAACAATTAGTTAGGATTCAGAGGTTGATTAATTCAATTCTTACTGAATTAGATTTTTATTTTAATATTGATAGCGAGTACTCTCACGAAGAAAATTAGTGAATTAGTTTTCCAACTCTCTGTGATTAGATGTATCTTATTATTTCCCCCCTTTATTCACTGATTCATGAATCATTTTCTTTTTGAAATTGGGATTTTATCCCGTTTGTATAAATAAATAATTATTTACTTTTGGAATATATTACAAAAAATAATGTTGGACCATTTGTAAGGTTTTTGTTCATAATGCAAAAGTTTTTTGGGCGAAAAGTGAGCAGCATTAAAAACAATGTGTTCCGAAAATCGCAGATGCTGAACGTTCACCAATAATTTCGCACCCTTGGATATTTTCAGTCATTATACAGAGCGCGCGTTCATTGAGACTGTTAATGTTTTAAGGATTTTGCAGAAACGGAATTCTTCGGACACCTTCATTAGAAATCCAAATGAAAATTGCATCGACGTTGCAAATTATAGGAGACGAAATCACACAAATACACAGTTACACAAATACCAAAGTTGTGAAAGCATAGAAGCTATAATTCCATTCCATGGCTACATAATCCATATTCATCCTCCTAGGCTTAATTCTGCTCATTCCCATAAAATTTTGAATAGTTCTGGTGGAATAGACTAGTTTTGATATAAATTGAACAATCAGGGATATAGATCAACAATTCTATGACAGTTTCATGAAATCCGGTGATAGTGAGGGGTGGTACTAGTGAAAATCAATTTTTACTTTCTATGACGAGACCATCACTCTTGCGGGCAAATGCCTCCTTGATATCATCTAAATCAACATTTAAACTTTAAATCGACGTTTCATAGTATACGCTGTAAATCGATGTTTATTGATAACAGTGTAACCATTCATTACATTGGTGAAATCCGTTCATTTTAAGTCAACGTTCAAAACACTGATTCCGTAAAACACTTTAACAACGGTTGAGACCGTAACACACTTGCACTTATTCAGCTGTTTTCTCCCAATTTTAATGCTCGAACGTGAAGAAGGCAAAGTGCTTTATTCCAAGGTCAGCTTTTTCGACCATTGCGCATCCTGGCGGTGCATTTTAAACTCAATTGGGAAAACGAGAACATGCTCTAATTTTTACCTAAACGCCAGAAAAATTCTAAAATGTAACCCTTGGGAAGGTAACAATTCAATGGAAACCCCCTAGGAGCCCTAACCTGGCAGATTTAATATAACTGCATTCCGCCAGAATGCGCTGTTTTTGTACGTTTATTCCTCTTCAAGATTCACAGCACACCTTGGAAAAAAGCAGTTTGCCTTCTTCACGTTCGAGCATTAAAAATGCGAGAAAAAAACTAAAAAAATGCAAGTGTGATAGGGCCTTTAGGAATTGTTGATGAAACCAGCCCAAAGAGACGACTGAAATGACGGGAGTTTTGCTGATCAGCTGAGTGAGCTGAATTTGATACTAAATTGGTAGTTAATCCTCCAAGGAGGGATCGAATAGTGGTCGACCGGGTTGCCACTGGCCGTCTTACTCAAAGACTCTTAGTGCAGAAGCTCGAGATATTGTGTGTGGGAGTTGTGGGGGTGATCTGCCCATCCGCCACTTTCTGAAGGACTGCCTAGTCCTTGGGGACCTCCGAGTCCAGCATCAGCTCCCTCAGTGGATTGATATATGTATTATCCGGACCAGACAAGGTCCGTTCCCTGTTGCTGTACTTGAGAGCTCTACAACGAACTTTGATACCTGATCTGTGATTTATTTATATAGTCATTGCTTTATTTCATGTTTTGCTGATGTATATAGTAACATGTATATAGTTATTAGCCTATTATACATCTAGCCTTATTTGGGGGGGGGGGGGTTATCCACTTGAGGGGCTAAACGATGGTTATCACTGTACCCCTCATTTTTCCCCCTTTCCGATGTGCCGGTGGAGTCCATGATGGCGCTCCTTTTTATTAAAGGATGGCAACATGCTCCCCTTAGTTAGAACCGTGCCACTAGCAGTGTCCCTTTGCACACCATGCTCAATGCCACTAGTGAACCTTCTGGTTGAGGTGCGGCTTAAACCTTGTTGAAAAAAAAAAAAAGTTGTTAACCATTTTCTATTTATTTATTTAACAGATGTTATTGGTTTTGTTGCAGGTGAAGGGTAGGGATGTCGGGTTGGTGGGTGTGGCCGGTGGTGTGGACACTCCTGGTGCCGGTGGCCCCACAGCGGCCCAGCGGTTGGGGAAAGAGGCACGACCTCTACATCGCGGGTTTCTTCCCCTACGCGAGGTCCGTTCCCGAGTCCGTCATCGGGCGCGGGGTCATGCCCGCCGTCAAGCTCGCCCTCGACCACATCAACGACTCCCCCACCGTCCTCAGGAACTACCGCCTCCACATGTGGTGGAACGACACTCAGGTAAGTGGTGACCCCATTTTCAACAAAGTCCTTATTAAGACGAGTAGAGCAAACGGTAAAGGGGTGTACTTTTGTCCGGCCCCCGCATTTTCAAAACAAGATTTCTCCACTTCAAATCATCGTTTTTTAATTTTAAAAATATGATGTGGAATCGCTAGACTTCCTTTTTTCACACTTTGACATTTGAAGAATACTGGAGAAGAACGGGCTAACTTGATTTTTTGTCAAAAGTGAGTTGAGATTGAGAATGGTGCCTTATGTATCGGGGGTTGCCGAATACGATGGTGTTGTAAAAATGAGGACAGAACGGGTCTACACACATGCTTCAAAACAGCGGGTGAGTATTTCGTATACAGAAAAAGAATGGGCTTATGGGAGCGCTCCAGGGAAAGAACGGGCTAACGTAGAGCTGCCGCTTCCGCCGTCCGCTTCCCCTATCCTTGCTTTCCCCATGCTGTGGTTCAAATTTCACATTCTTTCATTTTTCCGACCTGTTGCTGTCTCTATTCAATATTCATCATTTGGTCCTGTGTAATACATTGAATTTTTGGCCTGATAAAAATTAGATATTTTGATGGGGCGGCTTTTCTTTGACAAAAGATATATTCCTAAAGCTCAATGCAGACAAGGCGGCTGAGAAAAGTGAAATTTAATGTTAATTACCCTCGGCTAGCTCCCTATCATAAGAGCTATAATGGAGAATTCACTAGCAAGTTTGTGACACCAAATCCTCTAAAAAAGAAGAAAAAACTTGTAGCTTAGGATTTTTTAAATGTAAACAATGAAAAAGAGGAGTCTAAGGATTCCAAATTATATTTTTAAAATTAGAAAACGATGGTTTGAGGTGGTGAAATCTTGTTTTGCTAATAGGGGGCAGGACTAAAGTACACCTCGGTAGAGTAGATTAAACGGCAGAGCTGAGTGGTAGAATAGTGGGACAAGGAAGTGATGGAAATGAAGTGGTTCCTCCTTCAAAGGGGAGAGGCGATAACCCTGCTACACCCAGAGGATATCCTTAAGGTTGAATAAACCTCAGGGATATCTCCAGCTGCAGCGTTTTCAAGAATCGAGAAGGAGGAACTACTCCTATCCATCACAGTTGAGAGTAAGCAATGCACTCTATGTAAATTTTTTCAGTAGAGTAGAGTTCACCACTGTGGTAGAGCGACTCTACTCCACTGCCTCCCCCACCACCAAAAATTTGACTCTCCTGTCACTCGACTGCCTACTCTACCAATGTAAAAGGTTTTGAGTAGAATATATTGATATCACAAGAAGAAGACGGAGGAAACGTGATAAAATGCACGATAAGGTTCTAATTTGTTTGCGTTTGAATAGTTTTAAGAACTTTTCAAGGTTTTGAAGTTGTATTTTTTTGGAAAATGTGAAGTGCAGGAATAATAGATTAACCCACTCCCTTTTTTCTTCCATTTATTCCCCTCAACATCTCTTTCAATTCATCCAACAAAAAACCTGATACATTCAATTGACATTTCCGCACTTTTCTAATGTTCTTGTTTCTGTGCGCCATTTTTTACTCTATAATCAGATAACGACAGAATTGACTGCTAAAACAACCTCTACGCAACCCGCACTCTACTAACGTGTGAAAAACTCAGAGTATAGTAGACGGTAGAGTGGTAAGGACTGTCTACTCGGCTCGTGTAAATCATGCTTAAGGGATATCAGATTCTTCAAAACGAATCGATTTTAAAAAGAATCATAGAGAATCGCATCGACTCTTTGAGGTGGTATCTATTTTTACAAGAATGAATGAAATCACGGGCTCCAGTCTCATCAATTGAATGAGCTATATTTCGCCTTGGTCAACCTAGTTAGTTGAAATTTGGAATGTAGCCTCTCTGGGATATCAAGAGACCAATGAAATGACGAACTTCGTTCTGATCAGCTGAATTTATCAGCAGGTGTCCATGTCTATACATAGTTATCTGTTGATTACGATTTTCTGGTTTAACCAATAAATAAAAATCACTTATCTTGTTTTCTCAATCCTAATATTGTTCAATACCTACCTAATTTCTGCTTCCTCCATCTATTAGGAGAGACATGAGCTCCCGAGCTCGCTCAGCTGACCCGGGTGGTTCCTCATCTTGTCAATCGTAAACAGCAGGCCTATAGAGACTACAAATCAAATTTTCGCTTCCTTCGTCTTTCAGAAGAGACATGAGCTTTCGAGCTCACTCAGCTCGTACTTTACTTAGGCCGATCGTACTTTCTTTCCTATGAGAGAAGAGCTATGAGCATTGAAAATGTTTCAGTAATTTCAAGGTTTTTTATTGTTTTAAATAAAATAACAATTAGAAAACATAAAATAATTATTGAAACTCAATTGCTGAACGATTCCCAATTCTTCTACGAATATGAATTCACAGGTAGGTTGGTCGTAGCTTTCCATAGAGTGTAGAACGATTTTTGTCCGGTGAAAACTAAAGAAGTTTCATTTTCCCAGCAACGGCTTGGTTGTACGTGAAAATCAAAAGAAAACAACACCTGACTTGTTTATAGGTTGCGTGACTTTTTTTTTTTTTTTTTTTTTCTTTGCGTAACAAAATTTCCGGTTGGCCCGTCGACTAAGACATTTTCTATGTTTGTACTGAAATGACACAGCTGAGTGAAACAGCTGACTGGGCCGTTTCGACGGCCTGAATATGGTGCCTTTGCATCGAAAGCTTTCGCCCCTGGTACTTGAATAGCTAGTGACGACCAGTTCCTTCGAAAGGTTTGTAAATAATGAAGTTGAGTGTAAGTTTTGAGAAAAGGGTATAGAGCCGGTGAGCAGAAGTATATGTGGTTACCGCCACTGGGGTTTCTCCCCACCTTGTATCTCTCTCTCCTCTCTATTCTGCTCACTGGTCAGGCTCTAGACCTTGTTTATTGGAAAAACTAAATTAGGTAGGTTCATGGCCGGACGCGTCAGGGTGTGACTGTATAGGTGTATGCATATATTATGATTATTTATTCACTTCCGAAACGAAAGTCATCGCAATCCATCCGCAAACTAAGTAGAAGCCCAGTTAAAACGAGAAGGTTCGTTTCATAAAATTGAGCATCAAGTATCCTTTCAGGGGCAGAAGAAGAAAAGAAAAGGAAGTACCTGGCAGCTTGCGAGCAGCGACATGCATCTTTCACCCCACTTGTTTGCTCTGTCGATGAAGTTTATGCTCTCCAAATGGCGTCCTTCACAAATGTGCTGGCTGAGAGACTTGCCGAAAAATGGAGCAAGCCGCAAGGGATGGTGCGTGGATGGATAAGGGTCCATCTTGGCTTTGCCATTACCCGGTCTTCTTCAATGTGCATCCGTGGAATCCGGAAGAAGTGGATCTTAGGTGAAGATATTATGTTGGGGCCCCAGAATGGAGCCGCTCTTTCGTTGGGAATGCAGTTATGAATTGAGAGCATTCAGCTTACAAGAAATGACTAGTCGCAGTTATTGTTTGTTACTGATGATGGCCTAACCGTTGAAATCGATTTAACATTGTAACTCTTTATTTTTCGTGGAAATAGACAACGTTTTTTACTAACTTCCGTTTTGTAATGGGTTTCCACAACTTCGTCGCGAGTGATTTAGTTCGTTTTAGTTCGTAGTCACAGTATTGGAATTTTCTTAGTTTTGACTTTGATTTTCGGGACGAGCTTATTTTCAATGCCTTCTTTGCTATATTGTTTACTATCGATTCCATAATTGATCAATAAATGATTTTCTCTCTCAAGTATCGAGTCTCTCGATACGTTTTGTTGTAATTTGTAGGTACTAGATTCCATACTTGAAGTTTGTTCATATGTTTGGGGGACAGCCCCGTATATCCCAAACACCTGCGTACCTCCCCGGCGGCTGTATCTAAAAACGGTTGTAACGCCACAGCCCGAACGGGGAACATAAAACCTTGAACTCCTTCCTAACGGCCGAACTAGAGCCGGGGCACAAAAAGGTCTTTTCCCCTCTCCTATTCCTCCTTTAGCCGGAGATATACAGCAACGGCGAATCAATGGGCCGAAGTGGGGCACTCCAGCAGCCCCTCGGGGTCCCCCCGGCCTCCCGCCTGTAAAAATTGCACGACGAAACTCGGATAAAAACCCCCCATTAGATCTAATGGGGCGATTAGAGATCGGAATTGCCCTCATGGATTCAACGGCCGTTAATTGTATTGCAGGAAGTGGGTAGCACCAACCACCCCTCTGTCACATACCTCCCACTGCTTTTGCCTTCCAAAGTCCCGAAACTCACGAACTATAAAGAAGTTCTCGGGTTTGTCGGTGGTCGTTAAAAGTGGTTTCCTAAACCGGAGAGCAATCCTTTTTGAGAGTAACATTGATCGTTAGTGGTTTAATGTGGTAATAAAATTTGAAATCATAAATATTGACTTCGCATCTTGCAGCAGCCACATTGTTGATCGATATGGAGATGAACTTGAGTATCATTTACCCAAACGCAAATGAGAATACCTATAATAAATATAGGTATAAGCACTTTTTATTTGGATCTTTTGAGCTGGCCTAGTCCTTCCCGTCCCTTAAGTGTTGGCCTATCCACCATTCGCTCTGGAAAATAAATTCAATCGATAGATAAATAAATTCAAATCTGGGGTCTCTCTTGAATCTAGCCGTGATAGTCCAAGAGCCGAGGCTTTAAATAGGTAGTAATTTCAGGAGGATGTTTTAGATTAGATTTTTAAAATTTAGTCCAATCTGAGTGAGAAAATCTTTGTCTGCCATCTCGACATTGGTGAAATATGAAATCGCGGCCTCATAAAGATGGCTTAATTTGACACTGTTAAATTTTTACTCTAGTAATTTCTAAACCGTGCATGCTTCATCAGGTGATATAATTCGTATGGATTTATTCTGACTTCGCAAAATCAAGTTTATTAACTATTGTCTGTGCGGAAGTACCTATTAGTACTAGACGTTCAACAGCACGGCCAACCCCCCATCACCTGTGCCATCTAGATTCAATTCTTCTTCATATTCGACCTCCGTAACATAATTTTAGGCGTAAATCTGATCTGTTTGTCTAACTAATCTGTATTTTGCTGAAAGGATTGATTTAGGATATTTTTTTATTTTTGAGATGCGAGCTTGCGAGCATCCAGACCACCAAACTATAAAAATCAGTCTTATCTATTACGTAGGCCTGTTTCGTTATACGGAGGCTGATTATTATACGGAG